>JASJUY010000007.1:0-600000 GCA_030347605.1 Trichosporon sp. DN520
CGGCATATATGGGTATGGATTCCGTTCAAAGCGGGGTCATGGCGTGCCATGGTTCCCGGTTTACGGCGCCCCCCCCCCCCCCCCCCCGTAGGCTTGCCGCGGCGTTGCCGTCTATCACTAAACACCTCGCCCGTTACTTCTGTGACTACCACACGTTTCTCTGCCTATGCATCAAGTAACGAGGGGCCGGGTGTGCAGGCTCCTGCCGAATTTATTTTTCCAGCTCCCATCAGTGCACAAGCTCAGTGCGTCATTCTGCAGTGACCGAGGGGGAAATCTCAACCTACCAAGGCACCGGCAGGCTCATGTCGGCCGGAACTTTCGGCCCCGGTGAGAGCGTGCCGGCTGCGCGTGCCGAAGCCACCACCCCTTGTTTTTGCTTGTCGCTGCGAGGAAGTGCATTCCCGCCGCGTCGATTGGCGGCGTGAGCTACAATGATGCAAGATGCCGCGCTCAGCACGCGGGGCTCACGCTCGCTCGCACGCCTCACCCCGCGCTCAAAGACCGGCCCCAGACGCCATCGAAAAAGTCGAAGCGAGGCGGCATTCCTTCAGAAAAAGCGGAGGTTCCCTCCACCGAGTATTCCGGTCCTCCACACTCTTCGCACTTTGACCTCCACTTCTCCAAACTCTCCGTCACACAGAGCCTTTTTTACTCCTCCGGTGCGGAGAAGGCATACGACTAGCCAGTGACAGTGCTCGCATGAGCTGTGCCTTTTGCATCAGCAGGCTTGGAATAGCGCACTCCCTGGCCCGCCGAGCTGCCGATGCTGATGCCGCAAATGGAGGCCTCGGCGGACCTCACCCGGACATCTGAGCGCCGGCCAGTCACGTGTCTCGGTCAGTGACTGAATGTGGCGATCGCCGGACGTCAGCACACATCGATCGAGGGACAGCGATCGACAGTGATTACAGGGGACAGCGGGCAATGATCACGGGGGTATGCTGACGACCGGCACTACGCTCCGCAAGTCGTCTTGAGGCCGAGTCGGTCGTGGTTCCAGATCTGACGTCGGTCGGAGCTGGGACGCACTCCTGCCCAACACATGTGCAGTATGTTGCCAGAGTCTCGCCCTCACGCCCTTCCCGAGATACTCTGGCATATTGGTCGCCTCCAAGGAGAAGTGAGGTAGATGCGTGGCAAGATCACTGCCCTCCATATCCACTGATAGACAGCGTGTCGACACTGCTCCAACGTCATTCCGCAGGCTATCGAGCAGAATGCCGGTTCTACAGGCTCTCGATGCGGTCCAGTCTTATTCCCAGGCCTTCGAGATCGGTGTTGATGCTGCTGGCTCGTACGTATAGGGGCTGCTGTTTGACGCCGGCGCCGCCCGCTCACACTGACTCACTGACTCAGCTGCTGACCGGTCCTGACAACGAAACTGTCTGTGTTTGACATCTTGCTGACATGAAGTTGTGACAGAAGATATCACCAAATCAAAAGGAAGCGGCCTGAGCAGATTAGCCATGTGTATCAGTCCTTGCTCAAGAGACAGTCACTGAAGTCGCTCAAAGTTGTAAAGCCCAGGAGTCATGGCACTATCTACGCTCTCATGCTACCGTGCCACTTGCCTCAAGACACCAGGGCCGACCTCGAGCTAAATCAACCCCCAAAATTGAGGATGAAGCCTCGTGATGGTCGATGCTGCAGCGAGATGCCACAACTTCCCAGGTCCAGGTCTTGAATCTCACACCACGAGCCCGGTCCGCAAGAGCCCAAAGTTCCAAGTTAGGTATCTGTCAAGCTCGACGTGACTGTGAGAAACGACTGCACACTTGCAAGACTACCAAACACTGTCGACGTAGCCTGTTCACCTGTTCAACGCCCGCCAGAACACGAACGCCACTCTCGACTTCCGCCGGAAGGCTGATCGTCAGCAGATTGATAAACGGCGACACTTGGCTCCACCCCAGCCGTTTGCGGGCGTCGCACGCCGCGTCTGTCATCTCGGCTTGACTCTAAATGTTTGTGTCGAGCGTGGTAGGCCCGCACTGCCCGCTGCAGCTGTTCGAGCACTGCCCGGCGCAGCTCGGGGCGGTCTGCGGGCCCCGGCCCGAGTTCTATGCTCCAGGCGCACCTCGATGCCAGGCGGCCCTCTATGCTCCAGGCCCCCCTCCATTCTCGGGGCGGCCGATTGCGCAGTCCCACTCGGTGGCCCTTCGGTGGCCAATCGGGGCGGAGCAGAGTGGTCAAGGTTGGGCGGTCCAGATGTTAGCTTTGACGAGAAGCTAATCGGTATCGCTGTTTCACAACGTGTTTGTTACTGGGCTGTGCTGTGCCTGCTTCCCTGCTTCTGGGCTGGGCAGGCTGTTGATTGCTGGTCGCTGACTGCTGATTGCTGACTACGATCGATGGGTGCACGCTGTGAACGTCTCTGCTGTCCGTTAGCACGTTCTTGACAGTAAAGACTGGCGAGGCTTGTCCGCTTGTTGACTGTGGCGGAAGCGTTCGAAGTCTGTGGCTGCCACGACACTAGACGTTCCATCCGAGATCTTCTCACGAGAAGTCTTGAGTCAAATAGACATCCTGTACTGATCAGTGCAGACTTTTACGAGACGTTATAGCATTCTAGTGCAAAATTAAAGTCTTCCGCGAGTCTGTCTCGGGCCGTCAGACTATCAGTGGAATGTAACGGCAAGCTCGCACGCTACGGCCACACTCCACGCTATCAGTATGCTCTCAGTTGACATCGGACACCCGAAACTGGCCAGAGGCACAAGCTCAGCGTGCGTGGCTATTCCCAGCTACCCCCGACCCCGTTTCAGCCCGGAATCTTACCACGAGCCCAATGCGGAGAGTCTGGAATGTTCATGCCGCACGTCACGAGATGGCCACGAGAGGGTTGCGAGAGGCCACGAGAAGGTTGCGTAGTGGTCTCAACGACCACGAGTCCACGCTCCAAGGTGACTTAGCGCAAGCGCAGCGTATGATCCGCTCTGGACGTTGAAGAGTACACTGCGCGTTGTTGGACAACTTCGTCGTAAGTTTGACTCTGTGAAGGTTCGGCGGTTCCAGAGTTTCTCACTCCGTCTCTGGCTCCGAGGTGTCGCCGATCGTTGGAGCTGCTGTGAAGCTTGATTGTAACCAGTGAGCCAATCTGGTCGTCTTGTTTTCAGTCACTGTTTCATGCACTGGAATGACGACTAGTCTCTTGTTGTTTAGCAGGGTTCTGTCAGTGTTGAGGGTCGGAAGTCAAAGTCACGCGGCGTATGCGCCCGATTGCTTCGATTGTCGAGCCACGAGCTTGTGGTAGAAGTTGACTCTCTGGGGCCGCGATAGGAGTTGAATGCGGAGCTTACGATAGGCGTATGGACATTGAGCTTGGGGTAACATCAGATCTGGGTGGCTCGTAGGAGCCGGGCGGCCATGTGCAGCAACTGTCGACGTTGCTTGTCAGCATTGGCAGCTGGCGCAACAAGAGCTGCTGTTTAGTCATTGCCTCCATGGTTTCAGTGGTGAGAGAGAGCGTACGCCGCCATGTTGACCCGCGGAAGAGACGAAGTACTGTTCATGTACGACGCACACCGTGGGAAGCTCGGCTGCCCGCTTGTGTCAGTCATGGACGCGACACACAACGACAAGGGCGTAAGAAGTCGCACGATGAAGAACAGGTCTCATGATTGGCCATGCTGCGTGGCGAATGACGGGGGTCTTGCGACAAGCAACTTGGCTGATGATCAGTCGCACGACTCTGTGAGCAGGTCACTGTGTCTCGTCATCTTACGGCGCAGAGTAAGTCAAAATGCGCTGTATGCTTGTTTAATAGCGTGCCGTAACCCACACTTCGCCGCAGCAACCGTCCAAGTCTCCGCACAATCAGTTATCAGATATGGCGCTCGCTTGTCAAGCGCTCGCCGGACGGGCGCCGATGTGATGGCTAGGTGCGCAGCAACGTTAGAGCGGTCCAAGATCTAGAACGGTTTGACGAGCCACAGCTACAGCCGACAGGATCCTGCCGATGAGCTCGCAGAACACAGACAGGACAGCTTCACGTGCCTGCCCGTGCACGGCCAGAATGTCCAGAACACCCCAACCCCCTCCTGTCACATGAGACGGCAGTGGCGTTGCGTCGGGTGGCTCCTACCTGTTCAGGCAAACGTTGGAATTGCAGGAGAGGGCAGGAGAGAGATGTGAGGGAGAGCAGCAGATGTGGTGGGACCACAGCTTTGGTACGATCCATTGGCTGGCCGTGGGCCGTGCCTCGTCCCTTTTCTCCCTGTCAGCGTTCCTGCGAGCAGCACAGGCGAGCACAGTCAGCGCAGGCGAGGCGTCGACTCCCCGCGTTCGATGGGATTTGCACGGACACTTGGGCGGTCCTACGGTCTTGGCCACCTTCGCAGTTACGTCGTACGGGCTATTCCTGGCGACTGTCGACTTCTGGACTGGTAGTGAGGCTAATGGGGTAAAGACCCCAGAATGCAGTAGTCGTTCCAGAACACGATCAATACTAGAAGCATAGTGCGTTATCGATGCCGAGATGACGGATACGAGGGGCGTGCAAGGGGCCTTCTCTGTTCTCTGTGCAATCGAGAACAATGACGAAAACTCCGAGCGCCAAAGGGGTCTTGATGAACAGGTGACACAGTGGGCAGCGACGAAACAGCGAGACCCGCTTTGTGGGTGCAGCGGCGAGCGTGTTCCCTCGCTGCAAGTGTCTCGGTGCAGCGATTGAGGTGCCGTAATGGCCAATGCTGAGCTGGTATGAGTGGTCCACCGTGGACAGGGTTCGCGCCCTCCGACAAGGTTTCCGGGCCCCTGAACCAACGGTTCGTGCGACGTGTTTCGCGCGCACGTACGCTTTGTCCTCTGGGGTGGGTGCACAACGACCGCCAGTGTACGCACGCATTCGGCCCACGACGGCTGTGGGGATTCTGGAAGCTCTGCTTGATTAGAGTCTGGACAGTCCAGAGCCGAGCTCTTCGGGTGTCCACAGTGCTGCGCCTGGCTGAGCCTGGCTTGTGGTATTCACGTTTGGATTAGCCTTTGCCGGAAGAAAGGAGCCGCGCTGGCGGGAGCGAGCTTGAGTGTGTGCTTGAGTGCGTTGATGGCTTACGATTGCAGATCTGGGTCAGGCGTCAGAAGAAACAGATCCCACTGGAGTCAGCACATGCACAGAAGAGATGAGAAGAGGATAGTCGTCTATGCACTAGTGATGCTGCGGGCCGCGCACGGTGAAGAAGAGGAGGAGGAAGAGGATGGAGCGAGGATCGCGCTAGTGACCAAGTTGCGCACCCCGGGGCCCAGGGCCGATCAATTAGCGCGTTCCCCTGAGCGCTGCCCTTGGTCGTCCCTTCGTCTTCCCCTCGCTTCCCCTTGCTCTTCAGCGCGCGCATCTCTTCTCTTCCTCTCTCGTCTCTTCTCTCCTCAACGACGGCGACGAACAGCGGACGACCGACCGACGAACGAACGGACGGAAGGACAGGCCTAGGCAGGAACCCAGGCATCCATCCATCCATCGACCCAGGAAGACAGGCGACGACGCACAACAAACGTCAGACAGACAGACAAGCGCAGAGCAAACCAACCCCGTTCCTTCGATATTTGACCTTCCCTTGCTGTCTCTCCCGGCGAGACACTGCAGCTTTGCGGTATCCACTCTCTCGCTCCGACTCCGTCTCCGTGTCTGTCTCTCTCTCTTTCACACTCTCTCGTCTCTTTGTAATTGAACAAAACACATCTCCCCCGAGCAGGCCTCGTTTCTCCCTCCTTATATCTTCTCCTTTGCGACTTTTGTCTGACCCACCGCCCCGTCTCCCGCGTCCCTTCTTTGTTCGCCCTCGTGGACCCCTACCTCGCTCCCTCTTAAGCTACGCTCGTTGCTTCACCCGCACTTCCTCAAACGCTTCAGAAGTCGTTCGTCGTTCTTTCTTTCTTGAGTCGACACCGTCACTCGACTGGCGCTGGTCGCCACTACTGCAAATCTCCATCATCGTCGAAACAGGTCTCCGGTCGACATCATGGCAGACGGAACCCTCATCATGGCCCCAGGCGCCAGCCTGCCGACCACGGCGCTCACTCCCGTCGCAACGCTGCACACCGACGGCCTCCTCAGTGTCAGCGCAACGCTGACCCACGCATCGCTGTCGCACGCCTTGCCCGGTAGCCAGCCTACCGGCGAGGCGCTCGAGGTTGTCAGCGCCAGCCTTGCCCCGGCGGCAAAGCCAAGCCACAGCATGAACGCCACCCAGATCATCGAAAAGGGACGGATGGTGCAGGGCATCTTCAGCGGTGAGTGTGATACGGCAATGTGTGCAAAGGTGACTGCCCAAAGCGAGGAAGGACGTGCTGCGCTTGCGCCGAGGGCGTTCACCCTTAGCGCACGCACTGTCTGAGCGCTATGCGGCAAGAATCGGGGCAGTCACAGACACAATCACAGTGACAATGACTGACCGGCGCAGGAGAGATGACCCTCTATGAGACGTACGCACTCGCTGGCCTCGTCGGCCTGCTCATGCTGTGCGTCTTGCCACGCTTCTTCACTCGTTGCATGGCCTCTATCCGCCGCAAGAAGACTACCGATCATGTCCACCGACCGCACTACCAGACCAACTACGCCTTTAACATGGAGCGTCAGCAGGAGCCGGACGAGAAGATCAAGAAGGTCGTCGCTGGCGGCGATCTTGGACGAGGCTGGTTCCTGCGCAGGGGTAAGGATTTGTCGACGGTCGGCGAGCCGGAGATCGCACCCAAGGGTTATGGTCACCGATTCTCGACCTATGGAAGTCACATCGGTGACACGCGCGCACCTCGCTCCGAGTTCCTCCCGCCTTACCACAGGAAGCCGCTCGCAGAGACCATTCACCTCGACCGCTTCCTCGGCTGGGCGCCGTTCAGCCGCTGGCCGTTCCCGTTCAACACTCGCGCCAACATGATTGAGATTGCCTGCATCTGCGCCTACATCGCCATCAACGTTTGGGCCGCTACTTGGAGGTCGGACGTGCGCAAGGTCAACCCGAAGACTGGCATTGGGTCTGACTACACTCGCACCGGCTCAATTGCCATGGCCCAGACCCCCATCGTTATCGCGCTCGGCGTCCGTGGCAACATCGTTGGCCTCCTGCTCGGCAAGAGCTACGACCAGCTCCGCATCATCCACAAGGTGTCCGGCCGTGTCGTGTTCCTGTGCGGTACTATCCACTCGTGCTTCTTCATCGACGCCTGGCTCAAGAAGGGTGTTCTGGCGAAGGCGAGTGCGAGTCCCGTTGGCATCACCGGCTATGTTGCATTCGGCGCCCTGCTGCTCATCTTCATCACATCGCTGCCCATCGTCCGTCGCTGGGCCTACAACTTCTTCCACATCTGCCACTTCATCGGTATCGCTGCTTTTCTCGCTGGCCTTGGCGCGCATGTCCCGTACGCCGTTCCCTGGTGCATCGCGGGCGGTGTCATCTATGCCAGCAGCATGGTCATTCAGCTGCTCAAGACCCGCATCGCTAATGCCGAGCTTGTCGCGCTCCCTGGCTGCAGCACAACTGTCGTTACCGTTCCCAGCATCACGACTGGCTGGCGCCCGGGCCAGCACGTGCGTCTGCGTGTGCTTGGTCTCGGTCCGGCGAAGATTGCTGAAGCGCACCCGTTCACAATCGCAAGTGCGCCGGACTGCGGCGGCCTCGTCCTCCTCGCCAAGGCTGCTGGTGACTGGACCACTACGCTGTACCACTTTGCCGCTTCCGCTGGCGAGTTGAACCCCGAGATTGGCGTCTGGAAGCGCAGCGCCAAGGTCATGATCGAGGGTCCTTACGGCGGTCTCGGCAACACGCTGCCGAATGCTTTCTCGTCTGTGCTCGTCGTTGCCGGCGGAAGCGGCATCACGCACGCCCTCGGTGTTGCGCAAGACCTCATCAGCCGCTCGCCCTCTGGCGCTGTCCAGGCGCGCACTGTCGACCTTGTGTGGGTTGTGCGCACCGAGGCGCAAGCGAAGGCGATCATGCCCACGCTCTTATCGCTCGTCGCGCAAGCGCGGCGATGGGAGGCGAAGGCTCTGGAAGGGCGCCGTGAGGGCGCCGACCTCGCTCTGCCGACCGCTCTGCGTGTGCACGTGTTCGTCACCCGTGTCCCGAAGAGCTCTCCCCTCACGCTCGTGCCTAGCGGGTATCGCGCCAAGCTGCGCAAGACGACCAGTCTCGCCCCGCCGCCCTCAGACGGCAGCTCGGACGGCTCAAGCGCCAAGGAGAAGGAGGCAGCGCGGGAGAAGGAGAAGGACCTGGAGGTGCTCTCCGAGAGCGGATCCGACACGTCATCCGAGGACCACTGGAACATGTCCCGCACGAACACGGGCACATCAGAGGACTGGGCCGAGCTGGCCTCGGCCACAGCCCCACCAGGCCTGCAGCGCAAGCTCTCATCAGCGGAGCGCACGAAGGCCGACTGGCTCGAGCGCAACCCGTCCAATGCGAGTGTGGCCCGCCTGCACGCCCGCCACACCGACGCCGCCCTCCCCATGAGCACGGTGAGCACGTACCGCGGCCGCCCCGATGTGGCCGGTGTGATCGGCACGATCGTCGACGAGACGATAGGCCGCGAGGCCCGCGGCGGCGACACGGCCAGCGGCATGCTCGTGACCACGTGTGGGCCTGAGCATCTCGTCAACGACACGCGCGACGCCTGCCGCGTCGTCCCCGGGTGGAAGAAGGGCGCCGTCGGCGGGCTCGAGTTTGAGGCAGAGTTCTTTGCGTTTTAACGAGGGACGAGCGAAGCGGCCAGCGGCCGCTGAGCGGGCCCCGTCTTGTCTGCTGCATGGCTCGAGATCTGGTGTACATTATAGCCTTGGCCTGTACAATATGCAAACCATGCACTGTATTGATCTGTGCGAGGTAGTCTTCGGTGCCGAGCTGCAAAGTCTTCCGGACATGGCTAACACTTAGATGATGTACTGCAGAGTCTCGTAGACATGGCTGACAGTTCGGGAGTGGCGCTGATCTGTCCGGGCTATGCACAACTGCTTACCCGCCATGCCAGCCTCGGCGCTGAGCACGAAGGTCGAAGCGGTCAGCTCGACCTCGAAACGGCACCCCAGAGGTGCGACGCTCCGGAGGGAGCGTCAAAAGCGCGCTCAGCGCTCATCGGCCTGTCCTGTTCTCCGTCATTCATCCTCCCTCTCCCCATCATACTACTTCGCGTCAGCGTCTTCCAACTCTGGCTCTCCCTCTCTGTTATCCTCTCTAGCTCTGATCATACCGAGATTCTCTCTAGCTCTGATCATGTCTACATCCTCTCTAGCTCTGATCATGTCAAGATCCTCTCTAGCTCTGATCATACCAAGTATCCATAAAATGCAAATATCTTCTATATGTGACCAAAATGCTATCCAAACTACGTCGCTCACCCTTCCACCTTCCTTCATCCCTCTCCACCACCTCCTCCCTCTCCACCACCATTACCACCGCCACCTCCATCCCCTCCTACCTCATTTCAGCCCAATCATCTTCTCTCAGACCAATCCAAACCTAGCCCGCGTCTAATCAATCCCAAGTCTAAGCCCCCGCAGCAGCCTCAGCCGCCTCAGCCAACTTCTTAGCCTCCTCAGCCTTCTTCCGCTCAGCTTCAGCCTTAGCGTCCTGTTTCCGATTATTTTCCTCCTTCAACTTCTTCTCCCTCTCTCTTTCCTCCTCTTCCTTCCTCTGCCTTTCCTTCTCCTTCTCCGCCTTCACTCTCTTCGCCTCTTCTTCCTCCGCCTTCAACCTCTGTTGCTCTTCAATCTTCTTCTTTTCTTCATCTTGCTTTTTCCGAGCTTGTTCTTCTTCTTCCTTTTTCATCTTCTCCTCCTCTTCCTTCTTGCGCTGCGCTTCGAGTGCTTTCTCCTTCGCTTCTTCCTCGGGCGTCAGGGGTCGAGAGGGGTACAGGGTCCGTAATCGCATGCCGGCCTCGTGCAGGGCGAAGAACATTGGTCCTCGCTTTGACAATTCTTCCTCGGCGTGCCCGTCCAACGGGTAGATGAAGGCGTCTCGAATGGCGACGATATTGGCTTGGATCTGCTCCAGTCGAGACATCGGGATCGAGGAGAGGAGGTCCTCGATGTGGTCGAGTTCTGTGGGGTGCACACGCACGCTGATCTGGGACCAGTCGATAAGCCCCGCGAAGGGGTAGTGCGTATCCTCGCTTGTGAGGACTGGAATGCACCCGGCGAAAATCGCGTCATTGACACGCGGCGACCAGCCTGCAATGCCGCGTGGCTGGGGACAGAAGCGCGCCGTGTTCAGCTCAATGAGGTAGTCGTCGTACTTGTCTATGTGGTTTTGCGGGCCGGCTCCAGGGAACAGCTCGCGCTCTCCCGCTCCGCCGCGGTCACAGGCGAGGCGGAGGCGCTCGGACTTGCCGCTGCCCCAGTACGTTCCGGCCCAGGAGAGGAGGCGGGGGCGCTCGCTGACTGGCTTGATTGAGCTGATTGTTGGGAACTGAGCCAGCAGGCGGGGAGAAGTGCACGAGCGCGGCGGAACGACCACATCCTGCGCTGGCCTGTAGCAGGGAGAGAACCAGTCGCCCATCACGCTGAACACTAGCGTGTTCTTCAGAAGCGGGTCGGGGTACAGCTTGTGGTCTTGGCGCGCGGACCAGATCTCCCACGTGAACGCGAGGCAGATGCCCCAGTCGTGCGTCATGACCAGGCTCACGGGTTTCTCGCCCGTGTTGATCCCCGGAATGGACGCTTGCGCGTAGTGCCAGACGTCGTGCAGGATAAAGTCGGCGCCCTCGCAGTGCTGGTACACTGGAAGCACCACCAGGTCCGCCTCGTTTGCTGGCACGGAGAGCTTGCGGAGAGCCTTGTACATCATGCTGTCGGCTGAGAAGCAGTGCGTCGGCTGCAGCTTGTGGCACTCGGCAGACTCAATCTCCTTCTCGCGCGGGTATCCGCTCACAACGTGCACTTTGATAAACTCCCGCTCGTTGTCGAGACTCGCGATGTACGCCCGCCCTTCGGGGAGGAGCACGTCCCGCCAGTCGACCTTGGACGCCATCTCCTCAAGGATCGGGTCGTGCGCTTTGAACTTGCCCAGAGGGCTGTCGCTTCCGTCTGGCGCCTTCGGCTGACGTTTTGGTCGACCAAGAGCAAGCAGAGGGTTCTCCCGGCGACGAGGGCATCCGTCCGCCTGCACACACCGACAATGACCCGTCTGCATGCACACTGTCGGGCTCCCGCAGTCGTTCCAGCACGGCGGCAGGTCCTTCAGCACCCAATCGTCGGGCTTGCTGCTCAGCCGCGCCGGCGCCTGCTCGTTCACACCACCGGCCGCCGTGCGCTCCTCCGTCACCTCGAGCTCTGATGTTAGGTTCTTGAAGTGCGCGTATGACTCCTCGGCACGCCAGCAGAGGTGCGCACGGCGAGACGAGTTGAACGCAATGTCGCCCTCGGTGCCGAAACGGATGTCGGCGGACTCGGCGTCGTCGAGAATCAGCGGCCAGTCACCCTCTCGCGGGCAGCAGAGAATGTTTAGCCGCACGTCGTACGTCGGAGTCATCGAAGGCGCAGACAGCTGGAAGTACGTCTGCCCCTTGTCGCCTACGAGGGCGTCGAGCTGCTTCTCCCTGCCAGCAAGGAAGACCTTCAGCTCCGAGCTGTCCGGGGCCACCTCGAGCTCAAAGTCACCCACGAAGCGAGCGGCCTCGTCCAGCTTCTTCGGGTTGTACAGCTCAAACTCGACCGGTCCGTCGCCCGAGACCTTCTCCCGCGGGATGCCGAGGTAGCCCATGCCCTGCTCCTCGCGGAAGCGCGCCGGTGTGCGCCCGTTGCTCTTCCGTGGCGCATCGGACGGCACTTCGAGGATCCACACAGTCGCGTTCCAGTTGTATCCATCCACCTTTGTCGCATTAGCGAGACAGTGCTTGCCGTCCTCGCACTTGACGTGGTGGATGAGGCCGCGATTGTTGAAGCCAATGTTCGCCGTGCAGTTCTGCAGCTTCCACAGGTCGTGATTCCGGCGGTCCTCCTCCGTCACATGCGTCATCGTGTTGAGTCCGGGCAGCGTGCTGTGCGCGCAGTGCTTGGCGATAAAGTCGAACGTGTAGTCGCGCGACGCCTCGGCGGCGCGGCGGAGCACAGACGCCAGACCCTGCGGCGGCGCTACGCTCGGCTCCCACTTGAGCACGTCCTTCGCGTGTGCGTTCGAGTACTCCGGCACATCACGCCAGCGCTTGTTGTGCCGCCCGATGTTGCGGACAGGCGACTTTGTCCCTGTCTCGGTGCGCACGAGCTTGACGATCTCCTCCTGCAACCAGCGCTTACCGCCGGCGACGAGGTTGTACGTCTCGAGCGACGGCAGCTCGCGGCTGCGGGCCGCCTGGTCGAGGTGGTCGACGACCTTGATCACGCCGGCAACCGCGTCGTCCACGTGCAGCAGGTCGAGCGGCGGCTGGTTGCTGTCGTACTGGATCGGAAGCGAGGCGAACGCTTGTGAGAGGAGGCGGGGGATCCACGCAGACGGAATCGACACGTTGCGCGAGTAGCCGTACACCTCGGAGAAGCGGACGATGGCGCCGTGGAACTGCGAGGCGTCCTTCTTGACAGCGTCCTGCGTGTAGCCAAAGTTGGCCGCCTTGACGGCCGCCTCATTGGCACCCTTCTCTGCGCGGTCAAATGAGCTCCGCATTGCGTCCTCTGCCGCCTTCTTCGTGCGCCCGAGCGCGGTAACGGGCTGGATAAACGTCGTCTCGGAGATAGGCTCGCCCGATTCCTTGCCGAACACGTCCATGCTCGACGCGAGGAGCACCCACGGCGCGCTCTTGCCCTTGCGCATGCCGAGCATGTTCTTACCCGCCTTGTTTGCGTCGGCGACGAGCTTCTCGACCTGCGTGACGACCGCGCGAGTACCGTCGACGTTGACCTCGGCGCACGCATCGTACTTGGGCGCACACCAGTGCTCGAGCGACACGGCGGCAAAGTGCAGGATACCGCTGTACTCGTTCTTGGCCAGGAGGTCGGGGAGCACGGAGCTCGACGGCAGGATGTTGCCGCGGTAGTACTCGACGTCGGGGTGCAGTGTTGGCGGGCGCGGCGCAATGTCGATCGCATGCACCTTGTATCCGGACCGCACGAGCTCGTCGGCGACAACCTGGCCGAGACTGCCCGCGCCGCCGGTGATGAGCACGAGGCGACCAGACTTGCCGCGCAACGGTCCCAGCAGCGGCGAGAACCACTTGCTGCCGCTCCCACTGCCGCCGCTCGAGGAACCCGAGCCGGAGCCTGGGCTCGAGCCCTTGCCATACGCTTTGATGAACTCGTCCTCGATCAGCTCCTCGTCCATGGCCGGGTCCCAGGTACCGAGCCCAGGGACTTCCGAGCCGTGTCCGTATCCGGGGCGCTGTGACGATGCACGGTACTGGTACTCATCGAGGGTGTTGCGGTGACCTGCGCCGGCGAAGAGGAAGAAGAAGACTGGGATGGCTGCGAGGACGAGGAAGAAGCGATAACGCCTCACCAAGCCGAGAAAGGGGACCGGCATGGTGAGAGAGTTACGTGTTGCGTCGTGGAGAGTGAAGGAGTGTGCGCGTTGATGCCGTGTGCCGAATGATGATGATAAGGAGAGTGGTCAAGAAAGTGAGGGAGTGAGGGAGTGAAGGTAGTGCCCAGGGAGGTGGACGTGCGGTCCCCGCGGGTGTGTGTGCACGTTGAGAGCGGGGAAGTCAAGTCAGCTAGAGCAAGGTCGGTCGGGAGGAGGATGTTGCGAGGAAGGGATGGAGGAAGGGGGTATCATTTTCAGGGCGGGGCACGCGCGCACGCACGGGGGGACGGCAAAGGCGAAGGGGAGCCCAGGGTCCACTGTTTCTTTTGCCATGCATTCCGATCATCCGGCTCCGATCATCTCGCTTTGCAGGCCATTCGTGTGAACACAGCCGTGCATACACAGAGTGAATAAGATACGGCGGCTCTCGCAGTGTTACATGCATCGGTATGTATGCTCTAGCAGCAGATCTATGCTGTGAAAAAGTACTCTGCATGGCTTGTCTCCTCCGGGTGAAAAAGTCAGCCAAACCACTGTGGGAGATAGCCGGGCGATAGACAGAAAGGAAGATGGTGCCTGAACACGCTTTCTTTGCACGGGATCGTCCCGCCAGCCCCGGAGACGCGGACTCGTTTGGGTTGAGCCACTCAGCGCGCCGTTGGCCATTGGCGTCTTCGATCAGTTCCAGTCCCAGATAATCCTCTTCTTGCCATCACTCATCCTCACCACATCCCCTCCCATCATCGATGACGGCGGCGACAGCCTATCCCCCCGCCGCGGGGGGCAGTCACGACCCCTCGATCCCGGGTGTGCGTGGCGGCCTGCGCTTCCGCATGCGGCCCGTGCAAGCCGGTCTGCTCTTCATCGTGTGTGCGCTGCTGTTGTCCCCAGCTTTCATAGGGCAAGATAGGCGAGACCGCATGCGCTCGTATGTAGCCCAGACGATCCAGAAACCAGCCGCGCCGCACATCATCGCCCAGCCGACCGGAGGGCTCGACCCAGCCGAGGTCCCGCTCACGCTCGAGGCGAGGCTGCAGCACTTCCTCTCCCGCCCGGCGCTCGATCACGGCGAGTCGGAAATCGTCAACGCATACCAGTGCCCGCACTATACGTACTCGCGCGACACTTATTTCTTCCACGAGGCCGACGAGGGCAAGCGCATTCAGCGCTGGAAGGCGCTCGACAAGCATGCTGTCAAGCTCGCGCGTGACAAGATTGTCAATTACTTCAGGGAGCTGGATCGGAAGAAGGTGCCGCTCATTTGGGACAAGAGCATGGAGCGGAATACACCGGTGGATCAGAGGCGGGGAATTATCTACACGGGTGGTGGACACTGGGTGAGTGAGCCGCGAACGTAGCGAGCAGAGCTAGTAGAGGGGTGAATGATTGCCTATGCTGGATGCTACGGGCACTCACCTCCAGCTAGGATTTCCGCGACGTGAGAGCTGACACTCCCCAGAAAGACATCGAGCGCCTCCGCTGGTCCCTCCAGGTCCTCCGCAACGTCCTCAACTCCAAGCTGCCAGTCGAAGTGTACCACTACGAAGGCGAGTTCACGGACGAGAAGCTCCGCAAAGAGTTCACCGAAGAGTACGGCGTGTCGCTCGTGAAGTCCTCAGCGAAGAAGACAGACGGGAAAGCGTGGCAGATCAAAAACGCCGCGTTTGTCGACACGAAATTCACCCAGTTCGTGTACATGGACAGCGACAACATTCCGCTCAGCGACCCGGCCGAGCTGTTCGAGTCGGTCGAGTTCAAGCAGGGCGGGAGCGTGTTCTGGCCCGATTTGAACAAGGACCACCCCGAGAATGCCATCTGGCGCGTACTGGGCCGCGACTGTAATGACGAGCACTGGCCCGCCGAGAGTGGACAGGTGCTCTTTGACAAGAGCGCTAATAAGGGGCTGAACCTTGCTGTGCTGCATTTGAGCAACCATATGATGCTCGAGAGCGACTTCTACGGGGACCTGGGGTACGGCGACAAAGACACCTACGTGAGTGCGGAATAGCGAGTGGGAGCGTAGCGGGCAAGGCTGGGCGGTGAACAAGAGACCAGCAGGCATTGGACAGCAAAAAGGCTCTTTTGCTGCTGTCGCAGGCGATCGTCTCTGATCGCCCCCCGCCGGCCCGCTTCTCCCCAGCTGCTCTGTGACCGAGATTCAAGCTAATCCCAGCGCTACTCCTTCTACGCCCTCGGCCTTCCCTATCAAATGCCCTCCCGCATGTTCTCCTCCGTCGGAGGCTATCAAAGAATGGACGCCCGCTCCGACCCCGACTTCTTCTGCGGCCACTCACTCCTGCAATGGGGCCTCACTCCCCCCTCTGAACGCCACAACCTGAACTACCATCCCAAGCCAGCGTTTCTGCATACGATCCTGCTGAAGGCGCGATACGGCCTCCAACCCGACAAACTCTTGTCTCACGTGAAGCGACCGCGCTTGAACCAGATAAACGACCCCCGCCTCGTGAGGACGCTGTACCAGTTCACTGGGGAGTGTTTTGCAATCGACCTCAAAGGGCCCGATGGAGCCCCCGATGCCCCGAATAGCTATGGGGATGGCCAGGGAGTTGAGATTCAGACGTTCGAGGAGGTGTTGGGACACGCACCGGAGGTTTGGGAGTGGATAAGAGTTAATTCGAAGAAGATTGCGGGGATTAACGTGCCGGGAGAGTAGCTTCGGACGATCGTATAGAGGTTTGATGCAGGGACGTTTTGGATTTGCGATGGAGTGATGATGAGTGAAAGACCGAGCAGCGGGTTGACGACTGTCGCCAAGATGGGAACTGTCGCCCAGCTGGGCGCAAGTTGAAGAAGAGGTGCCGGGCTCGTGGTCGGCTGAGTTGCCGGAGGAGGGGTCTGACGATTGTCGAGCGGCCGAGCATGATGCGACAGTCGTGAGAGACATGGAAGGACGTACTGACGATGCTCACGACGATGGCACAGCTGACAGAGATAGAGCAGGCGGCGGCAACGGCGTGCTCACTGCCCATTGACCGTGGTGCCTCCCGCCCTTCACTTTCGAACAGCTTAGCAGACCAAATCCTCGCTCCGACCCAGAAACCGCCAATGTGGCCTCAAACAACGATTAGCATTGTCCACGCGCTAATGCCCGTCTGAAGCGGTCTCGTCGAAGCGTCACGTCAAAGAGTTGAACAGATTCGACCCGCTTCCCATCAAGCCAAATGCTGCATTAGACAGAGAGTTCTTTCCTACGATAAAAGATTCAAATGCTGAGAGAGAGAAACACACGCGCGCGCACAAAAAAAGTTGATACACTATTCACAGTGCTAGTAGTGCTAGTAGTGCTAAGTATTGGTGTAGCTTGATCTTGGGTCTAGTTGAAGCTGGTGAGGTTGGACACGACACGAAGTGGGGAAGGGATGGGGACACGAAGGGCGCAAGGGAGGCAGACCACGAAATGGGAAGGGAGAGGAGGCGAGCATGAAAGAGGGGGAGAGGGAAGAAGGGGACATGGAGGGGAAAGGGGGAGAAGGGGACGTGAGACGGAGACCTCTTGTGTTATCTCTCCGGAGGCGAAAAGGGGACGAAAGTGGAATATGATCGGCCATATGGTCTGCGCTGGGCTCTTAGAGGTTGGGGAGAATCGGCGTCGTGAGACGAGGAAGAATACGGTGCGTGTGAGGGCGGCGTGCGCTGGAGTTGGGAGCGGGGCTTGAAGACCGTCGACGGAGTCGGTGGATCTTGCTGGCCTGCACCTGCACTCTCGTCCTCCTGCCCTGCACCCTCCCACTCCCCCTCATGCTCCTCCTTACGCTCCGCCTCAAGCTCCGCCTTGTGCGCTTCTTCCCTACCCGTCACCCCACCCGCCATTAGACCCTCCGCCGCGCCGGACTCCGACACGAGCCCCAACCGCGCCTGCGCCCGCACCTGCGTCAGCGACGCAGACTGCGTCGGCATTCCAGCCCGCGCCCGCGCCAGAGTCCGGATCGATCCCTACTCATCACTCTCCTCCCGCTTCTTAGCGATCAGGACGCAGTGCTGCCCGCCGGCTGAGCAGTCGACGGCGTCGTACGGCCGCAGCTGCTTTGAGCGGACGAGCGTCGGCGTGCTCGCCTCCTCGACTGAACCCAAGCCAAGCTGGCCCTGGTTGCCCAGGCCCCAGGCGTAGACGTGCCCGCTCTTCGAGACGGCAAGATTGTGTCGCGTGCCCGCCGAGATGCGCGCGATCGGGTTCGACGCCGGCTTGTCCCAGGGAGGGAGCTCGGGGACGATCTCGTACGCTTCGGGGATGGGCGGGAAGGCGATCTGTTGTTAGCTCTTCAAACACTTGATAGCTTTCGCGGCTGCAAACGAGACTGAGCGACTAACAGCAAGGCAGCTTCAAGCTGGAGCGGAGGCCGACCGTAGGTGAGAGAATTGCACCCTCGTCTTCACGCCCAACCAGCCCCCCGCCAGAGCTCGCTGCATTCTCTGCCTAATTGCTGCGCCCGACTCGCTTCGCTCGTCGTGGTACTCACCCTAACTGGCTCCGGCACATACTCGCCCATCGGCACGCGGAGCGCCGCCTGCGCCTCGAGCAGCTTCATCTGCGCATCCTCCTTCTCGTCCTCTGGGGCCTTCTCGAGCGCCTCCTCTGCCTCCTTGACCTTTGCCTCGCGCTCCTCCTGGATCTCCTTCCTGCGCTCCTTCAGTCCCTCCTGGGCGGGGTGGTCCGGCGCCAACCCGAGCTCGTTACCGTCCTGGCGGCCGACGCCCCAGACCTCTCCATTGTCAAAGAGGAAGAGCGAGTGGGCATCACCGCCCTCGATCTGGATGACGCGAGCGCCGTCGTGGTTCTTCGGGCTCAGCGCCTCGACCTTCTGCGGGCGGATGATCATCTCCTCGGATGTGTCGAGGCCGGTCTGGCCGTACGTGTTCAGTCCCCAAGCCCAGACGTCGCCGTTCTTGTCCACAGCGAAACTGTGGAACATGCCCGCCGCGACGTGGGTGATGTGTCGCAGGCCGAGGCGCTCTGGCTCCAGACCGGCCGCAGCGCGGCGGGCCAGAATTCGCCGGCCGAGCTGGTTCTGCTGCCCGTTGCCCCAGACGTAGACGTAGCCGTCGCTCGTGAGCGCGAGCACGTGGTCGGCGCCGCACGCTACGTCAACGACCTCGGCGCGAGCCAGCGCCGGAAGCTCCATCGGCACGAACTGGAACTTGGGGTGGCCGGGGACGCCGTCGAAGCCGAGAATACCCTCGTTGGATCGGAACGAGCCCCACGCACGAAGGCCGCCGTCGGCCGAAAGAGCGACCGAAACACTGTCACCCGCCGCGACCTTGACGGCGCGGAAACCCTCGTCCTCCAGCGCCTGCACCACAAGGGGCCACGTCTCAAAGTCCTCAGCAGGCAACGTCGAGCCGGGGTTCTCCGGGTCGGGCTGGTTGGCAGTGTTACGGCCAAGCGCAGCGTTGTCGTTGATGCCCCACGAGCGCGTGTGGCCCGCCTCGTCGATTGCCAGCGTGTGCATTCCACCGGCGGCGATCGACTCGATGCCGCCGGTGCCAGCGCCGAGCTCGCCATCCTCACGGTGCTCCTCGATCCTGGCTTGTCAGCATATGGCTTTGTGGAGCAGTGAGATCACCGATGCACTTACCACTTGTGGATCTGGGGACGCGGCTTCTCGTCAAGGTCGTCGGGGCCGGTACCGAACTGGCCCATGTCGCCCGTGCCCCAGACAAAAAGGGCGAGGCCGCGCGGGGGCGGCACCTCGGGGAGGGCATTCACCTGCGGTCCAGTGCGGCGGCGCTTGACCTCCTTCTTCTTGGGTGCCGGCTTGTCCTCGGGCTCCTCGGTGCGCTGGCGCTTCGTGCCGTTGGCCTTGGCCTTGGGCGGCTCAGGCGTCTTGGACTTTTCCTTCTCCTCCGGGATGGTCTTGTTCTTGCTCGCGGGCTTCTTGGATGCAGTGGTCTTGGATCCGGTAGTCTTCGAGCCGGTGGTTTTGGACCCCTTCGAGTCCGGCTTAGCGTCCTTGCCCTTGGAGCTGGTGCTGCTCTTCGAGGCGGGCTTCGACTTGCCAGAAGCGGGCTTCTTCTTCTCCTCCTTGTCGTCCTCCTTCTTGTCCTTGCTGTCGTCCTTTGCGCTGCTCTTGGACGCCGGCTTGGACTTGCTGGCGGTGCTCTTCGAGCTCGAGGCGGGCTTGGCCGTCTTGCTCTTGGTCGAGCTGGGCTTGGACGCCGGCTTGGCAGATGCTGCTGTCAGCTAGTAATCATCACATTCTCAGCTGGACTCACTTTGGCGTGCCATGGTAGTGATGGGAGACGAAGTGGATGGAAGCTTCGTCTTGTTTTGCGATATGAGAGACTTGTGGGTTCGGACCAGCTGCACGGGGACAGACTTCTAGCGCTGCGGCGAGAACAGAACAAGAACTGTGAGGGGCGTACAGACGAGGATGCTTTCGGGACGGGCAGACGCAGATGCGGGCCTTGTCGGAGTGAGTGAGGCGAGTGTGTATCAAGTGCGCTTGTCGCGATGCTGAGCGCTGAGCAGAGCTGCCGAGAGATTTGATTGTTTTCTCCCTCCCCAGCACTGGTAGCCAGCCTGCACGGGGTCAAAATGAGCTTAGGCTACTGAATGACGCAAGGTCACGTGTCGACATGATTCTCTCGGTCTCTAGTTTCGCTTGGCACATGGCTTTGGCGGGGTTCGTGTGCCGTGCCTGACCCCCGACGTGTGTGTTTTGTTTTTGCGTTTCTGATTCTTCCGTAAAGGGGGAGGGGTCATTAACATTGCGTCACGTGATGGGCCCGACCCTTGCACTGCAATGAGCCCGAGTGGGTCGGTCTGTCTCCTTCGACCGCTGCGGTCTTCGGCGGAATCACAAGTAGGGAGGTAACGCGTTCAGGACGCCGCCGCGGATAGAGTTTGCAAGACTTTGCTTGTGCGCCGCTTTTCTTGCTTGCTTATGAGGAACGTTGACCAGGTTGGATAAGTTGACCAGATTCACCAGATTGAGCCAGTCGGGCGCCGGATTGGGCATTTAGCGCGCTCGACGTCGCATGGTATATAGCTCATGGTATCGCATGCCGAGGATGACGGCAAGACGCCAAGGCAACCTTATGAACAACAAAGGCTGTCCCAGGGGAGCCTTATCGAGTCTCCTGATCTCCCATGTCCTCTTGATGATGAACTTGTTTGACCACTTTTGTGACCGGGTGATGAGTCCTGGCTCTTCCTGACCCATCCTGAGGCAGTGGAGTCCTGTGGGCACACCCTGGGCAGGCTGATACTACCTGATACTACCTGGTGCCACCTGATGCTTTACCTGAGCCCTTCCGACTGGGTGATTCATGGTACGGAAGTGGACAATGTCCCAATGGGGAAGTGGATGGGGAGGTGCATGGGCCAGTGACTGATTTCTTTTTCAGGTGCACGTCGGTGGACGATAGGAACATCAGGTTCTTAGCACCAGGCACGCTGACGCTAGCTCAGGCGTCGCTCAGGCTCGACGCGTCCAGGATCCACAGGATCGCGCGCAGGATCGCTGGATGGGGCTGGACGCGGGGGTGAGGGCTGAGCTCAGCGCAGCTCACCTCAGCTCATCTCACCTCAGCTTTGCTCAGCTTCTCTACGCCGTTATGCTCTGTTCAGGACGCTCAGGCTGTTCAGGAAGAAAGCTCAGGCAAACTCGGGCAGTCTCGTCAAGTAGCGTAGACTTGACTCATCTGGGACTCACGGCTGCTAGACTAAACAGCCCACTCCCCTCAGCTTCCCCTTCCCCCTCTGTCCGGCACACCGGTCCCATCCCATCCCAGCCTAGCCCAGCCCATATCATCTCCTCATCGCATCCTCCTCCCATCAAGGTCTCCTTCTCCTCATCCATCTCATCACACCCACCCCCTCCCCATAAACGACTCAACACCCATGCCCATCTAGACACAGCACATGTTCATGTAGTCGACCATCGACGACCACTTCTCATTCTCCCCACACTCTCAGCAGCTTTACCGCACCCATACATCGCACAAACAAACAAACAACAACCATCCATCCACCCGCACGCACGTCCATCCACACAAACATCCTCCACTCCGCTCCACACCACTTCACTCCCGCGCAATTGCCTTCACCATACACGACAAAGACCAGCGCCCATCCCACGAACACAACACTGAAGCTGCTCCACAACTTGCATTGAACGACCCTCAACGACGCCGCTGCCGCATACAAACAACACAACGCAACACGACTGTATTCCCTACTCGCATCGCATCGCCATCGCACAGCATAGCATACACATTCGCATTCGCATCGCAACAGCATTCACACCTCTCATCCGACACTTGCAAGAACAAACTCATCAGCCACAATGCAGTCATTACCCATTGATACTCCGTCGACGACGCCATCTCGCCGGCCATCACCTCTGCTGTTCGAGCCCCACGACCGGTCGCTCAACTCATTGCTGCCCCCGTCTCCAAAGCGTGCCCGTGCCTCGCCGTGTTCGCTACCTCTGCACCGCCGCCAGACGCCGACAAGCACGCGTAAGGGCGTGTCCCGCCTCTCTCCCATCCCCTGCACCTCACTCTTTGGCGGATCGGCGTCTTACTCATCGGCCTCGACTGTTCCGGCTCGTCGCCGCACGGGCGATGATTTACGGCGGTCGCAGTCGGGCTCACGTCGGCGCGACATGACAGTGCCCTTGGTGAGTAATTGCTGAGTGCAGCTAGGTTAGCAGCTGGTCGAGGTGAAATTGTTTTGCATGGCATGTCGTAAGCTGCCATGGTGAATATGACCGAAGTGGCTCAATTCAAGACAGGCACCGCGATTGACTCTAGCTGCCCATGTCTGACCTGAGCGTGAATTGGCTGACGTTCGGGTGCAGCTCTCGCAGACATTCTCGTCCGTCTCTCTATCGCAAACGGCCACTCCGCCCCTCGCACCAGACCTCTCGCCAGAGTGCTCGTTCCGCTCGACGTCGAGCGCCGGCCTGCTCATGGCGACGCCAGTCACGGATGCCGGCTCGCCCCTGCAGCAGCACCAGTCGTCTAGACTCAGGCTGCGCACGCCGGCCGTTCTGCACGAGATGACGCACTCCTCGTCCTCATCAACGACCACATCCCCTACACCTGCCATCAGCTCCCTGCTCGGAAGTCCTTTCAATAGTCGCAAACCCCTGCCATTCGAATTCAGCATTGCTTCCCCAACCTGGAATCACGGGAAGGACAACGACATCTTCTCTGGGGACTGGGACGGCAAGTCGTCTTCCCCCGTGGACATGTCGGCCGGCCTCAGCCCCGGCCACCCCCGGCCGCTGCGCCACTACACATCCGCCGACGAAGGAAGTGGCAGCTGCACGAGCGCTTCGTCCTCTTCCATCTTCTCGCCGGACTACTGCCTGAGTGGCAGCACTCGCTCCACGACCGCTGCCCCTCCCTGGCAGGACGACTCCTGCGACGATGAGGTATCGCCGGCTGCTCCTCGGACTAAGCTGTTTATGGGAAGGAGCCTAAAAGGCAAAAGGAGTACGACGCGTCTCCAGCCCCTGTACAGTCCCGGTCCTACCTCTCCACTCGTCATGTCTTGCAACACCAATGCCTTCACCACCAGCCCCGGGTCGTCACCTGTCGAACGCAACTTCTTGTCTGCGAGCACTTCCGCGGTCGAGGGGATGTCCATGTCGGGCGACCTTCGATCGCCCGTGGAAGACTATTTCAGCCGCAAGCCGCAATCGGCTAGAAAGCGCGGCACCCACGACCGCTTTGCTACCTCTCCCCACGAGCTGTTCCTATCCCAGTGCAACAGCCGCGGCTTCGACCTTACGCCCCGTCCCGACGGACCCCGCACCCCCATGGTGCCCATGTCCGACGATTTGGCTGCATCCGACCATTCCCCACTACGTAGCAATCCCTCGGCAGTGCATGCTCTTCCGCTATCCCCTTCAGCACCGCTGCTGTCGCGAAGGCAAGGACAGGACGGCGGCCTCCAGCTGCACCTGACGCCTCGCAACCGGTCACCCGCCAGCGTCTCCCGCTCAAAGTCGAATCGAGCACGATCTGCTCCGACCCGTCCCACACTCCGTCGAGGGGTGACAGAACCCGCGACCAAGACGCCCAAGGCTCCCGCCGTTCCTCAGCTTGGCACGCCTGTGTCTGAGCTGTTTGGTGACGAGAAGCCGTCGCCTGCAGCGTTCTCTTCAACAGGCCTCGTGAAAAAACGCGGTGCGCGTCTGAACATTCCTCGGTTCGCAGCCAAGCTTAAGGCACCCCAGCCTCTCTCCTTTGATGACAAGCCAAAGCTCCCGACGCTACAGCCCGCGCATCCTACTAGTGGTAGCGACACCGAGACGGACGAGTCGGAGGGCGACCAGGTCTCCCCCATCAAGCCTCTGCGATCGGGTCCCATCCGGATGTCTCTCAATAGCACTAGGACACACTCGCGAAACGGCTCGCTGGCCAGTGACATTGCCTCGTCACCCTTCCACCGCGCCTCGCATGGCCACGCGCGCATGTCTTCGACTGCTTCTAGCATTGGCGGATCGAAGGGTCTGCGCAGAAAAAGCAGTGCCATGTTTGCCTCTGCGGGTAGTATCGCGAGTGACACAGAGTTCAGCCCGGCTACGCCCACAAAGCCACTGCCACTAGCCCGTGAGTAATGATTTTGTCGAAAACGGCAAACAACCTTAGGAGAGATCGTGACCCTGACGAAATCGCAGTGCAGCAGCAACCCATGTTTGGCATCTCGACGCCATCGCCGGTTTCAGCCACCCAGTACCCTTTCTCTCGCCGGTCGTCTGTGGCCTCGACAATGTCAGTCGACGCCACATCGCCTGCATGCACCCCGTCGAACGGTCCGGGAGGACGTGTGCGTGCCCTGTCTCGCGGTTTGGCCGCTCGTCTATCCAACCCGATGCTGTCGACCACGTTCAGGACGCAGTCGCCGTTCATGCCCACCACGCCGGCGTCTGTCTCGGCCGCTGCCGAGGGATACATCCCGGAGGACGCGCGGGCTGCTGGCGCGGGCAGGCTTGAGCGTGACTTTACGCTGGTGCAGGCGCTCGGCGCCGGCGAGTTCAGCAGCGTGTGGAAGGTCCGCCACAAGGGCGACGGCAAGATGTGGGCCGTCAAGACTGGCCGGCCGTACACTGGCGTGAAGAACCGCTCGCGGCAGCTGGAGGAGGTGGCCATTTTGTCTTGCTTGGCTGCTCGTCCGCACCCTAACATTCTCCGCTTCGTCGACTCGTGGGAGCAGAACGGGCGGCTGCACATCCGCACCGAGCTGGGCGAGTGTGGCGACCTGTCGCGCTACCTGCTGTCTCTCGGCGACCAGCGAGGTCTTGACGAGGGCCGGGTGTGGAAGGTGCTCGCCGAGCTGACATCGGCGCTGGACCACATCCACTCGAATGGCATTTTGCACCTCGACTTCAAGCCTAGCAACATTCTCGTGACGAAAGAGGGTGCGCTGAAGGTCGCCGACTTTGGCATGAGCAAGTTCCGCGATGCAACGTACCTCAGCAGTGGCGAGAACACGCGGTGCCCCTCGCCTGCTCTGCCTGTGCCCGGCGCTGCTGATCAGTACGCCGACCACCTGGCCATAACGACTAGCAAGCTGTTAGGCCTTGCGCCGAGTCCAATTATGGACCGCGAAGAGGGCGACCGGGAGTATCTGTGCCCCGAGGCGCTGCATGATGCGACTCCGGGGCCGGAGACGGACATCTTTTCCCTCGGCATTCTCACGCTCGAGGCGGCGCTGAACGTGTGCCTCCCCTCGAATGGCGATGCGTGGGTCAAGCTCCGCAGCGACGACTACTCGGACCTCGACGAGCACTACGTCCAGCGCGAGCAGGTTGTCGGCACGACGGAGCTGCCCGTGGTCAGCGGCCGCCTGCTGACTACGATCAAGCAGATGATGCTGTCCTCACCGCAGTGGCGCATCAAGCTCGACGAAGTGCTTGCGCTGCTCCCGATTGTCCGTGCAGCGGAGGCGATGCGCGGCGAGGGCATGTGGCAAGCCGGGCCGGCGCTCGTCGACGAGGACGACGGGTGGCTCGAGTGGCTCCTGTCGTGAGCCCGCTGAGCGAGCGCAGCGAGCCAGCAGCTGCAGCCTAGTGGCCAGCCCGTCAGTGACCCAGTGCAGTCACACCCCAGAAGTCGGCGAGTGCAGCGCAGTAGCCACTCAGCCTCAAGTCCATGTCCCAAAACACTACGAAGAGCATAGCTCTCACCCACCCACCCCCTGCTTCATTACAACAACTCCATTTACCTCATGTCCTATATCAACTATAATCCAGCATTGCATCCACCCCCCTGTGTAAAAAATGACATGTCAATTGTTTCCATAAGCGTGAGCGTGAGCGAGAGCGAGCGGCGCGAGCGGGTTGAGAGCACTGATCATGAAGCGAGCGAGCAAGTCTTGACTGTGAGCTAATGGACAACGCTCGACCGACCGGAGGCAGTGGCGGCGAGCACAGAGGAGCAGAGACAGGAGCGAAAGGAGTGACGAGGAGCAGAGGAGCGGCGACTTCCGAACCAAAGCCCGGCGGCAGCGGCCAAGCACAGCCCAAGCCGGCGGCCAGTCCTCGACTAGGGCCAGTCGTGGTAATTTCGAGAAGTTGGAGAACATGACCGCTCATGTCCGCAAAAGGAAGCCGCAGGGTCCTCGAGTGCGTGACAAGGGCAGAAGGGCTTGGCCGAGTAGAGGCAAATCCAGGGTTGAAAAGATACGCTACGGCAAGGGTTTCCGGCCCAGGCACGCATCCCTCAAAGGGTCCGGAAGTCTTCAGGGAACGATCTCAGGACCACAGCTCCGGACAACTCAGGGTTAGCTCTTGAGGATCCAAGGGCCAGGTCGGGTTCGGGCGGAGCGTCAACGATGAAAAGGGGAGGTCGGATGCGCCCGGAGAAGCTGGAGAGGCCGGAGATCTCTCGCTCTCGATCTGTTGGCTGCCCGATATCTGCCCGACGACTTGACAGTCCGACGAGCAGAGCAGAGGTAGGGCCGAAACGGGTGAAATGCAAGCCAAGGGGTGGAGTTGACGCCACGGGTTAGACTCAACTTTATTCTGCGAGGTACCATAAGTGTCTCAGGAAGGGAGGAAGGATCAGTCAAGTGTTTCTTGTTTTGGCTTGTTGGCTTGTAAAGATGAAGGGCAAGGGCAAAACGTATCGAGGGCAGAGGGCACATCGGGCAACGTACGTACGAGTGAGGGTGAGGACGAGGCGGTGAGTTGATATGATACGCGAATCGGCGCTCATGACGTTCGAAGCCTAATGCGTCTGATCGATATGCCTCTTCCGTCGTCACCTGAGCAACACCTTCGAGTCCACAGTGTTCTCTAGCGTGCGTACTGGGGCGCACTGAAGCGCGGAGATATACTTGAGTTCGGGAAGGCGTAAGTCGGCGAAGGCTTCGACGTCGCTAGCACTTCGTAGTCTGTATTATTCCGATCTCGTCCATGCGTGGATATGCTACACCCGCCAGCTCTTCGGACTGGTTCTCGGCGTCATACTCGGCAGAAAGAGGACCTACGACGCCCGCGGCGCTCTCTTCGGCTCACCAAGAGCTGGCACAGCTTGATCGGCGCTGTTCGCTTTAACTTAGCGCAAACCTGACCTCGGTGTGGGCCGGAGAATAGCCTAAAGCTCTACGGGTTGGTGCAACTGGATTCAGACTACTAAGCGAGCTCGTACCATCGGTGTTGTACTTCGGACATTGTCAGCTAAGCGAGGCTCCCGGCTCATCGGTATTGTATTTCGGAGCTGTTGCTGTTCGGAGCTTGGTGTTGTTCGGAGCTTGGTATTGTTCGGCATAGGTCTGATCGGCCTCGTACATAATTCGGCCTGGTCAGGCGCATGCAGGTCGGCCACGTCGGGGGACGGCTTCGTCGGGTCTACGACCCATGCGGTCGATCTTCAGTCGATCGATTCGACTGTCTCGGCGAATGCTCTGCATCGTGCATCGCCTCGAGAGCTCGAGACGTATCCGGCTAGTCTCGATAAGTCTGACTAACACTGCGGACTTGATCCTCGACTGGTCGGGCTTCGTTAGCATGATCAGTCTACCATGCGGTGCCTTTCCTCGTCGGTCCGTCGTCGAATCAGCCACTGTGCTCGACACGACTCCTCCCAACGTACAACCACATGCTTCCAAACGCCCTACGCCCGTATGACGACTCCAACACAGTGAGACAGGCCGAACACCAGGTATGCAAGACAACAAGTCAGTCCGACGTACCGCTTACTACCGAACGCCTGAAAGACGAAAATAAGCTTCAGCAGCAGCCACATACAGACACCGTGGCGTGACGCACGAGCCTCCGCTGCCCGCCCACAAGTCTGGAGACTAGCTAGGGACGTGACCGGCTGTCTCAGACTTGTGGAAGGTTTGCTAAGGTTTGGTCGTTTTGTCTTACTTTGTTCTGAAGCCTTTTGGCCTGCCCGACTGTGCAAATGACTTCATTAGCATGCCCGGCTGGGGTGTGGGTGGTTGTATGCCCGGATAACCGGAGAAGGTCTGCGGAGCTTATTGGAAACCGGGGGCGGCCTGTGAGTCATCGTGGCGGCTTGAGTCACTGTGTCACCAACGATACGGTGAATGAGTATGTGGCCCAGTGGCCGGAGGCTTGAGTCAGGTGCGAGGCGTGAGGCGGTGGTAGAGGGCCGATGGGCACATGTTGTCAAGCCTCTAAGCCGGCGGGCAGGAGTGACATCGCCGTCCGGAGACCGTCCACTTGAGTCGGAGGCTGTTGGGGCGGAGAGCACATGCTCAAGCCCTCCCTCGAAGTATGGTACAGACACCATGACCCGCTTTGGTCATCTTTCAGCCAGTTCCCAAGTCTGCACCCACAGGACAGGCAAAAACTGACCCACTCCATCGGGCTCTTCACAGGAGAGATTAGGTTAGGCAAACTGTGGGCCAGGTTACACAGTATGTCACTTAGTCTGTCACTCAAACCCGGCCAGCTGCACATGTGCACACCTTTGATGGACGCCAAGTTAGTCTCCGCGGGCATTTATCGGGAGTGAGGAGATCGGGAGTCAGTGCGCCCGGCTGGCCGGCAGGCCGGCTGATCGAGGAGAGTTGCCCGATCAGCAGCCCGATTGGAGTGGGTTGGTGTCACGATTTCGGCATCGTGACGCCATGCCGCGCGCTTGGCTCAGACGAGAGCGTCATTCGGCGGTGAGAGAGACAAGACTGCGTTGCATGAGGTACACCTCCGAACTGCCTTTCCGCGGTCCGTTGCCTTCAATGGATGAATGAGATCTTTCGATTTTCGCTTTCGTGATCGGTACAGATGGGAGTGGGGGGGTTGGACGTGACTTGAAGACCCCCCGGGCACACGACTGAAACGGCGTACTCTCTTCCTTCCCCAAAGTTAGGACGTTGCACAGGTGTGCTCTACAGAGCCCGTTGTGGTCAAAGTTCAACTCTAGGTGAAGCAAGCAGGGTTCAGTTGCAAAACTCGTCGAAAGAAGCAACGAGTGCAAAGGGTGAGCAGCGGAACAAGCTTTCGATCAACCAGGACGAGCAAGGATATAAGCATGCACATTACTCCTTGCACTGACACAGGGGCTGGGATCCGAGCAACAAGGCGCACCGGGCACAGCAGGCGTCGTGGTCGTGGTCTTGCGACAACCAGACATGTTTTTGGTTGAGTCTATACCTCGGTTTGGTATCCTGGGGTCTGGCCTGGCCTTATTTACCTTTTGCGCTGCCGTATGGGCCGCGTCGTAATCCATCCTTTTGTCGAGTGCCACGCTTGTTGATGTCGATGTCTCGCCACGTTCAGAGGTAAGCGCGGACGTGGGCGTATGTGGCTGCTTCAAGGCCTGTCATCATGCATTGGCCGTTCGAGAGACATTCCCTCTGGACGATGTCTGAGATGTGGCGTTTGGAGGCTCCTGCACACGAGTTCGATGAGACTTGGTTACCTCGAGCTCACACTCAGAACGCTGGACAGAAATGCTCACTCGACTGAAGCCCAAGACATTCGCTCCGCTCGCTCGCTGGCGCTCGCCGCGCTCGCTGCTCATAACCCGCTTCACAATGCATATACTAGATTGTATTAACATTTTGAATATGTTTCTATTTTTTTTAGCCTCTGGCAAGACACCTTCGCTTAGAAGACCTTCTCGACCATCTTGACGCCCTCCTCGGACTCGAGGCGGTCGCGGAAGAGCTTGGCGGTGGGCTCGTCGTAGGGAGCGTGGACACCGGGCTTGTTGAGCTTGCCCTCGAGGAGGAGCTGGACGGCCAGACCACAGGGGACACCGACGAGGCGGGCCATGGCCGAGGGTCCGCCGTGGCGGTCACCGTACTCCTCGAGCGAGGCGACGACGGTCTCCTCGCGGCCGTCGGCGCGGATGACCTCAAAGGTGTGCTGGAGGAGGACGAGGTCGACCTCTCCGGGCTCGAACTGGCACTTGGTCTCGAGCAGGGCCGAGAGGGCGCGCATGAGCGTGCCGGCCTGGGCGACGGGCTCGTCCGAGAGCATGCCGAGCGAGGCGTACTTCTGGAGGATGACCTTGGACTGGTCCTTGGGCACAGAGGGGAGGTTGAGGATGCCCTGCGACACCTTCTCCTTGTCGGCGGGGACACCGAGCTGCTTGGCAGTCAGCTCGAGCCAGGTGATGGGCTGAGCGCCCTTGGCGACGAGCTCGTTCTGCTCGTCGTTGAGCAGGCCGAGGTCGGCCCAGCCCATGACGACCTCGCAGAAGCCACCGTAGCGCATGGTACCGCGGATGAGGTTCTCGCATTCGGGGATGTTGTAGAACTCGCGGAAGACGGTCGAGTCACGGTTGGGGTAGGCGACGAGGTTGTAAGCAGGGGTGAAGTAGTAGGGCTTGGCGAACTGCATCAGCTCCTTGCCGCCACCGACAACAGCGGGCTTGCCGTCCTTGAGGAAGCGCCCGGTGTTGTTGAGGGCCATGAGGACACCGACGGGCGACCACGAGAACTTGTAGCCGAGAGCGTTGTCCGACGCAGCGGGCTCGGTGAGGCCACCGCAGTACGAGTAGAACGACTTGACCTTGCCGCCGGCCTTGTGAATCTCGTCGATGATCTTGACGGCGTAGAGGTGGTCAACTCCGGGGTCAAGACCGATCTCGTTGAAGCAGACGAGACCAGCGTCCTTGAACTGCTGGTCGAGCTCGCGCATCTGGGGGTTGATGTACGAGGTGGTGACGACGTGAGCCTTCTCAGCAAGAGCAGCCTCCATGACGGCACGGTGGTGGGTGTAGGGAACGAGCGAGACAACGACGTCGTGGCCCTTGACGGCGTTGCGGAGGGCCTCAGGCGACGAGACGTCGACCGAGATGGCGGTAGCGTTGGGGAGACCGTGGGCGAGGTCCTGGGCGGTCTTGAGGGTACGGCAGCCGATGGTGAGCTCGTGGCCGTGGTCGACAATGTACTTGGCGGCGGGGGCGGCAACGAGACCAGAGCCAAGGAGGAGAACCTTCTTGCCGGAGGTCTTGTCGTTGGCGCCGGGGCGGACACCGCCGAAGACAGGGAGGATGTTCTTGCCGTCCTGAACCATGGCGCGGCCGAACTCGGGAAGAACGAAGGCAGCGGTGTGGACCTCCTTGTTGTAGTACTTGCAGTCAGGAACCTCGCGGATGGGCTTGTTCATCTGGCGAGTAGGCTCCTTGGAGCAGACGAGGAAGCCCATCGAGCCCGAGGGGTAGGTGGGGATGGTCGAGGTAGCGTACTCGGCAACCGGGAAGAGCTTCTTGGTGGTCTCACGAAGCTCCTTGATGAGGGGAAGGTGGAGCCAGATCGACTCGCCCTGGGTCGACATGTGGCCACCCTCACGGAGAGCGTTGCGGAGGAGGGTGAAGTAGGGAGCCTCGAAGAGAGCAGCGGCGGGGCCGACGGGGTCAGACGAGTCAGTGACGATAACGTCGTACTCGTTCTCGTGCTCGGGGAGGAACTTGAAGCCGTCGCCAATGAAGACCTCGACACGGGGGTCGTCGTAGCACTTCGAGAGGCCGGGGAGGAACTGCTTCGAGACGCGGATGACGGCCTCGTCAATGTCACAGAGAGTGACCTTCTTGACAGAGTCGTACTTGAGCGCCTCACGGATGACACCACCGTCACCACCGCCGATGACAAGAACACGCTCGGGGTTGGGGTGCGAGTTCATGGGCAGGTGGGTGATCATCTCCTGGTACGAGAACTCGTCACGCTCAGTGACCTGGATGGCGCCGTCGAGGACGAGAACGTTGCCATACGTCTCGGACTCGAAGACGAGGACGTCCTGGAAGAGAGACTTCTCGTGGTGGAGAATGCGGTTGACCTTGAGGGTCATGGCCTGGCCGGGCCACTGGGGCGAGATCTCACGGAACCATCCGTCGACGATCGAGGGGTGCGACTGAGGAACGTTCTCCGACGACATTTTTAGAGAGTGTGAAGGGGTGTTGAGGACCAAAACAGTGGTGACGACGAAGAGTTTTGTGACCGCGCTCGGCGAGACACAGCGGTCGCCATTTCCGGACAAGCGGACTTCTCCGTGTGCGAGTCAAAAGTCGGAAAAAAATTGTGACGTGGCATACCGCCCACGTGCGTTATCAGCGGTTATCCTCCCTAGCCGAGACCTCCACCGACTGCCGAGCACGGCTTTCATCAATGCCGCGATAAGATTGCGGTCATGCTTTTGTGGGCATCGCTTCATTCGCCTACGAGCAGTTGAAATCGATCGTTGCCCACCCAAACATCACGAGGTCTCTGATCTCTCCAGAAGAGCTGGAGGAGACGATCTTGCTAACAACAAACTTTGCTTTCACTGCTTTGTTCACGAGCAATGCGTTGCGCGTCGCTTGTCTTGACAATGACAATCAATAATGCGGCACCATCAGCTCCTAGAACTCTCTTGTGGTTATAAGCTAATCCCAAACCCAACTTCTGGTCGTCTGCCCTCAAGCAAGCAGAATGGCGGAATCTGTCGCGCAGCCACTGACCTTTGCAGGTTCTGTCAAGGGGAGGACTTTCGTCGTCCAGCGTGCAGGCAGAAGTTTCAAGGATTACACGGCCGACCTCACCTTACTGCGGGTAAGTCGACGTTGTGACTTGTCAACGGATCTAACTAGCCCTCAGTCTCACGGTGGCAGAGTAATCGAATCTTGGACGCCAGACATGTCGCTAAGCAACGCTGTCTGTGTTGTGGCAGGCAATCGAGATGGAGATGTTGTGATTGAACGCAGCACTCCTAGATCTGCCGAAGCGCCGAAACTGTTGACCCGCGAAACGCTCATCCAGCACTTTCTCAACGAGATGAAACGGCCGGTTGTACAGAGTTCGTGGCTGAAAGTGGCGGAGAAGAATGACTACTCAGTCGACCAGGCTCAGAAGTTCGGCTATGCAGTTCAGTGAGTGGTTTTAGAAGGCCACGCTGATAAGCTCAGTCTCACGGACCTTGTCCCATTGGGAACTCCGAGCTCTCAGACTGAGCGCGAGATCGAGCCCAAAACATCTCTCAAGAAGCGTCCTCTCCGACATCGTCCCCCGCGCATCATGCCCTACAAGGTCCCGTCAAATAGGCCGTCTGGAATATCGCCCTACCGCCAGGTGCTGCTTCCGGACCGTACTCAGACTCGTAAAGAGGTAGCCCGGCCTGTGGGCCTCGCAGAGGGAACCCGTCCTGAAAGGGAAGGAGCAACGCAGCCTAGGACTACACGGAGCAATGGCCGGTATCCACCTATCCTTCCCCCGAGCAGCTTTGGCAGCTCTCATCAAGCTCGGATCCAGTCCCTTGAGACTCCCCAGCGACCGGAGAGACCGACATCCCATGTCAGAACTACGATCTCTTCCCCGGCTGCGTGGAGAAGTGCGTCCATTCAATCGCCAACAACACCGAAGCGTCAGCCTTTCTTGTCGAAGTATTGGCAAACATCAGCACAGACGCAGAGGGCCGCATCTGTCCTAGACTCAGGCAGCCGTGACATCGGCCCGTCGGCTGCAGGCACGACTAGTCAGCTGATTGCGTTCCCCAGTAGCGAAGAAATTGAGACGGCCAAGGCAACGGCCATGTCTTCACGAACCAAAGGAACAGACGTAAGGCTTGAAGCTTAGTAGGATCAGCTCTACGAGCAGGCACAACTTCTGCAAGTCACGTCAGTCAGCGGGTCTCCACTCAACTTGCCTCCTTTCCATTGCAGACCCGCCATACAATACGAGTTCTGGAGCGGATCAGAGATCGATCGTGTAGAGGTCCGCCCATCTATCTTGAAACCAGACCATACTCTTCGGCGTTGCCACGGCGGTGACACTGCCATAGTCAGAGGTTCCGATCAGTAGCTGATTTTCTGCATCGTACACATCATTACAACAAACTCTGACAACCTTCACTTCTGTCTGCAGACTTCGGTGTCTCTTCCTACTCAAACGAGGTGATACTCATTCTGAAGCCAGCTGCAGAGTAGAGACGACTCGTTTGTGACGTGTTGATGCTCCTAGTTCTCATGATCGGCGAATTTTGAAAAATCGCGAACCGCCACATGCTCGTCCGCCACGACGATACCGCCTCAGCGTTCGGTACAACCGGCCCGCTGACTCTCTCAAATCATAGCCATGCAGACAGAACGTCAGCGGTGCTTCGTGTGATCGAGTAGTGCTCTGCTATTCAGTATCTGGCCGACGGTCTTGCCACAGTGTCGAAGAGTTGCGGGGCGGCGATTGAAGCTCTCAATTGACAGGAATGTCGCCAGGCACGGGAGTGCTCGGTCAGATCCATTTTGTTTTCCGAAAGTGGGATGGCGGGTGGTCGCATTCTAGTACGTGAGGCAGCAGGAATGCGGATGTTCACATGTCCATTTCCCGGTATTGTTCAGGCGGAAGTCTGCGTGCGTCTGCAGGTTAGTCACAGCCAGTCCCGACAACGTCGTACCTGTCCCGCGAGATCGCTTGGACATGGAACACTCAAAACGCATTCCACCTCCTTACATAGACATCCTGGCATCGTGCCTGGAAGTGGCCGTCTCTACCCGGCGATGTTGGGTCCTTTCAGCGACGACTTTCCCGATGCTTCTGTCTCTTGACTGCTTGCCTGACCCGTCTACCCACTCTGCGCCTTCAGTTCTTGATAGGAGTACGTGGTAGTCACGGACGTAGCTCGGAAGTACGCTGCCCGGCGCAGCCTTCATCAGCAATTCAGAAAGTGTGCCCCTCGCTCATCACAACGCGCAGCCTATTGCATTCCGCAGCTGATTGCACTGCCGCCGGCAGGCAGTCGCCTTGCGCTCCCGCCTGTCTGAGCGCGCAGTTGCTCGCAGCTTGAGCGGTGACGACTTCTTGTCTCGGTCTCGGACACGGCCCGGCGGCCCGCCAACAGTCGCTCGGGGCACGGACAAAGTGATGAACCTGCCCTGTCAAATTCCGTGATTTCAAGGCGTTGCCCTGTACATTCCCTGCCCAATTGCCTAAGCTGTCTAAGCATACCTGGGCTTGTGATGCGACGCGATGAAACCTGCCTCTAGCCGTTGAACCCACTATGACTCTTTTTTCATTTCGACGTCTTCCGTTTCCACTCGCATTTTCTCACCTCGCCCTCAACCGAAACACTAAACAGCCTGTAAGAAGAGACTTTCGAGGTCCCGGAAGTCTGGAGCGTAAGCCTGGCCGGTCGTCTCGGGCCCGAACCTGGACCCTGTAGCGGACATTCCTTCCCTGGCCGACTTTGCGGATCTGACTTCTGTCCATCGAGGCTGTAATGTCCTCAGTGTCCTGCAGCGATGAATTGCAAGACACTGCCTGTGACACAGTCCTGGCCATTGCGGAATGTTGTCAACTGGGTGACTACTCGTCTAGGACTGCCATAGTGGGCTGCGTCCCGCGACCGGGCACGAAGACCGGTTCGAAAGAACTGCAGGCACGAGACCTGCGATCGGTCCCTGGGCCGGTGATCGAGCTGCGACGTGAGCAAGTCAGAGCGAAAAGTTCAGTGCAGCGGTGCAGCACATCAGCGTGCCGTTGACGAGCGTCTTCGGAAAGTCAGGGTCAGCTGCTAGTCACATACAGCGCATTCAAAGCAGTTTGGTCTCGAGATCTCACTCGCTTCGCAGAACACTTCGCTCTTCCGCTCGGCTGCGACACGTTGGTCGCGAGCGTAAACTTAGTCAGCTGTACCGAGTGGACTTGGGGATTGTCGGGGAGGGCTGTGAAAGAAGGGGTCGACTCGGGGCGGAACAGAGATAGTCCCGACTCAACCCCAATGAGCTCTCTGATGAGCGAGGGCGGAACGGGCACCGCCCGCTGCGCAGAACCGTGACTAGCACACGCAGACGAGCAGACCAGCGGGAGGCTCGCCGGCTTTAAAGCAATGCAGACTATGCGATGCCAACGACTACAAACCCTAGTGCCTTCTTTAATGCGGCAGTAACCGCCGGTAATGGCTAGTCTTTGCGCACTCGATGTACGTTGTCGTCCCGGTGTCTTTGTTAGTGCAGGGTCACCGAAGGATCAGATGCTTTTCAGGTCTCCGATGAACTGCAAGCGCAGCGCTGGTCTGGCGTGCTGAATAGCTGAACATGTGTGGACTCGTGCACGGTCGCAACGGGGACCTCCGCCTCGTTTCTGGAGGCTGCAGCAACATGATGTCTCGGACACTGTTCGGACACATGTGTTGGCGGCGGTATCGCACTTACTGACGCTACAGAGGGGCGTGATTGAAGATGAACAGTACGTGCACTGCGGAGCCGTGCGACATCCGTGCGGGCAGGCGGCAATGTCGCCATGTTGACCGCCGGACGGCGGATTTGCGGGCAGTGGAACCGAGCAACTGGAACGGTAAATGTTAAGCTCCGAGCTAGTGAGCCAATCGTCGATAAAGCACCTATGCTTAGCGCTGTTGGCGCCCGACCGATGCGAGCGACGCGAGCTTCGCGAGGTCCTCGCTGTCGGTGTCGAAACGAATGTAGGAGTGAGCTCTTCCGCGAACAGCGGTCTTCCTGAGCTACAGCAACCATGCAGGGCAAAGCAACACTTGGAACTCGTAGATGGTGTCACTTAGCATAGCCGTAGGCTGCGCACACCTCGGTCTGCTGCTGTGTGCTTGGTCCTAGTGGTCCGGTCAGTCACTTGCATCAGCGCGCGGGCGTCCGTGATCAAGCAATTTAGCTCGAAACTCGCATAATTGACCACAGCGGGCGGAAGCTAGCCAGGCGTCATTGATTAATTAAGAGCTCTGTGACAGCCGCGACCTAATGAAAGTAGTCTGTGATGTCCTTACGATGCCGTGAACAGCCAGGAGCGTCTACGCATGCGGTGACTTGAGCCCCATGCGGTCCATTGGCAGTCTCTATACTTTCCTTACAACTACGAGTGCCCCGAAAAGCGGCCGGCCACAAGCAGCAGGTAGGGAAGACCGACAACAGAGTTCAGTCGCTGCGCCACGGTACGGAGTAACGGAGTGAGTAGCTGCGGACAGGAGGCGGCGCCCGCTACAAGGTGCTGTGGCGGCACAGTCAGTGCTGATGAGGAGTCAGCATTCAGTGCATAGTGCATCCTCACGTCCGTGCAGGCGATACGGCATATACGGCATGGCTGATTCAACACAGTAGCAACGATCGGCTTACCGCGCTGTATTGCTGCGAAAGGACTCTCAGGACTCGTTGACCAAACTTTGGCCGCATATCAGTCCCAATCCAGCGCCGTCGCTGGACAAATCAATTCGCCGTCCCTGACACCAGGTCTGTTTGGGTCCTTGATGAATTGTGCGGCTGGAGGACTGCACAGCTCTTCAACCCGCCTGATCGATAGGTGACTGCTATGTATGCACAAGGTACGACAGATAAGATCCCTGCACTAGTCATGAGGTGTTTTCTTTTTGCGGGATAGAAGCAGTTACTTTCAGCGAATCGAAGAGGATGGGCGACCGCTCTAGTCATCATGCAGGCATCGAGCTTCGCCCGAAAGAGGTAGCCCAAAGTTCTGCAGCATCAACCATTACGGCATACGCGGGTGGTGGTGAATGCCTTCCGCCTGACTCTCAGGTGCTCGGCTCTGTGGACTACCCGGCTTTCCTTTCTTCTGGACAGCCGGCCATGCGTCGACAGGCTTCGATTGCTTGTAGTTCCTCGTTCTATCGAGATGCGTTTCCGCTTCCTGGACACAGCCCGAATAACAAGCTAGGTGGGGTCGTTTGGAAACAAGCTTCCGATCTTGAGAGCGGCAGGCGGAGTATATGATGCAACGCACTGTCGGTAGGCAGCGGGCCTGTAATTGATAACGAGATGATTTGACAAGAATCCAAGTAATCGTAACATCTACCGAAATCATCAGGACAGGCCGCTGTACATTACTAATGTAAGACTGTAGAGGAGCCGTAAGTGGTCGAGGCTATGCCAATGGACACGGGTCACTGATATTCGGTTCCCCCTCCCAGTCAGGGGCGACCCAGATGCCGTGAGATGCGCAGTGTAGAAAGCAGTTCTCGGAGTTAGTGAGTCAAGTAACGTCTTGTCCAGATGATGAGCCGTATAGTCAACCTCTTGTCCAGATGACGAGCCGCATCGTTCTTCCGTTAGGGAGGTCAGATGGACCTCAGGAGTTTACAGGCAGCCGAACGATTTCTGCAGACCTGCTTCTGAATCGACTTGGGGTTTTGTCAAGGGTTGCCTGCAATTCGTCGATTCACCTGCAAATCTGCCTTACATGTGCTTCGAGCCTGCGTGTTAGTACACTAGCACGTAAGGAGCCTAGGACGTCGACGATGATCTTGGCGCATCATCTCTGTAGATGCGGTGTGTAGCTGTGTGGCTTGCCTGTTAGTCATGCAATGATAAAGCTGAGTGACTGTCCACTGCCGTCTTGAGCGCCACCAGTGCGTCGATGGTGACCTGCCAAGCAATGGTCCGGTGATTCTGCCAAGCGCTGCACTCCTTGCACGAAACACCCCACTTTTCGGACCTGTTGCGTTTCATGGTGCGAGACGTGCACTCTGGAGTGTGATAGTCTGGGAGCCGCTCACCTGCCCACATGTTCGATCGCACATCTCTAGAATCAATCGCCGGCAGACCAATGGAAACACCACTAGAAGTCCCAGAGGACTGGCTTCGTTGCAGCCGAGTCATTCTTGAAACATGGCCCCGTGCTGATTAGCCAACACGAGAGACGATTGACAACACGGGACTGCTCGATTCGATATCGATAAGTCCAGTCCTGGAAGGATGGTCCTCCCGCCGATTCATCTACGCCTTTTGGTTGGTCTTCGTGGTCGGCAACTTACAGTCCTACTCCCGGTTCGGAAAGGCTACTCCTCGGGCATGAAGAAATGGGCCTGGGAGTACGCGTCTGAGAGCCTGTGCTTTTCACGGCCTTTTGCATCGACCAAGGGGTTCAGAGAGAATGCGGGGCCAGGTCAGCGTATCACTGGGGTGGGGGAAGTAGGAACGTAGCTGGAGTTGTAGCTTGGGCCTTCCAATCGCCTTCCTGCACCCTCTGCACAGATGTTGCACAGATCGTCGACCGCACAGATGAGGCACTACTGGGACTGTCTGAGGTACACACCACATCAGCTCTTCTGTGCCACCAGATATCCTCGATGCGATGCACTGCGATTCCCTTCTGCACCAACCAAACTGCTTGATCTTGGAGACCCTAGCGCATCGCAGAGCACGGGCTGGACCTTGATCGAGAATCATATCGCCCTAATCAGCAAGATCGGTTGCCTTGTCGACATCTCATCGCATTCGAGGGTGATCCCTAGCAAGCTAGCCATCTGGGGACGATCTAAGTGGGGGTTAGAGGGGAGAGATGAGAAACAAGTGTCTTGTGGTAACCTGTGCCTCGACTCCATCTCAGCGATGCGCAGCAGGTCGCGACCAGCCCAAGAGGTGCCACAGACTTAGGCGAGCTATCCGGTGCATGCGAAGGACAGCTGCTCTAGATCGTTCGAGAATGCCGAGGAATCTCACATGCGAGCGAGAGCGCGACATGTTCACATTATTACTATTCCGCCCGACATGCTCACCCGATGGCGATATCGCCTCAGATTGTGCGGAATGCGGCAGCGGTGATGACAGTGGCATCGAGTCTCAGCCTTAGACAACGGTCCGATGTCATGGATCCGGGGCCCGAACCAGGGATGGCGCAGATGACGCAGTGCACGTCTGGTATTGTCCACGCATGCAGGCGGCTGGCGTTTGTTGGCGTTGAGGGCACACCCACCAGGCATCATCAAGTGTCCGGTGGGGCGTCTGCGGCGCCGCCTCGCCGACCGTGCTGACAGAATTCCTCGTTCAACTTTTCTCTTTGTTCTAGGCTGGGGACGGTCAAGTCCGCACAGGCCTCTGTCATATCTTGTTGGCATTTCTGGGCCCAGCATTCCTCATCTACCCCTCGGCGTTCACTTGTACCTCCGGAACCCTCGCCGTCGGACCGCCATCAACAGCCTCCGCATATCTCGATGAAATCAGCGTTATCACCCCTGAAAGTGCTTCTTATTGTTCTCCTAAGGGTCCGACTCTGGCATTCGTGGCAGCAGCAATGCAAGCCGAGAGGGAAAGAAGTCTCGGCTGCAAGGAGGCTTGTACTAGCATGCGGACGAGAAGAATGGCCGATGCATTGATTCAGAAATTAAAGTTACGGGGTCGCTAGTCAGCAGTAGTTAGTCCCAGACAGTACGGTGTCATCGCCACACTCGGCGTGGACACACACCACGGGAGCAAGCCCGATACCGGAGTTCTGGCTACACCAAAGGTGAACGCCGTGTCTCGTCTGATCTTGTCTCCTCCGGCGTCGCCGGCCGGGACCGACAGGGCCGTTTAGCTGCAGGGCTTCCAAAGAGACCATGGATATACCACGGAAGCTGACTAGCCGTCCAGGGAAGACCTGCCCAGTAGCGGTATGCAGCTGCAGTCGAACACAGCTGATGTTCGCCCGACACCATCAGGTAGCAGAGACAGTGGACTACTGCTAGAGACAAGCATGGCTGGGCACCCTGACATGCAGAACATGAGAGGCTTGTCGTGCATTCGGAACTTACAGTGAGCGATGCCTAGGAGTTCCTGGTATTTTCAGGAGCACAGGAGGACCTACACGGCCACATTCGAGGGTATCGAGGGTCACCGGCTGACCGGGTCGTGGGGTGAGGCTGCGAGGGGTGTGGAGAGAGGGGGCGTCAGACATGGCGTTGCGCACAATGATGTGGGGCCAACATCTGCGGCCTCTTTCGCGCCATCCGAGCGCCACCTGCTGCGAGCGAGCGACCATCGTCCGTCCGTGGATCCAACGCCAGTACGCCAGGCCGCTCGGCAGGCGGCCAGACGAGCCGTTTGCACTAGATCCCCTTCGCTTTAGTCGGCTCCGAAGTTTAGGGAGCTCGCTCGCTCGCTAGTGTTGGCAGCTGCAGGCGCACCCCGCTGCGACACGGTTAACCGCAGGCTAGAACGCAGGGCGAAGCACATACCGAAACAACCCGGATGCAAAGTACGACCCACGCTGTGTGGTTCGACCGTTCAGCGCCACGTTGATGACACACTGCATCTCCAGCAATTGAGGTGACGGACTTCTGCAGGACACAGATGCAGCCAATGGTGCAGCCTCCATTTCAGTAAACGTGCACAACGGCCGGTGCGAGTGCAAAGAGAAGCTCATGAGCGAATGGGTAGCGGTGTCATGGGTACTATTACTTCTGCTCTGTCAAGATCTCGAGCGTCGCTCGTGCACCTGCCGCTGTGCATCTGTGCACCTGCGTGAGGCGCTGACGCCTGTGCGTCTTGCATCCTGCAGTGCCTCTGTACCTGGGGCAAGCGGCTGGTATCTACGCAAGGTCTGTGATGGACAGGCAGCAAATTACTGCGCGGTTTTGCGCACGGAGGTCGATGAATTGAGGAGCAAGGCACCTACCGAGGCACTGCGATCGGCCCTGGCAGCGTAGCTGACCACTCGCTGGCGTTTGTCCGCCAGCAGTTCAAAGACGCCGCGAGCGCGGCTGTCGCTGTAGACGCTGCTGTTGGCTGCAGACAGCCGTTGGCTCGCAGGTTCAGGTGGCCTGCCTCTCCGTGCCTGTACATTGCAGCCGAAGCGCCCACGGCAGGCGTCGGTGCCATCGTCAGTGCAGCAGAGGGACATTTGAAAACTCAATTTTCTGCACAAATTTCGGCTCTGCAGGAGGGTCGTGCTACATGGAGAGCTCCTGGAGAAGCAATCGCGAATCCCCCAAGTCACTGTTGCTCCCCCTGATCATGTGCTTTCAATCCCCGCTGCTGGTCGTTCGTAGCGTTATCACCATGGTTGATTCTTTGCACCGGTGTGACTGACTCAGCGGGCAGGGATGCGCTAGCCGGAACTTCCCGTCTGTCGTGTCTGCCCCGAACATGCCTATCTGTAGACTAGGACAATTGCTTCAGGCTTCGTTGGGGAGTGCGTACTCCCGGCTGAGTGAGCTGCGAGGGTGTCTGGCGACGCCATGAAGGGTAGTCGACGTTTGTTCCAGCAGCAGATAACGTGAGTGGAGGAGTACGTACGTGCGCGCCTGCTATTCGCGTATGAATTGCGTAGGACACTACCAGGTAAGCGCCACGGCACACAGACGGCGTACTCTCGCCGCGTCTCCAAGGTGTCGCAGATGTCGTGAGCTTGATAGGCGCTTCACTTCTATGGAGACTCGCAAGTGCGACGCTTTCTCTAGCTTCAGACAATGCACGGCCTTGAGGATCCGGACCTGTGGGTCCTGACAGGACCGAGGGATGCGCAAGATGGACACCCCTGACTCGCCGCGTAACGACCACATTCATCGATGCCGTCCAATCGCACCCGTGGTGGGATGATCATCACGCAGGTAAGCATGCTCATCGCCCCTTAATGTCCCGCTGTGCATAATCCTCTGCTGACCGAAGTCCGTCTTGAGTGGGAACTACCTGAAGAAGTTGTTTGACAGGCTGACAATCCGACGGAAGAAGGACAGCCCGGTAGAGAGAGAAAGAGGCGAAGACATTCATGCTAAACGGCTTTTGGCAGTTTAGACCGGAGAGTATGACTAAGTAGTGCGATGCAGCACCCTGGTGCCTCTCAAACTTACGTGGACTCTGTGCGTCCGGCAGTCGCGACAAAGGTCAGATCAGAAACAGGCGGGCGAGGGCAGATCTGACATACCTCCTCTGCCTCGTCCCCCAAGAGACCAGCAGAAGCACACGCAGAAAGAAAAGTCTTGCCCTGCGAGCAGCCCACACCAGGAACGGCAAGGTGTCGGCCCAGCCAAGTGCGAGCGAGACACGGCGCACCAGGCCATGTGGAACATGTCGACCGCTCCACGTTCGAGTTACTACTGCCAGTTAGTGAATGTGGTAGGGTGCGCGCTGCATCACTCCCAACCCCATCTGCCTGTCTGCCTGCCTGCTTGCAGACGGTGTCGTTCGGCTGCAGTTGGCCAATGAAGCGACGCAGCGAAGCATGCAGACAACGTTACAGTCTGCTGACCCGATATTTTTCGGCGCGCGCACATAAAACGCCCAAGCCCTCGCAAGCCATCCACGCCACGGTGACCCTGTGGCGTTTCTTGTTGGCCATGCAGGGCGTTTCGAACAGTTGCAGGACCGCGTGAACCAAAAGTATCCAGAGACCGCAACGACCGCAGCCTGTGTGCACCTGCAAGGACAGTGAGTGCGTGCTAAGGGGGGGACAAGACGCTGGAGGCTGGAGGCAGGAAGCAAGAGGCAGGAAGCCAGTCAGGAACCTCCCTGGATGATAAGCATCGCTCGCATCAGCGTGCCTGTGCGCTTGTAAAACAGGGGCGTCATCATGCAGAAGAAAGTTACTCGCGCTTGCATGTGCTTGCGAGCGAGCGAACGAGCGGCGCAGCGGCGGCCTCTTGTGTCCTGCCGCCTGCCGTCCTGTAGTCCTACCGGCGTCTAAGGCTACGGCCTATCCATTCCTCCTGCCGCTGCTTTTGTGCGTGCTCCTGTTCGCCTGTCTGCAGCGGCCGCCGTGGTTGTGGGGCGTGTCCAGGCCTGGCTATGTGGCATTGTTGTACGAGGAGAATCGGACACCTTTCCGGTCCCATTGCAATGCATGCGGGAAACGGTCATTCGAGACTCTGACTCGAGGCGCAATATCTCTGAACGCCTCTTCGCTCGTAGCTCGTAGAGCAGCGAGCGGGACCCGCCGACCAGAGCCTGTGCACTTTGGATGGGATGGTTTTTTTGCTCTAAGATTTATCAGCGATCGCAGAGAGATCTGTGATCAGACAGAAGGTTCAACTTGATTTCCTGTGCTCACGAAACGCATGCACAAGAGAGGCAATCTCGAGCTCTACTCACATGGTGAGCCCGGCATGTTCCTGTGTTCCCTAGCTTGCCTGGAGGCTGCGGAGCGAATTAGCTCGCGTCCGGAGATCAAGAGATCAAGAGTTTCCGCACTTCAGACGCCAAGTCCGAACTGTCCGACCCTCGATGAATGCTCCAGGCCAGGAACGCCGCAGGAAGTGCGCTAGGAGCGGCCAAGCGCCAGGTCCTGCTAAGAATTCCTGACCGGCTTGACCCTCTCGCACGACCCTGGGTCGTTGTTTTCGGTGCCTTGTCATGGGCCATCTCGCAAGTTGCCGGCTGACCCTGCCGCCGAGCAGCCGTGCATACCCAGCCCAGCGTTGCCCCCAGCTCTCTCTTTGTCCGTGTGCTCGCCAGGACTTGATCCCTGTGCATCGCATACCATCGCCTCTGCAGCGCGTACGCCACCACGCCAGTACTCGGAGGCACCGCAGGCGCGCGGCGGCTGGTATGGCGTGTCAGCAGATCTATGTTGCGGCAGGTGTACAGGCTCTTGGCTGTCGGGTCACTATTAGCGGGGCCAGACTGTACGAGGCTGTCCGAGAAAGGTGTCTGCTCGCTCGCTCGGCAGCGCCTACGGTGCGGCCCGCACAGCGATCGATCAGTCACACAGCAGTGAGCGGTGAGCGCTCTGAGAGCTGCTGCCTGCCACAGCGATCACATTGGCCGGTTGGTTGGCAGAGAGCCAATGCGAGCCTAGGATTGGAGAGTTTTCGAAAATTCAGTCGGCACATGCATCAGAGTAAAGTTCAAAAGTCGGACCGAGAATCCTGAAACGCGAGCAAGCATATGGGCTTTGAGCGTGAATCGTTTGGCTCGATCCTGATTTCTAGCCTCCGACCAGCGCGGCGGCAGACAAGCTGCAGGCTGTAGGCTGTAAGCAGGCAGGCGCCCAGGCAGGCGGATTGGATTGTATGGGTCACGGACTAATCGGGTGGGGAGTCAGGTGGGGGAGGAATCGTCCGTCTTCGCTGGCCCAGGTAGGGCCAGCCAGGTACGAGGTGTCAGAGGAGAGAGACGAGGCGCTCGTGAGGGACAGCAGCAGAGGGGGCAGGTGCAAGCCAGGGTCCAGCTCAGCTGGCATCAGCAGCGGTCAACGGCGGGCGGTGGTACGGCCGCCTCCGGCCAGCCCAGCCCAGAGCCCTGCATCACCCAGGGTTCAAGAGGCTGCGTTTGGGATAGGAAGACATGCCCAAGGATCCTGCAGGAGAAATGCTGTCCAGGATTCGATATGTCCAACTGCCTGGTTTGGGCTTGCTTTACCCCGGATTCTGGCGGTTCTGGCGGTTGCGGTTCAGACAGATTCAGGTATGCGAGATGTCAGGAAGTTCAGGACAGCAAGCAGCACAGGAGCGACAGGTTGTGCTGCTCTTGCAGGGCCAGCCAGGCTGCAGAGATGGCCGCCGACATGGTTCTCTCTCACAATCATGAGGCCACCTACATGCCACCCATCGCCGCCTTTGGTAACTTTCGCGATCTGATGCAGGTATGCAGCATGCAGGTCGTTCACGACTACCCACGCGAGATAGTCCGGCACGGGAGGCACAGAGCCGAGAGCGAGCGAGAACGCCAGCCGCAGACATTGAGCCGCGCAATCTCTCGACCAGATCACAGAGCGAGATATCTTTAAAAGTACGCCGGCTTTGTCCATACCGAGAGCGCTCCCCCGTCCACTCCTCCCCAGACTTTCTACTCTCACCTACTCTTCCTGGAACGTTAAGTACAGACGGTTGCTTTGGTCTCCGTCCAGCTCTCAGCATTCCTCTCATCCCTTCACACCCCCGTACACAACCTCGAGACGAAAGTCATCAAAGTCGACAGACGCATCGATAGCCTCAGTCTACGACCACCACAACCACCACACCACCACCGCTCGACCGCCAGCGCCTCCTCTTTATCACGCACGGTCTTACCCCCGCCCAAGCTCAGCAGTAGTCTCTTCCAAGACTATCACTACCTGGACCGCCTGCCGATCGCACCGACTGGCGTCAGACTGGCCATCGTTGCAACTTTAGTGCACCGTCTTGCATCGATCACCACATCGATATATCGCCCTAATCGCCTTCGTTGCCCTACGCCAACGGCTTCGGCTTCGTTCTTGTCTAGCTAGCACCAAGCTGCGACTGACGGCGCCAAAGTCCCGGGCAGCAGACGCCTTAACCACTCTTGGGTGTTGAATCTAGCGTGCTTAGTGTTCCGCCCCTTAGCCCTTGGCCGCACCCTAGCGCGCGGCCCTAAAGTGCTGTCTTACCCGCTATCAGGCTATTCATTCAGTCCGAGTAAGTTCATATCGGGCTATGCCGCATGCCCGTAGCACCGTCTGGTCTGGTCCGGTCTGGTCTGCACCGCGTGCCTGTATGCCGCCCGTAACCGCAAAATCATGCACGTCGCAGGTATGCGAGCGGGCAGTCGGTCATTCGGTCGGCAGCCGGGCCACCTAGGTGGCCAGGCATGCCTGGTAGCTAGCTGCTTCTCAAGCGCGCGCGAGAAAGAGAGAGAGGTAGACGCTGACATAGCGCCTTAATTGAACGGAATAACAACCCCTGAACTTCGTGCTGCCTTGTCGCTGTAATCGACCCGACTTGACCGACCCTGCTGTCACTCCTTGTTCCTCACCGATTCCTCCCTGCTCGTATGCTCGCTCGACTCTCCGTGGACGCCGGACACTCGCCTGACCCGCATGACCGCCGGACTGCTGCTGCTGCTGCTCCTCCTGCGCCGCATGCCCGATCTGACCTTTGTCTTGGCCCAACGCAATCTTCGCTCATGTCGCTCGGGACTTGTCGTTCGTCTCTCCCCTCGCCTGATCCTTTATTATCCACGGCATGACCTGTCCACCCGCGCTTTCTCCCCATGACTCCATCTCGGCTCGTATCGCACTCAACCCGGTTCCTCACTTAGCTCTCTAAAATCCAGAGTGGTCACGCATACACGGTCTTGACACTCGACTCTGGAGCTCTGATACTTTATCAGCTCCATTTCAAAACAGACCCTAGCGAGGACAATCGCAAGAGACTTTGGTAAGTGTCAATTAAGGTTAGCCGGTGACCTCCACCCTTTCACGCCGGCTCCCTCTCCCTCTCCCACTCCTCGTTCTTCCCTCTCCCTCCTTCAGCGTCTTTTCAGCATTCTCGGGCTGGTCGAGCAAGGGGCATGCGTGCTCTTATCGTCGGATGTCGTCCCTCGAGATAAGCGCATCCAGCTCCTGAGGGATGCTAAATCGTTTGTCACGGCGATCGGAGGACGAGCAAAGCGGGCGGACCACATGCACCATCAAGTGGATGGATGGCATCCGGCGGACGAACAAGCCGGACCCAGCTGTCGTCGGTGGGTCGCCAAGTCTCGGCACGGGGCCGGAGTACGTGCGTCCACGTCTTCCGTCCTTAGCCGTCCGGCCTTCTCACTATCGCAGTTCGGGCACATTGGATTACGGGTATACCAAAGGAGATGGCGAAGAAGCAGAAAGCGAGCTGAGCCTGGCGAGCCGAGCTGCAACAGGGTCGGCCGGATTGTCACTGGCCGACTTGAGAGCTGGAGTTGTTTCAGGTTGGCTTGGTTGGCATCCCAGCGCGCAGACCCCCAGCGTCCTCTCCTCGATGAGCTCTCGAGCCACTCTAGCTCTATCAGAGAGAGACGCGTCGCAAGAATTCCGAGCCCGATCTGCCGTGCTTCTGCGTCCCAGTCTACGAACGCCAGTTTTCAGTGCCTCAGCACGGACCCCGTTTCCGGCCGTGCTCCTCGCCTAGTCCAGCCCCTCTGTGTCTCTCCTCATCATCATCGCCGCCGGCCAGCCAGCCACGAGAGGCTATACTCTGAGGAGTCTTCTCGGCCTTCCCGGAGTTGTGAGCTCTACGGATGCCCTCTGAAATGCGGTCTCGCTTGATACTGGCCTTTGGTGGCTATGCAGAGCGAAAGAGGTAGCTTTGTGGCTCTGCTCTGGAGGAGGTGTGGATCTTGATCCAACGACCCCTGGAACAGAAGCACTGACCGCCACTTTGGCCGTTCCTCGTTCTCGTGTCTCCCTCTCCCTCTCGTCCTCCTTCGTCTCGTCTCCCTCAACTCGCCCGGCCCAGACTGCGGCCCTCTTTCTCTGTCCCCATTCCTGCCCGCCACACATGCTTCCCCCTCCCCTCCCTTCGGATTGCGTCCCAGTCCGTCCTACGACCGGCCTCTCGGCCCGTTTGCCATGCGCTGTGCGGCGCTGTCCGGCTCGATGGCCGCCCGCTGCGGATTCTGGGACACCCCGCAATCGCCCCCAGGTGTGCGCCGATTATGACCTAACCCAACTGATCGATTGCTGCCTGGGTGACTGGGTGCCATGCGGCAAACGCCACCACCACTCCACTCACTCGACTTCACCTCTTAGTCACGACGACGAGAGCCACAGCCTCGTTGCCGCCACTGGACCACACCACATCCACACTCGTCTCCGTCCTGGCTTCTTGGCTTTGCCCATTCATTGTCCTCCCTTCCTTCCTTCCCAGTCACCTCGCTGCCCCTCGCTCAGCTGCCAGCCCTGCCCTAACCACCACCACCGCTCTACCCATAGCCCTAATCCCCCTGCCACCCCGTGTCTGCCGCGCACCGCGCGTGTCATCCGCCGCCGCCTCAGTTTGCTGACTGCCCTCAAAGACAACGAGCACGACCCACCAACGCCCCGATCGAGCCCAGTTCCAAAAGTTCAAGTGCACGTACATTCATCGTAAGTCCTCCGACACCAGCACAGTGATCACCGTGTCGTGTGCCATCAGCCTCGCCTCGCTCGGCGCCGGCTTCGGCTTGGTCACTTGGTCACTTGGTCACTGTCCGTGTGTGCGGCCTCGCCGTGATTGACAGCGTGCTGACATTTCTCCTCGCCGTGTGTACACTCACCGCCCGCTGATTCTTCCGTCTGCAACATCCTTGCTCCTCCACTTGACTCACTATTTCAAACACCTGCGCACTTTGCGGTCTCCTCCTCTCGGTTTACACTGCTACAGCCTCGATCAGAGCACGTTCTGTTCCGTCTGAACGGCTCATCGGCACTCGATCTCCCAGATCAGCAGCAGCAACCCGCGGCAACTCGTGTCGGATCGACCGTAGTGTCAAGCAAGCCCCCCGTTGAATCAACGCCCCAGTCAACCTCGTCGCCTGGCTCATCGCGATCGCGCTGGTTGATTCTCCCTTTACCTCGAACACCTCCTTTATTTCTTAAAACGGCAGTCCTAACCTCGTTCGTCGTCGCCGTCTCCCACGTCGTCGACTCTGTCAATCCTGTCTCCCCAAACACAAGCACCAGCACCCGCAACCACCACCATGGACGTCCTTGATGTGAGTGTCCGTTCCGTTCTTGTCCGCCTTTCCATCTTGCCACCAGACAGTCACACCGCATTCTCGTCTGGCGCATCCCAACCCGTCGGAAAGTCTAGTCAACCTGGTGGATCCTTCCTTTGGCTTTCGGGTTCTTCCTCATTCTTTCTTTCCACCACCATCACCACCACCGCATATTCCCTTGGCACCCGTGCTGACATTGACCTCACGCACCAACACCATCATCCACCTACTCACCTTACTATGTCTTCACGATCTCCTTCACCAATACAGCTCGTCAATGACAGCAACCATGTTGGGCCGGGACACGACTTCCTCGTGCGCCCCTTTGTTTGCAAGTATGATCACTGTGACCGCGCGTTCGCTCGCAAGAGTGATCTCGCGCGCCACTTCCGCATTCACACCAACGAGCGGTAAGTTGATTCATCAGCTCCTTTAAACGACACCACTGACGTCCCAGTCCCTTCCAGTGCATGTACCGCGGCTGTGGCAAGGCATTCATCCAGCGCTCTGCTTTGACCGTCCACACCCGTGTCCAGTGAGTTTTGAGTGATGGAACATCGCGCTGACTTGGCAGCACTGGCGAGCGCCCGCATCACTGTGAAACCTGTAACAAGGCCTTCGCCGACTCGTCTTCCCTCGCTCGTCACCGAAGGATTCAGTGAGTACATGGCCCGATCTACGCCTCCTGCAATTGCTAACCAGCCTCCAGCACGGGAAAGCGTCCTTATGGGTGTAAGGTCCCCGGGTGTGGCCGCCAGTTCGCTCGTCGCAACACGTACCTGAAGCACTTCAAGAGGCAGCACCCCGACCTTCCTCCTCCTACTTCCAGCTCTGTCCGCGCTCTCCATGTCCCCAATTACCGCCCCACAACGTTCATCCCCGGTGCTCCTGGGACGATGCCCGCTCCTGGTAGCGACTCTCAGGACTACAGCGCCACTTCGTCGGTTTCTGGCCACCCGCATGCCTTTGCGGCGACTCACCAGCCCGACAACGCGGCCTACTACGGCGGCGGCTTCGTCAACGGCCAACTTCTCGGCGGCCAGCTCACCACCCCCGGCGCCAACACTCGTCTCTTCTTCCACCCGACCGACCCCTCGGGGCAGACGACGTACCCCGGACTGCAGCACCACACTCCTCAGGGCGACGCATCGAACCCGAGCCACCAGGCGAGCCCTACTGACCGCGCTCCCGGTACCGACCTCCAGGGCAACAACAACGGCCTCACCTACGGCAACGACCAGACCGCTCAGAACGGTCAGCTCGTCAGTCCGGACTACACCAACGGCACCGAGTCTGTCTTTGCAAACCAGGAGGCGGTTGCCCGCATGAACGGCGCCAACAACGGATTCATGTTCATGAAGCATGACCCCCACACCCTCCGCCAGTATGGCACTCAGATGCCGATGGTTGGTGCCCCTTGGGTTGGTGGCGGGTTTGCTCCCGGCCAGCTTTCGATCCCCTCGCAGCTTCCGCTCCAGCCCTCGTACTACCCCAACGGCCAAACCAAGATGGAGAACGGCAAGATGGCTAACGGCCGTCTGTGCCAGTCCCCTCTATCGGAGCGCGCTGCCAGCCCCGACCTGGTCGACATCAATGCTGTTCCCACGATCAAGTTCCAGCAGGCGCCGAACGGCTACGGCAATATGCAGTTCTCGGTCGACTCACACGGCAGCATGATCTCGCCCCTCACCACGACTTCGATGATGCCCGGCACTCAAGGCCAGTTACACGCCGTTCCTCCCCACATGCAGCGCTTCCACTCTGCTCCCGGGATGCCCATGAACCACTCTTGGAGCAACCCCGACCCCTTCAAGTGCTCCACCCCCGGGTTTGACCAGCGTCCCCAGCTGCAGCAGCAGCAGCCGCCCTCTGCTCAGCCGCGACGAAGCGAGGACGGCAACAGCACTCAGTGGGACGAGACTGGCGCCGACGGCCAGATCATGAGCCGAGAAAACTCTGCGACCGGAAACGACGATGCGTCTTCCAACAAGGATGCCAACGAATCTGCTCAACAGGCCAAGGTCGAGTGGGGACAAGCCCCGTCGTATTCTAATGTTCCTGGTGTAGTTCCTCGTGGCTCGATCCGTATGTCTTCGGCCGCGTCAACCGCTTCCACGACCTCGTCGCTCATGAACGTGACTCAGACTCCTCAAGGTCTCCCTCCTATCAATATCCTCCCCCTTGGTGGCCAAGCGGGCCAGTTCAACAACCTTTCGTTCCCCATGGGTCAACAATGGCAACAGCCTATGCCAAAGCCGGAAGCGATGACTCCGACGAACGTGATCGGTAAGCCGCTGTTCGGCAACCCGCACATGGACGAGCAACTCGACGACCAGACCATCACCCTCGGCAGCCCGGTTCAGCAGAAGGACCCCTCGCAGCGCGACCGTCAAGTTAGCGGAGTCTCAGCCGTCGGGTTAGGTATTGCGAACGTCACGTTTGACGAGGGCGGCTTGGAGGTCAAGGACGAGCAGCAGTGGGCGCCGTCCGAGATCGGAACCGATGGGGAGGATGAGCTGGAGTCTGAGGAGGACGATGAGGACAACGACTCGGATGAGGACTTCATGCCTGGCGGAAGCGGCAAGAAGCGTGGCGCCACCACCACGGGTGCTAAGCGTGGCCGTGGTCGCTCCGTTGTTGGACGACCAGCCTCGAAGCAGAGGCGCGTCTCCACCTAAACCCCTTAGTCGACTAGAGTCGCCAGCATTCTTGCAGCGACGCCCCCTTCGAACACTGTACGATAATCTAAAAGCGGACCGACCGCGATAACCGTAATTCAAGTATAAATCATCAAAACGGCATTTTTCACATCAAGCGCTGGAACAGAGTCGGCGTGCAGCACTGCCCCCCTCTTTCGGTCCAGACTTCTCCGGCATATCTCAGCAATCACAATCACACACATTACCACGCACGGTTATCACACACACACACACACAAAATCCTAGACTTCTCTCCCCTTACTTTGGTATACCCCCTTCCTCATCATGCCTCTTTACACCGCACTACTACCCTCATCCTTTCATCTATCTCCTCTGCAACGTCACGTCACATATAACACAAACAATACGGTTGTCATAAAACAAGATCAAACGAATCAAGTAGCGGGGAAAGCTAGTACCTCTTCCCCAATTTGTACATAGGTCATCGCGACATTTCTCCTCCTTCTCCTCCTCGATTTCCTCTTCCTCTTCCATTTGATTATACTATCAGGGTTTTACGAATGAATGATCTGTCACGATTGCGCATTGCTCGGGGCTGAACAGTTACTGCGCCATAGTATCGAAGTCAGCACTTCTCAAGTCACAAGTGACGCGGAGGTCGTGTGCAGATCGCAGTCCAGTGTTCAGATAACACAAGTTGTAACCTCCAATGCATGTGTGCTAATGTTTTCTATGTTATCTAAGCAAGGTAGTACCTATCACTGTTTCACGCGTCAGCTTGACCCTCGTAGCAAAAACTCACCCAATATGCCCCATACCAGGCGTAACGACCCAAGCGACCTTTTCCATCTCATTACTCTCGCCGCCCGAGCGACGCCTCTGCTGCCTCTGTCTGTGCCTCTGCCTCGAGTCCTTGCCTTGGCCTTGGTCCGAAATATCCTCAAGAACTTCAGAGCGAACAAGGCGCGCAGCAAAGTCGCCCTCGGACAAACCCTCCCCACTAGGCGTAGCAAGACTCTGCACGCTGATCTTGAGCTCGGACAGCCCAGTGTCCAGCGCGGCGGTCACGATTCGGACGCCGGGGAAGGTGCGGTGCAGCGTTGCTACTGCGTGCCGGGAGACGAGGAAGGCGAGGATGGTGATGTTCGATTCTGGGGTCAGCCTATACCGTTTTCTTCTGGACGCTTCGCTCGTCTACTGTTGCTTTGCGCTAGCCTCATGAACCTTCCTCGCTAGACCCAGTCCATCTAGTAGTTCCCGGTTAGGCTGGGTCGGGCAACTGACTGCCCTGCTTCCCTGCGCTAGAAACTTCTGACCGCTTGGTCTACACTAGCCTCTAGATTCCGACTGCCGCCGGCTGGTATCCTCTAGACTCCGGCTGCCCTGGCATCTAGCTCCAAGCTCCGATCACTCCGATCCCCTTGCGTCAACGCCGCGCTCCACACGCGCTCCGCGTACAGTCCACGCGCTCCACTAGCTTGACAGCGGATCAACCTGCGCCCGACCGCCTCAAGATCTCAAGTCGCGGATCAAACACTGGCCGTGTATTCAAGTCACACAATGTGACTAATGCGACTAATGTGACTAATGGAGGCGGGGAAGGCCGCAGCAAGTTTTGCTAGACTTTGCTCCGCGGAATGCAGATAGAGCCACATGGGCACGCGCACCTCGTGAACTTTGGCTGCTCGCGCTGCTCGCTTCACGGATCCGGGCGAGGCGCTCTGGCGAAGCGGAGACGTCGCCGACGCGCCGACAGTCTGGCCAGACCGTGCGTTCCCGCAACACCTTGACGCGGAGCATGCCGAGCTGGCCAAGCTAATGCGGCTGCGAGATCCGTTTGATCCCCGCACACACTTCCACAGTGTGACACAGATTGATCAGCGGCATGGGGCTTGCAGGAGGGGAATGTGACTGCAAGGCGACGAGTACATGCGCCGCCAACACCGGCGTATCGCCACAAGCGGTGTCTTTGCACCTGTCTTGCGCCCGTCTTGCGCCTCAGACACACCAGCCTCGCAACAAGGACCCTCCACACTCCTCGGAACGTCAACCTTGGATGTTCTTAGACTGGCGGCCCGGCGGTCGCCTTGGAACTGGCGTTTCCCGTTCCCAGATCGCCGCGCTGCGATCACTCCCGTCCGTGTCACTCTCACACAGCGCGCCGCCGCTCCGCCACCGCCCCGCCGCGCCGCATGTGCACCGACACCACGCGCTCCGCACATGCGGTACCCGTAGTTGTGGGTTGCCGCATGTTTACCGCACACATTGTGCACATTGTGCACGCCATGTGCTGCAGCCACACTGCTTTTCGGAACCTACACCGCATCCGGACATGACACTTACCGGGGACGCCGTGATCGAGGAGCACGCGGATGGCCATGACTGGGAGTCAGCTTTAGTGGACAACACAGACAAGGAAGCTGGAAACTCACGCGCCGCGGCTCCGGTACCCATCTGCGAGTCGAGGAGGAAAACTTGCTTCGTCTTCGCCTCCGTTTGGCTGTGCAGGCTGTCGGGAAGGCTTGTGGAGAGCAAGAGTGGCTCGCCCGTCTTCGGGTCGGACTGGATCAGCATGCTGCCTAGCGGCACGTCCCGAATCACACGCCTCAGGCCGTGCGAGAACGGTCCGCCCGAGCGCAGGATCGTGATGCCGATGATGGACTGGTGTCAGCTCGGATCGGTCTCGAAATGCCCCAGCTGGATGGCGAGAGAGTATATTGAGGGTGAACGAATGATATCTTACCTTCTCGCAGTTACCCATACCGATGTGCTGGACACCAGTCGGCGTACGGATCTCCTTTGGCGAGTGAGGAAGGAAGTTCAGTGCGTACTCCACGATCAGTGTCGCGAGACGGTCCGTGTAGAAGATGAACTCGGAGCGCGGTGTACGCTCATCACGCAGGATGGTCATGATACCCTGGCGTCAGCTAATGAAGAGGATCTAGGAAATAGCACTCACGATGAGCTGAGTTGTCTGCGGCAAGAGATTGATGTGCTTCTCGGCATCAAAGTCGTCGACGACATGGTGCGCATGCTTCGCAAGGTCACGGCGGAAGCTGAGCGTGCGTGCGTCGAGCTGACGATGAATGTGGGATACGAGCAGCTCGATGGCAGTATTGTTGTTCGAGCCGGGTACAATCTGACGTCAGCTAGGAGACCCCAAGAAGCTCACAATGTCGGCGTATCGCGAGGAAGGCTGCACGAAGTTGTCGTAGCTGTTCTTCACGAAGCGGAGGTACTGGTCCAAGATGCCCAGAACGTCGCGGCCGCGCTCGGCAGTGTCGCGGCGAATGCGGCGGGCGAGCATGAGATCCGAGTCGCAGTTCTGCGATCAGTCTGGGCATGTCCACACCGTGCTTACCACAAACACCTTCAGGTCATACAGATCCCGCATCTTCGAGTCCTGCAGAGCCATGATACCCTCCCTGCCCGTCAGCTAGCGATACGGAGATCATCGAAGCTACCTACACAATGATGACGCTTGCACCGTACAAGTACTGTTTCTCTGGCATACGCTGGTGATGCACGAAGGAATACACTGGAATTTCGGTCGACCGCCCATGCTTCAAGCTGTCGAGACACTGCGTGTCAGCTGACGCTAGCGAATCTGTAGCTCCGTACCTCAGCGAACAGATCCATATCGATAGAGTCTGGGTGGTCTGAGAAGTCAGTCTCCGCTGCAGTGGTTGTAAGCTCACCGAAGTCAAAGTCGTTGTTGTACGCCTGCTCAATTTCCTCTTGGGTGTGCTTCTTGTAGAACGCATCCTGGCTCAGAATCAGGACAGTAGGGATGTGGTCCAGCGCCGACATGATAGCCTTGGCGACCGAGGTCTGCATGAAGGTCAGCACTTGAAGAGTCCCAATGCCTGTGTTCCTTCAATGCTTGACCACACTGACCTTCCCCGACGAGCTTCCTCCTGCGATACCGATGACATAGGCGGGCACAACTTTGCCGTCTGGCGTGTACCAAGGTGCACGGCCCCGGGAGGCCATGACGACGTTCTTGCCGGTGGAGACGCCCTTGACCTCATTGTCAGGAGGCGACATTGTTGCTTGATGTCAGGGAGCAAGAAGAGGTGGTAGATGGAGTGGGTCAGAAGACACGACAGAGAGCTGCTGTAACGCTGGACAGTCCGGCGGCGGCGCTGACTCTCTCGGCGTGGTCCGATTGAAGTGATGTAGGTGGCCCCTTTGGACTGTGGGGTAAGAGTATAAGAAACGCGGGGAAAGCGCCACGTGGTCAGCCACTGATAAGATTGTGGAAACAATGACGTGTCTCGCTGAGCAGCTGACAGTGCACGCGATGATGCGGGGAGGGTAAGGGCTTACGCTCAGTCGCGTCCTGCCGCGCTTCCGTCAGAGCTTGTTGACAACATCGACTCTCCGCTCTCCGGCCAACTAGACATCGCACATCCTCGCCTCACGCCATCGCGCCGGTCAGAGCGCTATGGCCTAGTATCATTCCACTCGTAAACTGACAGACGCCCTACTGCTCCACTGCGACAATACCACACATAACCACAATCAGAAGCAGAAGCACAACAAACAACCTCCATCTCACCACCAATCGACCGAGCTCGACTGCCTTCCGGCCACGCGTCGCCCGACCTCCCTCCTCCAACCGCCGTTCCAACACCTGTCTGAGATATAATGGACGGCGAGCCGCCTCAGGAGGAGGACTTCTCGACCATCCCCCTCGTCGAGCGGAGCACGCACAAGGTGAGTGCGCGGCATAAACAATAGCCGGGAGACCGAGCAGTCGGACCCAAGATCTCGGCCATCGACTAACAGCGATAGAACTGGAAGGCACGACTGTCGGCTTACAACGATGTCATCTCTCAATCTGCGAAGACGGCGTCGGACACCGACCCCTTCTTCCGGCCATATCTCAACGACCCGGGGCTTCTGTAAGAATGCTTCTGGGGAGGTGCGTGCTGACTCGTCTCAGGAAAAAATGGTGTTTAGACTCGAACGCTGTGGCCCAGGAGAAGGGTGTCGAGGCTGTCCTCGCCATCGTGACGAACAGCGGAGAGACGAGCGCTAAGTGAGCTTCGCTGGTGATATGGTGCTTATACCGCCTCAGGCTCCGACCAGAAATCGTCCCTGCAATCGTCGAGAAGGCTTTGGGAAACTCGCGAGCTGGTACCAAGAAGAAGGGAATAGACCTGTGCGCAATGTTCGTTGAGGTCGAGAACACGGGGGAGGGCGTTGTGGTACGTTGCCTGCGTTGGGCCGCCGGCTGATGTAAAGGAAAACGTCCTCGTCGGATTAGGCGCCAAGCTGCCGAGAACCGTCGCCGGCTCCGTCGCTTGTCTAAAGGAGCTCGTGGAGTACGTGATCGCATGACATATTGAGTCGGACCCTAATATCAGATCTTTCGGCGTGCAAGCTCTCGGAAATGTCAAACCGCTCCTGAAGGCACTCCCGAAGATCTTCGGCCATTCGGACAAGAATGTGCGAGCGGAGGGTACCGCGCTTGCGACGGCTCTCTACACGTACATCGGCCCAGCGCTCATGCCCGCTCTGGCTGAGATCAAGCCCGTGCAGATGACGGAGCTGCAAAAGTCCTTTGAGACATTAGACGGAAGCGGCAAGGGTGCGGGCTCCGGCAAGCCACAGCGATGGACACGCAAGGCGCAGCGGGAGCGGGAAGCGGCCGCCGACGACGGCGACGACGATGGAGACGCTGGAGCGGAGGAAGAACCCGAAGCCATCGACCCAATGTCGCTTCTCGACCCCGTTAACGTTCTCGACTTGTTCCCGGGTAACCTCATGGAGCTCATCGCGTCTTCCAAGTGGAAGGAGCGACTGGAAGGCTTCGAGGAGTGCAACAAAGTCCTCGCCCAACCGCAAAATGGTCGCATCTCCGACTCCAACGTGAACGCGTACGGCCCGCTAGTGCAGACGATAGGCACTAAAATCCAAAAGGACGCCAATGTGAACGTCGTCATGGAGGCCGCAAAGCTGCTAGAGGGCCTGGCCAAAGGTCTCGGAAAGTCTTTCGGGCAGTTCCGAGGCTCCGTCATGACCGGATGTCTAGAGCGTTTGAAGGAGCGGAAAGCGTCAGTCACGGAGGCCATTGGCAAGGCGCTGGACGCTGTCTTCCTGACCGTGAGTAGTTAGCAGCGTTGTGATTGCTGACGACAGACCACTTTGAACGAGATAGTCGAGGACGTCCTCACAGCCCTGAAGTCCAAAAACCCTCAGGTCAAGGCGGGAACGTTAGGATTTCTCCATCGGAGTTTGAAGGTGACGACCGAGGCTCCGGGAAAGGATCATGTCAAGCCCATGGCTGAGGCTCTCGTTGGGCTCCTCAGCGACTCTGCCGAGCCCGTACGTTCGGCTGCCGCGGAGTGTTTGGGAACAATGATGAAGATCCTCGGCGAGCGCGCGTTCAACCCCTACGTCGAGAACATCCCGGAAATCCAGATGACCAAGGTCAAGGAGGCGTTTGCGACCGCCGAGATCAAGTACAGACCAGGCGGGGCAAAGAAGCCCGCCGCTGCGGCTCGAGCTCCTACTGCTAAGCCCGCGAAGGCTCCAGCTCCGGTCAAGAGGGCTCCTCCCGCGAAACCACCATCACCGACAAGGCCCGCCAACGACGATGAGTTATTACAGGACTTTGCGGCACCGCCGAAGAAGGCGATGCCAGCACGGTTCGCGAACCGATTAGGCAAGAAGCCTTCTCCAGCGGCGTCTGAGGAGCCATCGCCAGCTCCGGAGTCGCCCAAGAAGGACAGAGCCGTCGAAGACCAGCTGCTCGACGAGTTCCCGGAACCGCCAAAGCGCGCCATGCCCGCCCGATTTGCGAACCGCTTCGGCAAGAAGCCCGCTGCTGAGTCCGAGGATCGATCTAGTGCAACGCCATCGCCGACCAAGGCTCCTGCCGCCCGAGCACCGGTGACGAAGCCCCCACCAAAAGCGGCGCCATCGGCTGCTCCTCCGAAGGCTGCTCCGGCAGGCAAGCCAGGAGCTGCCAAAGCTCTGGCGAGCTCGCCATCGGAGCCCGTCAAGTACCGATACTCCTCGGACGATGCAATGGCTAGGGCCGAGGAGCTGATTCCAGCTGCTTTCCACACCAAGCTCGCCGACAGCGCATGGAAGGTCCGATTGGAGGGCGCCGATGAGATGGTGACGTGGGTCAGCGAGGGTGGCGGTGATGAGGTTGAGAGCGAGATCATGATGCGTTTCCTCAGCAAAATCCCAGGATGGGGGGAAAAGAACTTCCAAGTGTCTGCTAAGATCTATCAGGTCATCCAGCTCATGGCGGAGAAGAGTTCTACATTTGGGAAGCCGGCGGCGTCGCTGGTGATCGGACCGTTGACCGACAAGCTCGGCGACTTAAAGCTCAAGAAGCCGGCAGGAGATGCACTGGTGACAATCGCAGAGAAGACATCACTGGCTTTCGTCCTCACTCAATGTAAGTTGCCTTTGTCTCGCCGTTGCTGACCTCAGCGTATGAGCCGATGTCGAAGCAGAAGGCTCCGAAGGCACAGGCCGACGCCCTCGCGTGGATCAAGCAGCAGGTCATAGACTTTAGCGCTGCCGGTGTCCCTCTCCGAGAACTCATTGCCTTCATCAAGAACGCTCTCGGCAGTCTGAACGCGATGGTCCGTTCGAATGCAACCTCTCTTCTGGTGCAGGTGAAGATCTTTGTTGGTGCGGACATTTCTGGATTCATCGAAGACCTGAACCCGACTCTGCTTGCAACTATCAACAAGGAGTTTGAAAAGGTCGATGGGCAGGCGCCCCCGGAGCCCACTCGACAGCAGGCAGACCTCAAGGAGGTAGCCGGCGGGAAGGGCAAGGGCAAGGGAGGTGCTGCGGACGCTCTTGACGACCTCATCCCTCGCGTGGAACTGGACAAGCTCGTCAATCAGACCACAATTCTGAAGGACTCGAAGAGCGATGCCTGGAAGACGCGCAAGGAAGCCTTTGAGGCACTGAATGCCCTTCTGGACGTCAAGTCGAACCAGCGGCTCAAGCCAACCATGGGTGAGTTAGACGTGCCTGTCTCCAACTGACGACCAGGTGAGATCGCGACAGTCCTGAAGAAGGCCATGGCGGACACGAATCTTTCGGTCAAGATGCTTGCGCTTGGTATCATCACTAAGATTGCCGTCGGAATGGGACAGCCCATCGAAAAATACTGCCGAGTACTTGTACCGGCAGTCGCCAGCGTGTGTGCGGACCAGAAAGCGACAACCCGTACAGCAGCTATCAACACGCTGTCAGCAATTGCTGATGCCATCGGGTCCTTGGACCCAATGTATGCGGGAATTGGCGCTGCGCTCGAGAGTGTGAATCCTGCACTGCGCTCCAGCGTGCTTGGATGGGTCGCCAGCCGCCTAGAGGAGGAGGCTCCAGGACCGTCGGCGGACCTCTCGCCCATCGCTGGGGCTGTTGTTGCCTGTCTTGAGGATCGAAACGGAGACGTACGCAAAGCTGCGAGCGCGACGCTTCCTTTCGTTGTGGGCAACGTTGGCTATGATGCTGTCATCGACAAGACGTCCAACCTCAAGCCTGCTTCCAAGGCTACGATCCTACCCATGATCCAAGCAGCCGCTGCTGATGCTCCCTCTTCATCGCCAGCCGCGGCGCCCACTCCGCCTACGCCAGCCAGGGCCGCTCCGTCCGCCATGGCCACTCCAGCTAGGAGCCTGAAGGCGCCGACGGCCAGAGTCACGGCCGCAACGCCGCGTGCCTCCATCCCTCGTCCCTCCGGCATTGCGCCTCCCGGTCGCTCTCTTGCAATGAAAGCTCTTGGGTCCGGAACGAACAACCGGCCACCATCCCGCGGAAGTGGGGATCGACCTATGGGCATCCCACGATCGCGCATGATGGCGCCTCGACCGACCTCGTCTGCGTCTTCCCGGCCAGCAGTTGCTTCGCCTACGGGGCGGACGCTGCCATTTGTCACCAGCTCGCCCGACGCCAAAGCGAATCGCTTGAGGCGCGATGGGGCGCGATGGCTGCTGGAGGCTGCTGCTCGTAACGACACCCTCGAGTACCTTGCGAATCAGATGGAGCCGCATACTTCTGCGGACATTTTCACGTTACTGTTCAGCAAGGACCACAGAGCGGAGGAGGACTTCATGACTGGTCTTGCTGTCATCGCAGAGTTTTACGATGCGGAGACCGCTGGTGACTTTGGACTGCCGGACAGCGAGCTCAATGACATCCAGTTGGCCAACAATGACCTTGCTCTCAAGTACGCGGCGATCCGGCTGATGACGAACCACACACAAGTCAACAACCGGTCGTTGGAGGTCATTTCAAATGTGTTGGAGTACCTCACTCGTTCCGGGGAGCGTTTGACGGAAGTGGAGGTCCGACTATTCGTCCCTGCCCTGGTCATGAAGCTTGGCGACCCGAAGTTTGTGCCCAAGCTCGTTCCGATATTCGATGGCTTGGACAAGATCATCCCTGCGTCCCAAGTGGTCCAGCTTCTGGTCCAGTACGGCCTCGAAGAGAAGGGTGCTGGCAGGACACAGAAGAACGAGAGCTTGGCCCTCATCGAGAAAGCCTTCAAGCGGAGAGGTTCCGTGCTGCGCAAGGACGACCGCGCTTTCTACGAAGCTATCGCCAAGTGCATCGCAGACCCGGGCACACGAACGAATGCACTCAACCTCATGGCTCTTCTGCAATTACAGGGCGAGTCGCGCAACCTGCAGGCCGTGGTTGCCGGCATGCCGACGTCCGCCAAGGACATGCTCACGAATCGTCGTAACGCTCTGTCTGCGACTAAGGGTGCTAGTGGCATTCCACGCGCCGGCGAAGCGCCGGGCTCTCCCCGCCCAGTGTCTCGCGCGAGCTCAAATGCGTCATACGGTACACCGGCATCGTCTCGACTTTCTCGTGAGCTGTCGACTTCCACTTCTGCTCGCCCGCAACCGAGAGGCATCCCGATGCCTACGGCTTCACGGCAGCCGACGGCGACACCAGCACGCGGTCTGCCCCGGGGAATCCCCACTCCTTCGGGAATCCCGGGATCGCTCAAGCGACCAACTGCACGCACTTTAGTTAACGACTTTAACGGGGGTGCGGCGCCGTCACGGGCGATGCAGCCTCTGGGCCGAGCGCCCGCTCCTCAGCCGGAGCCGGGACCCGACCTGAGCGAAGCTGCCATGCTCATCGATGCCATCTACACCGAGGACGTTGAGGAGGCGGCTGAAGCCCTCAAGGCTACTGCCGCCGTCTTGGATGAGGATGAGGAGATCTTCATCCCCGAGGCTCGCAACCTCATCAATGGCCTTTGTTTCCAGCTGAACAACCTGCCGAAAGACCCCGGAGCGCTTCTCGAGCCACGCAGTCTGCGGCGGATGAAGCACCTTATGCGCACGATCCACATCACGTTCAGCAAAGCCAAGCTGGTAAAGAAGATCAAGCTCGAGGGATTGGAGACGATGTTTGCCGGCATCAGGCAGCAGTACGCCGCTATCGAGGTCTGGAGTGAGGCTCGTGGTGACGACAACCAAAGCGCGAACGACCTGCGCGACTACATGAGCATGGTGCTCAGCAGCATGATCTCTACACCAAGTCGCGAGATGGTCTACACTATTCTGTTTGAGGGTCTTGTCGAGCTCTGCAAGGACATGACGCCGAATCCCGACCCGAAGATGGGTTCTGAGATTGGTGTTATCCTGCAGTGCACGTACAAGCGTGTCCGTTCCATAGACGCAGATCTGCGGAACGAGCGCATCCGTGCCGGTACGCTGTTGGCGATCATTGAAAGCCTGTTGCAGGTTATCCCTCCAGTGCAATGGCGCCGACGACCGAAGTATGGTCTACCGCACGGTGACCTTCCTCTTCGCGTCATCAAGACGCTGCTTCAGCGAGTCATCGGTGGGTGTGACAATCTCGACTATTGCTGACTTCAGTCTACACGAAGGAGATTGGCGTCGGCATTTACGACTTACTGCAAGAGCAGTTCGGCGCAGAGGCGGATATGACGACCGTGTACAGCTACATTTTCCGGATATGTGGGTTAATTTCAAGGTTCAGGCGACTGACAGCAGCCTCGGCGGACGACGCAGCGGCCGCTAACAATGCTGCGCAAAATTCGGCGCAAGCCCCCATGCAGCCTCCGCCCGCACCCGCACCCGTTATCGCCCCCACCCCGGTCTCGGCCACCGCCCCGCTTGCTGACTCTGCACCGACGCGACCCGAACAGTTTTCCCGCTCCGAGAGCGAGGACCGTGTCGAGCCCCTCGACCGCAACGACCACGTTGAGCGCATGGAGCGAATGGCCGAGCGAATGGATCGACCACCGTCTCTGTCGCACTCACGTCGACGTTCCGGCATGACCGACCGCCCGCTGAGCATAGCGAGCTCAGCTGCGTCCAGGCTGTCCATGGGACCAGACACCATGCCGAAGTCGCCCCCACCTGCTCGGGACGTGCCGGAAGCTGAGCGCCTCGTGCGTCGCCTGACCGACACTCGCGACAACGAGCAGCGCCTGAACGAGCTTCACGCCTTCATGAAGCAGTCACCGGAGAACGAGGCAGAGGTCCGCGCCGCGATAGCTTCGACGCTGAACCCTGCCGCGCAGACATTCGTGTGGCGCGCGCTGGATCGCCGTAACGCGGTCGACCAGCCGATGTCGCCTCCGTCGCGATCACCTGTACGCGAGCTGCAGTCGCCTCCGCTGTCCGCAACGACGTCGCGACAGTCCTTCACGGGATCTGTCGGCTCACGCCCGTCCTCCATGGCGCCTGATGAGCAGATGGAGAAGCTCAAGGCCGTCTTTGCGCGCGGATCCCGCGTCTCCCTCGGCGGCCACGGCAGCCGCACCAGCTACAGCCCGAACATGAACCGACCTCTCAGCGAGATCGACAGCCAGCAGGTCAGCCCCGAGCGCTCGCTGCACAGCAGCTCCGAGCGGCCGAAGAGCGAGATTTCTGGGTAGAGTAGAGCATTTGTGTAACAACGTGTAATGAATGAATGCATCGCAGAGTAGCTTGATCGTAGCAGATGGGAGGTCGCATTCGTGGATGTTGCCTGGAGGCGCCAGGGGCAGAGGTGGCGGATCTTCCCATTTCGAGGATTTCTGCCATTGTTCCTGTGGATGACTCACAATTTATACGATAAACCTATTGTTCATATATACAAATGAATAACATTAACCGATTGTTTAATATATACAGGTATAACACTACATCCGCGAATCGACTGCCTTCACATCTATCATTTGCCCTTCATTCCATGGCCTACCAGGCTCAGCGTGCAAGGACGAACGCTCTTCACCGTAAATTAATTTCAAACGCGATCTCCTTCCTTGAATTGTTCACCACCATTAGTGCGTTCCGTCGCTTACTTTGCACGGCGCGTGTTAGTCAAGCCACCTTTACGGCGTGCGGGAGTAGTCCTGCGTGAAGGACCACCGACATCGTTCCGGGGCCTCGCCACCGTCTGGACAGAAGGCGCCGCCGGGGCAGGAGCCCCGGCAGCCGTGCGAGATGTGGTAGAAGAAGAGTCGTTAAGCCAAGGAGACCAAGCGGCCGAGAGAGGGGCTTGCATGCGGGAATTAGAAGGACCGCTGAAAGGACGAGGAGGCTGTGGTGGAGGAGGTGAGGTCCACACTGTCCAGTTCATGGACTTCCACACCTCTGTAAGAGGGATGTCCTTCGAGGTGTGAGCCTCCGCGGGCGGGTTGATCGGGCCACGGCAGCGACGGCAGCGAACCCTACGATGGCGAGGGTGGCGGCGCTGGAAATGGCGCAGAAGGACGGGATGCAGCCTTCCGGGATGTCGTGAAGCGGTTGCCTCTCGGTTGCGGTACTCTTCTAGGAAGTCCCGAGCGCAAGGCTCCTTGGGGCAAGGCTCTTCAGGGGGAGGGGAAGGCTCCTTAGGGCAAGGCTCTTCTTCCTCTTCCTCTGGTGGAAGCAGGTACATCATCGCGCCAGAGGGGAACTGGATCGGGACAGACGGTCTTGCCTCTGCCCACTCAGCGCTGGGCTCATTGCAGCACGAGCACGGGGCTTGAACTGAACGATTCTGGGTTAAAGGTGCAGCGCGAGGTACCGAGCCCAGCTGAGCTTGTCGAATAGCGTGCAACTCTGCGGTATGGGGCACAGGAGAAGGCAGAGATGCTTGAGTGTAGTGCCTCGGACTAGGGCTGAGAACCGGCATGTCTGAGGCAACTGCGGTGCTTAATGAGTTTGTAGGATGAAGACCGCTCCCATGCGCCCTCGACGCATTCGATGGCACGGGGGCGTTGCGGAGGTTGGTATCGAGGAGCGCTCGCAAAGTCTCCTCTGCAGAGGACGCGGAAGGAGGCGCCTGCATCGTATACTCGGTGCGAGCTGAGCCCAAATTTGAAGACAACGGAGAGGCACTGGCATCTGTCGGAGGATGCTGGGCGGGAGCTTGATTCCTGAGCGCTTGACGTCTCCAGGACGGCGGTCTGCGTAAAGCGGAGGTGAACGTTGACCAGACGCTTCGGCGGCTCCCGCTTGCGCTCGAGGGATCAATCGTCTGTTGAACAGCCCCCTGATGGAGGCCAGGCTGAGCAGCCTCTTGATGGAACCTAGCGGCCGAGGGAGGAGCGACGCCGATGGAAGGAATCATTCGGTCGGAGGGACTTGAGTCGTGGTAAGCCGCTGTCGTAGGCGCCACGGTGGCAGCTCGAAAGGCATGACTCGAGTCCGCAGTCATCAGTGATTGTGCGGAAAATACCGCACCGACACCAGGGCGTTCGTAATTGAAGTCGCTAGGAGGGAACGCCAGTTGCGGTGTTGCCAAGTTCAGCTGTGAAGGGCCGGAGGAAGAGTTGGCCGCGGCAGCCCCATTGAGGTCTTTAGGCGTTTCAATGCTACGTGTTTCGTCATCGACACCGCGGATATTGTTGTTGTTGGCAGGAAGGAGACTCCAAGGGGATATTTGCTGTGGGGAAGCGTCTGTTCTACTACTGTTGCGTTGTGATCCCGGATGAATACCCGCTTTGTAGTTGTAGCGGAATGTGTCGCGTCTCATGATGAAGCGGCTGCCGGCTGTGAAGAGGTGAGGAAAAGTGAAGAGAACGGGGTGACGAGTTGCCTTATAAAGTGGTGGCCTACACGTATACACAGGAAGCCTCGCACTCCTCGAGCACCGCTTCCGCAGCTGCACGTTGGATACGCGGAGTAAGACCGGAGAACGGACCGATATCCACCCGACTTTCTCCCCACGAGACCGAACGTAGCGAGGGCGAAGAGGGCGCAGAACTACCGGCCATGCTTCACTGTGCCCCCAACCAACAGATCATGCGGTCCCCACGTTTTAACAACAGAGGGGGGTATGCGGTCCAGCGCCAGCAGTCGGTTTATTGGATGTGAGGTAAAACACATGAGAAACTTCTGTTGGGGCCACTATCACAACGCGCATTCGACAACAAAAACGGTGGTCGCAGAGGAAAGCTGACAAGTCCAGCATGAGGTTCCATAGAGGAGATAATTATGTAGCATTCTGATCTTGTTCATCCTTTATTCCCCAGCTTTTCTTGCCGACTGGGGCATCTGGCATGCATCCAACGTGAAGAGTGGTCTTCAATCTCGATAGACCAGGTCTCAGGCTGTAGCCACACTGGAAACGGTCACGTGACTCAGATGATATCAGCTCTCAATCCCGTTTGTGATACGCTCTGGACATGACGTGTCATTCAGGGCCATGTGATCGCCACTCAAGATTTCTGGGTGGAGGTCATGAACTTCGCTGCGACCGAGACTTGCATCGAGAACACCACCGACGAGCTGCGTTGTCGACTGCATCGCGAGCAGCATGGACTTCCACCCGCTTCAGGCGCTGCCGACAGCGCCTCGTGCTACTTCGAGCACCAACCCCCACTCGCGACACTTCCATTCCTTCCGTCATCCCCTCTTCATCAAGCAGAACGCGCCGGTCACCCACATCAACTTCTCCCCGACTCGCCCGCACCGATATGCTGTCACATCGAGTACCCGAGTCCTGGTGTATGCGCCGAAGACTGGAAAGGTCGTGAAGACGGTCTCAAGATTCAAGGATACGGCGCGATGCGGAGAGTTCAGGAAGGACGGCAAGCTCATGGTTGCGGGAAGTGATGATGCGACCGTCCAGGTGTTTGACGTTGGAAGCAGAGCCGTCCTGAGGTCCTTCAAGGGACACAATCAGTGAGTGACATCCGAGGAGGTCAGACTAATGACAGGCCGGTTCACGTTACGCACTTCTCTAGCCATCTGCCCCAGGTCCTCTCCGGCTCTGACGACACGACCGTCCGGTTGTGGGACGTCTCAACGCAGGAGTGCCTCACGACTCTCGAGGGTCACACCGATTACGTTCGAGCTGCCGTCTTCACGGCTCCCCATCTCATTCTTTCCTCATCCTACGACTCGACCATCAAGCTCTGGGACGTTCGTGCGCCCGCGCAGTCGAACTGCACCATGACGATGCGGCACGGAGGAGCGCCGGTCGAGGACGTTCTCGCCTTCCCGTCAGGAGGTGTCGCCATGTCTGCTGGTGGACCTATCCTTCGCGTCTGGGACCTGGCCATGGGACGATGCGTTCGCGCTCTCAGCAACCACCAGAAGACGATCACGACGTTGGCTTTCGACGGCTCGAAGGGTCGCGTCCTGACGGGATCGCTTGACACGATGGTCAAGGCTTATGACGTTGAGGACTGGAAGGTCGTCCACACCATGCGCTACCCTGCTCCGATTCTGTCGCTTGCGGTTTCTCCTGACGACACCCACATTGCTGCCGGAATGTCAGACGGTACTCTCAGCGTCCGTCGCCGCGACGCGAAGGCCAAGGAGGTTGCCGAGGAGGAGGCGAAGCAAGCTGCCATTTCTAGCGGCGCGTACGAGTACTTTGCCGATATGGAAGCCGTCTTCGGACGTGGCCACGTCAAGGCCAAGGGTGCTGCTCTTGGTCCCGTGATCGGACCGGCCGACGAGTTCCGCGTGGAGACAAGGAGGAAGGAGCGTCTGCGCGACTACGACCGGTACCTCAAGTCGTTCAAGTACTCTGCAGCTCTGGACGCCGCACTCAAGAAGACTGTCCGGCCGACGACGACGTTCGCGCTCATCCTTGAGCTGGTTCAGCGCGATGCCCTCCGAGTCGCTCTCTCTGGGCGCGACGATGTGACGCTGGAGCCTCTGCTGAGCTTCCTCACTCGTCACGTCACGGATCCGCGCTTCGGTGAGGCGTGCGCCGATGTTGTTTCCGTTCTCCTCGACCTCTATTCGCCCCAGCTCGGTCACTCCCCGCTCGTTGACGAGCTGCTTGCCAAGCTGAATGGCCGTGTAGAGCGCGAACTCGCCTTCCAGCGTGAGCTCTTCAAGCTCCGCGGAGCTCTTGACATGACTCTGGCCCAAGCTGCCATGAGCCGTCTGCAGTCTTAACTTTGGGAACCAAGTAGCATTATAGACCATCTGATGTAACACTAGCATATCTATCACTCTAGTCATGGCCAATGAAGGACCGTGCGAAGGCAGCCCACTCCAGTCGTTCTGGTGTGACAGTCTGGTCGTCCTCTCCATTCCAGATCACAGCCCATCCATAAGCACCAGCGTCCAAGCTGCCAACAGCCCAACGCCAGCCGTCTAACCGGGCGTCCTTCCCATCTATCTCAAGGCTGGACACCTGTCCATCACCGAGATGAACGTTTATACGTTCCAGTCCGAAGGAGATGCCGGTTCCGATAGCCTTCGTATATCCCTCCTTCATGGTCCACAGTGTGGTCAGATATTTCGACTTGATGACCCCACTTGTTGCCGACAGACCCAGTCGTTCATCTTTAGTGAGCTGTCGTTAGTCGTTTGTTAATCATTGGAGGTTGTTAGCTATGCTCACCTGGAAGGATATGCCCTCCTCCAACTCCTGCGGATCCCTGGGTAGATCCATCACGTCCACACCTACGTCGCCCTCCCCTACTGCCAATAGCACATATTCTCCTTCATGCGTCGTGTTGAACCCGATCTTGACCGGTGGCTCGAGCAGATATGGCTTTCCTCTTGATGCGACTCCAAACTTCGGATGTTCAGACGGTGAGACGATGCCGGCGTCGCGTAGGTACCAGGTCGGCAACAGTCGTGCAGCTAGTGAACGGATGGCGTCGTCAGGATGCCGAAATCTCCGAACTCGCTCCTGTGCAGCCTCTGGCAGATGGTGGAGAAGGCGGTCAAATGTCTACGGGTCAGCTACTGCGTCAAGTCTCCACACACTGACCTCCTCCGGAATCTCAGACGGGACTTTGAGCGCGATGAGCCGCACCATGGCTGGGGAGATGTGCTTCAGTGATCGATCACGAACGGAAATGACCGAGATAAGTCAGCTTCTGTCCTGAGTGCAGCGGCGGTAATCAGAATTTGCTTCCGCTAATGCCGTCGTATTGTTTTGGCGAAAGCGTCTGCCATCTGGGTTGACGTCAACTCCAAGTCTGAAATCTCAGATCGGCAACCTTGACGTCTCACCATCGCCATCACGTCCGGCTTCAAGGGCAGCTCATAACATGACATGGCCTCGTCATCCCAAAGCTTCTGGGAGGAAGCTATCGAGATAGCGGAGACCATCGAGCCGCCACCAGCGAAGCGACCGCGATACGAGCTATCTCCTGACACACCAGAGACTCCACAGAAGGATCATGCGCAGCGACACGAGCCGTCCTCCCCGCTCGGCTTTGGAGGCACCGAGCTCACCTTCATCCCGACCCATCTCCGGACTCATGGGACGAGTGATGGCTTTGAGGCGCACTCCTATCTGCAGCGAGCAGAATATGCTCCCAACAAGTTTGGCGACATCGCCTCGTACATGAAGAACAAGGATCTTAAGGTTCAGACCCAGAATCGCGAACTTGCCGCCGCCTCCAATCTTCCACAGATCTTCAAGGGCATGACATTCTACATCAACGGAAATACGAAGCCGAGCATGGAGGAGCTCAGGAAGATGATCGTTCAGAGGGGCGGCACGGTCGTGCCCTTTCTCAGAAGGAAGCGAGAGCTCGACTACGTCGTCGCACCCGTGCTGACGATTGCGAAGTTCAAGGAGCTCGAGAATTATCGCGTGGTCCGCGAGGGGTTTGTGCTGGAAAGCGTCAAGAGGGAGAAGATTGTCGACTGGCGCAAGTGGAGGTTGAGGGCAGGTAACGAGCAAGGTCTGACAGGCTTTGTGACCACGACTGAGCCTGATGTCCAGCCGCCGGTGTCAGGGGAGGGCCAAACGAACGATGAGGAGCCGTCACCTGCTCCAATGGTTGTGCCGGCGGCTGTCGCTCCGACGAAAGCGAGCAGAGGTCTGTTACAGCCTCTCAGGAGATCTGCTGCTCCACCGAGACCTAGTCGGCCGGCTGAGCCTGTGATCGACCCTAACCGCGTCACCGGCTCGAGTGCGCCATCGGAGTCCATCAAGGTTGTTCCTACCGAGCCGCGGACTGTCTTATCGCGACCACTGCAGACAGCTGCGCCGCCGCCTTCAAAGTCACAAGGCGGACCGGTACCTACGCCGCGGCAATCCGTTGTCCTCCCCGACTCGAGTAGCTTCAGTCCTGCCAAAACGACGCCCGCGAAGATGGTCGCTCCAGAGGTCATGATCGTTCCTCCCACCGCTGAGCAACCGACTCAGCGACACGACGCCGCCCCCATCAAGTCGAGACAGTCTTCACCGAGCATAAACCCGCTACGCAAGCCGCCACCTCAAGCTATCGAGCGGGCAGTCGAGGATGTCTACGACATATCATACAGCAGCAGACAGGCAAACAAGTTTGCCGGGCGGCTCATGCAAGACGAAGGCTTCCGTGCACTACACACTGCCGAGCGAGGGAATGAGGCGGGTTTTATCGACAGCTACTACCAGAACAGCCGATTGCATCTGCTCTCGACGTGGAAGACTGAGCTTCGTCTTCTGGTTGCTGAGGCTCGAAACTCTGTGGAGCAAGTCCCTACTGTTCTGCCGTCTCAGGGAACAGAGAAGGTCATCTTTCATGTCGACTTTGACGCCTTTTTTGTCTCCGTTGGACTTGCGAAGCGACCGGACCTAAAGGGGAAGCCTGTCGTCGTCTGTCACTCGTCTGGTGGCGGGAGAGCGAGCACGTCCGAGATCGCCAGTGCGAGCTACGAGGCTCGAGCCAAGGGCGTCAAGAACGGGATGAGCTTGGGTCGAGCACGAGAGCTATGTGGTGACGACCTGGCGACAATACCGTACGAGTTCGACACGTATCGCAAGCACTCGACTGCCTTCTACCGTATCCTACTCGGCTACGCAGACGAGCTCGAGGCGGTGTCAATCGATGAGGCACTGCTGGAGGTCACCGGAGCAGTCACAGCTCGGCAGATCGCTCCTGATCAGGCTGACGCCGTCTCCCCTGACCCAGCGGTGTGCGTCGCGGAGCAGATCCGGTCGGACATCAGGGCAGCCACGGGTTGTGAGGTCTCGATCGGCATCAGCCACAACATTCTGCTCGCTCGACTGGCGACGCGCAAGGCAAAACCTGGCGGAGTTCACCACCTCACGACGGAGAACTGCGCCGAGCTCCTGTCTACGCTGGACGTGAAGAGCCTCCCTTCCGTTGGCTACTCGATGCAGAGCAAGCTGCAAGAAGCTTTTGGGACCACGAACTGCGGCGATATGCTTGCCTACTCCCGACAGCGATTGCGTGGCGTCCTGGGACCAAAGACGGGCGATACGATCTACAACTTTCTCCGCGGCGTTGACGACCGGAGACTGACGCCCGACAAGGAGCGCAAGTCTGTCAGCGCTGAGATGAACTATGGTATCCGCTTCAAGAATCAGGACCAGGCGCTTAACTACCTCCTTGACCTGGGTGTAGAGGTCTCGAAGCGGCTGAAAGCGATCAATGTCAAGGGACGACACCTCACGCTGAAGATCATGCATCGGCATCCTGAGGCACCGGTCGAAGCTCCGAAGTTTCTCGGTCACGGATGGTGCGAGACGTACAACCGGAGTGTCAGCATCGAACGCCGAGGACAGGCTACGGACGACGCTCAGATCATCGGCGAGGAGGCAGCCAAGCTGCTGAAGGCGATGCGTCTGGACCCGACTGAGCTCCGCGGCGTAGGCATTCAGATCACGAAACTGGACCATGGCCCGAAGCAGGCCGAGGTGGAGAAGGGTCAAGGCCGGCTGCATTTCGGCAAGCCAGATCGCAAGGGAAAGGGGAAGGAGCCAGCGGTGCCAGCAGAGCCGCCCGAGCCAGCCATTGGAGTTGACGTTGAGCCCGGCGATCGACCCGTCTCGCGTGAAGCGTCGCGCGAGCCATCGCGAGAAGTATCGCCGATCCCCGTGCCCGACGAGTCCCCGCCACCACTCTCCGAAGCACCTTCACCAGCCCCCGAGCCGCGCGAGCCGCGCGAGTCTCGCGAGTCTCGCGAAGTCATCCCCATTCTACCGACCCAGCTCGACCCCGACTTCCTAGCAGCTCTGCCAGATGAAATTCGGCAAGAGATCCAAGAAGAGCACACGAAGCGGCACGGCTCTCGCTCAGCCTCCCGCTCCGGCTCACGCTCAGCCTCGCGCTCCCCTCTCCCCTCCCCAGGCCCTCAAGGCCCAGGTCCGAGCCGAAAATCGACCCTCAATCCCGCAGCGCACATCACGAAGCAACTTAGGCCAAAGCACAAAACCCAGCTCGACGCAGCCATGATAGCGCAGGGTGCGCTATATGGCGCCTGGTCGCGTGCCGACGCGCAGTCCCTCTGTCCAGGGCCTGAACGGAGTCGGAGCCGGAGCGGCAGCCTAGCTCCGTCCGAGGACGAGATGGTAGGCCGATATCGTGCCTCGGAACTGAGGGCTCTGGGTATCGACCCGGATGTCTTCTCCGCGCTGCCAGAGGATGTGCAAGCCGAGGTGATTGCGCAGGAACGCCAGCGCCGTAACAGATTCAGGACACACTCGGCCTCACCGGCCAAAACTGCTGCTGCAGCGACTAGAGCACGTGCCCGGTCGCCGCAGCCTATACCGACCATTGCTATTCCGGTACGCGCCAAGCCGGCCCTGTTTGGCGCAAGGGACGCGGAGGACGTTGCTGGTGTGCTTGCGAAGTGGGTCGAGAGCCGCCGCGACGAGGGGCCTAATAAGAAGGACACGGATCGCGTGCTCAAGTATCTTTTGAAGTGTTTGGGTGGGTTCAGCGGGGTGGATCACGTCTCGCAGCTGCTGAGGAATATGAAGGGCGTCATTGCCGATGTGTGTGCCCCGGACAGCGCGTGGTGGGATACGTGGCGGAGTTTGTTTGAGAGTGTCGATGAGCAGGTGCGGGGGACGTATGGGACTGGTCTTCGAGTTGACTGAATGAGAGTGGACGCCGTGTGTGCGGAAGATAGCGTGTGGTTGAACACACGGCGGATTCTGGTCGACATTATCGACGAGCCGATGCGGACTACTCATGGAAATGGTTTCCGAGTTGACTGAGTGTGAGGTGTAAGATGGACCTTGTCTCGCCGTTTGTGCAGAGGGAAGCGTTTTGTTGAAGACGTGGTGAATCCCTTTCGACCACATCGACGAGCGAGTGCGAGGGACGTACAGGACCGGTCTGCGAGTTGACTGAGTGAAGATTGGACCTTGTAGCGCCTAGTTCGATGTTGTAAGCCATATAATGTACAGTGCATAACATCTCGGTATACCCTCAGAAACTACAGAAACGCATGTCATGTAGAACACAGACCGACTCCAGCTGATTCAGACCACCTCGGCGCTCCCGCGCTGCGCGCGTTCGCTCCTCGCTGCCGCTTACTTCTTCTTCTTCGCCGCCTTGGCATTCTTGCCCTTCTTCTCCTCCTCAGCCTTGCGTTTCGGCGCATCAGTCTTAGGCTTGACCGTGAAGAATCCGTCGAGGCGTCCCTGCTGCTTTGCCGCGAGCATTTTCGAAAGTTTAGCAGCGCCAGCACGTACGCGATCCTCCTTGAAGCCCTTTTCGCGAACGAGGAATTCGACGAGCCCCTCGACGTCGGGCTGCTTCCACTCGATCTGTCCTGTCAGTTTGTAGCCCCTTCCATAGAATTCACCTCAAGATCATCACCCTTGACGACGTCGGGGTGGATGAACAGTTTCTTGGCCTCTTCCCATGGCCAGTGCTCTGGAATCTGCATTCCGCCCGCTGCACGCTTTTTGGGCTTCTTCTTCTTCTCGACTTTCGGGGCGGGGATCTCCTCCCCATCACTGTTGAGCATGGTCGCCTCGCCTTCCTCTGACTCAGGCTCGGATTCGGGTTCTTGCTCCGCTTGCTCTGCTGCCTTCTCGGCCATCTTGCCCTTGATGAACTTGACTACGTTGGCGAGCGAGCCGTGCTCGCGCATCAGCTTCAGTGCCGTCTTTGGGCCTACGCCCTTCACGGGCTCGAGATAGTCGCATCCGAGGAGGATACAGAGCTCGATGAACTGGGAGTTAGTCAAGAGAGTGATGTAAATAACTCACTTGATCCATGTTCATGTCCAGCCCCTTGAGCGCCTCATCGAGCTTGATCTCGGAGATGGGCATCTTCTTGGCCTCGGAGAACGTCAGGTGACGCAGCAGGATCGGCGCGTGGAAGGTGAGCGTGTCCATGTCCTCGGAGCCGGCTGCGTAGACCTGTGGATCGTCAGGGGTGATCGGCAGTGATGACTCACCTTGCCAGCACGTGCAAGCTCGGCACATTGAGCCTCTGCTTCTCCTGGCGCCTTGACTGTCAGCTTTATGTGCGAGCTCGGGCAGCTGGACTCACAGTGACGCAAGGAATACCCATGAGCCCCAACAGACGCTTGCACTCCTCATTATGCTCCTTCGTAACGCGCACTTGACGGCGGGACATGCGGTCGATATCCTCTGCTGTTCCCGTCTCGCGAGCCTCCTCTTCTGCCTCCTTTGCTTCCTCGCGGCGCCCGAAACGTTGTTTCAGCTGAGCATGATCAGCTGCGTTCGACACGAGACAGCTTCCAACTCACCACACCGGCCTTCAGTTCTGGCGGCTTGCCGTCGAACACGTAGCATGGCTTTATTCCATTATCCACCATGCGGATAGTCCTGTAGAAGAAGCCCATGAGGTGACTGGCTGTCAGTTATGCGCCGACACATCGTAACTGACCTCGTCACTTCTCCATTATCGTTCATCAACATCTGGCCGTCTTGCTGCCTCACGGCGATGAGGAATTGATAGATTGACCTGGGGTTAGCTTGCAACGGCAGAGGAAGCTTACATGGATGCGTCGATTGCCACCTTGCGGCCGAAGAGCTGATGTCAGTTCAGATCTGGGGGCGGGCCAACTCACAGTCTTCATCTCGTGGTCCCTCATGGACCGCGGGGCGTGCTCGGAGAGCAGCGCTGTGAGACCTGTTTGTCAGCTCGACGACAAATGCTGGCTAGCTGACCTTTGATACCCATGTTGGCGACAGTGTAGTGGCGGCAAAGGGGCGAGGGAAGGTTAGAAGTCAAGTCAACAACAAAGTCGACTAACCAGTTTGGTGGAGGGCGAGGCGAGGCGAGGGAGGCGCGTCAGCCATACGTCTGGCATGACGCGCTCATATTAGCGGACGTCATGTCGACGCGTGGCTTTGGTCCCGGGTGGCTGGTTGATTGTACCTGACGCAGCTGGTGGTGGTTATGAGTGGCGGCTTCTGCGCAAGTAGAAGTGTCGCTGATGCTTGCGAGGAAGATGGGTGCGCGATTGCAAGTTCAAGTGCAATGCTTGTGCTGAGCTGACAAAGCGTTGCAAATTACCCTCAAATCCTCTTCTAGGTCGTTCACGACAGACACAGTTAACGGAGAAGCGCTGACCTACCGCCGAAGTCGTCAATATGCCTGTCCACTTCCGCGGCGCTGAGAGCGACCCTCCTTTCGGCGGGAGGTCGTTCACCAAGTTCACCACTGACCCAAACGGCTGCTCAAGACTCTTGGAGTGTGCAAGTCTCCAGGCCAAAACTGATGCATACTCATCGACCCCGACGAGGGCAAGAGCCGGGGCCTATTCCGCGGAGCAGACTTCGCCTCTCTGCCGCCACACTAGTCTTGCAGCGACAGGTACACAGGCGATGCAGACTATGCAGACCATGACATCTGCACGTAAAGAAGCACGCAGAGCAGAGTCACCTTCATTAGCAAGTCATCGCCCCCTCAAGGTTCAGTGAAGGACCCCGGATCCCCGACTGCACGCCCCCGCCTCCGATCCAATCACAGAACCCAAAAAGCAACCCCTGGAGCCGCCCGTAGACGCCTCCAAAGACTGAAGAGTAGGTCCGACTGGGAATCGAACCCAGATTACAAGAACGACCACCGCGTCTCGTGAAGAGGACGTGGAGAGGATCAGAATCTTGTGTACTAACCGTTATACGATCAGACCGGCTTGTGTTTTGTTCTGGGGCGGCTGGGCTGAGTGCTGCGCCGTTTCCCCGCGCCTGCGAGACAGATTAGCAAGACGTCGAGATGCTCATGAAGCCATTAAGCTGAGAGTAGTCCAAGAGAGGAGGGTTGTAGAGGGATCCCAAAAGGAGCTGAAGAAAGCGGCCACGACCTGCGCCCTATGGATCTGGATGGTGAGGGGCGCTAGACACAGACCAAGCGGGCGCGAGATGCCGCCCACCGCACCACCTGCAGCGACCGCGATCTCACAGTTCGCAGACAATGCATCCAGGCCACAGACACAGACGGTCTCGGAACAATGCAGCTGTGCACTCTGCAGGATCCGTGCGCGAGGTGGATCAGGAACTAGCACATAGTGCAAACTCCAGGGGAGGGTGCTTCAGCCGCGTATCAGGTCTAAGCGTTGTTTCACATACCGCACCCTCGCGATTGCCGAGGCTGATGTAGCATGTTGCTGTGGCATTGCTTTGTCGTTCTGACGGACATAGGCTTAGTCATGGACACTCACTGGCTGTATGCATGCAGACTGGGCCGCAGGAATCTGTTCAGAAAGTTAGTCCCCGAACACAAGGTTGGGCAAAGATGAGGGGGGCATCGAAGGTTCGATGAGGTTTCACAGCTGGCGCCCCAAAATTAGACTAATTCTCCGACCTTACGTGTGATCTGCACGGATAGATTTTCCGCGCCCCGACATCTGCTCTTGCGGTCACCGAGAAAAGGTCAGAACACTTTCATCGAAGCGACAAAAGACGTTGGAGCACTTCTGAGCAACTGAAAGCGAAAAAGAAAGCCTCGTATGGGGCTCGAACCCATGACTGTGTGATCAATCGGCTCTGAGCGTAAGAGTCACACTATCTACCGACTGATATAACGAGGCGATGCTCGTGAGCTGGCTGACAGCGACGGCGGCGAGCCACTAAGAAGGCTGGAAGGATTTCTGCATTCCGGTGAATGAGTGCGGTGCGGCAGAAACGGCGAAAGAGACTTACGGTGCCGTCGGTTTGGATGTTCGGGTGCGAAGAGTGCGGGGTTCGGGCAAGAATGACAGGGCCAGCGGAAGGATGCCGCTAGCCACCTCATCATCAACAGGGCAGAGGTCACTCACCGCCGACGCCTGTTCCTTGCGCCGAGGTCTGAACGTGCGCATGCGTGACTGCCCAATGTCTCGATCGTTGCATTTTTGGCGTTCACTCTTGGCGTCTGACGCATTCGGAGGCGGATTCAAGTGAGGGACTGTCAGTGCCGAATGAGACCGGGGAAGACAGGAGGGAAGGTGGCCTGTCACAGGCCCTATGGGTCGCACATCGGTCAGCACAGCACAAAGGACATTGGGTGAGGTAACGGTCGTCGCGGGAGAGTGGTGAAAAGGAGCTATGCCTGAAGCCGACGGAAGTGAAGAGGTGTCATGCCAGTTTGGGAGATGGGATGAAGGCAAAAGTGCATAGGTGTGTCGTGTCATGAATGTGCGGCGGTGTGGACGGGAGCACACGGACCCGCAGACGGCTCGTACGGCTCAACGGTAGTACGGCTAGAATGGTAGACACCGAGCCGGTTGGACGACAGATGGGTTGTCATGCTTGTAGCTTGTCGTTCACGTGCTTGAGCACGAGTGAAGCAGCAGGGCGCAGAACGGATGTGCATGGGCGCGCTAGACACACCGAGACGACAGCAGGATGCACGAGAAAGTAGTCTAAGCCTGACATGCGAGCAAGGCCCTCGAGGCACGCACTGCAACCCATGTTCGAGACCACAGGACACTGGCTGCGGAGATGAAGATGCACGTACGCTCAGCATGCACAGCGGGGATCGCGTCATACATGCATGCATGGATGTATGGATTCATCGCTCTGCAATGCACTGCACGGGGTGATGTGACCCCTAGGGCTGGACCGCCCGTCGCTGCCCGCTCTCGCCCTCTTGTCACCGCTGAGCGCTCTGGCATGGCCCTTTAACACAATCAAGCTTCAACGCCGCGTGGTGATCCGGGCCAGAACAGGGAGAACAGGGAGAAGAGGGCCAGGAAGAAGGAAGCAGCAATACGTGGCGAGGCGAGCGAGGCGTAGCTGCAGGGAAAGGGGGCGCAAGGGGTAGGGGCGGAGTGAACCTGGAACATGGTACAGCCGGGCTGGCCGGGCAGGCACACGGCGTGGGCGACGGTGCCCGCCCGCGCTCTCATCCCTCTCGTTCCTCCTGCCCTTCTCTCGTTGGCCGTTTTGGCTCGGCGACCCCTCCAGGGCCCAGGGTCTGCAAGTATTGAATGGAGAGCGGTTTCAAGCGGGAGCTGGGGTGCTGAATGGACGGGAGCCCAAAGCCACATAGGTTGATTTGACCCGGTAGCATCATCCTATTAGCATTCTGCTAGTCCTTCTAATCCCTCTTGGGACAACCCTATTCCGGCACCTAATGCGTTGGAAGCCGACTACCCCTTGCAGCATCGCCATGCAGCTCAACCACCGTACGGTACCACCCACCGCCTGCCTGCCCGCTAGCTAGCTTCGACCAGGACCCAGCCTACCCACCTAGCGCTGCACGCACGCACGCACTTCACTCTTTTGGCGCACGCACGCACGCACGCACGCCCGCACGCGCACACGGGAGATCAGGAGACACGACAATCGCTCGCTCACCTACTCACTCACGGCACGCTGCACGCACGCCGACGCTCCGTCTACCTAGAACACGACGATACCTCACATTTCACTTCATCAGATCAGACTCTGCGTTTCTTGTCAACCATCTACCTTTCTCGTCATCCGCAATCACCACCGGTCAACTTCTCGAGCGCACTCCCATCTGTCGCCGACGCTCGCTCTAATCCTCGTCCGTCGACACCGCACGTCATCCTTCCCCCCTCTCTAGCGCGACCTTCCCCCAGACAGCTCAGCCGTGGACGATGACCGCGTCCAACATCCCGTTCAATGTGTCGGAACACTACAAAGTTCACGAGGTCATTGGCGAGGGCGCCTATGGAGTCGTAGTGTGAGTACGCACTGTCTGGTGAGGTACTGACGGTCCCAGGTCGGCTGTCCACATTGCGTCTGGCACCAAAGTCGCCATCAAGCGCATCACGCCGTTCGACCATGCCATGTTCTGCCAGCGCACACTGCGCGAGATCAAGCTGCTCAGGCATTTCCGGTGAGCCAGCTTCAGCTAGCAACGTCGCTCCGGCGTCCTAACTCGCCGCCAGTCACGAGAATATTATTGCCATTCTGGACATCATTGCCCCGCCGTCCTACGAGCAGTTCCATGAGGTCTACCTCGTCCAGGTGAGTCTATTGTGCTGAAGTGTGTTATTGTTGTCATGATGGGAAGGGGGTTAGGACCTCAGACTGGGCGCCCCATCGAGTTGGCGTCTTGCCGGGGGCCTTCCTTCATTGTTGCTTCTGGTGCTGCTGTTTGAAATGGACGCTAACGGAGCAGGAGCTTATGGAGACTGACCTGTACGTTTCTTCAAAGTCGTGACGACACACGCGTCCCGCAATTCTCTGACCGCCCAGGCATCGTGTCATCAGGACGCAGGAGCTCTCCGACGATCACTGCCAGTACTTCCTGTACCAGGTGAGTGGTTCCCTTGACCTTTGTGTGCTTCTGTCAATGTGCACCCAATTGTCTTGAAAGATTATTCCGCCCTTTAGATTCACGCGCGACATCAACTCTAAATGCTAACGAGCAGACGATCCGCGGGCTCAAGGCACTCCACTCTGCCAATGTCCTCCACCGCGACCTTAAACCGTCCAACCTTCTGCTGAACGCCAATTGCGACCTGAAGGTGAGTTCTTTCGTCCTCGTGGTGACAAGCGGGATTCGAGCTGGTGCTGACGAGTGACTAAGATCTGTGATTTTGGACTCGCCCGTTCGGCTGCGCTGCCGCCCCCCGATGCCGGACCCAATGGCGGCAACGGGTTCATGACAGAGTACGTCGCAACGCGCTGGTACCGTGCGCCCGAGGTCATGTTGTCCTTCCAGGAGTACTCGAAGGCGATTGATGTGTGGAGTGTAGGCTGTATCCTCGCCGAGATGAGTAAGTTGTGGGTGCCCCTCCTAAAACTGACCCACACACAGTCAACGGCAAGCCTCTGTTCCCGGGACGAGACTACCACCACCAGCTGTCCCTCATCCTCGAGTGTCTCGGCACGCCGACAATGGACGACTTCAACGAGATCACGTCCCCGCGATCAAAGGACTACCTGCGTGCGCTCCCGTTCCACCGCCGGCGGGATCTGCGCGAGATGTGCCCCAAGGCCAAGCCTAACGCGCTCGACCTGATGCGCAAGTGCCTCACGTTCTCGCCGCGGAAACGTATCTCGGTCGAACAGGCCCTCGAGCACCCCTACCTCGAGCCATACCACGATCCCTCCGACGAGCCAGGCGCAGACCCGCTGCAGCCCGACTTCTTCGACTTTGAGAACCGCCAGTCCCCGCCCAGCCGCGAGACGCTCAAGCGTCTCATCTTTTCAGAGATCCAGCGGCCCTTGGGCGACAACTAGTAGTTGGAGCGAGCGGCGCGAGCTCTAGGCGCGAGCTGGCGGAGCGAGGTCGCGGCGTGAGCTGACGGCGTGAGCTGACGGCGCTCGGCAGAGAGCGTGCACACGCCTGAGCCGGGCAAGAGGGAGACACAGGCACAGTCCACACGCCCGCTCGCTCGCTCGGATACTCATCAGCCACCCCAGCTCGCCCAGCTCGACCAAGACCCCTATTGCCGTTCCCTGCTGGATGCTGAGCGGTTCCTCGGCCCGGCGATTACCCTTTCCCCCTAACCAGCGACTCCCCCTCTACAGCTTCTCGATCCACACCCATGCTAAGGGATACCTCTTTACTTACGCGCGATACTCGGCCGTTGTATGCATACGATACGTTTTGGCGTGGGTGGCTTATGCGTGGGCTGATATTGACGGGCGACACTCTACGCGGAGGATGGGCGTCGAAGTGCTGATACAGAGGGTCGTTTCGTGCTGATACTGATGGGCGTCACTGCTGACACGGAGGGCGTGACTGAAGTGCTGAGAGAGGGTTGTGTTGTGATGTGGGCGGGTTACCGTGCTGATGTATGGGCGTCACCGTGCCGATGTACATGGGCGAGACCTTGCTGAAAGGATGGGCGATACTGTGCTTAAGAGGTGGTCGACATTGCTAGCAATGGGCGTTACTGTGCTGATATGGAGGGCGAGCGCAGATACAGGACATACGCGGGGCCGGCGCAGTTGAGATGATCGAGTGTCAGAGTCTGGAATAGCTGATATAACAGTGCTGATTCGAGTGGCGGGTAATATAGATGTCATGGTGCTATCAGGGGCACTATAGATTCAGTAAGGAGGTAGGGAGATCGTCAGATCTAAGCTAAGTTATGGTTACAACATGGAAAAGGGAGACATATAAACAACGACGAAAACTAACACGGACACACGACTTAACGACCTTACGGCACGGCGATACACACGGAACACACGGACACGGACACACAGCACACTGCAACCCAGCGGCCAGCGGTCTGGCACACGGACACACGCGGTCACTCAGACACGCTCTCAAGGGCGCACACACCAGACACGCAAGGCACACAGCACACTCTTCCACACAGCACACGGACACGGGGGTGGTAACGGTAGCTCCGCCAGACACACGGACGTCTGTGTGTGTCACGACTCACGAGCCTGGCTGGGCCTCGGCAGCTGGCTGATGAGAGATGGTGCCGGATACGCCTTCGGACCTCGGCCCTCGGACCTCGGACCTTGGCTTACGCTCTCGGAGGACTTTTGGGCACTCATCGCTGGGCCGAGCTTTCTCGACGCCTCGGTGCTCTCGGACACCTCGACGCTCTCGGTGACTACTCCCTCTCTAGTTCTCCACCGGTCATCCCCCGTCTCCTCTCTTCTCAGCCAGACCACCTGGTCCACCCTCCGCCTCTCCTCCGCCGCTTCTCATTCACTTTCTCCATCTCCAGGCCGCACGTCCTCCCTCTTGGCCTCATTCTACCCTCGCCGAGAGCCTCACCGCTCTACCCTCGTAGCCTAACTGCTCTACCCCGCTCCACCCTCGCGAACCGGTCCCTAAGTGAGGAGACATGACCGAGAGTCAGAGTGAGGGAGTCCGCCCAAGGAGGGTTGAGGAACTATGCCGAGAGCCCGCGAGATGCCAGTGAAGAATCAATAAGGCCGCCGCCTATAGCAATTCTCACAAACGTCCCCCCTCATATTCCCCCCACAAGCGCGACACCTGGGCAATGGCAATAATCTCTGCGCCTGGGGAAAGAAAGCCGGGCGGACATATGCGACCTGGGCATCTCTCCTCGCCTTGGCATTGAGTACGTCCCTTCTTCTCCTGATGAACTCCATATCCTTCTCGGCTTGGGACATGCCCCCATCTTTGTGTGGTGGCAGGTCGAGAAAGTTGGGATCGAGCGAGGATTGACTGGAGGCTTCGAGTTGTTCCAACTTGTCTCTGATCAGAGCGGCGAAACGCGCGATTCGGGTGTGCAGATAGGGGGGTGGCGGAGGGGGGGAGGGGTTGGTCGGCGTGAATGCGAAAGGCGTCATTAGGCTAATTAGTTCTTCGAGGTAGGATTGGAGCTGGAGTTAGCACTTTGCAATTTCGAGACGGGCTAAAGAGATGAGAGTGAGTGAGGAGGGAGGGGGGTGATAGGAATGTTTGCGTGCTGAAAGACGGCTGTACCGCTAAAACCAAGACAGCAGCTTCTGTATTGAGCTGGCTGCGCAGTCTCAACGCACACACTCTGTCGCGCCCGACGCACCCGACGCGCTGCCGCACCCGACACACACTGCCGCGCTTATGGCGCACGCACGCGCCACAGTGTTACACGGCTCAACTTCGGCGCACCAACGTCGCGCCGCGCTTCATGTCGCATTCCAGCGTACTCCGGCGCAACTTTGCCCCGTAGTACCCTCGACCCAGGACTCCCACTCTCTTCCCCAGTGACCTTTTCAGACCGTGTCCTCGCCAGGGTCCTCGCCATGACTTCGCCATGGCTGCGGCAGCACTTACCTCTTCCACATCCTTTGCATGCTTTGCCAGCACGTCCGGCCGCATGTTCTGCTGCACCGTCTGGAGCTGCAGTCCACCAGCGCCCTCGAACCCGTTCGAGAAGGGGAACGGGTCGACCGTCAACCGCCAAGCCGCGGCGCCGCTGAGCGTGTCCCCGCCGTCGGAGGGGTGGGCGAAAGAGGCATAGTCGCTCTTAGTCAGGCCGTTGAGGTATGCCAGGGGATCGGCGTCGGGATCCGGCCCGTCCTTTGGCGGTTCCTCCGTGTGCGGCTGGAGTAATGGTGGTGGTGGTGGTGGGGCTGGGGTCTGCCTTTGCTGTTGATGCGGGTGCTGTTGGTGGTGCTGGTCTGGGGATGGGACCCATCCTCCAAAGTTGTGATTCTGGCCGTGGTTCTGTCCTTGGTTTGGATCATGTGAATGTTGCGTCTGCTGATGATGTTGCTGCTGGTGCTGTTGCGGCTGGTGCTGCTGCTGCTGCGAATGTTGTTGCTGGTGTTGCTGGTGCTGAGAGTGTTGCGAATGTTGCGGCTGCTGGTGCTGGTGATGCGGCTCGAAAGACGGCACCCCCCCTCCAGCGCCGTACCACGACGACAGCGCCTCTGCGACCTCAGCCAACGGCCCCTCAGCCGGCTCGTCGGGCAATCCAAAGTCGTGCAGATGATGCATGGGCGGTGCATCGGCGGATGCCGAGCTTGTCGACCCGGGGTCGTCTGTCCCCTGTCCTGTTCCTGTTCCCGCTGTTGCTCCGACGATGGACGGATTCGCATTCAGTCCCCCGACCATGGTCGGATAGCCGTAGGGGAAAAGAGGCAGCGGCTGGCCTGGTATCTGCCCGTATGGGGGTGGGGGGAAGTGTTGCGGCGCATCGGGCTGGGCGAACGGATCAGAGTCGTCGAACGGGTACGCCATGGTGGAGGTGCGGTGGCCGCTGCTGCGCTGTATGCAGGGCTAGCGGGTGAGTGGGTGGTCGAGGATGGTTGAGTGAGATGAGATGTAGATTGAATGGAATGGACGGATGGGAAAGATGCAAGTGTAGGTGGTTAATGAGGGAGGTCGAGATAGTCGCTCGCTCTGCTGAAGGAAGTGTGCCCGGTGCTAGCTAGTATCTCGAGGGTACAAGGTCGAAGGTAGAGGCTATGTAAGGTGAGTGCAGCGTAAGGGCCGGGGACCGCATCTGGGCCGTGACCTGCACAGTGACCTAGGCTAATGTGAGCGCAGAGCACAGAGTGAGAGAGCACCGCTACTACCACCCGTACCACCGTAGCAGAGCTATGCTATTTTGACGCCATTGCCGCCCCCCTGCCCCGCCCCGCCCTCCACCGCCCTACATCACCCTAATCAGTTGCCCTAATCCACCCCGTATCAATCGTACTAATCCGCCCTAGTCATATTCATCGCCCGTCGAAACCGGCACAAGCGCCGCAAGTTCCTGCGATCCTGCGATCCTACGCTCAGCACCCAGCTTACCTCCACAGCCAACCAGACCGTCACTCCGCACTCCTCCGCTACACCGCCAGGCATCAGTGCACGAGACATTGAGCCCAGCCGTACCTCCACTTCCGATAATTTCGGAATTCGCTCGTACTCCTCCCTCGGCGTACTCCTCTTAACGAGATCTCTACGCAACACGCCCTCGACCTCGACTCCGATCTGACCTAGACGCCCGATCCCCAGCGTATTCGTGGTCATGTTCGCCCCGCGTGTCGCGGTTCGCTGCCCGCGACATGCCCAAGTCCGCACTCTAGTCTCGAAATCGCACTCAGCGAAACCGAAGCCCGCAAAGGCCGCAAAGACGAAGACGACGCCAAACGCACCCAAGACCAAGATCCACCTCCCACCCCCGAGGCTAGACTACGCGCGCCTCCTCTCAAATCCCGAGGCAACGGTTCGTAACGTGCGCGACCGCGCGATGCCGTTGTCCGCAGACGTCGTCTCCGAGTTAGGCCGGCTACGAGCTCGCTCCGTATCGCTGGAAACACAACTAAACCGAACGCGGCACGAACAGGGGCTCGCCAGCGCTGCTCTACGGGACACGAAGGACGCCTCCTCGAAAGCCCTTGCTCTGGAGCGCGCAAAGTCGTTGAAGGAGACCGTGCAAGGATTAGAAAGAGAGCATCGGGAAGTCGAAGAGGCCCTCTTGAGGGTCGGCGGGAGTCTGCCGAATTTCTCTCACCCCGCCGTCCCCCTCGGCGCGGAGGAGAACGCGATAACCCTCGAAACCTTCGGCCCCGCGTGCATTCCAGCAACAGAAGAGCGCGATCATGTCCACATTGCCGAGAAATTCGGCTGGCTCGACAATACGGCCAGCGCTATTGCGACGGGCAACTCATGGCCATTCCTCCTCGGAGCCCTTGCACAATTGGAGCACGCGCTGGTTGCCTATGCGGTCGACCAAGCTTCCAGGGCGGGGTTCACGCCCGTCAGTCCCCCCGATGTCGTCGGATTGGATATCGCCGCACGGTGCGGCTTCCAGCCCCGCGACGGGCCTGGAGAAGATGCGCCGAGGCAGACGTATATCATTGAGAGTGACGAGGGGGAGAGGCAGCTTTGTCTGACTGGTACGGCTGAGGTACCACTTGCTGCGCTGTGGGCGAATCGGACCCTCAAGGCGGAGTCTTTACCGATGCGGGTTGTTGGCGTAGGGAAGGCGTTTCGCGCCGAGGCTGGAGCCAGGGGGGCCGATACGAGGGGACTCTATCGCGTGCATCAGTTTACCAAAGTCGAGTTGTTCGCTGTTACGAGCCAGGAGGGGAGCGAGGGGGTTATGGAGGAGTTGAGGGGGTTGCAGAGGAGGATTATTGAGGGGTTGGGGTTGAGTGTCCGGTGAGTCGTGGTTCATTCTTCATCTTGTGATTCACTCTTCATTTCGTGGTTCACTCTTTCATCTCGTGATTCCGCTCTTCATCTCATCATCATCTCTGTATCATGACTGTTGAGAGGAGCGCTGAGAGAGAAGAGCTGGGTGTGGAGGGGTCACAGCACTGCCAAACAAGCAAGGACTATGCTGATACCATTTTACAGAGTCCTCGATATGCCCACACAGGAACTCGGCGCCTCCGCCTCAAGAAAGTACGACATGGAAGCGTGGATGCCAGGTCGTGGCAAATGGGGCGAGATCACGAGTACATCGAACTGTACCGATTACCAGGCGAGGCGGCTGCATATTCGTTACAATGACACGGATGGCACGGGGACCAAGTTTGCGCACACGCTCAACGGTACTGCGGCTGCTATTCCTCGCTTGATCGTCGCCCTACTTGAGAACGGAGCTAGGATTGAGAATGGACAGGTCGTCGCTGTTCAGTTGCCCCGCACGTTGGAGCGATACTGGGTTGGTAATACGCCTGAGAACATTGAGTGGAAGTGATGCATGCTGGGATACACTACTCTACTGCCTGGAACAGTGGAACGGGGGACGGGATTCGTTACTTATTTTGGACTCGGATTCGCGTTAGATTATGTGGGTGGGAGGTGACTGGAGAGGCAGAGGAAGGGTAGGACGGAAGAGGTAAGAGGGAAAATGTAGAGGGAAGAGGAAAAGGGAAAGACGACAGACAGAAGACAGAAGAAGACAGGGGACAACGCCGGAGGGGGCTCCAAACGGGTCTGTGAGAGGGAAGAGGGTAAAGGGAAGAGGACAACGCCGAGCGATGTTACTAGCGGGTCTGTGAGAGAGAGATGATCCGAGACAGGAAAGGACATCGGGTATCGCTTGCTTGTTGATGAGTCGCTCGTCTTAGTCGTGAGTCGCGGGCGTGTCCACACCGGCTTCCTCGGCACGGCGGCGCGCTGCGGCCGCACGAGCCTGGGCCTGCTGGGCACGGGCTTCGGCCTCCTCGACCTCCTCCTCGAGACGGATGCGGCCCTCCTGGTGCCTCTGGCGGCGGAGGCCGTAGCTTGCCACGACTGCGAGCGGGTGGAGGACAAGACAGCAGATGAGGGTGATGACCTCGCTAGCGGGCTTGGGGAGGCCACTCTCGGGGATCGACGGGTTGATACGGGGCGAGCTGAGCAGGAGGCAGAGCGCGACATACTCGGACGCGAGGGGCAGGATGCTGCGAGTGTCAGTGTGGATCGGCGGATAGTGGCCCCTAAGTCCCATATCACTCACTGCTGGCTCGTGGCGCCCTCCCAAATGGCCGTGATGACGTTGACGACGGCGATACTAATAGTCGCCTCCCAGCGGTACCTGTGCCAGTGTTTCTTGGACTCGATGACCCAGTCAAGCCCAACAAAGCCAACATGCAGCCACGTGAGCTGGAACAGCATAGCCGTGAGGAGGCTGATACTGCCGTGGATGAAGATTGCGTCGAACGGATGCTTCAGGCTCGGCGGGTACTGCGTCAGCGTGAGGTGGATGCTGATGACGACGAGCGTGACGACGATCACGACGACGGCACAAGTCTGGAACAGCTGCAGCGTCCACAGCACGACCGCAAGTGCCATGAGCCAGTTGACGATGGCGAAGCGCATGCCGACCCCGTGGATCAGAGTCGCCTTGGACGCCTCGGACCGCGCACAGATCAGGACTAGGCAGAAACCGATCTGCAGGAAATAGACCACGAACCAGTACGCCCCCGTCATCTTGTCGTTTGGCGTTAGGAGAGTCGGGTGCTGGTCCGAGATCTCCTTCAGGCCCGGGTGGATCGCCAAAGTGCACACCATGGCTGTTCCCAGCGACACGAGGACTGCGATGAGGTCAGCACTGCACATGCCTACGGTAGCTTCTTGCTCCGCACTTCACCTCTCGCACCACGCTCGTTGCACTCGCTGCTTACGCACCACTGATGGGAACGGCAATCTGCAGACGCACGAGCTGCATGCTCTTCCGGAACTGCGTCATGGAGATGTACTCCTCTGGCTGCCCGCTCTCGACATGGTCGGCGTGGATGGGCGGAGCACGGTCAGCGGCATCGGCGAGGTGGCTAGACGGACTAGCACTCATGTCGGCGGGCGTGTGATGGGTGAGGAATAGTCAATCGACGAGCACAAGAAGAAGGTGATGGGTGGATGTTTCTCGATGGAGCCTGACAGCTGCACTGCCGCTGCGAACAGGTGTGGGCTGTGCCAGGTGCCAGGCGCTAGGTGTGGCTCTCACTCGCTCGAGAGGAGGGAGGCATGCCGATCTGCTGGCTGCTGGCTGCTTTTGCCATGGTTTGTGGTCCACTACGTCATTGCTCCTGCGTACCTGGCTGCTCGTCGCAATCTTGGGAAGTCGCGACGGCCTGAAAGTATGGATCACGTGATGTATGCGAGGTGTGAGTAACGTGACCGATCATCGCTGTCCGTGTCCGTGGGTCGTGGGACGTGAGCTGGGTTGAAGGTGAAGGCTGGCGGACACAGGGTACTGGCGTGATGTCTCAAATTTGAGAATTCTAGCCTGTCCCTTAGGCGCATTTCGCGATCATTAGCAGAGTCGATTAGTATCTGGACCTCGAATAATTAGGTCAGAATCTAAAGGACCAAAGGATCACAACGAGCTAGAGTAAGCCCCATGTCTCCAAGGGAAAGTGCTTCCGCGTGCCTGACGCGCCGTGCTGATCACGGTCGAGTCCTGGTGCGAAGGCCGACTTGAGCCTCGGGCGAGGTGCCGCTTCTCGATCGCCCGGTGGGTGGGTGGTCGTTGTGCTCACCGTGGGGGGGGCGCGTCTGGCCATTTGCCCCTGCACCCTGCCTCCTGGCTCCAGTGGTGGTGCTCTACGGTAAGAGTCGCTGTCTGAGTGAGTGAGTTGAGCCTAGTTGCTGCGCAGTAGTACGCCTGCCAGCCTACAGTGCTACAGTGGGCTCTCCCCTTCTGCCTCTGCCTCTGCCTGCCTGCATGCATCCTCCCCCCTCTCCCTGGATCCACCCGCGACGATCCACTGCTGCACGCTGCACGCTGCACTGCATAGCTCTTTCTCACCACCAATCCTCTGTTCCTCAATCTCATCCATCTCCGAATCTCCATCGCATCCTCTCCTTCTTCTCTCTCTCAGCATCCCTGGACCTCCTCGCCGGTTCACCCCCTCCTCGGCCCCACTCTTCTCACCCGTCTCTCCCTCGCACCCCTCCTTTTCCCGACCTTCTCGACTCGCGCCTTGTTGTGACCATTTCTTGAACGCCCCCCTTACGCTCACTCGAAAACTACGAAAAGCCCCGACTTCATCGACCCATCATGCTTCTCAAGGCCTTCCTCCCCTTCCTCGCCCTCGCCTCCTTTGTCGCTGCCCAGGACCCGTCTCCCACCGACAACGGCGCGACTCCATCCGCCGACGCTGGGGGCGATACCGGTGGTGACACGAGCGGTGACCAGGGAGGCGCCGACCCCTCGGCGGCAGACCCCAGCAGCGAGGCTGACCCGTCGCCCAGCCCGGAACCCAGTTACTCGCCGAGCCCCTCTGAGGGCGGAGACGCAGCCGCCAGCCCGACGCCAGCGCCCGGGGCTAACGACCCCGCCAACACTGGACTGGAGGCCGGTGTCAACCCGACGGGACCCGGTGGCGATGCCGTCCTCAAGCCCGGCCAGCTCGTCAGCATTCAGTGGGGCGACGTGAGCGGCGACTGGACCAACATGACCATTGCCCTCGTGACCGGAACTCAGTCGGAGCCCAACATCGCTACGGTCGTGACTGAGGGTGTCGACGCGACCTCGCAGACCTCGTTTACGTACAACATGCCGGACGTCTACCCGTACTCGAAGGTCTGGGCCTTCCAGTTCTCCAACAACGGAGTCGACAGCTGGCCGCGAGCCTTCACCCCTCGTTTCCTCGTCCAGGGCCCGAACGGCGAGCAGATCGACCCTCCTCTTACTGAGACCATCTCTGGCTCGGCTATCGGATACGCGCAGAACGGTTACACCAAGGGCGGCGACGGTGGTGCTACCTCGGCCCAGTCGCAGACCGGCAAGCCCATTGCGACCGGACAGGCCGGCAACGGCGTCACGATCTACACGGGCGGCATCAACACTGGAACGGACCTTCCTGACGGAATCACTGCCACCGGCATCAAGGTCGCTACCGACCACTCTGTCGACCCTAGCAGCGGCCAGCGCAACCTTCCTGCGCTCAGCGTCGTCGGTGCTGCCGCCCTCGGCGCCGCCTACCTGATGGCCTAAGCCACCCCGCATCCCACCAGCACGTCTTCCGCCCCCGCCAAGACCTTCCCCCGATTGGACTATCGACTCGGTCCTGTCCATATACACATCGCATCCCTTCCGCGAGGACTTTTTTTACTTTCGCCACGGTCTTACATATGCACTGATTCCACTAGGTACATGTCTCTGGCATGCGTTCGTCTGTCAACTCATTGCGGGAAGCTTCCAACCGACTTGAGGGACAGTGCGCATTGGCGTCCTATTTCCGGAGACGCCAATCGAGAGCCTTGAAAGAAGGCGTTTCTTGGCGCTGATCCACGCATGTCAGGCACCTCACCGCCACCGTGCATCGTCAACACGTTCCAGCGACTTGAGCAATAGCGTCGCTTCGCATCATCAAGCACGCACGCGGGAGCCGGCGTGCATGCTGTTGTTCGCGCAAGATGTCCTACAAGCAAAACTGACTCCACTCACACCTAGTACGAATTTGTCCGACGAACAAGGTTTGCGTTTCAAAACTGGACGGCGTTAATGCGCGGACTGGACAGATGTGCTCAAGGCATGTCTGCGCAGGACACGACCGGACTTCGCAAAGGAGACGAGGCACCTCTGCATACTTGAGGATGCGAAGTGCGCTTGGACGTGCACGGCGCCGGCAATGTTGTTCCGTGCGCACACCCACTGAGTCTCGCACCGTCATGGGCGGACTGATGTGCGGATTGCGGTCTGTGCTTTTACTGCAACAAGGGAGAGATGTTCGACGGCACGGCCCATAACGAGGCTGCATCGGACTTCACTCCAAGCCAAGCAGTCTTGGCAGCCCGATACGGAGTGGCGCATGCCTTGACGGTCTTGGAAGAGGATGCGTTTTGTCCGTGCGTCCGTGTGGAAGTTCTGATATACTGACTGTTGTCCAAGACTCAAAACAGCACTGACTTTTGCGAAGAAACGCCACGATGCTGACTTGACCTGCAGGACAGCCTTAGTTCTCCGCTGCTAGGTCGACCTCCCGACACGAAACCTCACAAACCGGAAGTAAATGCTCGATGCAGACGTTGAGCTAATTGATCGCTATATGAGCGAACCACTACTCTGGCTTACGAGGCAGAGAACTGTTCCGCCTTCCATTGTACATTCAATGTTATTGCAAGCACGTCCAGTCGTCTAAGCACCGTGCGGGTCGGAGTTCAGAAGCTCCTCCCCAGGACAGCTGCGGTGCACCACATGCAGTTCACGCGGCTATACCTCCATCAGACGGCGGAGCGGTGAGTTGTCTTCCTTCTCACCACTCGGTGACTCTACCCGTCGCCTCAACGACTTCATCTCTTACGTTCCCACACATCCGTCCAGCGAAGCAAGATAGTCTTCGCTTGGCATTGAAGCCCTGCCCAGCAATGCTCGACTATGAAGCTCCGAACAAGTTAGTGAGTCTCGACGATTGTTCATGGTCAGTGTGTGCAGCAAGTTGTGAGAACGCAATAGCTTCATTCTGATACTGATTCCTACATTTAATTGACTTATTTTCTACTAATAATTTTACTATTCTTCTTTGACAATTTGGCGATTTTGATCTTGACTTGATGACTTCCAGAGTCGATTTTCAACTTAGAGGGCGCGGACGCCGAGAGCGATGCCGGCGACGACGCTGGCAATGCCGACCTTCTGAGCGGTAGCGGAAGAGCTGCGCTTCTCGAGGAAGGCCTCCTCGTCGCGCTTGCCGTGGCCGCTCTTGCCGCCGTACGAGCCGCCCTTGGAGGCGCCCTTGCTGCCGCCAGACGAGTGGCCGCCGCTCGAACCGCCCCAGGAGCCACCCTTGCCGCCGGAGGATCCTCCCCAAGAGCCGCCCTTGCCGCCTCCGGAGGAGTGGCCTCCAGAAGAGCCACCCCACGAGCCGCCCTTGCCGCCGGAAGAGCCACCCCAAGAGCCGCCCTTGCCGCCTCCGGAGGAGTGGCCTCCAGAAGAGCCACCCCACGAGCCGCCCTTGCCGCCGGAAGAGCCGCCCCACGAGCCGCCCTTGCCACCGCCGGAGATGGAGCCGATGACCTTGCCGCCGCCGGAGCCGCCCCAGGAGCCGCCCTTGCCGCCGCCAGAAGAGTGGCCGCCGCCAGAGCCTCCCCAGGAGCCGACGTGGGAGCCGCCGCCGCCGGTGGAGCCGCCCTTGCCGGCGTGGTCCTTTCCGCCGGAGCCGCCCCACGAGCCGCCCCAGGAGCTGCCGCCCTTGCCGCCGCCGGAGCCGCCCTTGTCGGAGTGGCCACCGCCGGAGCCGCCTCCGGAGCCACCCCAGGAGCCGCCCCAGGAGATGCCGCCTCCTCCCTTGCCGCCGCCGGAGCCGCCCTTGTCAGAGTGACCACCGCCGGAGCCGCCTCCGGAGCCACCCCAAGAGCCACCCCAGCCGCCTCCGCCCTTGCCGCCGCCGGAGCCGCCCTTGTCGGAGTGGCCACCACCGGAGCCGCCGCCAGAGCCGCCCCAAGAGCCGCCCCAGCCGCCTCCTCCGGATCCGCCCTTGTCGGAGTGACCGCCGCCGCCGCCACCGCCGTGACCACCGCCGCCGACCCAGCCGCCGCCGCCACCTCCGCCGTGGCCTTCACCGGAGCCGCCGCCGCCGCCCTGCTGCTGCTGCTGCTCTTGCTGCTGCTTCTCAGCCTCCTGCTTCTGCTTCTCGGCCTCCTGGCGCTGGCGTTCGGCCTCCTCCTGCTGCTGCTTCTGCTTCTCGGCCTCCTGGCGCTGGCGCTCGGCCTCCTCCTGTTGCTGCTTCTGCTTCTCGGCCTCCTGGCGCTGGCGCTCGGCCTCCTCCTGCTGCTGCTTCTGCTTTTCGGCCTCCTGCCTCTGGCGCTCGGCCTCCTCCTGCTTCTTCTTCTCCTCCTCGGCCTGCTGCTGTTGCTGCTGCTGCTGCTGCTGGCTCTGGTCCTGGCCGCTGCCGCCGCCGTGGCCGTCGCCCTGGCCCTGGCCGCTGCCGCCGCCGGTGCCGCCGCCGGAGACACCACCGCCGCCGCCGCCGTGACCGTCGCCAGAGCCACCGCCCGTGCCGGAGCCACCGCCGTGACCGTCGCCGGAACCGCCGCCGGTTCCGCTGCCGCCGCCAGTGCCGGAACCACCGCCGTGGCCATCGCCCTGGCCCTGGCCCTGGCCCTCACCGCCGCCGGTGCCGGAGCCGCCGCCGTGACCGTCGCCCTGGCCTTGACCTTCGCCGGAGCCGCCACCGGTTCCGCTGCCTCCGCCGTGGCCGTCACCCTGGCCCTGGCCCTCGCCGGAGCCACCGCCAGTGCCAGAGCCTCCTCCAGTACCAGAGCCTCCTCCAGTACCAGAGCCGCCTCCAGTGCCAGAGCCGCCGCCGGTGCCGCTACCGCCACCAGTGCCGGAGCCGCCGCCGCCTCCTCCTCCCTGGTGCTGAGGGTATCCAGGCTTGCCAGTGCAGTAGTCTGCGCACTCCTTGTTACCCCAGCAGAACTTCCAGTTGTCGTCAAAGTTCTTGGTAAAGTCCCACCAGGGGTGGCGCTTGAATCCTCCCTCGTCGCCAAGGTCGCACTCGGCAGGGCGCTTGTTGCCCCCGTCGTCCTTCTTGTCCGAGTTCTCCTTGACGCAGTCGGGCTGCTTGCTGCACTCGTTCCAGTTGGCGTCGAACGACTTGGAGCTGTCCCACTTGTAGCTCCAGCTCCAGGAGCCGCCGCCGGAGCCGCTGCCGGACCAGTGCTGGGTCGAGCCGCCCGAGCCGCCGTTGTTGTCGGAGCCGCCCGAGCCACCGTCGCCGTTGTCGGACGAGTCACCGCCGTCAGAGCCGCCGTCAGAGCCTCCGTCTCCTCCGTGAGAGGACCCGCCCCAACCGGCACCGCCGCGGGCGAGGATGGCCGAGTCGGCCGAGGCCTCGGAACGGCGGACCGAGTCGACCTCAGAACGCGCCTGGAGGGGAGCGTAGTCGGGGACGACGTCGCGGGCGACCGCGCCGTGGTCGATGTTGGAGATGGCGTTGATGACTGCCATTACTTGTTGTTTGGTTGTTGGTTTGCTTCTGCTTGAAGGGCTTCGGCAAGTTGGTCTTGAAACTCGACGAAGAGCAGCTGCTTATATACCTTTCAAGAGGCCGTTCGATGTCATCATGCTCTGTTCTGCTCAGCGCGAGGGCTCGGCGCGAAGACTCAGCGCGAACGCAAAGCAACGCAGCAACGCCGGAACGCCGCAACAACTACGCAACGCGCAACGCAACGCAATGCCACAACGAGGACAACAATGGATGCGCACTATGCATGAACACTATTGCTCCGTTGTCCCATCCCACCACTCCCTCATCCTCGCAAGTCCTAGCTCGTCCTCGCAAGTCCTAGTTCGGTACCAACATCCCGCGTGACGTAGTATCTGAAACCAGCGAATATTAATTCCCGCGCCACTGTCTCAGTCTGTAGTGAGGATGAGGAGGTGGATAGGGTTTCGGGCCAACTCTATCTCGCGGATCAACCCAGTTAACGACTGCCTTCGAGCTGCGCGTGCATTGCGCCCACACTATAAGCCCACACTGCGGCCCACTACGGCCTCGACTTTGCTGCGATTCCATGCGATTCTGTATCCAATGAGGTAAAAAATCAACGTTTCTCAGACAGACAGAACAGAACAGTCCAGAAGGTGTGAAGCGTACTTCTTTAGCTTCCTTACTGTTGATGAGGGAAGGGGGACTTACGAGAGTATCATGCCAGAACTGCCTTTCTGGGAACGAGTCGTCTGTCTGCTCATCTCATCCCTCCGTCTCTCGTCCCGGGCCACCGGGTCCAACTTGGCCAAGCCGGGCCAACAACCGGGCCAAAACAGGTCGAGGCTCTCGATACATCGTAGCTCCAACGTATCATGGCAACATCAATCACATGTTGTCCTCCTAACGTCGTTCTAACGACATAACAAGGTACAGGAAAGCGCGGAAGTCATGGAAGATTATCGGGGCGTTAATTAAGGCCCCAGACTGATGGGCCAACTATCCTTCCAAGTGACAGCATACTGGTAAGCTGTAGAGTTTGTGGCATGTCATATCCAGTCATGGGATGGGTTTAGGCTACATTCCCCACGCATTCCGGTCTTCTGGTATGCATGTGGGGATGATACTCGCCATAGCTGTGGAATGAGGCGGCGGAAGCGACGGACTCAACAGAACACACACGAGATCGTTGCAGCAAAGTGCGTTCGAACGTGCGACGCACACATCTGTAGAAGCGATGGCGTCAGTAATGGCATGTGCGTAGGCCTACGGAAGCTGGAGACCCCACTCGCCCACTCGCGATATCGTCCCAACTGACAAGAGGTATCTCTGTATAGAAGCTTTGAGCTGACGCTGGCTGATGCTTGGCCGATGCTCAAACATCCACCCCTGTGTATCCGGAACATGTAATTAAGAATCGGAGTCTAAAACATGTTTACCACTCTGTTCGGCAGCAAACTGTCAGAGACACTGTCGAGCCCCAATGGAGAGGATACTTTGTGCCCCATGTCGTGATTCCGAGGTTCCGAGGTTGACGACGTGCACATGATACAATGATTGATGCACGTATGTGTTCGTGGGACTGGGTGTGTGTGGAGATGGGCAGAGGGGTCAGAGGAGAGAGAAGGGGACAATGTGGGATTGTGTGGGAAAATCCCCCGCATCACATCGCATAGCCATACCAATGCGGGTAAGATATGGTATGATTACGGAAAATAACGAGAATAACGCGAAAAAGAGATGATCGAAACAAGCTTGCGTACGCATAGACGGGTCCAGGAACTGTGGCAAGGCTTATGTCTGGGCGGTCGTTTGGATCGTTTGGATCGTTTGGAGGGAGGAGATGGGAGCCGAAACGCGCGCGCACAGATGACGGCTTCAGAACTTCCGAGACATGCGACACGGCTCCAGATGACCGGAAACTTCGGTGAGCGAACCGATCCGCCACACTCAGCAACCGGGTAGTGTGAATTGGATGGGATTCTCCGATACTAGACTAAAAGGACGTCCGATCGAGCGACCAGAGCGAGACCAGTGCGTCATCGCTTCTTGGACCCTTTGAACAACTCTGCCCACTGCCACAGAACCACAAGTGGAGGTTAAAGGGAATGGAGCTAGACTAGACGGGTATCGGACAATGGATCCAAGCTTGGCAGTGGCGTATCGATCCATCCCATCATGTTGTGTCCAAAGCTGAAGGCGAAGGGGTAAGGAGTGCGTACATCGGCCGTTGCTGAGACACCGACCGACTTCGGCGTAGACCGCGTCCCGCGCACGTGGATATCCGTCAACCGGCGTCAGCCGGCGTCATCTTGGTCTCGGCGTTGAAGTGACCGCACCTCCCGATGTGGGGGAAGTTAGCGTTAGCTCGTGCGCACAGATGTGTTGTTCGGGCACAACTGTCGATGAGAAACTGTATCATTCAGTCAGCACTGCTGGTCCAGGCTTTCGCATAGGTCTCGGCTCGCTCGGGATCCCCCCGTACATCCCCGTCCAGCCCGTCTGTCAGGTCCGTGGAGCGCGTCAGTAGTCGGCGGACGTTGGACCGCCGTGAGGCGTTAGTCAGCTACACATGGCAGATCCGTTCTTGTGGATACTCGGCTGCAGCAACTCGTCACGATTCGACTACAAGGAAGTACGATACATTTGGGACGCATTCAAGGTGCGTCGATGAGGAACGGTCGATACTAAAATTATTGGAAATGATGCTTCAGCGCAGATAGTTCGGAGAGGCTAAGGTGACGCTTGGGAGAACTCTCCGCGTCGAGAGTCGAAAGAAGATCTGTACGTCCATTACATTGACTAAGGGGCTTAGAAGTTGACGACAGCGAGGGCGACGCCGGCAAGCAGTCCAGCGACGCCGACCTTACGGCCAGCAGCAGAGTTGGTGCTCTGCTGAGCCTTCTGCGCATCCGCAGAGGCGTCAGCGAACAGGCTGGACGTAGTAGACCCAGAGGGGTTCGTGAATGTTCCGGGACGCGAAGCCAAGCTCTCACTCGGCACGGCGTTGGTCGGAGTTCCCGTGGCGCCAATGTACGTCGAAGTGGCAGGCTGTTGGTTCTCCGTGTTCGGGGCCCAGCTCGGAGCTCCGTCGGTCGAGGGGCACCCAACAGGTCGCCTCGTCACTTCGCCATTCGGTCCGGTCGCCGAAGCCGGCGGGTTGGCAGGGTCGGTGCACTCCCAGTACGTCTCTGGGCCGCCCTCAGCAGGGCTTGCTGTCGCTGTAGCGGCGGCAGAAAGGGTGCTAATCGAAGGGCAGCCGACAGGGCGCCTCGTCACTTGGCCGTCGGGACCGGTCGCCGACGCAGGAGGGTTCGAAGGGTCGGTGCACTCCCAGTATGTCTCCCAACCGCTAGGCTCCTTGTGGCCGCCGACTGGGATAGGGGACTCAGTGGGGACAGCGCCGCCGACAGCGCTAGCCGCGCTGATCGAGGCCTTGACGCTGGGAATCTTGTCGACTCCCGAGGGGCAACCCGAGGGCTGTCGGTAGAGATCTTCCGGCGAGCCGGAGGGGTACCCGACGGCGTTGAGGCGGCCGCAGTCGATGCTGGTGGAGGGAGAGGCGGACATTGTTGTGAGTTGAGTGAGTTTGTTTCTGATGCTGTGTGTGGCTCTTCAACGCCAATTTCTCTCAGCTTATATATCCTCCTGGACACCTTGATGAGCACCACTTCGGCCCCGCATCGGCGTTGGAAAACACATCATGTCAGTGCAAACCCGAACTCCAAGTGCGCAAAAAACGGCATCAACACCGGCATTCTGTCGAAAAACTCGTACAGCTGCCACCTTCACAGTCAGGCACTGACGTCACGCTCCGCTGTTAGTCGCTCTTCTGCGCAGTAGATGATGAGCACAGCCCCCTCTGGCGTCTGCTTGGCATTCAGGGCCTGCACAAATCTGCTGCACACTAGACGTCTTCGGAGGGCGCTGAGGGCGCACGGAGAGCGTTGTCTCGGACCGACGGCGGCACACGTGCCGGAATCAATTGGTCCGAGCCGCGCTAGTGGACATGGCGAAAGCCTTGTTAGTGCCGCCGCGCGCCGACGCCGGACCGCGATCACCGAGGTCACGGTATCTTTTGCCTCGATTCGGCAAGGGGTGTCACCGAGGTCGATCATGGATGAGCAGCTGCGGAGCACATATCGGCATGCGGACATAAGAGCATGGAGACTTGGTCGCGGGACGGAGGGACTGCGCCCAGCACCGCCTCCGTAGTTCACGCCGTCCCCGCTCAGGTCACGCCGCGAGCGGAGTGTCGTCTATGCTGTTCCCCTCAAGGAGCGGAGAAGTTTCAGAGCAACCTCCGTCTGTGGTCGTTTTCCTGTTGATGACTCGTGACGACCTAGCGGGTTTTGCAGACTGCGCCCTATGATGACTTACCTCGGTCTTCGTGCCTGACAGGACTGGCAACTGATCATGAGCACCGCTAGTCCGGCGGAACTCACATGTCCTACCTCGTGCACAGCAGCCTACACGGTGCTCCACCCGGCTGACCTGCCGGTGATCGACGCTGCTCATGTCTTGGCATTCCGTTTCCGTCTCTGCTTTCCTTCCCGCCAAATCGTGCGCAGGAAAGCTGTGTTAAGTCATCCCGTTGCTCTGCTGCGGAGCGACGATCACTCGCCGTGTTTGCCGAACTTGACGTCCCGTTGTCGGCCCCATGAGCCGCAGAAGACAGTGTGAGCACATCTTGCTTAGGTCAGAGCAACAGTATTGAACGTGCGCTGATAGAGAGCATCGAGATCCTAGAGATACATCAATATTTGCGAGCAAAACGATAACAAAAACAAATGCTGCCCCACACGGGCTCGAACCGTGGACCTCGGAGTATGTTACGAATAACAGCTCCACGCGCTAGCCAACTGAGCCATAGGGCATTTGATGATAGCAGCTCCAATGGCAATGCTATGAGGGTCCTCTGGATTTTCCGAATTTTTCGAGCATTTGTGGTGTTCTCGTCGTTATATGACATGAATGCATCTGGGAAATAGATGCACTCTTACAGCGTGTGAGGATCATTCAGAGCTCTCAAGCAACCGATACAAGGCACAAGTGAAAAAGTAGAGAACGACCGCGATTTATTGCCCGTATGTAAAGGGTTGCCCATCATAATGGCAGTTCCCTGTTCCTCTAGACGCTTTCAAAAGCTCTCTTGCGTGCCTTCTAGTTCCGGTCTAAGGAAAGCCATCAGTGGTCTGTCGGACACAGAAATTGTCCAGCTGTTGGACGAAGCACCTCCCCAGAGGTCAGTGCGGGGACTCGTCAGTCCGCAAGACACGATGCTGCGACGCAGGACCGAGGGGTTCGAGAATTCCACCAGCATGAGAGGGGGATCAGAGGCCACTTGGTTTGCCGCAGTTACTGCCACGATAATCGCGCGCTCAAAGAAGCGGGAAGTTTACAGAAAGATGTGCCACGCTGATATGCTGAGCACGCCTTCTTGTTGACTATCACGTCCTGATAGAGCCCATTCAACTCCTCGGGGAAGCCAGAACGCCACTCCGAAATCACAAGATTGAGCGATGTCCGCAGCCGAGGGTCTTTCAAGCTCGCAGGCGAGGCAATGAAACTAGGGTCGTGCTCAAAGAGAGAGGTATCGCCTCTATTTTGGGTCAACCGACTAGCTATCCAGACAGGTTAAAAGCGCATGCGCTTGCTGCGGCGCCAGTGAGATCTAGAAACGTAGCGCCACCTTGCATAGGTTCTTAGTGCTTCATGGATCACATGTTAAGGAGATCTCAATTCACTGGCATGAGATCCTATTAAACCGAGCTGAAGCGAGGATCATCACTCCCTTAAACCGCCATTCAATTGGGCGTTTGAAAATGAGCACGCCGAGTGCCTCGAGTTGCTTGAGAGTTCAGCGAGGACACTTTAGCTTGCGATTTATGCCACACAGTCGCAGGAGCGCATGAGACTATGTGGGGTGAGGCGAAGGCGGAAATGTGGGTATGTCCAAGTTTCCAGCCAGCTTAGGCGATATGTAACCCCAAGCGACGGAAGGCTAGAACTTGTGGCGGCGGATTGAGTCCTCCTCGACTGTTTCACCCCAAGCGGCAGAAAGGCCGCTCCTACACATGACGGAGTGTGATCAATACATGATCTTTGAGCTATCTCATAAATGTTCAGGTCGGAAAGTTAGCGCATTGAAAGTCCATTTTGTTGCTTGGTTTACGCAAGCTTAAAATGTCAAATCAGTCGCAGCGAGCGTATCGGAGTGTCAACAGTGAGCCGGTCAGTGACGCTGATCCTTTGTTAGGTGTCAGACTAATCGAGGGAATCGGTTGGCAAGCAAACCGGTGGTGTGCAGAATGGAGATCAGCGATAGCAAACGCGCATCAGCCACGAGCATTGGACACCAGTGTCGCAGAACGCCATCGGCGAGCCCTAACTTAGTGAACCGCGAGGTCGTCAACTATGCAGTGGGCGTGTGCGAGTTTATCAGAACATTAGCCCGACTGGAGCCAGCCTAGTCAATGCTCTTGGGAGGAAGACGTCTCCGCGTCTTGCAAGCATCGACGCCTTTGAGGATAGCTGAGGTCGAAAAAACGGAGATCTCTTCCTCACTTCCATCCTGTCCATGTCCACAATGGGGATAAAGCGCTCGTCTGTGTCCTTCCCGAGCACTAACCGTGCCGAGCGACGGCTTACAGCAACCATTCCCATCCACATCGCATGGTCAAGCTTCCGCCGGAGGTGCTCCGCAGAGCTTGATGCGGGGCTCTTCCCGCGGTATGCCACATACTCGCTTCGAGCACACGACCAGGACGAGTCTGACCACCCGCCGTCATGGCCACTCACTCGGCAGTCACCATGATCAGCGTGACTCCGTGACTTTGAGTCCGAAACTCGGAACCGCACGTGAGCACGGCCTGTTCGTTTCAGCTCTCCAGAGGGCACTTTTCGTATATGATCGTGTTGTCAAGGCATTAGCGCGGCTTTGACACTATCGAAGCGTTAGCGTCAGTCTGATACCACGACGGGCTCGTCGATCCCACGACGTCCTGTTATGGAACAAAAGTGAGAGCTGCGGCATCCTCTCACTACGTTCGAAAGTGCTGGCCGGACTTGAGCGGACAGTCAGGTCGAAGACTCGCCCTATCGAACGTTCGTGGGCGAAGCTTCTCGCCGTGCCCCAAGATACGTGCTGATAAGAGTGTTTCTTGGTGTTTAGGCATTCACAGACAGGAGTAATCATCGTTTGGCCAAGGAGGAAAGATATGTAGCGCTTGAGCCTCCGCTTGCAGACCAGGTCATCAATCGCAAGCACGGCTATCCCACGATGGTCTTGAATGATCGACGGTAGCCTCCACCTCTTCGGTATGGTCACGTGAGTCCAGTCAGCCATGACGCGCCGCCGCGCGCTTGTGTCAACAATCTCGAGATTACAGCGAAGGAAGGTACGAGCTCTACATGTGCGGCTGAGTGAACCTTCAACGACATGTCCGAGCCGCCGCCACCGACACAAGGAAGGCAAGTAACGATGCATCACTGGCGAATTCTGACTGGCAGTGTAGCGGAGCCTCCTCCAAGTATCGAGCAGCCGAGTGAGTACAGATACCTGAATCATGACGTTGAGCTGACGGGTAGTCGAGGACAAGTAAGTGACGGCACAGAACGTCCTGGCTTTTATAGACAGACACCTCAAGCAGCCCGTCTCCAGGTCAGTCTTGTACCGGAAGCTGACATCCAGCTGCTTTCGCATCCTCCTTGCAACGGATAATCACATCGGCTATGCCGAGAAGGACCCGGTGCGAGGACAAGATGCCATCAACACCTTCCGCGAGATCCTCGAGATCGCTCGCGATTCAGACGTAGACTTCATCTTGCTTGCTGGAGACCTCTTTCATGAGAATCGGCCCTCCAGGACCTGCATGCACCAGGTCATCGCTTTACTCAGGGAGTACACGCTCGGCGACAAGCCTGTGTCGTTTGAACTGTTGAGCGATCCCTATGATGGAGCTACGCCTGGCTTTTCGTGGGTCTGCCCCTGATTACCTTCGAACTAATCTTTCTTCCAGCTTTCCCGCCATCAACTACGAGGACCCCAACCTCAATGTTGCCATCCCGGTGTTCTCTATCCACGGCAACCACGACGATCCTCAAGGGACTGGCCCAGAAGGTGCTCTTTGTGCCCTCGATGTACTGTCCGCAGCTGGGACGCTCAACTACTTCGGGAAAGTGCATTTGTCGGCAGATGAGGCGACTGAGACCGAAGACTCGGGCATCAGGATCAAGCCTATCCTTCTGCGCAAGGGGACAACGCACCTGGCATTGTACGGCATCGGCAACGTCAAGGATGCTCGCATGCACTACGAGCTGCGATCAAACCGTGTGAAGATGTTCATGCCCGAGGGCGGCGGTGTCGCCGAGGACGACTGGTTCAATATGCTTCTCATCCATCAGAATCGAGTCAAGCACGGTGTCCAGCAAAATGTTCCTGAGGGCATGTTCGATGACTCTATCAAACTCGTCGTTTGGGGCCATGAGCACGACTGCCGCATCTGGCCCGAGAACGTAGAGGGCAAACCGTACTACATCACTCAGCCCGGGAGCTCGGTCGCCACGAGTCTTGCCCCGGGTGAGGCCCAGCCTAAGTGAGTTTCTGGTTTGGAACCAAGGTCTATCTGACACCAGGCACGTTGGAATTCTCTCCATCCAAGGCGACAAGTTTCAGATAGCGGAAATACCGTTGAAGACAGTGCGGCCATTCGAGCATGAGGAAGTGCGTCTCGCCGAGATGGCCGCCTCCGACGAAGCTCCTATCGATCTTGATGACAAGGACACTATCACCGCCTATCTTCGAGAGCAGGTGAGCCTGAAGCGTCGAGAAGTGCTGACATCAGGTGGAAGAGTTGATCGTGCGCGCCCGGGTGAAGTGGGAGGAGACACATGATCCAGACACTGAGGAGATGATGCTTCCCCTTATTCGTCTCAAGGTCGAGACTACAGGCGCGAAAGAGATGACCAACCCGGTCCGCTTTGGGCAGGACTACATCGGCCGCGTGGCAAATCCTCGAGATATCCTGCAGTATTACCGGAAGAAGCAGATTGGAGATCGCAGTACGTCTCATGCGTGTCCGCTGAGGGTCCTCACTGATCGCAGAATCTGCAACCAAGCCTGACATGCCTGAGTTCGAGGAATGGGAGGGTGAGGCCGCGGACGGAGAGGAACAGATGACAGTGCGCGACCGACTCGCCAAGCTAGAGATGTCTAGTCTCGTGAGAGGCTACCTGAAGGCGCAAGAGCTCCAGGTCCTCGCCGAGAACGGCTTGGAGAATGCTGTCATGCGCTTCGTCGACAAGGAAGACAAGGACGCCATCAAAGAGTGAGCACTATTCAAGCGAGGTCACTAACTGAGTCAGCTTCTACCAGGACGCACTCAAGGGGCTCGGCCGTGATATGCGGAAACGACCTGTTCACAATGAGGAGGATTTCGAGGAACAGGTGAGTCCATCTTGGGACGCCCCAGAAACTCTATGCTGACACGATGTCTTAGTTGGGCCGAGCAAAGGAAGCGTAAGTGTTTCCTAGCGAGCGAGCAGCCGCAGACTTGAACTCTCGACCGTTACGAGAGAGACGGACGTATGGCCGTGTCTGACATTCGCAGAGCTGTTGCGCAGTGGGCCGATCATGACCCGGCGGAGGCGAGGCCGAAAGGGAAGGTAAGCTTTCGCAAGAAACACCAACCGCACCACACGGGCAGGAGGTGATATAGAGTTCGTAGATGAGCTGATCGCCGCAGGGCCGTGATAGCAAGCGCGCTCAGGAGTCGGACCAGGACAGCATGGGTGAGTCGCACAGCTTGTGCATCGTGATGGAGAGCTGACGCATGGTGCAGCATATGACAGCATGTACGTTGAACGGCAACGTCTTTTCTAACTGCCTTCGACGAGTAGCTGGTGCTGATACGTTTCTTCAGGATGGAAGAGGATGAGGTGGAGGAGCCGGTCAAGAAAGCGTCTTCCAAGCGAACTGCTGCCTCCACCACGAGGTCGACGAGGACCGCCAAGAAGCAGCCTCTGGTACGTACATGCTCGGTGCCTTTCTCATGCTTGTTCTGGCACACCGAAACAGCGAAACATCAACTCCGCTTTCCCGCCCTTCCTGCTGCTTCTTCATGTTTCAAGTTGATCTTATTCTAACTTTGCTATCAGTTTGATCCCGGCTCCGACTCGTCGGACCAGGATCAGCAATCCGATCACTCGGTGGAACTGGTCGAGTCCTCGCCAGACCCCGCACCACGTAAACGTGGCGCAGCCCGCGCTGCCCCAGCGAAGACGACCAAGGCCGCGGCATCCTCGTCGAGGGCGCCTCCTGCTTCGTCAACGTCCAGGAGAGCAGCCGCGACCACCTCCCGCACTAGCACTCGTGGCCGCGGCCGCACCACTGCCGCCAGCGGCGGTACTCAAACGCAATTGAGGTATGTCTTCATGTTCTGTCGTTGGACACCCGAGAAATCGCGAGTCCTGAACACCTTGGATTCTTGTCGGGTATCTTCTGAGCGGTTCCGCTGGAGGTGCACCCTGACTTTATCTCCAAGCAGGCTATGCGTCCTCTTCGACTGCGAAGGCTGCGCCAGCACTGACTTCCGCACTGCATGCTGCTAATTATCCTAGTTTCTCCAAAGCTCCGCGAGCGACGGGTCGCAAACTGGTGAGTTGGAGGAATTGGTGCCGTCGCCCACTCCTGCGTTCACTGCAACTGTGCACGTTGTGGAATCCACACTAACGGCATGTGCAGGTCGATAGCAGCGACAGTGAATAGTAATGCCCGTCCCAGGCACGTCTTCGTCCGGCGGCCTCTGTCCATAACCGACCGAACCTTTGCACCGAGTCTCTGCCGTCACCGGTGGACCACTCTAGGTTGCCCGTCTGAAGATGGCAACCACCATACATGCATCATCTGTACCATAAGCTCAGACCACCTTGCTAAAGAGTCGCTCCGTCTTCGCGCCTGACATATGTCTCTCTTGACGCTCAAAGGGAAGTGGCTTCCCGGTCCCTTCGGCCCCCATTTCGGACCCTTGTAATACCCTGTTCGGGTCGCTGCCCTGCACGTAGTGTGCGCATCCCTACCGCTGCCCTGATGGAAGCTGACTTCGCTGCCTCCGATGGCCATGCCATGCTCATGCATAGCGAATCAGCGAGTACGCATGGCGCACACGCCGTTCTCGCGAGAGTACGAAGAACGGCCCTCCTGCAGTTCGCGGCTGGGTTAAGGGCGTTCCCAAGTGTCTGAGCGGACTACGCAGCCGTTCATGATGTGTAGTCTTGCGTAAAGAACGGTGGATACGTCTCCGCAAGGGGTGATTAATGAACGGGAGACAGGCGGCAATTGCCCACAGATCGAAGATCGAAGCGCAAAGGTGGTCTGGAATGGCCAGCTCAGAGGCTGTTACGTGTTCATGGGTATTTTCGGCGAGCCGGTGTCTCAAATCTAAGAGCTTGCTGGACATAAGCTGCAACTTGTCTAGCGGGTGATTCGCCGTGCATGCACGGTGAGCGCGCAATGCTGTCATCCGGGCCAGACGTGCCCGTCGCGTGGCCTCCGTAGTGAAGCCACTTATCGCAAGAAACTAGCAGTAATCGCACCCGCCAGCAGTCGCGGATCGCGCACCGCCTCAAAGATCGCTGTCCGTTTGACGATCTGCAGGCTATCAAGGCTTGGCAGAGGTCACGGGGTAAGATTTAGCGTGACTGACTTCGTCCCGGTGAGCATGATGGTCCTTACTTCATTTCGGACAGTGTGACGGAGGAGAGATGAGGCACACCTAGTCGGGAAAGAGGTGACAGCATGGTCAGTGGCATGCTTAGTCTAAGTGATGGCTCCGTAGCGTTGGGATATCCTATACTCGGTGCAGTGTTCCTCACATTGTGCCTCGCGGGTAGGAGCGTCCGCGCACTGGGCTAGGCGGCACACAAGGCACTGCTAGTTCCTAGGAGGGCAGTCCAGTTCGGACACGATGTGCACGGCCAAGTGGCGTTTGCGGGCTCAAGGAGGCTGGCGGCAGTGAAAGTAGTGTGGCTTGGAGGCATGTGGCGAGGCTGACACCGCCCGTCGGGCTGTGGCGTGACGATCATCTCTTCCCCATTGCGTCGCATTGCACGGACTGGGTCCCTTCTTGGCAGTGATTGGCACTGAGGCCGACGGATACGGAGAGGGCAGGGCATGAGGTGATCCGCCCGCCAATGATTGTCGTTACCACCACCAAAGTCGGGACCGGAGCCTTGGTACGACGTCGCCAGCCATTGAGCAGCCGGGAGCTTCCCATATACGAGGCGCCAAATTCTCCCCGCAAAGCTACAGAAGCCGTACCAAACGTACTGATGGGGTCTGCGGTACGCTGTTACGCACGGGATGGGCGTCCATGGCGAGCTTTGCAGGCGTGCCAGCACCCACCTGGCCAACCATCGTGAAGCAGCACACGAAAGACGAGCGGAAATGCCCGGTGTCCCCCGCAGAAGTGCTTGAATAAGGTTTGCAGCGGCGGCATGGTGTATTCATGTCGATCCCATGTCCCACTATCGAGCCGCGGACCCCCGTGCTCGTGTGCTAATTTTCCGCACTCCTTCCTCACGTTTCCCCCTTGCTCTAAGATCCCTTCGCAATGTCGGGTCCTTTCACCCTGTATTGAGCGGACGTTGGAATCGCGCTGCGGATGATCGAGAGATCGCATGCATCAGCGGAGATGATACTTGGGGATCAATTCATGTCCACCTGATCCAGCGCGCGGTCCACTGCGGTCCACTTGAGGTTCACTGCGGTCCAGTACAGTCCACCTGATCCAGCGAATGCCGCAGGTGCCTGCTACGCTTGACGCCTTGCTGTGGTGAGACTTGAGTTCAGGAGCCGCGGGGGCGTGTGCCGGGGCCTAGCGGACCTTGCCCGGCTGCTTCAGAATGAATGGCCAAACTGGTCCGGCGTAGCTGAACCGTCAGCGAATCCCTCCAGCAAAGGAGGAGATTACGACGAGTACACCGGTCGTCAGCTGTCAAACCTTGTCAGGCTCCCTACTCGCCAAGGGCAAGCGGCCAATGTGGTGTCATCACTGGAATCTGCTCAATTAGTGGGAGGGGCTTGCTCTCCGCCAAGTCGGCAGTGAAACGTGCTGCGAGCGCTGCTCTTGCATCAGAAATCACACCCGGAGGAAGCAATTAGCCCGCCGATAGCAAGGTGCGAGCTAGCTAGCACTTCTGCGTCGCCTCGGGCGCTCAGGGTGTGCAAGGGGTGGGCACGGAACTTATGTCATGGAGAAATGTATTGAGAATGCTCGCTGGCCGACTCCTTCATTTCACCCTCTGACAAGTCCTTACTCGCCAGGTATCCTTGGCCGCAGGCTAATGCCCGCAGCCGACTGACAGTCCGTGACTAATAGCCCATTGCGGGCATTTTGAAGGTGCAAAAGTGACTGCGTACTACACAAAGATCTGCATGCGGTGTTGCAGGTGTACGCATATGGCTGAACGGGGTCCTTGTAGCTTTCTCTATTGCGAAGCGAGCAGTGGAGCTGTTGACGGGGGTTGCTGCGTGAAGCTAAGCTGACTAGTGAGAAAGGTACTTGTCCATTAACTGCAGTGGGAAAGCGCGTTGCCCACCACGAGCAAGCACCCTTCGTCGCCGAAGTCGAGAGGGGAGTTCGCATCACATAACGGCACTGGTGTCGCTGGAATCATTCAATTGCAGATCCGCTATGTCGGAAGGCCATGCGGTGGGCACGTATAGGCTGCCTCATTTGGTGGGGCAGATCTCGTCTCTGCTTCCCGCGATCATGGTACTGCCGTCTCTAGAAGACACATAGTCATCGTAGAAGCCTGCAGAAGTCGCAGAACCAAGGGACGTCGAGGGTGTCAGCGATACAGACGAATCGGCGCCCGCGCTGCTGAGAAAGAACACTTGCGCAATAGCATGAGCTGCCGTAAGCCTGTAAGAATGCGACGGCGCTGTAGATGGCCGTGAACACCACTGACACACGGATACGCCAGGATCTGTCAGGATGCAGTCACACTCCGTGTCAGGATTCGTTAAGAATGCATCCGCAATCAATCGTGAGGCCAGTGTCAGGCTAGCTAGGCAGACAGGTCGTAGCAGGAAGCAAGCCCTGCCGAGTCACGAAACACATGTGTTTCACGCTCACTGAGTGGTGGCCACAGCGTGCATCTAGGCAAGGAGCACGAGGAGGCAAGAATGCAAGGACTTGGTGAGACGGCAGGGGAAGAGAGGAAAATAGAAGGTTGTAACCGAAACGGAGCCCGTAAGGATTACGGAACGTTGCCGCTGATGCCGCGAGCCTAGACGTGCGTCAGCCAGCTGGTATCAGGATTATCTAAGCTTCGAGCCAACTTGGCCTTCGAATCCTAAACTCAATTGCTCCGGACGAATCATGGCCATGTGGGGTCAAAGCCTCAGCCGAACTGACCTAGCCCACCTCGCGCGCTAGCCATGCATGCTGTTCCCTGCTCCCCTCGGCACGGGTCTACGGGTGCGTGCCTCGACCACCCTCGTACCTTGGTAGACGGCGAGGTACATCGTATCAGTGACAATGACGAGACGAGGTCGAGGAGCGTCTCGGTATCTCCTGCGCCTCTCTAGGTGCAATCTAACGGGGTCGGGACAGGCGTCCCAGCGAACCCAGAAGGTCTCAATGCGAGCTTGACGCTAGTCTGCCGGACCAGAAAGTGCACAAGCTCTCCGCATCCCTGATTATCTGCTGTCCCTCTGCGTCCCTGGCCTTCCGAGAAGGACGACGGACCGCAAGAGAAGCAGGCACAACAAGTTCATTCTCAAACGCAGCGCCCGCTCCTCCTAGAGCCGTCAGAGCCCGCAGGCTTCCAACGCCCTTCGTCATGGGAGTTGCAGTGAGCATGAGCAGGCGCTCTGCCGCACCTCCGTCGGTCATGAGCTCCAACCACGCTGGACCACCTGGGCAGATCTCGAAACCCGCCGAGCGGAGGCGAGTCGCAGCCGCAGGATCGCACATCCGCAGTATAGCTGGGTAACATGGCGCAGCGAAGGTAGCAGGCCAAGGGATAGCGCATGCTTTCTTGCATCGTTGTGCGCTCCCCAGCATTCAGCACACTCAGTGATTGCGGGGGGCGCAATTGAGAGAGATACACACAAATGGGCTATATAATCATCACTGTCGCAATCTCAAACGTCTCTCGCACCCCCTTATTCTTGCCGACGTCCACCCGCACTCAACCGGACCTCCTCTACCGACTGTGTACCGCTAGTCGAACCCGTTCCCTCGACGACAACCTCACATTACCTCCCCGCACAGAGTATTCCGCTCGGTGTCCGCCAGCCGCTATTAAACGTTTGAAGCGTTCCGCGCATTGTGCCCGCCGCTTCTTTACACACTCCTTGCTTCCTGCAGTACCAGTTCTTATTAAAGGTTCTGCGTGCACCTCATCCTCATCTCCATACCCCCTTTTTCAGATCCCACTCCAGACCACGCCGGTACATCACCAGTGTACCTCGTCTCAGCGATCACCACAAAAGCGTAACCCTGCCTGCACCTGCCACCATTGTCGTGTGCTCCGAGACACACGGCTGATAGCTCGAGCGTCCGATCGTTTAGACGGGAATTTGACCTCCCGCCTCCATTGTCTGGTGAGTAGTAATGTCCGTGTGTCCGTGTGTCCATTCCTGTTATTCCTGTTAGTCGCGTGCGTACACCGTAGGGAGTGACCCGTCGGTATGTGGCGTCCACGCCCGGACTACGACGCCGTTTCGTCACCTCCACCACCCTCATTCCATCTTTCCAACCTCATTCTCGTTCTCGTCCGAAGTGCAAGTGCGAGTCCACAGCCGAGGCTGAAACCGCACGAAAACTGCATTAGTGCATTCTGGGCTTAGTCATCGCGCGCAGAAGCTTTGCTTTGGTCGGCGCTGTGTGCATGGTGCTATTCATTGTGCCGTGTGCGCGCCTGCGCTAGGGCCCACTCCGGCTGCTCCTCGTCTTTTGGTGAACGCCAGGCAACTGCAACTGGCGGTGCGCAAGAGCCAGTGTCGTGCACGCCCAATGCCTTCCAATGCCACCACTGCCGCATTGTGGATCTGCTTGCGATCGGGTGATCGTAGGCGGGGCGGGCCCTTGAGCTAGTCTCACACGCACTCGACCAAATCATGCATCCGAGACTACCCCGCAGCCTGCATTCCGGGCGTGAGCTGGCAACGAGTGCGTGCGGTCCCGGGCTGCTCAAGGGCATTTATGCTTGGCATACCCTTGTCTGCTCATGCATAGGTGCTTGCGGCATGCTTGCACTGTGCACGCGGGCGGGGCCCATCACCGCACCCACTGGCCCGAGCTATGTGCTCTGCATGCTCTGGAATGTGGAGTCGCGGAGTGACGAGATGGCGGAGTGGGCGACGCGCGCCTCCGCGCCATGGCTTTGATCGATTGAGTTGCTCATGGCGCGCTGGCGTGAATCGCGCACGGTCGCACAGCTCGGAATCTGAACGGTCTCCGCGGTACCCAGTGCAGTGGGAGGGTCACGGTTACGGAAGGGGAGGAGGGTTTCCTTGTTCTCCGTCCCACCGGCATTGAGTGCTTCCATGCTTGCTGCCCGTGCTAGTGTAGCTGGTGGAGCCGGTCGATGTTGGAATCAGGGGACGTCGGACGCACCCACCCACCCTTTGCAGAGAGCCGGTCTCCCCTCGATCCTCGATCCCACCGGCGTCGCAGGCGCTGTACATGTCTCGCCGTGCATTGTATCTTCCCTTCCCCCCTTCCCTCGCTGTCTTGGACCGAGAAGACCTTGAATGGAACCCGGTCGAACACCGTCAATTGGCCATGAATACGTAAAGCGTACCATCCACTTGGACGGCTGCGCGCGCTGGATACCGCCGGCCCTGGACGTTGTTCCCCGCGCTGGCCCTGGCCTCACCCTGCTCCACCCTGCTCTTTGCCTAGATTTGCCAGTCCATGGTCCCGATCAATGTCGCCCGCCGTGTCCTCCGCGACCCGCTCACCGCCACAGCGCATTCAGTTCAGCTGGAACCGGCTCTGCCCTCTGGGACTGGCACTACGCACGCTCAGCATGTGCGTCCTGCTTTGTCCAGAGCTTGCAGAGCCCAGAGCCACAGTGCTGTCTGTTGCCATTGGCGTTCCAAGCCCCCGGTTCACTAGCTCAATGTTCTCGGGTCCTCTCGCACGCTGCACACGGCTTGCACGGCTGCTTAGCGGCTGTCAGAGCATTCAGCAGCCTGGCTAGCTAGCCGGAGGGAGGGGAGGGGCCCTCTCTCGTCGATCGCTGCGTGCTGCGCAGGACCATGCTTGCACGACCATTGTTATTCATCTAGACTCGTTGTTCTTGTGCTTCTCTGTTCTAGACATATCTGACACTCGTTTACAGCTTTCATCGCCTAGACAGCCGCTTTTATTCACGAGCAACCCTCTCCCGCAGAGTCGGCTGTCGCTGCCCTCTCTCGCCGCACCTTGAGCACGAACCACCTGCCCTTTCTGCTAGTGGATCTGGTCAAGAGCAAGTCGCCTGACTATCGCCAGATCGACACGGTAACGCGCATCGCAAGTCAGCTCCTTCAAAAACGACGCGACAACGCACGTCGACCTCTCGACACCCATCACCTCCTCCTCCCTCCTCCAAACCCCATCTTGTCCGCCATGAGCGCCAAGCTGCTCGCCAACCTGGAGCCGCTCCCCAGCGATGTCCGCAAGTGGCGCATTCTCCTGCTTGTGTCGGCCGTCAACTCGCTCACGCAGCGCATGCAGACCTACCTCGCCGACATGGGCTGCACTCGTGTCTCGACCGAGCTCGCCCTCTCCGACGAGACCATGGTCTCTGCTGTCCTCGCACACTCGCCTCACGTCATCATCTGCCCGTTCCTTACCAAGAAGGTCCCGGACGTTGTCTACAACAATGTGAGTCACCACTCCGGAATGCATACGCACACACACTCTCTCGTGCACACACATCTACGGACCGTTTGTGGTCTGTGAGACCCATGATGTACGCTGCCTGCCTAATATGGCCCCGCGCTGCGCTCGGGGCGTCTGCTCCCGATCGGTGGCGCTCGAAATCTCGCGGCTCTCTTCTGGTCCGCCGGAGGAAAGATCTCTATTTCGGTATCCTGGAATTACTCGATTATCGTAATCGGTACTAACGCTTTTCAGATTGTGACCCTCATCGTCCACCCTGGTCCGCCCGGCGATGCTGGACCCGCTGCCATCGACTGGGCCATCTTGGGCGACCGCGGCGTCAACCCCGATGCTGCGTCTGCGCTCGCTGAATTGGCGCAGCCCATCGATCGTGCGGTCCCCCTCGAGCAGCGCCAGCGCACGCACTGGGGACTGACCGTCCTCCAGGCCGACCACACGATGGACGGCGGCCCCGTCTGGGCATGGGACCAGTTCCCCCTCCCCGACGTCGCGACAGTCACCAAGTCGAGCATCTACCAGGGTCCCATCACGGCCGCCGCCCTGCGCACAGTCCACCTGGCACTCTGCCGCATCTCAAAGGCGTATGCCAGCCTCCCGGACCCTTCGCATCGCGGCCAGCGTTCAGCTGTGCGCCCCGACCCCCGATACTCGAAAGAGTGCGTCTCGCACGGCCGCCAGTTCATGGGTGGACCTCTGAATGAGAGGCCCCAGATCCGGCCCGGTCAGCGTCGCCCGGACCTGACGAGGCACACGGCGGCGGACGTTGCTCGCATCATCAACTGCGGCGACTCGCAGCCCGGCGGCACGATCAAGACGACAAAGTCGTTCATGTTCGTCTATGACGCACACATGCACATGAGCGTTGCCACCCTTCCGAGGAACCTCGTGCAGAGCCGCGGTTTCAGGTCGTTCGACGAGGTCCCTGCGGGAACCGCGCTCGCCACCCGCCAGGGCGCGGTGCTTTTCAAGACTGCTACCTGCGGCCACGGCCCCATGTGCTCGCACGGCTGCGGCATCGCCATCTGGCTCACGCACGGCCGTCTCCCCAAGCCCACACCCGACAGCGCACTCAGCGCAAAGATTCCCCTTGCGGATGCTCTGCGATCCGCGGGCGAGGGTGCTCGGCTGGAAGGGGTTCCCGAGTGGACGGTAACAGACTTCACGGAAGTGCCTGGTACCTGGCAGCAGGTGTTCGTCCGTACCTTGAAGGAGGGCGACGCTCTCATCCAGCTCGTCTACTGGGATTTCTACAATGGTGCCTTCTGCACCACTGGCTGCGACTTCCTCGTCGACGCCCTGATGTGGGCGACCGACCGCGCACGCGGCAATGTCAAGGTCCTCGCCCTCATGGGTGGCAGCTACTTCTCCAACGGCGTCGCACTCAACATTATCGAGTCGGCTGACCACCCGGGCCGCGAGACCTGGGCCAACATCAACGCCATCGACGATGTCGTCGAGGTCCTCGCTGGAGACGTCACAAGCGCTCCTCGCTCCGAGTTCCTGGGCAACCGTCCTTCGCTGACCGAGCGTGGCATCGTCACCATTGCGTGCCTTCGCGGCAACGCTGCCGCTGGTGGAGTCGCGCTCGCAGCTGCGTGCGACATTGTTGTGTCTGCTGGGTCGGTCGTTCTCAACCCCGCCTACCGCGCCATGGGCCTGCACGGCTCAGAGTTCCACCTGTACTCGTACGTCGAGCGCTGTGGCCGCTCCATTGCTACCCACCTCGTTAAGGACATGCTCCCGCTGTCCGCCAGCCGTGCCCGTGAGCTTGGTCTCGTCGACGTCGTTGTCTCCGGTCGCGACCAGCCTGCTGCCGAGTCTGAGGCTGCGATTGTCAAGTACATCCGCGCCGTCGCTGCTGCTCCCGCCTCGGCCTATGGGGCGCTCGAGTTCCCCTCGGCTCCCTGGACCAAGTTCGTCTCGAACACGCCCAGCCGCGCTGTCTCGCTCGTGGACCGGCTCTGCGAGAACAAGCGCGGACGCTACGAGTCGAACCTGCACGTCCCCCTCATCAACTACCGCCACGAGGAGCTGTCGCAGATGCTGCTCGACTCGTTCCACCCCCACCGCTCGCAGCGCTACCACTCGCGCCGCATCAAGTTTGTGCGCAAGGTCAAGGCGGACAAGACGCCGACCCGCTTCGCTCACCACCGCCTGCACACCGAGCGTGACGAGGAGGAGACCGCCGCCTTCGACAGCGCTCCAGGTTGGGTGCGCGGCGAGGAGTGGTCGTGGGTCGGCCACCAGACGCCGTCGTCGATGACGACGTCTCACGGCCTGCTGATCGACTTTGCTGCTCCCGTCCCGCCGCTCTCTCGCCCGCCGAGCCGCCGCTCCTCCCGCTCAGGCGTCCGGAGCCTGCGCTCTCACAAGTCGCAGCCCAGCATCCGCTCGCACAAGTCTCAGCCCAGCATCCGCTCGCACCACAGCAAGGGCTCGATTTCGGACCGCTCCGGCGCGCCGAGCCTCGTCGGCTCGCCAGCAACGCAGCACACGGCGCAGCTGCAGTCGCCCGAGGTCGAGACGCTCGACGACGCAATCCCTCCTGTCCCCGCTCTGCCAGAGGGCGAGGGCGTCAAGCGCCGCCCCTCCCTCCTCGCCTCGGTCAGCAGCGGCTCGATCGGCCGGCGCAGCAGCACCTGGGGCCGCAACTCGAGGCCGCCCCCGATGCCGACCGAGGAGACGTACATCCCCTCCCACCTCGCGGTCAAGGTGCCCAAGCGCCGTGCGTCGTCCTTCCTCGGCCGTCTCGCCGGTGCTTTCCGCTCGCAGAAGGACCTGTCGCTCGACGCGAAGCCTTCAGCCGCCCCGGCCATGCCCGCCACCCCGAGCCGCATCCCGTCGGGCGCCACGACACCAAACTACGCCCGCCCCCACCTCCTCAACGAGGGCAACACGGACTCGCCATGTCTCTTCAACATCACTCATATCGGAGACGACCTCCTGCCCCCCATCGACACGAGGACCCAGGTCCTCAGTGCGTAAGCGCCTCAGTGGTGCTTGAAGCATGGCAGGGGTCATACTCCCGGACTCTCATTGGACGCTATCAAAGCTACACAGCACAGCCTGCATCTGACATTCGTTCCCTTTCTTGTATATTTGTTTCTCAATAGTGTAATTTAGCTTTTTTGTTCTGTCTACTGCAATGCATCGGGTTTGAGAAGACGTGAAGCTTGCTGCTTTGAGGTCGTGAGGCTGCAGTGCACTCGGCTGCTTGTGTGGTCTGGTGTACACTGATGAAAGTCTAACACACATCAAGTGACATCAGCAAACAGTGCAAGCGAGGTATGACGAGGACGAGTGCGTACCAGCACTCTGGAGTCGAAACAAGCATCTGACGCAGCCAAGCATCTGACGAAGCTGATTCTTACGAAGTCGAGTCTTACGAAGCCAGACCAAGCGAGCACGAACGGCCCCTGGTATCCAAGCCAGATACCGACTGAGCTAGTTCTCTGTGGAGCCCGACAAGAGGGCCGCCGAGGGGCGCCGTGACGGGATCCGGAGCGTACCGCGGTCCGTCGTGCTTCGAGGTGGTGTTGGAGGGTCGGGTAAGGAACAGGTCGGCTGTTTCAGACACGAAAGTTCGGTGGAAGGTGTCCGAGACGAGGTACTGAGGTACGGTGCTGTGCAGTAGGTACGGAGGTACGGAGCTACCGTGGTGAGAGAGTACGGAGGTCGCAGGTCTGTACCTCCGTACCTTCGACCTCCGTAGAGGTACAGAGCTACCGAGGTGCAGGAGTAGGCGAACGAGCAGATCCGTAGCGTGTGGATAAACCAAGGCAAAGGGAAGGGGATATCGGCAGGCGGATGTGCGACGACACTGGCTGCACGAGGGTATGAGGCGGTGCCCGGGATGTGGATCTTTGTCACTATCGCAGGCCGAATGTGCCGGGGAGATGCCGAGCGGGCGGCGGCCTAGCGCCATGGCGGCCGAGGAACGTGAAGGAGGTAGGAGCGGAGCTGTCGTGATAGCGGAGGAGGGGCACTGGGGATCACCGAGCCAAGTCTCGGGGCGAACCTTGAGCCAAAGAGGCACCGCCTCGTTTCATGTCTCGACGCAGGTTTCAGCGGCAAAGTTGAAGTTGGAGCTACGAGTGACGGTGTTTGTCTTGAGTCGCTGAGGGTTTCGGAGGCTGAGTCTGCGAGGTGCTCAGCGTCACTTTACGACGCGCTGCAGACTTTCAGGCCGTTTGCGGTTCGGATCCCTGGCAAGGCAGTGTACAGTACCGCCTTGATAAGACGTCAGCGGCGTCGTCGCCGGCTTGACCGGCTTGGACCGACTGCCAGAGTCTGACTATGAGGGAGAAGAGGGTGTTTGGCGTGTTCACTGCGACTGCTCTCTCAGCTGAATGGGCTCTTGTGCCTACGCTTGGAAAGCGTAAGTCTGTCCCCTTGGACTCGCTCCTGGTCAGTGAGCAACAAAGGATCAGCTCGATCCAGCTCTGACGTGACGGGCCAAGCTCAGCTCAGTGTTTCGACTAGCAAAGGGGTCGTGGAGCTGCTGGAGCTACGAGCATCGGAGCATGTCATATGTGGGAACCTGAGATTCCGGCACAGCGGATCCGTTGTCAAGTTTGTATAGGCTTCGATGTTTGTTGATGTACGTCTGCTCTTTACGTGTTCGAGACTCATGTGTGCGATGCGCACTCTTGGCCTGGACGCGGGGTGTTGCGAGCCTCCGCAACAAATTCAGCCGTTCAGCCGCTCGCGAGGTGCTCCCAGATCTGTGTGGCAGTGCTCAGCCCGAATGACGAAGAGTAACAAACGCACGCGGAGCAATACAGCTTCGTCTGCATCACGCGGTCAGTAAGTGCCTCGGTGTGCCCGGTGCTTGATCGTGGTATGTAGGTACACTGTACCGGATGTTTGAGAATCGTGCAGGGAGACGGCATCCGAGGCTTGAGCGAGAATGACGAACCTCCCACGAGCAACATTGCTGGTCGTTTGGACGGATCCGGTCGCCGGGTGGATCTGGGACGTCGTATGATCGTTGGACGGCGTGACGATGTCCACCAAGCCAGTCAGGGAGCCCTTTGCTCAACTTGCGATGGGACTGTCTGATATTCAGAGGGTGGACTCATCGAGAACGGAGATTGTCGGCCCCAGTGGTCTTCGTTCGTGATTTACGGGTTCAAATGCACTCCTCGTCATGTCGCTAAAACTCACTTGTCGTGACTGGCTTGGGTGAGAAGGCTTGTGAGTGAGCAAGCTACATCTTGCGTGTTGGTGGACATGTAGAGATAGGAGGCGGTGGACGTCTGGCTAGGAGCGGCCTGATTTCCTCAATCATGAGGATACCGGCCCAGGCTGACACACATAGACCGAGGTCCGAGTCGATAGGCTCGGGGTCATGGCTGATCCGGGTCGACAACACTCGCTTGACATGCGGCCTCGGTCAAGCGCGCCGCCTGATATGTCAAGGCAGCGAAAGAGCATTCCTAGACAGTAAGATCTTGACGAGTCCGAACGGAGGCCTTGCTCGTTCAACAGGTACGTCTTCTGCGATACGCAAGTGTGCAGTGACAGTAGACCGATGACGCATGGTAACGGGTGGAATTGACATTGATGCAATCCAATCTAGACCATGACGAACGCTTGAGTCTGCAACCCCGACTCCCGGTACCAAGCTTTAATGAGGCAGGAGCTTTGTCGCAATGAAGGCTCGTTGATTGGTCACTGATAGGGCGACAGTCCTGAAGAATCATCTGCTGTAAGTCAAAGATGAAAGGCATGTGCATTGAGCATCGGCTCGATACTGTCAGTTTCCCCCGAGGAAGGCAGGAAGAAGTAGGTCGGCCATGGGCAGGAGTTAAGGCAGGCAGGTTCGCGGGATTGATTGCTAGAGATGTAGAGGTGAGCATCGCGGCTGGCTGCGGTACTGAGTATCATTCGTTTCCAATGAAATGCTGAGGTCGTTGTATGCTTCGTGGTGATGGCGAGCAATCGAGAGTTCTATGCAGTGGTAACCGCTATCTATCGAATCCGGCGTTATCTGAAACTCGAGACCGCCAGCGAGCGCCGCGACGCGCTGGCCACCTCCACTTTTCGCGGCGATCTGGATGAAATGTTAATCGCGCCCGCCTTTAGGATATGAGCAATCGGGCACCAGTCGGCGAAGGACATTGACGACCACGAGCTTCAGACGACCAAAAGTCATCTCCACACGACTCGTAGCCAACCTACCCTTCCCTTTCCGCTGTTCGGTGTCCTCTACCTGTCCCGTCGACAATGAACGCGCACGGGATCCCCAAGCACCGCCAGCTGCCCGACAAGGAGGCTAAGCTGTTCAAGGAGGTCCTAGTGGGTATCAACAACTTCTTCTGCATCGCGCCGATCGCGCGGGCGCTAACCTGACCAGACCTTCTACGAGCTTAAGCAGTACAAAAAGGGTATCAAGGCTGCGGACACTATCCTCAAAAAGTTTCCCAACCATGGAGGTGAGTTGTAAGTCGCATGATTGACAGCTGATCGCAGAAACTATCGCCTTGAAGGCGCTCACGATTCACTCGTCACTGCCCTTCCCTCCCACGGCTTCCTCAGTCTCGAAGGCTGAGGAGGCCGAGGAGATGGCTCGGCTGGGTGTCAGGAAGGACATCACGAGCCACATCACTTGGCACGTCCTCGGCATCCTTGCCAAGTCTCGCCGCGACTGGTCCGAGGCCAGCAAGGCGTTCGCCATGGCTCGCAAGCAGGACCCCGACAACATTCCGGTACTTCGCGACGCTATCGCTCTGGCTACGCACACACGCAACTACCCGTTAGCCATCGAGGCCAGGCATCACTACCTTCTTCTCCGACCGCAGATCCGCTCGTCCTGGCTTGGTCTCATGATCGCTCACGAGCTCCACGGTGACTACGAGGAGGCTCTGGCTGTCTTCGATGACTACAAGAACACCCTGAACAAGGAGGGAGGAACAGCTCCGGAGCGTGCTCAGGTGCTTCTGCACGTCATCAAGATGTGCATTGCTGCCGGCAAGTTCCAGAGTGGTCTGGACCGGCTTGAGAAGGGGCTTGCGGACGGCACGATCAGCGCCCGCGGAGAGGTCAGCGAGCTGAAGGCGCAGCTTCTCGTCGAGCTTGGAAGGAAGCAGGAGGCCGAGGATGCGTACCGTGTTCTTCTGGAGCAGAACAGCGACAACCTCAAGTACTACCGGGGCTTCCTCCGAACACTGGGTTACGACATCACCAAGCAGCTGAATGCCTCCGACCTTGACCACGTTCTGAAGCAGCTCGACGGTTTCGCGGAGACGTATCCCCGTTCCACGGCTCCTCGCCGCTTGCCTCTGGACATCGCCGAGGGAGACGAGTTCAAGAAGCGCGCCCGAGACTACATCGTTCGTGGACTTGAGCGCGGCATTCCGTCCTTGTTCGTCGACGTCAAGGGTTTGTACAGGGACACCGCCAAGCTGATCGCCGTCGGAGAGATCCTGGACGACATCATCGCCAAGCTCGAGTCAGAGTCCAGCCTGCACGGTGACGACACCATTCCTCCTCCTACCACACTCCTCTGGGCCTACTACTTCAAGGCTCTTCACCTTGCTCACCCTCTCAACCCTTCGCCCGATCACGCCAAGGCTCTCGATCTGATTGACGTTGCCCTCAAGCACACGCCGACGCTGCCCGAGATCTACATGGCTAAGGCTATGATTCTCAAGCGTGCTGGTGATGCCCAGGCCGCCGCTGAGGCCATGGAGGAGGCTCGTCTGCTTGACGGCCAGGACCGCTTCCTGAACAGCAAGGCGGCCAAGTACTGGCTTCGCGCTAACAATGTCGAGAAGGCTGAGGAGCTTCTCGCCATGTTTACGAAGAAGGATGTCACGGCTACCCAGGACTTGACTGACATGCAGTGTCTCTGGTTCCTGACTGAGGAGGGAGATGCGCACAACCGCAACGGCAACCTCGGTATGGCTCTCAAGCGCTACCAGGCTCTCGTCACGGTGTTCCAGGAGTACGAGGATGACCAGTACGACTTCCACTCGTACTGCATGCGTCGCATGACATTCTCCGCCTACGTCGACCTCATCAAGTACGAGGATACCGTTCGCGTTCACCCGGCGTTCTTCCACACTGCCCTTGCCGCGATCGACATCTACGTCCGTATCTCCGACGACCCCGACCTCACTGTCGAGCACCTGACGCCGGAGCAGGAGGCTGAGCGCAAGAAGGCGGCGAAGAAGGCGCAGAAAGCTGAGCAGAAGGCGCGCAAGGCTGCGGCCGCGTCGGGAGACAAGAAGGAGGAGGCGCCCCCTCCCGATCAGGACCCGAGGGGTGAGAAGCTGCTGAAGACGGAGACGCCGCTGGACGATGGACTGAAGCTGTGGGCTCGTCTGCAGCAGAACCACGCTGGAAGGATAGAGACGTGGCTTGCCGGATTCGAGCTGCACCTGCGCAAGGAGCAGTACCTCCTCGCCCTCCGGGATCTGCGGGAGGCTGCTGCTATTGACAAGGCGGGTGCTGGTCTTCTGCCCGCTCTGATCGAGTTCCGCGAGGCTGTCAAGAAGGCCAAGCTTGCCGAGCCGGTCAAGAAGGCTATCGACGAGGTCCTCCCGTCCCTCATCAGCGATGCCGACGCCCCTACCCTCGTAAAGGAGTCGCTCGCTGCCCACCCCAACAGCCCGGAGCACATCGCTGCCGCCGCCAAGGCCCTCAAGATCTCTGGCGCACCTGCGTCGGAGGTCAGGTCGGTTCTTGAGCAGCTCGCTGGCCCCAACACGCCTCCCAACCTCGCTGTCATGCGCAAGGCGCTCAACCTCCTTTCTGCCTCGGAGCAGCCTGCGCTCAAGGCTGTGTTCCACAAGGCGTACCCGCTCGCGTACGACTTTGCGACTGACGAGGAGAAGGCTGCCCGGGCAAAGGCCGCCGAGCCGCAGCCTGTTGACGGCAAGGCTGACGTATAGATGGAGCATAGCCGTTGTCTCGATGCATCATCTTCATACACCTATAAAAGCTAGAATACGCTATGTATATCTGTCCCTCACTGTCGGAGTTGCTGTGGTTTGTTATGCTAGTGGCCGCACTCATGCCGAGTCGACCCATTCTATGGAGCCGGCAATGGCGACTGTTGACGGCAGCTTACCAGGGCTGGGCGAGAGGATAGTGTACTTGCGCTTGAGGGTGTCGACGGCGGTGATGACGACAAAGCCGAGCACCTCGCGCTGAGCAATCTCCTCCCGATAAGGAACCTCGTCCTCGTCGATTTCCTCCTCCTTCACCTCTTCCTCCGCCTTTTCGCCCTCCTCCTTCTTGACCTTGCTCTTGGCGGTCTCCAGCCGGTCCTCGGGATCGACACGGACGATAGCAAGCACTGTGTTCAGGAGTCGGACAACGTGGGCAGGACCTCCGGGGTCGACACGAGTCAGGCGTGTAGGGGAGAGAACATGCGAAGATCCCAGTGGAAGAGCGGTCGTCGGTGCAGCGTTGCCTTCTCCGACTCGAAGTACGTGGAGCGCATCCCAGGGGATCTGGAACGAGTAGGGGTTAAGCTGCAGGCCAAGAGGCACTGTGCTACCCGAGAGCGACGAGAGCGCCGGAGGCAGCGCAGGTTCGCCGTAGAAGTACGTGCGAACCTGCTGGGAGTGGGCGAGCTCGCGGTAAGCGTCGTCAAGGTCAACGACACCTCCAGACTTGGGAAGCGGGACGACCTTGACGCCGCTCGGGGCAAGCAGGCGCTGGAGCTCTATCGTGAGCTTCTCGTGACCAATGACGATCACAAAGTCCACTGTAATGTTAGCTCTGTATAGACCTCAATGAGCTCTCTGCATCACACTCACCATCGAATACGTCAACCGCCTGTTGCAGTAGCGGGTAGCGCGTGCGGTTCTCCTTCGTCTGGCCGAGCGTCGGGTTCGTGAATGCCGATGGCGTGTCGAGGAAGAGACCGGAGTGCACAAGCAAGGGATCCTTCTCCAGTCGCGCGCGATACGCTCCGCCCATGTTCTCGATGAGCTTCGTCCAGATCGGCACGCCGCGTGACGTGGGCTCCTGGCCACCGTACCACCACCCCAGCGTGGGTACGTCGGCACTCAATGTGTTGCTCGGCATAGAAGCAGGCGGGGAGCCGAAGGGGTGACCAAGATGATGCGAGGGGATCGGATGCGACGGTGTCGACAGCGCGAGCGTTCCCGGGATGAGATTTGATGGCTGTTGTCAGCTAGAAGAACGGGGCAAGGTAGCTCACGCTTGACGGGTCTAGACCAGCAACGCAGACGGTCCAACCCATGCCGCTGCTGAGCGCCATGTTGACCAGGTTCTTCACGACGGTCGTCTTGCCGCTACTCGGAGGACCGACAACCATGACTCGCGGCCCCTTCGGCCCTTCCGGAGTCGACAGCGCACCCTCCCCTCCTCTTCGCGACAGGATTCGTAATCGTTCCAGCGCCAGGTGCATACTGTTCAGATGCGGCTGCGTCGTCGAGGTCGAGGTGTACTGAGAAGCTGGTAGGGTGGACACTGTCGTCAGCTTCCTGGACGCAGCGGGCAGCTCACCTTCGATCTTCCCTTCCGTCGGAGAGTACACAGCTCCTTTGTTGTAGCGGTATAAGGGGTACCATGTTGTCGGCGGCAGCTCTTCGCCATTGATGTATACTGGGTCTGCGGAGTGTACCTAATCAGTTGTTAGTGATGGAACAAGGACAGCGACTGCGAGAGCAAGTACATCAGCCAGAGAAACTATAGACAGTAAGGGTCGCACACCTGGTCAGTTAGCAATCTGATCATCCGGCGTCTCAACCCACCTAGTAGATGTCTTTGCCTTACGGTGATCCCTGCTTCTCTGGCTGGCACATGCTCTCGCTCCGTTGCTGCGTTAGTGACTCACTCTCAAAGCAACGTTCTCCTCAGGCTCCAGCTCAAAGCGCCATTCTGATCCAGGCTCCAAAGGCACGATGGCCTGCTCCTGCTGTCCCTCCATGCTATCTAACGGAGTTGTGACAAATCATAAACAAAAGGCGACCGATCGCATAAACGTCTAGAGTGAGCCTCCTCGCGACTGTGACGGACTAATTTGATAAGCAGCTCGGCTTACACGTCATTCCGGGACCCCGCGCGTTATCCTGAAACCACCTGGTCAGATGGCACCAGGAGGGTGTGGACGTTTGCCACCACTGCGGTCCTCGTATCTCTGCACCACTGCATCGCACACGACACAGCCCACTCAGCAAGGCTTATCGCGTGACCAGTGAGCAGACCAGTTGCTGCTTATTGTACTGACAAACAGTGGCGTCCTTCACTACCCGGCGTCTCAGTGCGTTGAAATCGACCGGAAGTGGCTGGAACGTATCGATGAGGTCATGCGCTGACGCTTATCGCAGTGAAGGAGTTGGCTGAGATCAAAAACAATGGCACGCCAGACGGAATAGACCTCCTAGCGGCCGACTCGATGTCGGAGTGGACGTTCACGATCGCCGTTCTCGGCGACGAGACAGTGTACCGGGTACGTTGTTGTGCATGCTCATCACCGCTCAGGCGGTCACAGCTCCATCGGAGGATTGTCGTTGACAGCCCGCCAGGGAGAAAAGTTCGCCCTGCGCCTCAAGTTTGGAGATCGTTATCCTATCGAGTCACCGGAGGTGAGCACAGACGTTTGCAGGCGTTCTCGGTTTTCCAGACTGCTATCAAGCACCTTCCAAGCCTCAACGTGACAATCACGCCGCGCATGGACAGCTTGGCACAGTGCCGGCGCCTCTCGGCATCCGCTCAGGACGCCTGTTGATCCCTCAGGTCACTTTCGTCGTAAACGGACAGTTCAAGCCGCCTATGCACCCGCACATCTACACGAACGGCCACGTGTGCGCTAGTATCCTTGGTGAGTTGGTCATGCATCGCTATGAAACTAACGACAGGCAGCGAATGGTCCCCGGGTGCGTTGTTCGACGAAGATCTCTGACTGACCGCAGCCCTGACCGCCGTCTCGGTGTGCATCACTATGCAGTCGATGCTGGCGAGCTGCAAGAAGAAGGCACTGTGAGCTGGTGATCCTGTACACTCGAGCTGACAGCCAGGCCAGAAGGCAACGACCGCTACGTTGCGCGGGCGCCATCAAATCCCAAACGCACCCAATGGGTGTACCACGACGACGTACGCTGTGATACACTGTTGGAGCTGACAACAGACCGTTTAGAAAGTATGATGCTTCTGGGACTCTGCACAGGCAGAGTCCGACGATCTCATACTGTATACGCATCTACACATAACAGAGCTGGAGGACTTAGATTCCCTCCGGACCCCCAAGCGAGAGTCCGCATTGTATGTATTCGTGACATGGCCTACTATCGTACACTACAAACATTATCGGGCGGCTAAGCTTCCCAGTCGAGTTAGCGGGTCTTCCGCAACCTCCGCTGCAATGTCAGTTACACTCACGCCACCCCCAACTCACCCTCCTCGATAGCATCAGACTGAGCGACAATCTTCAGCACTGATTTCTTCGAAGACTCCTGCAGTTCTCCCGCGATGATGAGCTCGTCAAGGATAGCATACGCCTTTTGGAAGTTGAAGATGAGATCAAGCTCGCACACCTGTCTGTTAGCTCGGAGTGAGATAAGCGCCAGCTCACGTTGCCGAAATACCGGTCCAGGACCTCCACATATCGGTGGATGACCTCGAGCGTGATGAGCTCGTTCTCGCCCGGCGTGATTGAAGTGATGAAGAAGAGAGAAGCGTAGCGGCGGTAGATGACCTTGGTGTCTGAATTGTCAGCCATGCATCTCAACACAATGAAGCTCGAGAGCGGAAAGAGTCTGGCGAGTCATTTGTCTCATGTGCCGGACCCCGAGCCATCTCGCGTCTCGAGAGCAATCGCACTTACCTTTGTACTCGAGGAAGTTGCACATCCGTGTTCTCCGCGCAAGCACAAGCTGCGTCACATCCTTGACGATCTTGGCCTTCGTCTTGCTCGGCAATGTCTGGAACCACTTCGCGAGGCGCACCTTGCCTGTTATCATGTCAGCAAGTATTCCACGCTGGTGGAGCTTTAAAGATCTGTCTGCTGGAAAGCGCTCGGCGACGGCCATTCAGCAACTCGCACTCACCCTGCCGGCTCACGAGCATGACATAGTTGATCATGGCTGCGGTGTCGTGTCGTTAGCGAGGCGGGCGTGGACAGTCGAACGTCGACGACGGTACGCGAAGATGATCGCGAAGGCGTTGCCGTCGTGCGCTGGATTCCAGGGCCGCACCACGTGGTGACGATAGGGCAGGGACCCCGCGCGCCGCGAGCTGAAACCGACGCCCAGGAAGGACCTCCACCTTGACCTCATCTGTCGGACTGCACGCGTCCATGGCCACCAGATCAAGCTCTTCGCTTCTTAGCATCAGCCAGAACGTCAAGAATGGCCGAGACGCAATCCGCTCCGCCGAGGACGGATCAGAGCTCCGCTGCGGCGGAGCTGAGGCGGCTGCTCGAGCGCGAGACGGCGAAGACTCGCCTGCGCCGCCTGGCGGTGAGCTTCATACCGGGTTCCGGCCAAGCTGACGACAGACACACACCTCGCCACCTTTCAACCCCGTCTGCGCGCACACGACGCCGGAAGCGTGCGAGAAGGCTAATGGTGCGGTCTGCACTCGGACTCACTTCGAGCCCATCTCTCGCCCATACACCGACCCCGGGCTCGGATACTGCTCCTATCTGAACATGTGCTATGGAGAGGGGATGTTCAGCAACAACCCGAGTCTGGGTGAGGGAACACGAGGAACGAAAGAGTGCCGGTAAGTATTTCTAGCAAGCAAGTCACGGTCATCGACGGGCCCTTGGATGATATGGTATGCTACCACGGCCAGGCGGCGACCACCTTGCGAAGCTGCTGCATGTTGCGATGCAGCTAAGAAGAGACACATCCGGAGCTGACATCAGATACCTCCATTTCCAGGTAGCACCTGCCGAGCAGCGTCATTCCGTACCCCCACCTGGCCCCATTCCATTGCCAGTACCGGAGAAGCTAGTCGGGAAAGTGACGAAAGGCCCCGCGCAGTGGGTGAACTGCGACATTCGAAGCTTCGACTTCAGCGTGCTTGGCCAGTGAGTCTTGTTCGCCTTTTTGCTGACTTCCTCCCAATCTAGCTGACAACAGGTTCCAGGTGATTGTCGCTGACCCACCGTGGGACATTCATATGACTGTGAGCTAAAGGTCTCTTCTGCAGTGCTAGCTAACGCCAGCTTCCCTACGGCACTATGACAGATGACGAGATGCGGTCCTTGCCTTTGGCATCGTTGCAGCCAGACTGGGGTATCCTGGCTCTGTGGGTGACAGGAAGGGCAATGGAGCTTGCGCGAGAGCTCTTCGCTCTGTGGGGCTATGTGCGCGTCGACGAGCTGGTGTGGCTCAAGACGAATCAACTGCAGCGCCTGATCCGGACGGGGCGGACTGGGCATTGGCTGAATCATACATGCGAGCATTTGCTCGTTGCACTGAAGCGGCCGGCCAACTGGCCGCGCGATAAGCCAGTGCCGTGGGACGAGGATCCAGGGCTGCGCGCGCTGCGCCGCGGCATTGACACCGATGTCGTCGTCGCTGAAGTCCGCGAGACGAGCCGGAAGCCTGACGAGGTGTACGGCGTCCTTGAGCGCCTGAGTAGCGGAAGGAAGCTCGAGCTCTTCGGCCGCAAGCACAACATCAGGGAGGGATGGCTTACCCTTGGTAACCAGCGTGAGTTGCGGCGCTTAGGTACTTGAAACTGACAAGCAGTTGGCGACTCGCAGATCGCAGAACCGGACCTCCACGCCCGCCTCGAGAAACGATACCCCACCCAGACCTTCAAGCTCGTCCAGTAGTTGTACATGAGTATGCAAGTGTAATATCTAGTGTTGATGCGGTGATGATACAGATGGCCCGTCACTTGCCGACAGCCGAGGGGCCTGGTCTATGAGGATGCGAATGCTCGATCGCAGGTGGCAGATGCGGGAAAGGACTACTCGGCGCTGATCTCGACCTTGGCGAGCGGCCGCTCAATTCCCTCAACGCCCTCGGCGACCCGCAGCTTGCGCTGGTACTTTGGTATTGTGCGCTGACCGGCAGGCGCCTCGCCGGTCGGGCTGTAGTTGTCTTTCTGGATGTCAGCTCGGATGCCACACGGGTAGACTAACCAGAGCCTGGCGGTCCAGACCGCTTTCGAGACCCTGCAGGAGAGCGCATGCTTTCTGTACTTGTCAGTTACATTCCCACAACACAACGATCACTCATTAGGCTGTGCCAAGCTGGGAAGCACAAGGCGACGCATACTCACACAAAGGTCATTCGAAGACATGTATCCGCAGCGCTTGCACGTCTCTGTTCTTGTCAGCTATACCGCGAAACTGTCTATAACTCACGCATTTCCTTCAGGTTGCCCTTGGTCTTCTGGTCGAGCACGAAGCTCTCGCCGGAACGGATGATGTCGACAATTGCTGACGGACGGACAGCCTCGAGGTCCTTCAGGAAGATACGTGCATAGCCGCGATACGCTGCTGTCAGCTTCAAGATCCGCGCGACTCAGCTCACCTTCCGGAGAGTAGATGCACTCCGTTGAAAAGTACGTCAACTTCTTGAAGTAGGCGTACATGACAATCTCCTTCTCGTACGCATACTTGAATGGCTTCGAGCGCTTGATCGTGTCCTCGCCTTGGGTCGTCACCGCCGTGCAGCGGCCAAGTCGCGCAACGTCACCACGCAGGACTAAGCGTCAGCCGGCTGAAGCGAACAGAAGGTTGCAGATGTGACAAGGAGGGCACGCGAGGCACCAGAAATGGTTACTCACTGTTCATGAGGACAGTCTCTGCAATGTCGTCTGCATTGTGTCCTGTCACGATGTGCTCGATACCGAGCTCAGCCGCGCCGCGGTCGAGCGCTTGTCGTCGGAACACGCCGCAGAACGTGCAGTTGTTCTTTTTGCCGACCTGATCGACGACTCGGTCCATCGTCCAACCGTAGAGCTCGTCGTAGGACAGAATCTTCAGGGGAAGACCATATTCGGCCTGATTCTGCTTCACGGTCTGCTCTGTTAGCTTTCAGCTACGGGCCAGAGAGCTAGGATCGGACACCCACCTCGAGAGAGTCATCTCGGTAGCCCTTAATTCCTTCATCGATCGAGAGTAGATGCAGATCGAGCCCATAATCGTAACGCTCGTTTAGCGTCGTCAAGACGTGGGCGAGCACGGTCGAGTCTGATCGAGAGTCAGTTCCATATGCAATTGCCTCGCGTACCTTTCCCACCGCTTGCTCCGATTGCCACACGCTCGCCGCGCTCAAAGATGCTGCCTCCTCCAGCGCCGCTCTTCGTGATGGTCTCATGCACTTCTGTCTCGAACAGGTCGAAGAAGCACTGCTTGCACACCTGCTGTCCGGTCTTTGGTCGTTTGACCAGCGCGCGGGCCGACTCGCATATTGTACACTGCTTGGACATGGCTGCAAGCTCCGAGATGCGCGCTTCGCCGAGATCTCCGCGGATGAGTACGTATGCGTGCGTGTGTGTGTTTCGTAGCGAGCGAGCGTGTGGTCGGAAGCGATCGCCGGGTGTCGGCAACTATGCGTTCTGCGAGTGGACGAGGACGCCGTGACTGGTGTCCGCAGTCAGAAATTGTTGCCACCGATCGAGTCTTGGGTGGCAAGCACGGATCAGCGGTGGAGGCCGAGGCATAGGCGTGCGTAGGCAGGCCGGGACCAGGGAGGCCTGTCTCAGCCGCATGCGGAAAGCGGCAGGAGTAGGCGTGCCCATTGCCCCTTATGTCGCCGCTGGCCGTGGCTGAGGCTGGCTGGGCTCACACTGGCGGAGTCTCCAGACCCACCCAGCTCCGGCCCCGACTCTCGACGATCAATGACATCAAGCGCGCCTCGCCTCGCCTCGCCAGTGAGCCACCGCCAGTCTACCGGAACTGAGCCCACATCCACATACAGCCTCACGGCCAGATCTCTAGACAACCATACCCATCTCGCTTTCATCTACCACGACTCACTACCGCCATTACCGACCACCCCGTCCCCGCCACCGCTCCCATCCCACCCACCATGCCGACCAGCGACCCCGCGACCACGGGGGCTGACGGCTCGCTCCCACCCTCAAGCAACTCACCCGCCATCCACTCTGACGCTCCCCTTCCAAGCACTTCAACGCCGTGCGGAATCGCCTGCAAGTGTCTCAACGTCCAGATTGCCGCCCGCGCGCCAGACGACCTCAAGGACAAGATCCATGCTGGGCCATCAGCATTCGAGCATGACAGTCGGCATCAGGTCTGGCTTCCGTCCGAAGCTGAGAAGATCGTAGGTTTCCGACAGACAAGCCACCCGAACAGCGCTGACTGTCAGTTACATTTGGACCTGGCCCGTTTCGAGAACGCCAAGGAGGTCGGAGACCACAAGGCTGCCAAGGATAGCAAAGACGCCAAGGACAGCAAGGACGGCAAGGACAGTAAGGATAGCAAGGATAGCAAAGACAGCAAGGAATGCAAGGCCGGCGACGATGAGCAGGACCGCGATCCGGCCGAGGAACCGAGTTGGCGCAAGTGTCTAGTCTGCGGTGTGCGCGTGTATGAGACGAAGGGGAAGAAGAAGGAGGATACGGCACCGGAAAATGTGTGGGTGACGGTCGACTTCAGCGACGGCGTTCTCGTAAGTTATCATGATCCGCTTTCCAGGTCCCCCCTTGAGAGAAGCTGACAAATGTCAGTTCGGCGAGGCGCTCGACGAGGCGTTGAAGAAGCCCGCACTTCCATTTACGGGACTACTGCTCGATATCCCAAAGAAGAGCACATTCGGACGGCCGCTAGATGAGAACGGAAGCGCCTCACCCGACCTCCCATCACATTTCTTGCCGCCGGTACCGGATCCATTCTTCCTGCCGCCACCATTCATCCCGAGCCATCACAAGCTGCGTGAGATGTGCAAGTCTGCCGTCGTGACGCTGCAGGACAAGCGTGGGGAGATGGAGGCCGACATTGTGGCGTACGTGAACGCACGTTTGGCGGATATGCGGCGGCTAGAGGATGAGGTGCGGGGCGAGGTCGAGGTGCTGTGGACGCGATGGGCGGATGCGCACACGCAGCCGAGCGAACCGCCAGCTCCACCGCCGACGAAGCCTCGCCAGTCATTCGATGGGAAGGAGGTGCCATTCACGGATCTCGAGCGGCCGTCAGGCGTCACTGCCTCGCCGCCGAAGATCTCTGGACAGCACAACATTCACACCGCGCAGAATGCGACGAGCAGCCTCCTCGCGGCGAGTATCAGCGCCAATGCCTTCCACGCCCCGCCACGGAAGCAGTTCGACGATAGCAAGCTCGAGGATATCGCTAAGACCGTGTCGCGCGAGCAGGGCGTGGATCGCGAGGTTGCGATCAGCTATGCGTTCTCGACGATGGAGGAACAGGCACTTAAGCACGGCCGCCGTGCAAAGGAGGAGAAGGAGGCAGAGGAGGTCGAGGTTGAAGTGGAGGAGGAGGAGAAGGGCATCGACTCATGGATCGGCCTCGAGCGTGCCGAGGCTCGCAAGCGTGTTGAGCGCAGTGCGAAGCGGACCGCCGAGGCAAAGGACGGCGATAAGACCGACAAGTCTCGGAGTGCGTCCGCAGACGGCAAGGACAAGGACAAGGCCGAGAATGGGGAGACCGCGGGAGAGAAGAAGAAGGGCGTCACGTTCCAGGAGCCAACAAAGGATGGCGCCAAGGACGGTGACAAGGAGAAGGACGGGGAGAAGGATGGCGAGAAGGACGGAGCCGCAGACGGGCTAGCAGTGGACAACGACGAGGAGGGTGAGTTAAATGTGCCCAATCGAAACTGACAGCAGAATACGTCTTCGACATGGAGACAGACGCACCGAGTGCGCCGGAAGAGTTACCGGAGCAAGAGCGACCGAAGTCGCATCGCCAGGCGCGCATCTGGTCGATGCTGGACGACAACCTGTCCCGGACGTTCGCAGCGGAGGCGCCATCGCATCGTGCTGCGTGGTCCAAGTTTGAGGGCCAGATGAGCTCCGTCCTCAACCGTTCCGACAGCGACGACGACGATGACAGCCCCGCGACGAGCGCCTTAGCCCGCAGCATGCCGATCAACATCGCCATGAAGCCGCGCAAGCCCGGCACAGACTACCAGATCAAGACGTCTGTCAGCGACCGCGAAGGCATCGTTGTGCCCAACTTAATCCGTGCGATGCGCGAACGTCCCGGCAGGCGCCGGGGAAGCGCCGCCATCGGCCGCGAGAGGGAGCAGGTCATGAGCTACGCTGCGGACCCGGGCGCCGTGTTCGAGTCTCTGGCCGAGGCTGCTATCGATTCGGACGACGACGAGGACACGACAGGAGGGGCTCTCAGGAAGAACGGACAGTTCATCCCGCCTCACGTCCTCGCGCAGAAGAAGGACAAGCAGCCCGAGCTCGGCTGGAGGAGCCTCGCGTCATGATCGGCACATATGGCGAGGCGTCGAGCGTTGCTGCGCTTCGCCCAGGCTCATCCGTGAGCTCCCTCTCTTACATCAGCCGGTTTGTACGCGCAATCGCGACAAGCCGAGGGGTGACTCGCAATTACAAGTCACCTGCCTTCACAAATGACAATCTCTCATCTCAACAAGCACCAACAATCCACCCCAACCCCATTGTAGTACAATAGCAAATCGATGGCAAAGTATGCATGAATGGCGGCAAGATGATGCTAGTGAGGTCTACTGATGCTGGTCTAATGCTGATGATGCCTTGTGAATGTAGTGTTACATTGTTGCTGCTGTCTGTTCCCTTCGCCTGTCTGCGGTTCGGCGTTCCTCTACCCACGCCCCTCTATATGTGCCGTCGTCCCTTCGTTCGCTCTCGTCACTGCGATATGGCCCCGATAATCAAGCCCTGAACATGCGATTATGGCGTTGGCGGTGTTGGCTTCGGACCCCAGAACCAACGCGCCGCGAGAGTCGGGAGCCCCTTCGGCACTGTCTCCGGATCAAATTGAGCACGATGCGCCCATCCGCGATCCTTCATGCCATGCATGACTCGCTCCCACCGCGTAAGGTGTCGTCCAAGATGTCGAAAGACCGGGGTCACTCTCGGTGTCGTGCCGGCGGTGGAGCTGCATAATCGAAGAGCTCGCGGGATCATCGGGACGCTGGCCATGCGACGCTCGTGCGCGAGCGCCTTCTTCCCCTCCTCCCAGGCGTATCGCGCGAGCTCCTCGTCCTCATTCTGCAGAGCATGCAAGGCGACTAGGCGGTACGTCTCAGGCGACGGTCGGACCTTGAAGCGCTTCATCAGGTGCTGAACGTCGGCAGTCATTGTTCGGCCCTTGAGCAGCGCGATGACACTGCAGTGCGCTGTCTGCCGTCTGAATGGGACCACGCCGACCTCCTCAGCCTCGTCGAGCAATGAATGCGGCTTCTTGGAGTAGCACAGCGCCAAGTGCAGCGCAGCGAGCTTCTCCGCTGGGCCCGCCTTCAGCGATTCCAGCGTTCCAATTGCGTTCTTCAGGCTGTGACCCTGCGAGTTAATAAGGAGGTAGTGCTGATGCCGCAGGAATGTGTAGGGTGTGATCTTGCTCTCGTCCTCAGGGAGTAATGCCAGCGGCGGGTACTTCTTGGTCATCCAGAGATTCGTCGTCACCTTCGCAGCGCGATATCGGCCCATCTTCTGCCGCGGCGGCAGCGGCAAGCGTTCTCGAATCGCCAAGTTCCGAACGCGCCTCGCATACTGCGCTTCATTCAAGCGAAGGGCGTACGTTTCCAGTGCGACGACGGACCCAGTACTCAGCAGCGAAGGGTTGCTTTCGAGCTGCTCGATGAGCTGCTGAAGATAGAGCTTGGGGTCCGGGACTGGCACAGACAGGGCATATTCCATGAATTGAGTCGCGCGCTTTTCTCGCTCGTCTCGAAGCTCTTCGGGAGTAGTCGATCTTAACCGGAGGGGTTGCGATTGTGGTTGCGATGGTGGGGAAGGAAGGGGAGGAAGACTGCCTTCAGAGGCCTGATTGCTCGGCGGAGACGGCCTAGCCCTGTTCCTAAGCTGCTCCTTGCTGTTTCCTGCCGATTTTGACGATGTTGCACTTCGACTTGGTCTGGCTCGGCGTGAAGTCACAGCAGCCGAAGTCGAGGAAGACGCATTTGACAAGGAAGATGAAGATGATGATGCCGTCGCAGGTCCGCGAGCGTCAAGTAGCGACCGGTCGCGCCCCGCGGGCATCTTGAACTTCGGCGTTCTCGTCGTCCCACTGTCGCTCTCATGTTGGGTTGGCCGGTCGTCGACATCCGGAGAAGCCAAAGCCACTGAGGCAGAGGCAACGTGCCGCGAAGATTGCCGGCCGGACAAATGGATACCATTGAAGGACGACCGGATAGCACCCGTGCGAGCTGCTAGATGTCGGATGATCATCGAAGGCCGCTCAATCCCGCATGTTCAGGCGCACCCTCGACGTTGCGGACGGAACTGCCGGTGTGTTTCTGATCGTTGGCGAGGTGGGTGCGCTGGCTAGTGATTGACGACGTGAATACCGCGCGACCTCTGGATGCCTCGACTTTTGGCTCGCTGGTGACGGACAGTCACGAAGTCCACCGGGCCCTGGGATGCCACCGCCGTCTAACGCCGTATCTCCGTCGATCACCCCTGCCCTGCAGCCTTGCGCCTCTCGTGCAATGTTCGCCGCGTTCATGTGCATGCGTTTCCATATCCTTGGTGGCCACAACATCCGAAGCTCAGTCTCTTTTTTCTGCTTATCCACGGCATCCAGTCAACCTCTTCTCAGCTGCCTCTGATCTGATTCTCACATTTCAGTTCCGGGACACTACGCAATTCCGCCAGCACTAAGCCACAGGCAAGCCAGTGACACCATGTCGGTCTCTCCAGCTCCAGAGCCCCAGCCTTTGCGGGACCGCACACCTGAACTCACCTCGTACGTGTATCTGCATCGTGGTAGATCTTTTTTAGCAAGCGCTGACCTCAGAAGTAAACGTGAGAAGCGTCATCGCGAGGATGACGATGATGATCGTGACAGGACTAGGCGTCGCAGCCACCGATACGATGACGAGCGCGACTACGAACACGAAGACCGAGACTACGAGGACCGTCGGCGCCGGCACTATGACTCTGACGAAGAGCGAGAGCGCGAGCGCCGACACCGCCGCCGCGAACGCGAGAGCGATGATGACAGACGCAGATCTCGTGACGATCGTGACGACAGGAGCTACAGCCGTGACCGCAGCGACCGCCACCGCGAGCGCGAGCGCGAGAGGGACAGGAGCCGTCATGACGACAGACGCGACAGGGATCGCGACCGCGATCGCGAGAGGGACGATGACGAGCGGAGCCACCGCAGCAGCAGGCGTGAGCGCGACCGTTCAGGGTCACGCGACCGGGACCGTGAGCGCGAGCGCCGCCATCGTGACGACAGAGACCCCGAACGCGCTCGTATCCGTGCCATGACCAGGGAAGAGAAGGAGCGGGAGCGGGAGCGTCGCGACCGCGAGATGATGGAGGAGCGCCGTGAAGCCGCGCGCCGTGAAGGAGTGAGTTTACGCAGCGATGTCATCAAGCTAACTTTGCAGCGCGACTATGACTCTCCTCGGCGTCGTCGTGGCAGCTCTGTGCGAAGCTCCGTGCGTGATGAGGCTGCCGACCTTCTTAACGAGGTGGACTCGGAAGCACGATCCGTATTTGTTTCGCAACTTGCCGCTTCACTTAAATCCTCAGACCTAGGCTTATTCTTCGAAGACAAGTTGGGCCCGCGCACTGTTCGCGATGCGCGCATCATCAACGACCGCCACTCTCGCCGGTCTAGGGGCATCGGGTATGTGGAACTGGCTTCGACCGATCTGGTTAGTAAGGCACTTGCTCTCTCAGGAACGATCGTCATGGGTATTCCGATCCTCGTTACCCTCACCGACGCAAGCAGCAACCCCGACGGTATGAACCTAGGTGCCATCCTTGCGACTCTCAAAGCTGAGCGTCGTGAGCGCCGTGAGCGTATTCAGCAGCGCCGCTTCCCTCCACTTAGCCCAGGTCTGCAGCACCGTCTCGGTATCGACGTCAATGCCCACGCGGAAGCGGCTATCCCTTACCACCGTCTGTTCGTGGCCGACCTCGCCGAGGTCCTCAACGCCGAGGACATCCGTCAAGTGTTCGAGCCTTTCGGTGAGATTGAATTCGTGGACTTGCATACAGATGTGACAGGCACCAGCAAGGGTACCGCGTACATTCAGTTCGCCGAACTCAACTCTGCTCAGATGGCGCTTGATGCTATGAACAACTTCGAACTGGCCGACAAGACGATCAAGGTCATGAGCGTCGATCCTCCCCGTGCGCCGCGCATCGAGGATGAGGAGCGTGGCGGAGCAAATGGTCGCCGTGGTGGACGTCTTGATGCTCAGGGCCGCATGGACCTGATGTACAAGCTGGCCCGCCGCGACAACCCCGATGACGCTTCGCGCACTCGTGCACCTCCTGCTCAGCAGCAGGAGCGCGTCCGCCCTACCACGTTCCTTCTCGTAAGCAACATGTTCAATCCTGACGAGGAGACTGAGCGCAACTGGGATCTCGATCTGGCGGACGACGTTAAGGTGGAGGTTGAGAACAAGTATGGACCTATCGCTCGGATCAAGGTCGACAAGATGAGCAACAAGGGAGACGTCTACATCGAGTTCAAGGACCTTGACGGAGCGGAGCGTGCTCAGCGTGGGCTGCAGGGTCGCTTCTTCGGAGGGCGATCCCTCACCGCACAGTACATCAACGAGGGTCTCTTTAAGAGCCACATGTAAGACTTGCGTATTCGGACAGATTCTTTTCCTTTGACCTTTCGGACACCCAATCTAATCGCCTTCTGTATCTATTCTTATTGTGCACGTTAATCCCCTCCTTGAACACATGTTCTGATATACCTAGATACCTCTCGTGATGCAACCTGCTTTCTGACATGACGGTGAGGATGCATATGCAATGAGGAAACACATGTAGCTGTGGTGGGGTTAGCCCGTGTGGAGGTTGGCCATCATGGGGAATCTGGGCACTTTACACGGAGCGATCGATCGGCGACTTACATCGGCGCGTGCCTGGATGCTCATGCAGCTCGCCACTCCAGGCTCCAATCGGCCCCGCAACGTCGTCATCTGCCTAGCTCTTCCTCGATCCCGTCCAAAATACCACACCTCTGCACATTGCGATTCGACTTCAGCATCACATCGCTTGCTCGGCGACATCTCGTGCCCTCGCCGTGCCTCAGACCTCAGATCCGAACACTTTGCTCAAGTTACTCACTCGCCCTTCCTTCCGTTCCCCCACCTGATTCGACCTTGCATTCGATCACCCTTGGCATCTGTCCAACTCCGACGCCCCGCTTGGGAAAGATACCCACCGTCTGGCTTTAGATCTCACAGCCCATCAGCATCTTTCAGCTCTTGCTGTTCTCCACTGACCCCGCGCCCGGTTTGATTCGGGGAAGTTTGGCGCCGAACACAAGTCTACCGACCTAAGCCAAACAAATATGTCAATGTTCGGGGGATTCTTCGAATGGCTCTGGTCGCTGTTTTGGAGCAAACATATCGAAATCACGATCATCGGACTTCAGGTGAGCTAGCTCCAAGAGCCTGTGGCTGACTCCCAGGCCAGCGGAAAGACCTCGTATGTCACAGAGTGCTGGTGGTTCCCATACATCTACTGACGATGCCCTGCCGCACTTTCGGAATCGATCATACACCTCCACCTTCACATCTGTCCGATCGACACGACTCGCGATCTTCCGCATTGACAACTGGCATCGTACCGATCGCCCAACTGCAGGCTTGTGAACGTGATCGGCTCGGGACAGTGGTCTGAGGATGTCGTGCCGACCGTCGCCTTCAACCTGCGCCAAGTGCGCAAGGGTAACGTGACGATGAAGATCTGGGACGTTGCTGTGAGTTGTCCCGCCGACGCTGAGCTCACCCGCAGGGCCAGCCGAAGTTTCGAGGGATGTGGGACCGCTACTGTCGAGGAACCAATGCGATCGTGTAAGTTGGCGAGGGAGGAACACAGCTAATCTCAGATTCGTAGTGGACTCCGCAGACGTGAGTCGAGACTGAAGAGCGAGCGATGGCTGACAGGTAGCAAAAGAGCATACCGACCGCGACGTCAGAGCTGCACGCGCTCCTCTCAATTCCAGAACTCGCTGGTGTACCGCTCCTCGTACTCGCCAACAAGAACGATCTGCCGGGCTCGCTGCCCGTCGACGACATCATCAGCCGCATGCGCCTGTCTGAGATCCAAGGCCGCGCTGTCTCCGTGAGCTTACCCGATGGTGTAGTGAGCTGACCTTCAGTGCTACTCCACGAGCAACAAGACAAGACACAACCTCGACATCGTGCTGGCTTGGCTCACTCAGCGGGCTCAGTAGAGCTATCGCGCACATCTGGTGAGAGCACGCCATTGCCAGCCAGGTCCACCCTCACGGAGCTCTGGCTTGCCTGGCCGGCGTCAGATACCAAACCTCTCGAGCCCAAAGCATGCCTGGCCACTCACCGCTAGCCTACCTCCTACCATATTTACCATCTGTTGTAACGATGCCGACGCGACACATACTAAAGCCCAAGATGGTCTACTCAGCGGCCTTCCATCACTGACGGTGAAGCTGACGTCGACGCTGACGTGTCGACTAACTTTATCACTTATTCGCAACGAATGAAGCCAGAAACTTGCAATTCACAGGAGAGCGTCCATTCCCATACCCAACCCTTGTGTTCAGAATGATGGTCGCTGAGAGGGGCTCCAATTAGCAGCAGAACGAATGGAGAGCAAGGATACAGCACGCTGGGCGTACGCCGACCACTGGGCGAGAGTTAACATTGTTCGACGATTACGCAACTCACCCTAGACCAACTACCTCTCAGACCAGTCAAAAGCAGCGTGGAACACAACGAAATGTTGCACTTGCTGTGCAGACTCTCGTCTCCTCTCTGCGGGGAGGCAGTGACCTGAGACGCCTCGACAGAGGATCAGCCTCTCTCCGGTGGTGTCGCCAAGGGCAACCAGTGGTCCAAATCAGCTGAACGAGAATAGAGTTGACCGTACAGCCTACGGACTCACCTTCAGCCTCTGCTACAATAGCAGGCAAGAAGGAGCACTCCAGTCGGTGAGGACGCATAGTGTTGGTGAACGTACAGTGTTGATCGACCTACGCCGTTGATGAGTACAATGTTAATGACATTCAAGGTTGGGCTTGGAGAGTGTTTGATAACAACATACTACCAATCTGGTGCGCAGGGTGCGAGAGATCCTCATCATCTGGTATCGCCGCATGGCCCGGCCGATCTCACCCGTGAGAATGTCTTCTCGAGGTTCAGCGCCCAGGCTTGGGGAGGGGCGGTAGCTGAGAAGCCCGCCAAGATTGTGCCTGCATCCCACTGAGTCAATCAGCGGCGTGATCCCGCACCGCCGCACTGCTCGTGATCGGAGATAACTTGGAGGAGAGAGGAGAGGGACGCTGATATTGTTTAATGCGGACGGCCCGCGAGAGGGTCTGAGATCCGGCAGTGCCACGCCTTCCGGCTCACCTTTGTTCACCTCTGTGGGGCCGTAAATCTACTTCATCACACCCGTCAATCGCGGCCTGACGGCTATCCGAGTGCAATCCTTTGATACTGCTCCAGCAACCCTGTTATCAGTCTGTCGCCATTGCTTAGATTTCAATTTCACAGGGTGAGCACATTGAACAACCCAAGCTGATTATCGCAGTCCAGGCTTTCACCTCCAACATTAATATGGGCGCCTGCCTAAGCTACCACAAGCATCTCGCCCAGGCGATCGACGACCCCATCATCGTCTACAACGTGACTCTGATGATCCAAGCAGACGAAGATTGGAGTGCCCTGTTTGAAGCTCAACACATCAAAGGTCGTCTCGATTGTCTGAACGACATCGCCGCACGCAAGAACTTCCTCTTCAACAAGGGCAGCGCACGCTGGAAGCGCAAGAATCGTGCCCTCACCGCCGTTGTCAAGGACTACGTTGTTCGACACCGCACCTGGTGTGAGGTCAAGCTTGCCGAAGGGAAGACTCGCATCAATGGTGACGTCCAGCCGCCCGTGTTGCCTTTCTTTTTTGGCAACTTTCTGGAGGAGAAGGCTCGTGACGCTGGCGGTATCGACTACCGCAACCCCATGAGGGTTCGTTCTGCTTCGTGGTAAAATGTCTCTGCAAGACTGCTGCTCAGAAGTGCCAAAGTATTTACTCTCGGTATTATAGTGTCATGAATGTTGCTCCGTGCTGTATGGTTGCATCGATGATCTGCGCTCGAGTTGCAAAGTGATCGAATGGCCGTGAGTTTGCTACGAACTGCTATGCATCGGTGCAGCTCCTTCCTCCCCGGGCAATCGCAATCGAATGACGCTACTATGAGAACAACGACATGTCTTCAGTTAGCGGCTCTCGACTGATGTCTGAAGGAGCTGCGATAGGAATTGCGGAAGGCGAGGTCTGCCAGCAAAACGAAGGGCTGCTCTCCCCTACACTGGCCTGCTATTGTCGGCAGCGACGAGACCTGCGAAGGCCTCCAGCTTCCTTCATTTGTCTCAGTCAGTTAGACCGCAGCACTTAGTTGCGCAGCAGATCTGAAGAGTCGCTTCGCCGGGCTCCGATCGGAAAAGGCCCCAAGAGGTGCGTCGTCCAAGGGCGCAGCGAGTCTGCCCTTTTGCCCAGGCGAGATTCCGAGCACTGTGACCCCCTTTGAGGGCGCAGATACCCTCATGCAGCATGCTACCTGGTCTCTCGTCTCAAGCTGGGGATACGTCAACGGCGCGGTGGTATGAAGTAGTGCGGGTGGAGAGGTGGGGGCCCGAGGCACGATCTCCGAATTTTCACAATTTTCGCACTGCCACACACGCTCGTGGCGCATGTTGCCCATCCAACGGCACAAGCACCCGCTCGACATTGACAGCTGCGAGAGCGTGCAGGATGTACCCCAGGCTTCATGGTGTCTTCGTATGCTTCCTCCCCCTCACATCGAGGTCTCACATGGAGCCGGCGACGGTCTGTAGGCCGATTATCGAGCTTTTACAACCTCACCATCTTTATCCGAACGACACCAACCGCGGTCAGTACTTCGTGCGTTAGCTCATCTTCCACCCTGCTACAGTTACTGACTCCTAGTTATAGCACTTGCTTTTGTCCGCCCTCTCCTAAGCTGCCAACAATGCGATCCCCTAGCGAATCGTTTGACCCTTTCCCTGTCACGTTTGCCTGTTGGCGACGGCATCTCAACCTAGGGCCCGATGAGGACAATGCAACCTCAACCACCGCACGTGAACCTCCGATCCCTTCCCTTCACCAGAACCACCAGAGGGTGATCACAGCAATAACTCCGACTACAACTGTGCCTCCCCAGAGGGTCGCTCATTCAGCTCCGGCGCTGCCATTGATTCTGACCGTCGACTTCTACGACGAAAGGGGCGGCATCGTCCGCATTCCTCGACCTTACGCTGTGTTCTTAGAGGGCTTCCACATGTTCTCCAAAAGCGTGTTGAGCCATTTGCCGATCGGAAACCACTTCTATCTCAGTCTGCGTGCCCGCAACCTTTGCGGGAGGCTGGGGTGGACGATGCCGTGTCCCTCGTTGCCGGTCCCCGCCCACCACAGCCACTTGATCGTGCAGTCTCATCTGCCGAGCCTCTCTGGTAGCCCCATTATAGGGGCTCACCTGATCCCTATTGCTGAGTATCGGAGGCTGTGGGCCCTCTTTGGGCTGCTCCAGCACCGTCTCAGCATCATGGGTGGGGGTGACAGAGTTACATTCAGCCTGTGGGGCGTGTTCCTCACCCTCGATGGCCAAGTGGTCTACACGACTTTCAAGCTCACTACGACGGACGCCAATGGCCGCCTCTGAGAGGGACTACGCTCAGAAGCCTGTTTTTATTGCCTCCAACACCACAAATATAGCGGAGATTCTCTTCGCTTTGTCGACTTTCCGACGCTTCGCTACACAATTCGTAAACTGTCCTGGGCACGCTCTTCTCTCTCTTCATAGCGGTCCATCTCCTCTCCACTCGTCCTCCACCACTTCCTGTAAACACGTATACAGCACCAAGTAAACCTCATCGTTCATGTGTATCATTATCTGCTCAATCTGTCTTGTCAGTGCTGTGGGCTCTCTGGTACGAAGCGAGTGTTGCGCAGCTCATCCACGCGCTCTCTCAGGTGCATCTGCCTAGACTATCAGCTCGTTTGGAACCCGCAGGATATTCGGATACTGATGGTGCGACTCAATGCTGCAAGAGATCCGATCAGGCGCAGGCACCGACTTGGATGGACGCCCATAACACGTCGCACAGTGGTGAACATGCGGCCAAACGGTGTACGCACACCCCGGGGGCATCAGCTCGCACTCTCACTTGCGCCCCTCGCCTCGCTTGCCGTCTCACTGACATGAGGCTGTGGCGAGACACCGTCGTTCACACCTACCCCAACGCTAGCATTCTGCCCGTCATGACTACTTTAACTACCTCACACCCCCTTCTCCCTCTCACTTTCTCCCCCACCTCCTTCCGACTTTTATCGTTCTCCTGACTTCCGAACTCGACGAAAGATAGTGAGTTGCTGCCCTCTCGGCCAGCGCTTCACAGGGTGTTTCTAACATCTTCAGCAGCAAGACCAAACCGATTCGGGGATGTTGGTCACCCATCTTGATCCTACCGTGGACATCATGTCCTTGACAAGAAGCGCGGCGGTCTCTCCCGACGAAATCGCCATGACGAGCTCGTGGCTAGTCAGTTCGCTCTGCCCATTCTTCGTCTTGCGGCATGCCCATCAGTCCGAGATCTCGACGGAGGAGGAGGACGGCCACGAGCTGCCGCAATTCGAGTTCCACCCGATTCTCACCATCAACCCGGCCAACCCCGACCCGGCGAACGACTTGTTGAGCTTTGAGGTACACGTACGCGAGTTTGTGCAGATCCTCCATTATCTGTCCCGAGCGAAGATCCGTCTCCGGCAAGCGAAGCACTTCGAGGTCCGCATGCGTCTCCTTGGCCGGTTTCAGGTCAGGTCAAGCAACCAATACTCCGAGCACCCATTCACCATCGTCGCCAGCCCCGCTATCCCGCAAGGCAGATCTGAGACGGAGCATGATCAGCGGCAGTATCAGCTTTTCCGCTCAGGAGGCGCCTTCACGCGCGCAGAACTTTATGCTAGCCTGCACGAGCCTTTCCTGGCTGGAGCTGGAGCAGCTTACGAGGTGGGGGTACTGGGCCAAGATGATCAGATTCCGGCCGATCAAGACGACGGCGCTCCGACCGATCAAGACGACGACGCTCCTCTCGACTCAGAGGCACAGATCCCAGGGGACGCTACGTCCGCCACCTCGGTCTCTACTCCCAAGCACTCATGCTCTATGAGTCTTGTGTCGTGGCCGGACTCTCAGTCGTCCTCCAGTGACTCGGCGTCAGGCGACAGCGACTCGGCATACGTTACCCCCTCGGGCTGCTCCACCTCAAGCTCGGATGGCAGCGACAGCTCTCACGCCTCCAGCGAGTCTTTCGCTTCTTGTGCAAGCTCTGTTGCCTCCAGCGACTCCTTCAACACTTGTTCAAGCTGCGCAAGCTGTGTTGGAAGCGCGACTAGCTCGGAAGTGGCCGGTGGCTCGCCGGTCCATCTGTCGACCGCTGCAGAGGACGCCTCCACCGACGACGACGACGCTCGTGGCAGCGCCACCGCCGATCATCCTGACGTTGCCGAGGATCAGGACGATCCTTCCAACATCGATGATCCAAACGAGCAAGCGTCCAAGCCGTGCGATGAGGAGTGCATTACGTCTGGCAGCCTGATCTCGAGTGGACTGTCTCAGCTCGCCGCCCTCATCCAGCCTGAGAATCACAGCGACGACAACGATACGAAGGATGGTAAACCATCGGAGATTACCGATGACGACCACAACACTCCCGCCGTACATCTCGCACTCCCGCTCGAGTCGCCCACTATCGCTGACGAGACTTCCGATAATGGATCCGATTACACCCAGGGCTCCTGGGAGCTCGTCCAGCCGGGAGACCGCAACAGCCCGCAGACACACAGCCAGGACTTCGTCGGTGGAGACAACGAAATTTCGGGCCAGGGAGAGCAAGTAGAAAGCCAGGAGGTCACTGCCGGGAAGAGGTCTGCGCAGGCAACGATCAGCGGGGTCGAGGATGTGGATGCGTTCAGTGCCGCCGCTGTGGACACTCTTCGCGACGAGGAGCTTGTCGACCAGCACCGCTCCACGACCAACCGCACTCAGCACTCGGGCGTTCTACTCCCTCGAATCAACGGTATCCGCATCAGGCTCGCGAGCGGTGCTCCTCTCACTAACGACAACATCTCTGCGCACTTTCCGAGGAGGATCAGTCCTCATCGCCATTTCTCCCAGAGCTGGCGCCCTGATACTCAGGAGCACATGGGCCTCTCTAGCATCGATGATGATGATATCATTGAGACCACTCGTGACCGCGACCTTGACCGTGGCCACGGTAGACCTCGAATCCCGAGGCACCCCAACAGTGTCCATCCCAGCCTCAGCCTCAACGAAGACCTCAAGATCGGCGACGACGCCAGAAGCTACAACAGGCGTCAACGCCGCCAGAACAGCTCCGACTCCGTCCCTGCCACCGAAGCTCTATTCAACCACGTACCCACCCCGACTTCGCGCGGCTGGCAGATCCCAACCAGGACCAGAATCCCCGCCCTTCGCAGCAACTTTCCACCCAGCTCAGAGAGCGACTCTGACTCCCCAGGCGAATCAGACTCCCCAGGCGACTCGGACTCCCCAAGCGACTCGGACTACTCAAGCGACTCTGACAGGACTCAGCGCGCCTCCTCCCCCCGTCCGCCGGCTGCGCTCGCTGGTTTTCACTGGGACTTGACCCCTCCTCCCCTCTCTGAGCCATTTCTCGCCCACAGCGTCCCGGCGTCGCATTTGACTGACAACCGCGCATCGGCTGGTTCTCAGAGGGCCGAGCGAGGTCATTCCAATTGGAATCAGTCTAATGCGACCGACAACGGGTCGTCCGGCAGCGGCTCCCCTCAGGAGGCAAGTCATCGCCCCACTAGGAAGACGCTCGACAAGGTGCCAGAGTGGCTCGGAATCGAGTCTTGGGACGAGTTTGACCGCAAGAAGAGGGAGTTCCTCGCCAAGAGGAGCACTGCCAAGAAGGAGGCTGCGAGGAAGGAGGCTGCGAAGAAGGAGGTGACTAGGCGGGAGACGGCGAGGACGGGTGCTGAGACTGAGGAAGCGGCGACACAGGAGACCGCTGCGAGGAAGGAGGCCGCAAGGAAGGAGACCGCGAGGCTGGAGACCGCGAGGCGGGAATTCGACGATGAGGCCCTGCTGGCGCTGGCCATGGCCCAGGGCGAGGCTGTCCGCCGTACGATGCCGCGCTGGAAGAAGTACTATGGCGGGGCAGGTTCGTCGGGCTCCCACGGCGGTGGAGAGCGGGCCTACCCATCCCTCGTTCCTTCTATCGGTGAGCGCTGGAAGCAGCGCCGCGGCCAGAGTGCCATCAGCACTCCGGAGGAGGTCCGCACGCCAGCTGATGTTGAGGAGTACGCCCACTTCCTGGACCATGTCGACAATCGCAGGGAGACGTACATCGAGCGCGGATACTTTGTCCCTGCGCCTGAGGACCGACACCGAGGCGCACGTGTTCCTGGCCATGAGGGTGAGCCTGTACCGGAGGCGGGGGATGATATTCCTTATGGAGATTGCGCACATTCTCGCCGTTTCAGGGGGCTGTGAGTTGCTCTCGACGGGCTATATCTCTCCTCTTTCAAGCTAGGCCGAACGGCAGCCTCTGAGAGGCGCATCGTCGTCACACTTATCGCTCACACGGTCCACACGATCGTCACCTACGCTTTTGTAAGAGCACCCAACCTCATCAAACACCATTTACACCACTCAAAACTCTCTCGAAACGCTTCTCAAACGTCTTTGATTCCACCTTTCTCTCGATGTCAACACATATGTCAATACATCCCCCCTCCCGTCTCAGCTGCCCCATTAACACATAAAACTGCAAAATCATAAAAAACATCGTTCACATTCCCTCTACCGTCTCAGCTGCCCCAGTACCAAATAAAACTGCAAAATCCATCAAAAACATCGTTCGCACCGTTGTATCGCTTTTCCCGCCGTCATCTGTTGTTAGGCCACTCCGTGTGCATATCCACCGTATACTCAATCAGTATGCATGTTATTCCCCACTCAAAGACGCCACTCTCATCGGTAACAATACGTCAGGAGCACGGCAGGTCATTGTCCATATGCATTGCATCTACCCCATCTTCCTCTATTGTCTCAACCATACACTCCTGTCCTCCGTATCTTACTCAGAGTCCAACTTCACGCCAATCTCCCTCGGCTTCCCATCACTCTCCAACGCAGCCTCGACAAAGCCCACATCCCACAGCGCAGCCCTCGGGCTCCCATTATTCACTTCCTGTTTCTCCCCCGCCACCGCAGCCGCAAACTCAGCAAGTTCCCTAGCGACACCACTAACGGGACCTTCCTCCGTGACATCCTGCACCTCTCCGCCCTCTTCACCTCTCAGCTCGATCCTCCAGCTGCGTCCCATATTGACAAGCGTGAGCGTCGCATGAGCACACGTGACTCTGAGCTCATTACGCGCCCTCGAATCGCGTTTCGTATCAGGCAGTGCCCAGGACAATGTAAAGCTGCCCATCGGCGTACTTTTGCCAGGTTTGACGGGCATGTCTTCGAGCTTGATCGTGCCCTCGCCCGGCTCGAAGTGCCCCTGTGGCTCTGTCGTGGTTGAGGGAGAGCATTCCGCCAGGCCGATGAGGGTGTCGTGTGGAGGCATGTGGGATCGGTGCAGCGCTTTGTGAGCGGTCAGGGTTGTGGGGAGGTACGAAGGGGGAAGCACCACACGCAGCACAGCGGCCCAATGTACACCCCCGTCTAGCAGGAAGCCGCCCTGATAGTCTGGCACTGTGCGCCAGGTCGTTGCGTGGTAGGACGCGCCCGAGGGTAGGACTGTTTCGAAGTTCATGTGGTAGTACAGCACTGGCCCTACACTTGGTTGGGCCAGGAGGGAGGCTGCGCGGTGCAGGAAGGGCTCGTGGGCGAAGTCTGGTGTCAGCGGGTGTTCAACGACTGTTCAAGGGCTGTTCGGCAACTGTCCTCGCCCGCCCGAAGCCGTTGTCGAGACCGCTATGGCGGGACCCCTGTGTCTGGCACTGCCGCGGGAGGCGGGGCTGCCTTTGTTGAAGCAACAGAGCAGCCGGTGACCTCTGCGAAGTGCGAATCATTCTCTTTATCTGTCTGCGACAAGGTTGCAGCTTGTTGCGTGACGGCTGAACCGTTCGACTGAAACCATGGCCGCTAGGGTGTTCCAGACGAAGCTGGCACCCAGCATCACACCTCAAAAGGGAGGCCAGACCTCCATTGTTGAACAGAGCATCCAGTGACTTCTGCGAAATCCAAAGCAGATTCTCCATCTAACTGCGGTATGGTCGCAGCTAGTTGAGTGACGGCAGAGTCCATTCGACTGGAACCATGGCCTCCAGGATGTTCCAGACGAAACAGGCACCCGAAATCACAGCTCAAAAGGGCGGCCAGTCTTCCACTGCTGAAGCAACGAAGCAGCCAGTGTCTCCCACAATGTTCGAGCCAGCCTCCTCATCCAGCTGCGATAAGGTCACAGCTACTTTCGCGGCGGAGTCCATTCACCTGAAACCGTGGCCTCAAGAGCGACACCGGTCTTCGTTCAACGGCGACCATAACTTCCACGACATCTCCCAGCATATCCACAAACTCATAAATACTCACTCTCAGCAACCCTCCAAACAATCCCCTTCTCCCTCCACTCCCTCTCCCACTCCCTCACAAGCTCCCCGGCCTCCTCAACATTCCTCCCAACAGGTTTCTCACTAATCACGCTCTTCCCCTTCTCCCACGCTTTCCTTATCAAATCAGGCTGTACACCGAGCGGCAGCACCATAATGACCGCCTTGATGCTCTCATCGTTCAGAATCTCATCGAGACCCTCAGGGCCAGACTTTACCTGGGGAGAGGCAGAATTGGGCAGGCCAGTCTCAGAGGCTTTGGCGGCGAGTTTTTCGGCGGATTCTGCGGATCGAGACCAGATTGTAGAGATGCACAGGCCTGGCACGAGAGCGAGGGACGGGACGTAGGAGTTTGTCGCGAAGAGACCGCCTCCGAGGAGGGCGGCTTTTATGGGGGGGTGGGTGGCGGGGATGGTTTCTGTTGGGGGGGCTGGGGCTGACATTTTGTTGTATGGGTTTTGGGGTCGGAGGGGTGGGGTAGAGCGTTGAGCGACGGGAGCGGAGGTGGTGAGGTTGGATGAAAGGAGGTGGTTATCGAGTCGTGAGGTTGAGAGCAGAGGTAGAGAGCAGAGAGGTAGTCTTAGAGCAGAGAGGTTGGGTGTAGAGAGGTTTAGGAGAGGTTTAGGAGAGGGGTAGAGAGCAGAAAGGTTTAGGAGAGATATAAAGAGCAGGGAGGTTTAAAAGCGCTGTTTGAGGAGAGAGGTTTAAGAGTGATGTAAGAGGTAGAAAACGGAGGGTCTCGTGGAGATCAGAAAACAGCTGCTGCGAGGAGTATGAGGTCACCGTCCACACCGGTGACAAAGGGTGGGCCGCCGGCATTGACCTTCCCTGAAGCGGCATCGCGTTCCGATCGGCGGTTTGGCACGGTTAGCCGCGGAATTGGGATTGGCGGCCAGAAGGGGCGGCGCCATCCGCCGCGAATAGCACTACTGGCTTGGCATGAGCTCTGGTCTTGTGGCATTCGTGCACGGTCGCTTCGGCCTGACATGACACCCAGGAGGATGTGCATGTCAGTGTGGTGCATAGTGGATCGGGAAATGGTGCTTGCTGGCCAAGGGTTGGGCTGTTGCCATGTCCTTGCGTAGCGAAGGGTACGACAGGCTGCTATACTCAATGACGTTGACGGAGGTGAGATTGGCGGAGGTTCGTCCGGCGCGGACATAACTTCATGCGTCGATGTGTAAGTGGGCAGGGTGTGGCAGAGGCGTCGGGTTGAGTCTCGACGCTACTTGCTGCTGAGCGGCATATAGCTTCACGTTGTTGAGGAAACTCGACCAAATGGCTGTGTAAGGCGCATAGAATCTGCTTCAGCTTGTACTCAAAGAGCACGACTACACAGAGTGTCGCGCAAGGAGGGGATGCTGAGCGGCACAGGCCATCGTGCGGTACCACGGAATGTAGAGCTCTTTTGGCCTGTCGTTGTGCCCCCGGAGAGATGCGTCGTGGCATCAGGGCCACTTAAATACTCCCGACGTCAACAGCGCCCGCACTGCATTTGCTGGATACGCAAGCCAGATGCTTTCAATGTCTCAGTTGTCCGAGATGGGCTGAGAACAGCCAAGCGGTCAGTGATCTTACTCTCAAAACCTCAAGAAATGCATCCCATAAATCTACGGAGGGCTCCGCACCCTCCGTGTCTAATGCAAACGGCACGACGCTCAAGTCCAATGCTCCTGTGTGCAGCTCTTGCCACCTCTACTGGATCTAAACCTGCGCCTGCTCCACAGCCTTCTTCAGCTCCCGCCTGAACGCCCACTCGACAGCGAGCGCCACGTCGTCAGCGATGAAGGTCGGCTTCTTCGCGGGCTCGCCGCCAGGGTATACTCCCGTGCGGACAAGGACAGAGTTCCATCCGTATCCGTTCGCGCCGTCGATGTCTGTCGTCAGCTCGCGGTACAGGACCTAGCAGCTTGGAGAAGTTTCAGATTTTAATACTCACCGCTGAGAGGGTTGTCGCCGATCATGTACCTGGTCGTCAGCTGAAGACCTCGGGGAGTAGCTTGTTCGAGCACTGTGTCGCCAGGGCATGGGGGTGACGCTCGCTCTGCCTGATTACTCACACGTCCAGCGGCCCATTCACGCCGAGGCTCTTCGCCTGCCGGTCCAGCATCGTGTTGGCAAACTCGTACGAGGCGCGGTACGGCTTGCCGTACTGGTGATACGGGAGCTGGAGGCCAGTGCATGCCTTGTACACGGCTTCGGTCGAGATACGGAAGGCGCCCATGCCGAGTCGGACGATGGGGTAGTCGCTGGAAGTCAGCTTGCCAAGTCTAGCGAAGAAAGCTGGGACATCCTATCCGTCCTTCGCATGCGATTGGCGCTTCAAGCGGGACTGACATGTCTGCCCGTCCGAGAGACGCTGTGTACTCACGACTTCCACTCGAGGTCCGGATTCGAGAACCACAGAGGCACCTCACCGCCCTCCTTCTGCACATAGCGGTTCTGGCGCATCGTGCCGAGCAAACCACCCTCAGACTGCATGAGCTCGTTGATGATGGTAATGTCGCGGCCCCAGTCGTGCGAGTCGTGCAGGACAAAGATCGCCTCGATCGGCGTCACGTTGAAGTCGATGTCGTGCTGGGGTTAGCTGACGTTGCAACCTAGGCGAGCTTGAAGTAGGGAAGGCATCTCAGACTTACGCGAACGATGTCCTCGGACGGCGGGTCCGTCCTGTCCCAGATCGAGCGGCGCCAGTGGACAATGTCCTGCGGAATGACTGCCTTCTTGAGACCGTAGCTGGGTGTCAGCTCATTCCGTGCTACAAAAGCTGATCGAATCTCCTTCCCTGCAGTATTGCGACCCGCCAATCTCGGATGACAAGCTATCGAGAGAGGCACGGGGCAGCATTCTGCGAAGTTAAAGGTCAGGAGGGAGATACTCACGACTCGCCAACTCTTCGCGCATTATCCCCCGGCCCACCAATACACAAAACAACCTTGTCCTTGTACTCCCCTACAATGGCCTGCAGTGGCGTATGACTCTGCACGAGCTGATTCGGCCCGAGCTCGAGGTCAAAATCCTTGCTGAGAGCCTTTCTCCGCTCCTCGTCGGGCACACCACCTCCATTGGTCATGAGGAGGAACGGAACGGGCCGCTCGAGCCGACGGTCAATGTTGGCGAGGAACTGCAGCGTCCGCCGCGCCTGCGGGAGGACATGGTGGCCCTGCTTCAAGACGCCGTCGATGTCGAACGCGAAAGCGAGCGTCGGCGGGACGGGGAGGGGATCGGGGCCGGCTTGAGGGTTAGCTCGCGATCAACAGCCCCTGAGCTGGGATAGATGTGGAAACAGAGAGTAGCATTGTGAATGGGGTTGGAAGAAGAGGATAAGTCGCAGGGAAGGCGACACAGCCGCCAGATTAGAAGGGCGCAGGCTGTCAAAAACAACAGCGCCGAGGCACACTTTGTGTACTCACTAAGTCTGTATCGCACGCCCTTGGGCACAGGAGCACGCGCCAGGACGCGCGAGCTCGTGCGGAGAGCCAAAGTCGCCATTTTCGTGATACAGAGGTCAGAGCGAGTGAGTAACGTCAACAGATCCAGTGACGATGTATGCATGTCTGCGTCGGTCGGACCGTCATCTCCGTCCGGCTCATCTCCCTGGTTCCCTAGTCCGTCACCTTTGCCCGCGACAGCCGTGCAGCCGTGCAGCCGTGCATGGTGATACAGCCGAGCGGACGTGCCTGAGTCCTCCCTCTCTGGTGACCAGAAATGTGGAGTCCCACGCGGGACTAAAAATATCGTCCATCTGAACTTGACCACCAACTCTGATCCGGCCTACGGTCAAGCAGGTCGCAGGTCTTGGGTCTGGATGTAAACAAACACAACGAGCGACTAGAAACTTGCACCGCGATGGGGAAGAAGGACAAGAAGCAGACCTCTACTGCTGTCGACACGGCGGCTGATATTGACGACATCTTTGCCGCGCCGAAGAAGGCTACGAAATCTGACAAGCCGAAGGATAAGTCTGCCAAGTCATCGAAGGATTCGGAGAAGGCAGACAAGTCCAAGGGAGATAAGAAGGACAAGAAGGACAAGGACAAGGAGAAGGACAAGGGAGAGAAGAAGCGCAAGTCTGCCGATGGGGACGAGCCACCGAAAAAGAAGAAGAGCAAGGACGCTGCTGCTGCCGAGGGCGGATCAAGAGTCGTCGAGGAGGTCGTTGACCCGAGCTTAGCCGTCAAGGCTGCTGTCGAGAAGGCAAAGATCAAGAAGCCGGCGGCGAAGAAGGGCAAGGAGGTCGAGGAGGACATGGCGTTCCGAGACTCAAGGGGAGACGCTGGACGTGAGTACGCCCGTTCATTGGGGACAGACTACGGGACGCCGTTGGAGCTTACTGCGTGGCCACCGCCTCTGCGGTGACAGAGTGGACGGGGACCGGGACTGGCTGGCGCGCTCCCCGCAGCTGCAGAGTCGAAGTGTAGCTGACTTGCAGGAAAACGCACCGAGGAAGGCTACCTCGTCTTCAAGGAAGCCGAGCTCGGCATCGACCCCGAAGCCGGTGGCACGCCGCTGTGTCCCTTCGACTGCGATTGCTGTGAGTCTGATGATCTGCTGATTGGCATCTCGAGTGTAGTCTACATATGCTAACGGAGGCGTGCAGGCTTCTAATCTCATTCTCTCCGTTGTACAACCACCATCCCCACCCACGAGCCTCATCTTCACCGCAAACATTGCCCCTACATACAGGGCCACAATCATACACTCTATGCATTGCGCTTTTATCCGGACGCCATGTCTGCCGTCAGCTAATGCTGGAATTCGACAGCTCGCCTGCTCCCTGTACTCACAGTAATAGTCGTCCACGAGGGGAAGGTATCCCTCGAGCAGTCCTCCGGCGAGACCGATGAGGGGGATGCGCTGTAGACCACGAATGACAGACATGACCTTCGGGCGAGTCCATCCGACCCACATAGGTCCAGTGAGGAAGAAGCGAGAAGCGAGGCGGCGGTCGAGCTTGGAGTAGTGCTCGGCCAGCAGCGTCGAGTCGCCAGTGGGGGCGCGGAGGTTACGCGCGACCAGCTGCATGGCGAGAGGGATGAGGAAGGGGTAGAAGTAGGTCGACAGCGTCGGGAGAGACTCGGGGTTGTACTTCGACTTGGGGTGGCGCATGGCGTAGTAGAAGAGGAGCACTTGGACGAGGCTCGTCGTCGAGTTGAGGACCTCGGACAGCCACTCCTTCGCTGTGCAGAGCTCCGGCACCAGGCCGAGAGGGTGCATCTGGTACTCCTCCGGCAGAGACGCAACGAGCGGGTACAGGTGCGCCCGCAGAGGTGCGCGGTGGCCGATCTCCGGGATCACAGGCCGCGCGTCCTCAAACTTCTTACTCGGCGCTCCCGGGGCAGAGGCCTTCAGCTTGTGCTCTGGAATGATAGCGGGGTCGAACTCTCTTTGCGGCGTCGGAGGAGTCAGCACGGGACGCCGCGTCACGGCGAGGAGGATGAAGCGGAGCATGGTTCTGCCAGTCAGCTATCTAGTGAGGGAATCAGCTCAGCTCACTTGAAAGTCTCAATGCTGAGAACTAAACGCCAGCGGGCGCGATCGCCGAGCTTGCGCCGGATGAGCATCTCGAGTAACAGCTCGATGTATGTCACTGTCTGCAGCGTCCTCGACGCACGCCGGTATGCTCGCGACTTGTTCGTCCAATACCGCGTGTATCGCCTGTGCTCACTAGCCGGGGGAAGGAGCGGCTGCACACGGCTAGTCGGCGGTGGAGCGCCGAAAAGCGAGTCCGGTGCCGGGGGCTCGGGCGCAAAAGGATGCGGCGGGAGCGACAGCGATGGCGGGATGCGGCGCTCGAGGAGAGCATCATGTCCGCTGGACACTAGGGAGAGCAGTGCATACACTGTGATGTCAGCAATGTTGGTGGAGGGCTCGACTCACGGCCTTCGGACGCAACGTCAGCGTCTGCAAATCGGCCGGGGAGGAACCATGTGACGTTTCGGATGGTCGACTCGACGGTATTGACTGTGGAGATGTTGTCGACGAGTAGCTTCTCGTAGGCGTCTACGAGGTGGGAAGCCATGGTGTGTGTGACGGTGACGGATGGAGAGGAAGGTTGGAAGGAGTGGCTTAGGTTTGGCTGATGTCTGATGTCTGTTGGAATTGGGTGCTGTGTGTCGGTAAAGGTGGGTGGAAGACACCGGCATCTCTGGGCCGGGCGTTGGCTGGCTGGGCTGGCTGGGCTGGTTGGGTGAGTGGGTAGGCTGGGTAGGCTGGCTGGAGCTGGGTGGCACGCGATTCGGGTGGATGGGTGGGTGGTGGTCGCATGGCTGACACGGGCGACTCGGCTCCCTGGATCTGTCTGTGGATGGCGACAAGCGGAGCCCACCGATTCTCGATCCTCCGAGCGGCTCGACGGCTCGGTAAGTGGATCGGTGGAGAGTCATACTACTCGGGCAAAGGTAATGGGGGGGGGGGCGGAACCAGATTATGATAGGTCGATACGGTGGATACGGTGGATACGGTGGAGGCTAGATAGGCAGCCCCGGCATATTATATCACGGACTACTACGACTATGACGGAACCGAGTGGGGCTGGCCCAGATGCCTGGCCGCTTCCTTGTTACTGGAGTATATGCTCTGGTGGAGGTTAACCAAGTTAAGGTTGTAGTCCCCAGCACCAGGTGGCCAGTCAGAGCATGAGTAGCCCCTCATGTCATGTACGCAAGACCAAAGTTCATGGTTCATGGGGACCTGGCTGGGGGTACGGGGGTGCAAGAGCCGCAAAGGCTAGGCTTAACCTGGCTAAGCTCGAGCTGAAGCGAGTCTCGAGGGTTGGTCAGAGGATTCATTAATTCATTGTACGGCATTCACAACTGCGCGCGTGTACGTTGTTGCGTTAAGACGCTGCGTACGTTGGAGCGACAGATCGAGAGACAGAGAGTGACCACCCAGCCAGCCGCGTAGGACCGTGCCAGCCAGCGTACCAGCGTCACGACTACTGCTCTGCACACGCTCTGCGCGCTCTGCACATACCACACACACCAACGTACGCCCGCCCACCACCCACTCCGGCCACTCCGGCCACCCCGCGCGGCAAGAATCTCTCGTCCCATTTACGCTTCTCTGCTCCTGACCAGCCTGATGAACAGCCTGACCTGACTCTTGGTTGCCGTGGGCAAGCGCTTGCTCGCCTGACAAGACGGCTCGACGGCACGATCAAAGGATGCAGCGCTCAGGGGAGAGTCCGCCCGCTGGTCGGCCGGGCGAATGAATCAATACATGCATCGAACCAGGCCCTCGGACTGAATCCAATCGCCAAAAGGGACAAGGGTGACAAAGGGCCACAAGGGCCGTCAATATCAGGTTAAGCTGCAGAGCCCAGGGCCAGGGAATGAGCGCATCGTCCATCCATCGACCTCTTGTGCTAAGGAACTCACTAAAGTGAGCATGGTAGGTAGGTCTCCACCACCCACCACCACCGCCGACTTACACCACACTTGCACTCACACCTAGACCACGACCACGACCACCGCATCGCATCGCGCACGAGAACGACACTACAGACCCATGCCCATCCACTGTTCGCTTCTTCCCTCTTCCTCTCAACCTGTACACTCCTTCCTTCACTCGACTTCTGTCATGGTCCCTTAATCCAATCTATCACCGTAATAATTCTCTTGTTATCTCTCTTACGCAGCCAGCCGAGATCCCTCCACGAATTGCATAGGCAACACAACGCAACATACGTCCGTCCGTCATCTCCCCTACCCCGCACACACGCGCCAGCCAGCCAGCCAGCCAGCCCGCACACACGGTCCTTGCACCGACCTCGCCTCCTTCCTCCGACACTTTCCACTCCTTCACTGCAGCACTCTCCTCTCGCATCTTCCCCGACACTTCCTCGGTCTGACATCACCACCCCTCTCTTTCCGCCTGTCCCGCTCGTGCGTGTGGCAGTAGCTCGCTGATAAGCGGCACCCAGTCGTCACCATGAGCGGAACCCATGCTCGACCACCACCACCGCACATCAACGTTACTCTCGACCCGAATAGAGACTCCCGTTTCGAGAGTGCGCAAGAGGCTAACGACATCTTCGCTCTCTACGGTCGCGACTCATGGGCGTTATCAGACACGGCGTCGCTGCAGGAGCCGCAGCTCGCAGCTGCCTCCCACTCTGATCTCGGCAGCCCACGACTAGCTCCGCACCGAGCCAACGGCGGCGGCGGCGACCACATGGAGCAGTTAGACTCTGATGAGGAGCTCGCCAATGCTTCGCCGCCGCGGCCGTCGTTCGAGACGGCTCAGTCTCAACGCCCCGACTTTTCTCGACCACGACCAGGGCTGGATACTTTGGACAGCCCGCGCTCGGGGACGTTCAACCAAGGCGACGGGATAGTGCACGCGCAACCCTATCACCCTGGCGGAGGCTGGGGTGATGGAATGGAAGCTGAGCACGAGCACATTGATCGACGCGTGCCTGCAACACCCCCAGGTAATCGACAATTTGTGCGACCGCCATCTGAGAACCCGCAGCCTGGCCCGGCTGAGAGCCTAAACTCACACTACAGCAGCATGGGGCAGCACGAGTCGGTCTCGATGGACCACCAACACCACAACAACTCGCCGTACTCGCCGTACTCTGGTGCTGGATCTCAAGCGCACAGCGATCAGTACCACGATGCTCGCTCTGGCGGAGATCACAGCAGCTACTCTCCCAGTCCGGCTAGCCCGCCGAACGGTGCTGCCAGATCCCCGCCACCACTGGTCCAGACGCCATCGCCCCCCTCGACGATCCCGCGCATTCCTCCCCCTTCTCTCCCGCCTCACCTTCGCACACCGGAACGATTGTCTCCCCCTTCAGCGTCTACGGGATTGTCTCCCCCTTCTGCATCTGCGGGATCAGCACCAGTCCACCCTTCCATCGCACGGCTTAATGGGCGCGTACTCCGGAATGGGCCACCAGCTAGCCCTACCAGCGCTGGTGATCACAGCATGAGTCTCTCGCAAGCTTCGCTCGTCAGCTCGCAGTATCCGGGGGAAGACGACGAGGCATTCCATGTTCGCTCCACATGTGAGTTTCTTTGCAGCTACTGCGCTTGGCAACGCTTAGCTGACATTCAGACGCACGTTTAGAGGTCGAAGGAGTCTACGGCGATGGCTGGGATGAGGGCGTCGAGCGGACACGAGGCGGCGCCAACAATGCTGGCCGTGTCACGATGGTCTTCCCGGAGGAGCCCGGAGAGATCTCGGAGCAGGAGCGCGCTTTCCTGGCCTCACTCGACCGGTACGGCTTCGTCGATGTCCCGGCCCAGTCTCGGGCGGAGGGGCGCCTCGTACTCGTCCCGGCGTCTCCGTTCGGCAAGGTGCCTCGCCTGAAGGTCAAGTCGGGAGCGAAGCCGACGAAGCAACCTCCGCCGCCACCACCACCGGCGTCCAACGGACACCCGCCTTCCCCGCCGGTTCCTCCGCCGAACGGACCCTCTCGGATGGACCGCACGCGGGCACGCAAGAAGGAGGAAGAGCGAGTAATGAAGTGGCTGCAGATGATGAGCGTCGACAAGCGTGACTCGGGCGGGAATGTGACGCAATGGCGCTGGTCTAGTACAGATGGCGCCAAGCACCCGAAACGCATCTATAAAGGCATCCCAGATCGTTGGCGCATGGCAGCCTGGTGGACGCTAGCGGAGCAGCGAGCAGCGCGGGCATCTAGGAAGCAGCCAGCTGAGGCACTCGAGAGCGACTACGCCGTGCGCAAGGAGCAGCCATCGGCAAACGATGTACAGATCGATCTCGACGTACCGCGGACGATATCTGGCCATGCCCTGTTCAAGACGCGCTTCGGCCACGGTCAGCGAGCGCTGTTTCATGTCCTGCACGCCTTCTCGCAGACCTGCGGAACGTGCGGCTACTGCCAGGGCATGGGCAGTGTAGCAGCGACACTGCTGTGCTACTTTGCCCCAGAGGTAAGCTTATTCTTTCTTCTCGCTTGTCAGCTAACGAGTACAGCGCGCGTACACTCTCATGGTCCGCCTCCACGACCTCTACGACATGCACGGCATCTTTGCGCCGGGCTTCCCCGGCCTCTTAGAAACGTTTTACGTCCAAGAGCGATTGCTAGAGCACCTCATGCCCGACGTGTACGCGAGTTTCCAGCGAAACATGATCAGCTCGACGGCCTGGGGCACCAAGATCTACATCACGCTCTTCGTTAACGTCGTGCCGTTCAACACGCAGCTGAGGCTGTGGGACGCCCTGTTCCTGGACGGGTACGACGTTATGGTCCTGGCCGTACTCGGCCTCCTTTGGGCCTACAGGCCACTCCTGGCTCACAAGCACGCCAACTTTGAGAGCATCCTCAGCCTCCTGTCGTCGTACTTTGTCCTTGAGGACGAGGACGCCTACCTGGAGTGGATGCGGAAGGTGCTCCACTCTGGCGGCGTCCGGGAGCAGATTACGAACTGGCGGAGGGAGTGGCGCGGCTTGGTGGCCCGGGGAGAGGAGCAGGGCATCTTACTCTAGGCGGCGAGTTTGCGAGGCGGCGTCTCAGTCGGGGATGCTGAGGAGTACCAAATCATGGCCTCGCAGCGGCAAAGGCGAGAACCGAGGCCGCGAGGTCTTCAGCGGCCCACGGCACACTGGCAGGCGATACTATTCGGGGAGACCAATCTAAACCAGCGTCTACCAACCACTCCGCCGCCAACGCGGCGAGGCCGAAGGAAAAGGCCAGGAAAAACATACAGAGCGCTCCTCGGAAACATCCCGAGTCGAGCAGCGAGACACGATCAGCGGAGCGCAAGCTCAGCCAGGATCAGAGCAGGAGCGGGGGAGGGGCGCGTGAGGCTCCTCACAGGCGGCGCGACGGTGAGGAGCAGAGGGAATAGGCAAGCACCAAGGCGACATACCCACCAAAGCATAGAGACATCCGAAATCGAGGGCACCCAGTTCTTATAATATAGTTTTCTTCTCACCAAGCTACCTACACTACCTCTCACGAGTCATCCCACCGTCATTTTCTCCTCCTACCTCCTACCTCATTGCCTTGCTCCCTGCCCAGCGCACAGCTGCCCGCACAGCTGCCCAGCGCAACAACACATTGCATCTACACTCATTATCACACATATTCATAGAGTCCACTGCGGACGTATCGTGTCATGCTATGCGATATCTACTAGAGCACGTCTTTCGTTCTTGTTGACTGACTACTGATTTACGATGAGAGCGCAGGCGTCCGAGAGCGCACCGGTCGCCACTTGTGAGCTCAGCTATTTCCAATAGCATCTGAGCATCCCCAGCTCCCGATCAGTTCGTACTTGCTCTCCAGGTTCTGACTTCGCTTGGACTTGGACTTGCATTGGTGTTTCGGCACGCATCCCTGCAAGAGCCGCTCCAAACTCTGGCAGCCACACGTCGCTGAACATCATATGACATGCCCTCTGCTCTGCTTCAAGGGCTTGGCTCTGCTTCTGCTCATAGTCGCTTCGTCAGGCATTTTCCCTTTAGCCTGGCTTGGCTTTGCTCCCAGGCCATAGTTGCTGCCAGATCCCCTCTAGCCTGGTACGACGCGGCTATCCTCAATACGATGGCAGAGCAGTGCTTGAAACGCTTAGAATGCACGATACATGTGCTTATCTGCAGACTCTTGTTGACTGATATACACAGACTGACTGGGGCTTGGACTTCGTGGCATATTGATCGCCTCACACTGTCTGGCGTTGTGATCGCCTTACGTACCCTCTGTGGCCTACCGAAAGCCCGTCTCACTCCCAGCGTACTGATCGCCTCGCCTCCCTGTAGCATACTAATCGCCTCGCCTCTCTGTGACAAGCTGATCGCCTCACCTTTGGTAGCCGACTGACTTGCCTTGCTTCACTCACCCCCAGCCCACTGCGACACCTACACCTGGGTCAGCACATTCATACAGAAATAGTGCAGATGCTCGAGCTCGCGACCTCGCTGCTGAGGTCTCGGCCTCTCAGCCTGAGTCTCCTTATGCCGTACTCTCCGCCTCACCGCCTGATATCACCCAATGCTCGCGGCAGCTTGGCACTTCCCTCTCAGCCTCGCTTCGCTTCGCCTCTCACACCTGCTCTCCGCCTCATTTCGCTCAGTATCACCTCACTCTCACTCGCGGTCTCGATTCGTTCGCTCACTTCGTTCAGAGTCACCGCACTCTTCCTCACGGCGTCACTTCACTCAATGCCACATCAATCTTCCTCACAGCCTCACTTCGCTGAGGCCACACACGCTCCGCCACACTGCGCTCGCCCACTTCGCTCAGTGCCACCTCTGTGCTCCCGTCTCTACTCGCGGCGTCACCTCACTCTTACTCTCCGCCTCTCTTCGCTTAGTCTCACTCTGCTCTTATTCGCGACCTTGCGGTCTCGCTTCGCTCGTCCGCTGCGCTAGTCCAATGCACATGTTCATTCCTAATCTCTATATATGGGTTGGGATGGAGGGTTAACGTTTGTGGAGAACGAGAACGAAATAAAAACTGAATAAAAAAACCGATACCTTTTATCTGATCATCACCTATCACCTCGCTCTCGCTCATCATCTTGCTCCTTTTTCTCTGACTTTGATGTCAAAGATAAAGGACGTCTCTATATTTTTAGTGCCGTGGACTTTTTGACCGCGTATGGGTCTTGGGTCTTAGGCGGGGGTTGGGTCCAGCTCGCTCTCGCTTACACGAGGACTCGCTGAAGCTCCGAGGACTCGCTGAAGCTCGCGCAGCTCGCTTGAAGCTCACTAACGTTCGCTCAGGCTCGCTTTCGCTCGCTTCGCTCGCGCGCTCGCCATTTACTGAGCGATAGCAAACGCGATAGCCGACGAGTCCGAGTGCGAGATGGAAACCTCAATCTTCTTGTTGCCCGCGGCCTTCTTGGCGTCGCCCGAGAGGCGGACCTGGGGGCCCGTCTCGGTCGCAACGATCTCAATGTCCTTCATAGCCGCGCCGGCGCCCTTGGAGGGGACGCCGAGGGCCTTGAAGACGGCCTCCTTGGCGGCCCAGCGGCCGGCGAACGAGGCGTCAACATCAGGCGCCTTGGAGCAGTACATGATCTCGTCCTGGGTAAAGTTGCGCATGCGGAAGTTCTCGCTGGTGGGGACGGCGGAGATGAGCTCCGTGTCGACGCCGACGCCGGCGGTCGCCTTCTGGTGCTTGAGCAGCTGCTTGACCGTGTCGGCGTGCTCGGCCTTGGCGGGGAGCTGCGACGGCAGCTTGCCCTGGAACGCGTAGCTGCCCTTTGCGGTGGGGGTGGCGCGGGCGAGCGGGTTGAGGAGGACAGCACCCTCGAGCTCGGGCGTGTACGGCGGCGCGTCCTTGATCTGGACGAGGTTGTTCTCGACAAACGCCTGCGACAGGCGCGTGTAGCTGTCCAGCTCGCGCTCGCGGCGCTTCTGCTTGTACTGCTCGAGCTGCGTCGGCTCGATCGCAGCGTACAGGTAGCGCGGGTGCAAGATGGCGACCTGGCCGCCGACCTGGCCGAAACCGAACGAGGTCAGGAGACCGGCCTCGAGGCGCGTGTGCTGGATCGACTTGGAGGGGTAGAACAGGAAGGGGAACGCACGCAGCTCCTCCGAGATGTTGTCCGCGTTGCGGTTGCCGGGCACGAGAGCAGAGTTGAGCGTCTGCAGCATGCCGTTGAACATCCACGCAGCGGCTCCACCCTTGGGGTGACCCGTGAGGTACTTCTGCGTGATGACGGGCACGGCGTTGCCCTTGGTGCGGCCGAGCTGCTCGAACTGCAGGTTGTACACACCAGACTCGTTCTTGTCGTTGGCCTTGGTCGAGGTACCGTGGCACGAGATGACACCGACAGCGTCAGCGTCGAGACCCCAGACGGCGAGGGCGCGGCGCAGAGGGGCAATAGAGGGGTCAGAGCCCTCGAGCATACCAAAGGTGGCGAGGGCGTCCTTCTCCTGGCGCTTGGCCTCGGACTCGATGAGCTCGACGCGGCGCTTAAAGTCCTCGCCATCGGTGGACTCGCCAGAGGCAGCGAGCTCGTCGCGGATGAAGTCAATCTCGTTCTCCATCCACTGCGCGATCTGCTTGCGGCGGAACGCAAGCTGGCGGGCACGGTACTTGACGTCGAGGATGGGGAGCGACGCCTTGGGGTTGACCTCGCGGGCGGTGGAGAGGACACCACGGCCGGGAGCGGGGACGGAACGGCCAGCCTTGTCGGTGTGGGTCGACGAGTAGGCAACGATACCCTGGATGGAGGCACCCATCTCGAGGGCAGTCTTGGCGCTCATGAGGACGTGGACACCGCAGCCCTGCGACTCCATGAAACCGGCACGGGTAGAGGTCATGGGGCGCGAGAACTCGTTGGGCTCACGGCCGTTGGCAAACTCAGACTCGGCGTTCGAGGTCGCCTTCATGTTGGCGAACTCGTACGAGCCCTCCTCGGAGAAGTCGTCGTAACCACCGGCGATCATGACCTTGGCCTTGCCGCTGATGATCGAGTCGCAGGCAATCTCGACGGACTGCAGAGCAGTGGCACAAGCACCGACGGGGATCTTGACGGGACCCGAGGCGGACATGAGGAGCAGGTTGACCCATCCAGCAACAGTGTTGATGAAGGTCTCCTGGAGAATGTCCTTCTGGACGTCCTTCTCCTCGCGACGGTCCTTGAACATCTGCGAGAGCGAGTGCATACCACCCATACCGGAACCGAGCGAGGTACCGACCTCCGAGGGGTGGACGTGCTTGTAGATCTCGTAAGGGTCGGTGACGCCCGACATGATGAGGGCCTCCATGACCGAGACAAGGGCCCAGAGGGCAGTGCGGTCGGTCTGGGCAATGATGTCGTCGGGGAGACCGTAGCGCTTGGCGTCCCAGCCAGTGGGGATCTGGCCGGCGACGACGCGGTCGAACTTGACGGCCTTGGGGAGGAGGACACGGGCACCCTTCTTGAACTTGACGAACCACTCGCCGCTGTCCTGGGCCCAGATGTCGACGTTGTCGCCCTGCTCACGCTTGAACTTGGCGGCGTCATCGGCAGAGACCTCGAGGGGCTCGAGGTCGTGCGAGAGCTCAACCTCCTGGGTGAAGCCCTTGCGCTCGGGGTCGTAGCCGTGGAAGAGCTCAGGCTCAATGAGACGGATACCAGTGTGCTCGAGGATCTCCTTCTCGTACTTGGAGCGGACGTCCTTGTCGTCGACGGGCTCGCCAGACTTGGCGTCAACCCATCCAACGTAGGCCTTGCCGTCCTTGAGCTTGCCGTCGAGGTACTTGATGTAGCCCATCATCCAGGCGAGCTCGATGCAGCCCTCGATGGTGAACTCACCGCGGGCCTCCATCTCCCAACGGGTGCGCGAGGAGCCCCAAGGGCCGACCTCGGCGAAACCGGTACAGACAATGACCTTGTCAAGGTCAATGAGGCCCTGGAGGTGGTTGAGCTCCTTGAGGACGTCGTCGCCCTCGATCTTGGGGAAGTCAAAGTTGAAGTTGGCGCGAGGAGCAATGGAAACCTTCTGGTGAAGGCGCTCAGCGTCAGCGCCGTTGGTGACACGGAAGTCGGCACCGTTGTCAAGAGCGATGGCCTTGCGGAGGTCGGCAATCTTGTTGATGTCAAGACGGATCGAGGTCATGACGTCGGCGAGGCCGGCAACGCGGTCCATACCACCGTTAAGGTCAGCCCAGATGGGCTCGATCTGGGTGATGTCGAAGAGGAGAGGGTGCATCAGACCAAGAATGTTGAAGGCCATCTCCTTGGCCGAGAAGGTGCGGACACCGAGCTTCTCAAGGCCCTCAGCGACAAAGTTGGTGGCGCTCATGAGACCAGTACCACGGGTCCAGCCAATGACGGCACCAGCGATACAGAGGTACTCGCCCCAGGACTCGGAAGCCCAACGGTTGAACAGGGTCTCGAGCGAGATCTTGGACTCGGCGTAGAGACCGTCGTTACCGAAGATACCGTGGTTGGGCGAGAGGGGAAGAACAACCTGGGTGGGGCGGGTAACGAACTTGCGGGCAGCCTTCTTGGTCTTGACGGCACCAAGGAGACGGAGGAGGTTGGTCAACATGAGACGGTGAGCAAGCTCAGAGCGGTCGTCGAGACCGTCAATCTCACGGCCGTTCTCGGGAAGAGCCGCGAAGGGGACAATGTAGTCAAGGTCGACGCCGAGGTCGTTGTAGATGTAGTCGACGAGGGCCTCAACGTCCTGCTTGGAGGCACCGTTGAAGGGGACGACAATGAGCTTGGAGCCCTTGGAGCCGACCTCGTGGAAGATGTTCTTGTAGTAGTCGACAGTCTCGCGGCTGTAGCGAGAAGTGGTGACAACACAGGTGGCACCGCCAGAGAGCAGGCCCTTGAGAATCTCAACACCGATGGAGCCCTTGCCGACACCGGTCAGGAGGGCAGCCTTCTTGGCGAAGGTGACACCAGAGGAGGCAATCTCGGTCAGAACATCAAAGTAGATGTTGGTGAGCTTGTTGGAGTAAGCCCAGGCAGTTCCCGTCTTCCTCTTGAGGTGGAGGAAGGGGAGGTGCTCGTCGTCGACCTCGGTGCGGTCCTCGACCTGGGGGCGGAGGAACTGCGAGGAGTCACGGCGGCCCTTGGGGCCCTTGGCGCGCTCCAGGGGGTCCTTGGAAGCGGCCGAGTCGGCCTGCTGACCGAGGGACTTGATGACCTCAGAGTACATGTTACGGATAGCAGCCTTCTGGGCGCTGGTAATGGAAGGCTGGGCGTTGACGAGCTCCCAGAGCTTCTCAATGTCGGCCTGAGCCTTCTCGAGGTTGACCTGAGCCTCGACCTCACCGCCGCTGGCCATCTCCTTGACGTAGCTCTCGAGCTTACGGACGTGCTGGCGGGGGATCTCAGAGTACTGAATGTCACCCTTCTGGGAGACCTCGGTGTGGGGAGCGGTGGGGAGGGCGACATCGCGGTAAACGGGCGGCTTGTCGACAACCTCAAGACCTGGGCGGGAGTCAGTGGCTGCCACTTTCAGGCTGTTTCTATGACTTACAGTTCTCGAGGAGGATCTGGCCGAACTTCTTGGCCTTCTCGTAGTTGGGGCCCTTGGAGGGGTCGACGTTGTCGATGTGGTACTTCATGTAGCTGCGATGGTCAGAATTCGCCGAGATTTTGAATTTGAGCAGCTCGTTGGCTCTCAGTTACTCACTCAATGAGCGCGGGGTCTGCACGGTTCATCTGAATAGTTCGTCAGCGTCCGTGTATGAGACATGGGCAGTGTGCGGTCCATCAGGAGCTACTCACGATAGCAATGCAGCGCGACGTGAGCTCACGGCGCACGTAGTCGGCGTCGGCGGACATGGCTGCGAGATTGGCAGGTCGCCGACTTGTTCAGGAAAGAGAGAGAGAGAGAGAGGAGTTGAGGAGGGACAGAAGTCGTTGGCTGTCAGAAAAGTCGGGAAGAGAGAAGTTGGCAGGGAAGAGGAGTCAGGAGGAGGAGGGGCGGGGCGACTCTTGTTGGTGGGTTAGAGGAGAGAGGGGAAGAGAGATGAAGAAGAGGTGTGAGCCGGGTCTTGGGACGACAATTAACAAGACTTTACGACGGCGAGATGATCGGAGAGGATGGGGAGACGGAAAGAAGCGCTTGAGAAAGCGTTGCAGTTTACTTTGAGGAAACGGCAGCGAGTGACGACGGCTGCGGCTTTGACGGCTTGAAGGTAGCTGGTACAACTGCACTGTCTGGCTACGAGCGTAGGTGGTCGACCGCCATCCATCGGTCGGATTCTCTACTGGCTGCTGAAGCTATGGGGCAGAGATAACCCAACCCCACCCCACACTCGGCCACGCGAGGATGGTTCCGTGGCCGTGATAATGGGGCAAAAGTGCCGAGGGGACCCTGAGTCGGCCCTGCGCCTGTCAAAACCCCTGGGATGCAAATCTATCGTGTTTCGCACTTAATCGCACACTGTAGGCCGTAGGCTGAGGGCGCAGTACCGGCGGCGGGGCGGCAGGGGCGGCGGGCGTGGTCCGCGTGCCGCGGTCGGTCGGCCTTTCCCTCACCCATCACCTCACCGCGACCGCGAGCCAAGACTTAGCCAGCCAGCCAGGCACGTCGCGTACCTGTCGGTCTCGCCTCCACCAACTCCGAACGCCCTCCACCTCTTTGCGTTGGACTTTTTTTCCTCCTTCCTTCGCTGCAAGGTACGCAGGTTCTATCAGTTGCGCCGAAGCGCCGCCGAGCGCCGCCGCGCCTACCCTTTTGGAGCTTGGCTGCATCTGGCGGGACATGCTCGTCTCGATGGCGCATGACTCCTGCTTTTGGAGCGCGGCATCATGTCTGAGCGCCCAGACTTCTGTCTGAGCCAGACTGTCAGGCGGGCGTCTCAGCTGGCTGGCTGGCTGGGAAGATCCCTGTCATCACCTGATGTCTGATTGGCATCATGGCATCACATCTCGCGCACTTCACCCGATCCGTTGCCATGCTGGCCTTGCCGCCCTCTACCCTCTGCCCTACAACATTTTGGCTTCGCATCGCTCCAAGGGCAAGGGACGACCGCCGACGGATACGGACAGATGGTGGCGCGAGGACAGCATGGCGTTAAGACCCACGTCGCACGCACGGCGAAGTACTAAGCCTGGTGGAGCACTGACTGAGCATGACTACCTCTTGTGCATGCGTGCATGCCGCGGCTTTCTGCTGACTACTGCGAAGCAATAATAACCTGCACGATCGCAACCTTGTCATCGGTGACGACTGAGCAGGGCAGGGTGTGTCTACTGGGTGGCTGCTAGGAAATACATAGGATAGCTAAGGGACGAATGCATGCTACCTGGGACGGATGCCTGAAAGCGCACCTGGTCAGTCTGCCTAGTGGAATGTGAGATCATCGCTGATTTGTATTTAATGAGATTGTGCCTTTGTGACGACGTGCGCGATCAGCGCCTGTATCTGCGACATGAGACCGACCGTTTACGCAAGCGATGGGCGGCTGGGCGGCCTGGGCGGACGATTAGTAGCGGTTTCACTAGTGCAGAATGGAATTGGCCGCGTTGGGTAATTGGGTAATAGGGTTGGTATTTGGGCGATCTGGCGAGGATGAATTAGCTGATACCGAATTGCTTCTGCCTGCAAAAGTTACGGGACGGCCCACTATGAAACCCCAAAGATAAAATTATCTCTGTGCGATAGGCCGAACGTGTCCGCCGTCACCCAACGTGCTCGATCGGCTACATCGGTCCTATCTCGCAGTGCGTGCGTGCACCACCGCTCCATGCCGTCCGCACACACACACACACACATGCATCTCACATGCTACAACTGATGGCTCCGAAGCATGACGTTTGCTGCGGCATGCACAGTGCCAAGCAAAGTTAGAAGCTCACCGATCGGAGTTAGAGCCGTGCACGGTGCTCGCATCTAGAAGTCTCGGGCGTGTGGTGGAGACAACTTTGTTCACATGGATGCGGGTGGATGGATGCGATGACAGAGGGAGAGGCAGACGAGAGATGCCGACGTGCACCGACCGTTGCACCGACGCACCGACGACGCACCGATCCGACGGCACGGCATGGTGCGCGGCCTGGCCGCCCGCCCTACACTTCCGTGCCTGGCCAACTTCGCCGCTTGGCCGCAGGATCGCAGGCGACGACAAGGCGCAGACAGCGCGGGCGTTTCCCACCGTTCAAACGTTGGGGTTACTGGGCCACGTGGCAAAGATGCGTCCGCCTATCTCTGGACCCTGTCGCCCTGCGGTCCCTGAATGATTTCGCCCTGCCGCCCTGTACCCCACACTCCCCACCACCAGAAATCGCGACCGCTGCAAACCACTGGGGACACAGGAGAAATCCAATCCAAAGCCCCCGAGTCCCAGTTGGGGCAACCGCTGCACCAGCTACTGGGCCGCCGACAGACACCACCACGACACACCACCGCCGTCCTCACTCACCGCTCGCTCACCTCCTCCTGGCCCTCGTCAATCACCCCGCCCTCGCTACCCAAAAGTCGTCGCCAGCTCTTGGACTCTGACTCTTTCTCCATCTCCCTTTATCTTTAGGACCACGGGTGGTTACATCTTACCATCTCCCCTCATCTCTCTCTCTCTCTCTCTCTACATCTCCCATCCGCTAACCTCCTCTCTCCTCTCATCTCTCCATCTCTCTCGACCACCACACGAAGAAGAAACGAAACAAAAGCGCGACACTCTCTATATTTCCGTCGTCTCGCTTTCTCTCTAACCTCTAGAAACCCCTCCCCCTCTTCTTTCTCTCGTTAACAAGTTTGGGACTGCCGCAAGTCCAACCGCCCAGCATGGCGTCCCTCTTCAGCGGTCCCCCGCCTACCCGGCCCCTCGTTCTGCACTCGCCTGCAGCCCGCGTTCACATTCTCGTCCCCGCCTCCCCCCTCTCCGCCTGGGTCGCCTCCGAAGTTCTCGCCCAGGAGTTCCACGACTCTCGCATCGCCGACGACGATGTTCCCGCCCCCGTCGATGAGGACGACGAGGACGCTCAGGTCGCCGAGCCCACCAACGAGCCCCAGGTCAAGCTCCTCGCTCGCTTCCTGTCGTTTGTCGCCGACAAGGTTTCTTCCGAGCCTTCCGATGAGCTCGTCCAGGTCCTTCTTGCGACCTACGAGCGCTTCAACGAGCTCTTCCTGAGCTCTGAGAACGTTCTCTCGCTCGTTCAGGACTACCAGCCCGAGGTCCGCGCTGAGGTTCTGACCGCCTACTTCAAGGCTTTCGCGGCTCTCCGCAAGGCTCTCGGCGACTCTGCCGTCAAGATTGCCCACCCGTCGGCCCTTCTCGAGGCCGCCAAGAAGGGTGAGGCCGAGCTCTACGCCCTTTTCGGTGGACAGGGTGTCAACGAGGTGAGTTTGGCCGGAAAATGAGCACTTCGATGATCAATTTCGCTGACAATCGCAGACCTACTTCGATGAGCTTCAGTCGCTCTTCAACGTCTACCGCCCCTTCGTCGAGGAGTACCTCGAGAAGCTTACCGAGGAGGTTCTCGTCCCCCTCGCCCAGAAGGCCGACGCTGACGGATTCCCCTACTACTCCCAGGGCCTTGACCTGATCGGCTGGCTCCGCGGCACTGCCGTTCGCCCCTCGGTCGAGTACCTCGCGTCGATTCCTCTGTCGCTCCCTCTCATTGGCACCACCCAGCTCACTCAGTACTGGATTGCGTGCAAGGTCGCTGATGTTACCCCGGGAGACCTCCGCTCTCTCTTCGGCGGTGCCACCGGCCACTCGCAGGGCCTCGTCTCGGCCATCGCTGTTGCCGCCTCCGACTCGTGGAAGTCGCTCGAGGCCAACATCTTCAAGGCTGTCCGCCTTCTGTTCTTCATCGGTCTCCGTGGTCAGGAGGCCTTCCCCATCGTTGCCATCGAGCCCGAGATCATTGCCGACACCACTGCCAACAACGAGGGCACCCCCACCCCCATGCTCGCCGTTAACGGCTTGAGCCGCAAGGCCCTCGAGGGCCACATTGAGAAGGTCAACGCCTTCCTGCCCGAGAACGCCAAGGTCGGCATCTCGCTCTTCAACGCTGCGACCATGTTCATTGTCACTGGTCCCCCCAAGTCGCTCTACGGTCTCGCTACCGCCCTCCGCAAGGTCATGGCCCCCGCCGGCCTCGACCAGGGACGTATCCCCTTCTCGAAGCGCAAGGCTGTCTTCAACATCCGCTTCCTGCCCATCAACGTCCCCTACCACTCTGATTACCTTCAGGGTGCCACTGAGCGTCTTCTGAAGAACGACTTCTCTGACGACTGGTCTGCCTCTGAGCTTGCTATTCCCGTTTACAACACCGAGGATGGTGAGTCATTTTACCCCTGGGGCGGCCACGCCCCACTTTTCAAAATTCACCGAGATTGCTTCCGCTAACGTTATCGCAGGCTCGGACATGCGCAAGTCCGCCGGCTCGATTGCCGAGAGCGCTCTTGACCAGATCTTCACCAAGCACATCCACTGGGCCAAGGCTTGCAACTTCCCGTCGACCGCCACCCACGCCGTCGACTTCGGCCCCGGTGGCAACTCCGGTGTCGGCTTCCTCGTCTCTCGTGTCACCGAGGGCCGTGGTGTCCGCACTGTGATCATCGGCGAGAAGGGCGCTTCTGCCGCCGAGTTCTACGATGCCAACAAGGTCCGCACTGAGCCTGCCTGGCAGAGGGAGTACCACCCCCGCCTCGTTAAGACTCTTGACGGCAAGATCAACATTGACACCCCCTTCTCTCGCCTCCTCGGCAAGCCTCCCATCATGGTCCCGGGTATGACTCCCACCACTGTTGGTGCCAACCTGGTCTCGGCCACCCTCAACGCCGGCTACCACATCGAGCTTGCCGGTGGTGGTCACTTCGCCCCCTTCATCCTCCGCGCCAAGGTTGACGAGCTCATGCGCCGCAACAAGCCCGGACTTGGTATCACGGTGAACGCTCTGTACATCAACCAGCCCCAGTTCACCTTCCAGTACCCCCTCCTCCAGGAGATGCGCCGTGAGGGTCTCCCCATCGAGGGCTTCTGTATCGCTGCTGGTATCCCCAGCTCGGACAAGGCCACCGAGATCATCACCAACATCAAGAACGCCGGCCTGAAGCACATTGCCTTCAAGCCCGGATCCACTGAGGGTATCCGTCAGGTTGTCAACATTGCCCGTGCCAACCCCGACTTCCCCATCATCCTTCAGTGGACTGGTGGTCGTGCCGGTGGTCACCACTCGGCTGAGGACTTCCACCAGCCTATCATCTCCACCTACTCGTCGATCCGCAAGTGCCCCAACATCTCGCTCATTGCCGGATCCGGCTTCGGTGGTGCTGAGGATGTCTGGCCCTACATCTCTGGTGACTGGTCGACCAAGTTCGGCCTGCAGCCCATGCCCTTCGACGGTGTCCTCTACGGCTCCCGTGTCATGGTTGCCAAGGAGGCCGACACCGCGCCCCAGGTCAAGAAGCTCATCGTCGAGGCTCCTGGTGTCGACGACCACGAGTGGGAGGGCACCTACGACAAGCCCACTGGTGGTATCCTCACTGTCCGCTCCGAGCTCGGTGAGCCCATCCACAAGATTGCTACTCGTGGTGTCAAGCTCTGGCGTGAGTTCGACGACACTGTCTTCAACCTGCCCCGTAACAAGCGTAAGGCTTGGCTCGAGAGCAAGAAGGACTACGTCATTGAGCGCCTCAACGCCGACTTCAACAAGCCCTGGTTCCCCATGAAGAAGGGCGGTGTTGCTGTCGACGACCTCTCGAAGATGACCTACGAGGAGGTCACCCGCCGCATGATCCAGCTCATGTACGTCGCTAGCGACAAGCGCTGGGTCGACATTTCGCTCCGCAACCTCACTGGTGACTGGCTCCGCCGTGTCGAGGAGCGCTTCGCTGGAGTTGACGGTATCCGCACCAAGGAGTCCCTCCTCCAGAGCTTCTCTGCTCTTGACGACCCCGTCCCCACGGTCGACGCCTTCTTCGAGCACTACACCAAGGGCAAGGAGCAGCTCATCGCTGCCGAGGACAAGGCCTACTTCCTGAGCATTGCTGGACGCCCCTTCCAGAAGCCCGTCCCCTTCATCCCCGTCTTCGATGACAACTTCGAGTTCTGGTTCAAGAAGGACTCGCTCTGGGTCGCCGAGGACATCGAGGCCGTCTTCGACAAGGACGCCCAGCGTGTCTGTATCCTGCAGGGCCCCATGGCCGTCAAGCACTCCAAGGTCGTTGACGAGCCCATTGCCGACCTCCTCGGCAACATTGAGGGTCTCCTGACCAAGTACATTCTTGAGCGCTACTACGACAACGACGAGTCGAAGGTGCCCACTCTTGACTACATCGGTGCCCGCCCTAGCAAGCCGCACACCATGTACGCCCAGGAGTCGGTTGAGAACAACGTCCGCACTCTGTCTCTCACCGACAAGCTGCCTCGCGTTGAGGACTGGCTCCAGCGCATTGCTGGCCCCAAGCTCACCTGGCTCCGCGCTGCCCTCACGACCCCCAACGTCGTCCAGGGCAAGATGTACGCTACCAACCCCTTCCGTCGTATCTTTGCTCCCCGCAAGGACCAGACTGTCCGCATCACCCCCGCTGAGGGTGAGCCCGAGAAGGTTGAGGTCTTCGGTGCCATCCGCTCTGCCGGCAACTCGCCCAAGGACTTCAAGGCTGTCGAGCTCTCGTTCGACCGCAAGAGCCGCATCATCACCATGCAGCTCAACGAGGAGCGCCTCGGCTCGTCGGTTCCTCTCACCTTCACCTTCGAGTACAAGCCCGAGCAGGGCTACGCTCCCATCCACGAGGTCATGGAGGGCCGCAACAAGGCCATCAAGGACTTCTACTGGCGCCTGTGGTTCGGCGACAACGAGAAGCTCCCTAACCTTCCCCTCGACAAGACCTTCACTTGCGGTGCCACTGAGGTCGACCCTGCCACCATCCAGCGCTTCTGTGATGTCGTCGGCAACCAGGGTGAGAAGTTCAAGGCTGCTCGCAACAAGGAGATCCTTGCCCCCATGGACTACGCCATTGTTCTTGGCTGGCAGTCGATCATGAAGACCATCTTCCCCGAGGCCATTGACGGTGACCTCATCAACCTTGTCCACCTCTCGAACGGCTTCCGCTTCATTGAGGGTGTCGCTCCCCTCAAGGCTGGCGACGTCTGCACCACTGAGGCTCGCGTCACCTCTGTCACCAACTCTGACAGCGGCAAGACCGTCAAGGTCAAGGGCTACGTTCTCCGCGATGGTGAGGCGGTCATCGAGGTCAACTCGGCCTTCCTGTACCGCGGCAAGTTCACCGACTACGAGAACACCTTCGAGACTGTCGAGGAGCCTGACTACGTTGTCAAGCTCGACAAGCCCACCTCGGTCGGCGTTCTTCAGTCGAAGCCCTGGTTCGAGTGGGACGACGACTCGGTTCCTCTTGACATCGGCACCGAGCTCACCTTCAAGGTCAAGACCAAGCTCACCTTCAAGGACAAGAACACCTACCAGGCTGTCAAGGTCACCGGCGCTGCCTTCATCCGCAGCCAGACCAAGCAGCTCGTCCAGGTCGCCACCGTCGACTACGAGGCTCACAACTCCAAGGGCAACCCCGTTGTCGAGTACCTCAAGCGTCACGGCAAGGCCGTCGGTCTCCCCGTCCCTCTCGAGTCGGGCGGCTACTCGCTCATCACCGACCCCGCTACCGCGACCTACCGCACCCCTGCCTCGAACGAGAACTACTCCAAGATCTCGGGTGACTTCAACCCCATCCACATCAACCCGTACTTCTCGGACTTTGCCAACCTCCCTGGCACCATCACCCACGGCATGTGGTCTTCGGCCGCTACCCGCAAGTACGTCGAGTCTGTCGCTGCGGACAACCACCCCGAGCGCGTTCTCTCGTACGACGTCAACTTTGTCGGCATGGTCCTGCCTGGCGACGAGATCAACGTCAAGCTTACCCACACCGCTATGCGTGACGGTAAGAAGGTGATCAAGGTCGAGGCCTTCAACCAGGACGGTCAGAAGGTCATCGACGGCCAGACCGAGGTCCTCCAGCCCCCTACCACCTACGTCTTCACTGGCCAGGGTTCGCAGGAGGTTGGTATGGGTATGGAGCTCTACAACAACTCGGACGTCGCTCGCGCCGTCTGGGACGCTGCCGACGCTCACCTTACCTCGACCTACGGCTTCTCGATCATTGACATTGTCAAGAACAACCCCAAGGAGCTCACCATTCACTTCGGTGGCGTCAAGGGTCAGGCCATCCGCCAGCGCTACATGGAGCTCACCTACGACTCGATCGACGAGAACGGCCAGGTCAAGACTCAGCCGCTTTTCGGCGACATCGACCTCTACACCCAGAGCTACACCTTCTCGCACCCTCAGGGTCTTCTGTTCGCTACTCAGTACACTCAGATCGCCCTTGTCGTTACCGAGAAGGCTGCCTTTGACGACATGAAGGCCAAGGGTCTCATCGACCAGAACGCTCCCTTCGCCGGTCACTCGCTCGGAGAGTACTCTGCTCTCGCGTCGATCGCCGACGTTCTTCCCATCTCGGCCCTGTCCGACGTCGTGTTCTTCCGTGGTATCACGATGCAGCGCGCCGTCAAGCGTGACGCTGAGGGCAAGTCTCAGTACGCGATGATGGCTGTCAACCCCTCGCGTGTTGGCAAGTCGTTCTCTGAGCCGGCTCTTCGTGAGATCGTTGACCAGATCTCGAAGCAGAAGGAGGTTCTGCTCCAGATTGTCAACCTCAACGTTGCCGACCAGCAGTACGTCACTGCCGGTGAGCTCCGTGCTCTCGCCACCCTCACCAACGTGCTCAACATGCTCAAGCACCAGAAGATCGACCTTGAGAAGCTCTCCAAGACCATGTCTGTCGAGCAGCTCAAGGAGCACCTGACCGAGATCATCAACGGCTGCTGGGACATGATGGAGGAGAAGGCCAAGAAGGACGGCGGCCAGGTCAACCTGGAGCGTGGCTACGCCACTATCCCCCTGCCTGGTATCGACGTGCCCTTCCACTCGCGCTACCTCTGGCCTGGTGTCCTGTCGTTCCGCAACTACCTCATCAAGAAGATCGACCCGGAGCACCTCAACCCCGACCGTCTCGTTGGCAAGTACATCCCCAACCTCATCGCCGAGCCCTTCGAGGTTACCAAGGAGTACGTCCAGAAGATCTACGACGAGACCAACTCGCCGCGCATGGAGGCTGTCCTCAAGGGCTGGGAGTCGGAGTCTTGGGCCTCGCCCCAGAACCGCCAGCGCCTTGCGTACAGCATCCTGACCGAGTGTCTTGCCTACCAGTTCGCCTCGCCCGTGCGCTGGATCGAGACGCAGGATGTGCTCTTCCAGAAGGCCAAGTTCGAGCGCTTCATCGAGGTCGGCCCCGGCCCCGTCCTCGCTGGTATGGCCACCCGTACCCTCAAGGCCAAGTACGAGGCCCAGGACGGTGCCCGCTCGCTCAAGCGTGCCATCCTCTGCCACGCCAAGAACCACAAGGAGGTCTACTACGCGTTCGAGGATGAGGTCGCTGAGGCTCCCGCCGCTGCCGGTGGCGAGGAGGCTGCCCCCAAGGAGGCTGCCCCTGCCCCCACTCAGGCCGCTGCTCCCGCCCCTGTTGCCGCTCCTGCTCCCTCTGCCGGCCCGGCCCAGCAGGTCGAGGACGCTCCTCCCAAGGCCGTCGACACTGTCCGTGTCATCGTTGCCCAGAAGCTCAAGAAGCAGGCCGGTGACATTCCCCTCTCCAAGTCGCTCAAGGAGCTCTCTGGCGGCAAGTCGACTCTGCAGAACGAGATCCTCGGTGACCTGCAGACCGAGTTCGCCTCTGCTCCGGAGAAGGGCGAGGACCTCCCTCTCGACGAGCTCGGTGCCGCTCTCTCGGTCGGCTACTCGAACCTGGGCAAGCACTCCATGGGTCTCACCAACCGCATGATCGCGTCCAAGTTCCCCGGTGGCTTCAACATCTCTGCGGCCCGTAACCACCTGAACAAGACCTGGGGTCTTGGTCCTCAGCGCGCCGACGCCGCCCTCTTCTTCGGTATCCTGTCCGAGCCGCCCAAGCGTCTCGGCAGCGAGGCCGAGGCGAAGGCGTTCCTTGACTCGGTTGCCCAGTCGTACGCCTCGTACAGCGGCATCACGCTCAGCACTGGCGGCGGCGCAGCCGGCGGTGGCGGCGGCGGCGGCGGCGCCGTCATGAACTCGGAGGAGTTTGACAAGTTTGTCGCCAAGCAGGCCGAGCACGTCGAGCGCGAGATCGAGCTCCTCAACCGCTACCTCGACCGCGACGGCCGCGCTGGCGAGAAGAAGGCCGACTCGCACAAGGCCGAGGCTGAGGCCCTCCAGGCCAAGCTCGACGCCATCAAGATGGAGCACGGCGACGCCTACATTGACGGCATTGCGCCTGTCTTCTCCCCCGCCAAGGCGCGTACTTTCGACTCGTCGTGGAACTGGGCACGCCAGTCGTCGCTCCAGCTCTGGTACGACATTATCCACGGCCGCCTCGACCCGAGCACCATCTTTGAGTCGGAGCCGAGGTACCGCCCGACTGAGCGCTCCTAAGTGCTTAGCTTTAGCTAAGCGCGCGCTCAACCCAGTACTTGTCTTACAAGGCAAGTGCTAACCTAAAAATATAGACGATCTAAGTGTTGAAGTGATGTGTCAAGAGACAGAGAGTACTTAGAGAGAGGTTTCCCCATTTCCATTTCCGTTTTATCTGATATCTACCTTTACATAGAAAATGTGTTTCGTTTAAACAATCGCGAGCTTCCGCCCTTCCCTCCCATTCTCCAATCGCATAATGGAAGCTCACAAATGCATCGGGTATAAGACTACTGGCTGCTGCAACTGCATTCAAACTAGACTGACCGAGATTCTAACTGACCGAGTTAATCGGTTCGACTTGACTGGACTGACACGGCTTGGCTGCTTCGGACTGACTTGCGGACTTACCGGTCTGGCCGACTCCTAACTTGCTAGATTTCAAGCCCTTCCTTAACTCGCTAGATTCGATCGACTGACTTGGAGCCAGGCTGGAGCCATGCACACACGCTCGGCCTTGGACCCCCTCCCTCTGGTCCCAACGGGATCGCGGGCCATAGCGATCAGAGGAGCTGGTCACAGCACGACCTCTGAGCATGAGACTACGCGATAGCATGACCTATGTATGAGACCTCGACACCTCCGAGGTGGCATGAACTCTGACGTCTCTGCCAGGATGAAAGGTTGAGTGAGAGTGCCGGGTGCGGCCGTGGGAGAGAGGAGATAGAGTGGGCCTCTTGGACTTTCGCTGGTCTCACGAGTCAAGTCTCATCGGTTCCACCGGTCTCACGAGTCTCACGACACTGAGCCGCCCATGTCCGAAGGTCTGCTGTAAGCAGAGCACTTGCGTACAGTGTACTCGGAGACGAGTTCGTGTGAGCCTTGAGCCTTACGGCGACTTCGGGACGGCATCGCAAGCTACACACCTGTCTAGATGGGAGATAGCAGTGCTGCCGTACAGCCTAAACGTTTCGCCTGTCGCGAGTCGTCCCCGTCAGCCCGCAAATGCCACAAAGTCGCTGTGCCATCTACTCCCTACTCCTGTCGCCCAATCTGCCGTCACTCTCTCAGCATAAATCCACTCTTCCCAAGCCCCCAAGCCCCCAAGCCTCCACGTTCGCAACGAGTGTGCCAAGGTAATGCAAAGAATGACATGTGGTAAAACGTGGATATGTAAATGGTGTATAATGCCTAATATAGTGCTACAACTGAACTGTGTGGTAATAATGGATAATAGTGACAAGATTGATGATCGTGTGTGAATGACTGCTGAAATGAGTGCTTGAGTGTGGAGTTGTTGAGTCGTGGTCGTTGTCTGTTTGTTCTAGTCGATGTGGTTCGATGTGGATGTTAAATGATAGTGATGATGTAGATTGTGATACTTGCCAGCGCTGCTCTCCAGCCTGATACAACTCGACGCCTCGCTCCGCTCAGAATTCTATTCTTGGCGGAACCGTCCGTCCTCGCTGCTGGGACTGTGACTACGCTTGTGGGAGTTTGCTGATTAATCCCCACTGGTGGTGGGGACAGCGTCTTATTCGCGCCCGGGGTGCGGTCGACCCAGTCCATTCCCTCAATCCTGAGGTCAAAGTCTGCTTTGAGCTTTGCAAACCCGACCCGCGGGGGTTCATAGGTGTAGACCGAGTAGACGTTTTTGAGGAAAGCGTCGCCGACGAGCCATGCTCCGTCGAAGTTGTCGACGATGCCCGTTCCGTCTAGGACTGCGCCGATGCAGTATCCATTAAGGCTGCCCTGCTGGATGGGCTGATAGATGAGGTCCGTAGACTGGATCTTCCACTCTATGCCGGCAAACTTGAAGGCGAGGTCGAGACTGTGTATGACACTGGTGTTCTGGCAGGGGAAAGCAAAGTACCGCGCCCAGTTTGCGCCATACTCCTCCAACGGCATCGATACTGAGCCCGGCACCAGCGACCAGAAGCGCCGATGGTCCTCGGTGGGGAGGTAGATGAACGACGTGCCCGAGTCGATGATTGCGTCGACTGGGGCCGGCTCAGAGTGCCCGTTGATGACGTACCCGTCACTAGCGATACGCCAGAACGTCACGGACCCGTGTGTCTCCTTCACGTCGAGGTAGGTGATGTCTCCGTCTATGACCTGCGCATCGACGCCGCCGAGCGTCAAACTGCCGCCGACGGCTTCGTGGCTTGGCCGCCCGTCTATCGCCGACTCGCGCGTATCCCGCTCCCTGGCGAGATAGAGGCCGAACCGCGGGTCGGCAAAGGCATTCTGCACAGCGAGCGTCTGCCAGAATGGCGCAGCCCAGCCAGACATGCCCCAGCTTAGACCCAGGATCCCGCTCGTATCTGTCCCCTCCCACGGCTGGTCGTTCACCGTGTGCGCGAGGCCGAACTCGAACCCCGTGATCGCCCACCCGCCCAGACTGACCGTGTCTGTGATCCAGTGGCCGAGCGTAGAGCCCTGCCCGTACTTGATCTCCATGTCGCCCGCTTGCTCGCCGGCCGTGCTGGAGCGGTATGGGTCGTACCCCTCTGACCCGGCGCAGAGCGACGAGTTGCACGCCGCGCCGTACACCCACAGAGCGGCTGAGCCCGTGTCGATCGTCACGGCGAATTGTTGCGCGGGCGTCCCAATGAGTACGGGGAGGGAGTAGATCCGGTCGGCTTTCCAGTTTGCGAGTCTGAGGTCAGCATGTTGCTCCGTAGTATGCATGAGAGAGAGAGAGAGGGAAGGCGTTGTCTGGGGGGCGCATGGGTGTGTGACATGTGACGAGTCGCATGGAATGGTGACAGCGGCGATCCGTTGATCGGATTCGATAAGCGAGCTGGGATCCGCAGCTGAGTCAAGATAAGACAAAAGCAGTCACGCATGCTCAGCGCCAAAGCTCGGCAGCGCATACGCCTCGCCGATCACGAAGCTGACGCATGCCAGAAGTTTGCAGTCGGGGTCTGTGCCGAGTGCGAAGCCGAGTGTCATCCGCCGCTCGACCTAGTCGTAGTAGCCGAGCTCGCTCCCTCCTCCATCGCCGCCGCCTCCGTCCTAACCTCACGCCGGCATACTCACACAGTAGGATATCCCTGGGCCGGCGTGGTCGTCTCGACCTCTGCCTGCTTTCCGTCATGCTTGTCGTTGTTGCCTCGTTTCCGCCTATCGCGTTTCCAAAGCTCGAGCTTCTTGACCTCTCTTCCGCGGTACTCGTGGAAATCTCCCCAGTCCCGCCGGAGACCCTCTCGGCCGGCGTCGTCGAGCCAGCCAGCGTACCTGCTCCGCATGCTCAGCTGGGATCTGAGCAGCCGCAGGTCCGGGTTCCAGCTATCGTCGACATGCCGTGGTCTGGACGAGAGCTGTATCGTTGACCCCGTTGCTCGGGGCGGCGCCGGCGGGTGAGCGTCGTTTGGTGAAGAAGATGAGGAAGGTCTGAGGTCGAGTAATGGCGATGACGTAGGGGCCGCGGCGGCGGCGAGGGCGAGTAGCGCCGCTACAGTCGGCGCGAGGAGCATGCCAATGCTCTAGATGCTCTATCCTCTGTGTGCAGACGGAGAGCTAGACGAGAGCGATGCAAGCAAGCCGAGTTGCGAAGTAGTTGCTCAACGCACTATGCAAGTTGAGTCTTGTAAGTATCTGCTGGCGAATGGACAATGGCGATGGCGGACGATGGCGGCCGGGGGCCCATCCGACGGGTTGGGCTAGGGTGCAGGGATAATAAGCGATCACTTGCGGCTGTGGACGTAGCGTGCGTAGCGTAATAGCGTAATAGCGTAGCGTGCCGATGGACAGGTGAATTCGGACAATGCGGGGCGGGGCTGATAGCGCAGGGGAGGGGCAGGGGAGGGAAGGGCGAAGCGAGGGCCGGTCGAGGTCAGGTCGGGTCTGGTACCTCGTGCGTGCGTGCAGAACGAGAAGCTTGTCAAGCAGGATGAAGTCGGAACTTGGGGTAACTTTGGCTCCTGGGGTCCACAGTTGCAGAACGAGTTCCTAGCCGTGTCGCATGAATTAATCGTCTCCAAGGAGCAAAGCAACCAATTTACAGTTCAAAAAGATATCAGCGGATCAACGGACCAGGGAAAGATTGGATACTCCAGACTCTAGACTCCAGACTTTATGACTCCTTACATGCGTTGATCTGCTGACCTGGGTCAACGAGTACGACTGAAGGGACAGAGTAGTGGGCCCCATCTCGCTTCAGCTCCGTCTATCGTGTCGTCAGTCCGAAGTCGTACATCCGTCATTTCATCTGCATCACGAGCACCAGCACCACGAGCACCACGAGTGCCAGCACCACCCACCGCTCCAGAGAACCGGCTCGACGCTCAGCTGAGCAGACAGGCCTACGCTCCAATATCCCAAGGCCTGGTCCGAGCAGAATAGCTTGGCAGCGACAGTCCAGAGGCCAGGACGACGTTGGCTCTCCATCATCGGTGCATCGGTGGGCAAGTCTGCATCACTGTCTAACGTCATGGCATGACATGGGTCCGAGACACTCATCCGCAAGCCGCAGGCCGTAGGACTCGCAGGTACTTGTCCTGGCCTCGTAGTCCGAACTCCGTCGTCGGATCGTCGGCGTTCGTCAGCGGCGTCAGCGTCAGCGGCGCTAGCGTCATGACGGCGCAGACATGGCCATGGGACATGGCTATGTTGTAGAACCCTTTCCAAGCTTCTGGTGTTCTTAGTCCGAGCTCAGAAGATTGTAGCGTGCGTAGCACTTGCAGTAGCGCAATGTGCGGCAACTTTAGGTGATCGGCCCGGACCAGGCCCAAGCGCTGCGCTAAGCCCGGGCACACGAGCGGCGTAGCGGCGTAGGACACAGCCTGCCAATAGCCAAGCAACACTCCTCGCCACCACCTTCGTCGCCGCTACCATCGCCTTTATCGCCGCCATCGTCCTCACAGCGAACAAGACCTGGCAAGTGAGTCCCACTCCGACAAGTTCCAGACTCCACCAACCTCAGCCGACATCGTTCGTCATAATCATCCCAAAGCGCACATGACCGGTGCCTGAGCCCCTTGCACTTTATGTCCCGACTACCGTAGGTGCCGTATCCGTATCCGCGGTTGCGTCATTTGCGCTAGTTGCATCGGGGCACGTGGATATCGCTCGCTGTGACTGCCCTGTCTCCTGCCCCTGTCGTCCCTGGGAGGGTGTGCGGAGGTCTGGGCGCGGGTCTCGAAATTTCTGAGTCCGAGAATAGCACTGCAGCTCGCTGGTGCGTGAGGGGTTTCTGATCGTCACTTTGCAGACTTTACATCACCGCGCGCACACGACGTCGCACACAGTCACCCGCGGAAGCCACGTTCGAGTTGCAACTTCTCGAACGCAGTACTCGCGTGCTCGGATGTCGACAGAGATGGCTTCGGCGCAGACCGACAACGCCGCAGGGCGGCCTCCACATGCGGTGTTGTCAACAAACGCCTCGACTGAAAGCGCTCCTGAAGCTGGACCTTCGACTGCTACTCAGGCTTCCTCATTGACTCGACCTACCACCGCAGCCTCCGATGCCAGTGATAACGACGATGACGACGACGACGACCTGGACATCTTCGACTCGGGCCTAAGCTCGCTCTTCAACGTCCCGCCTATCGGCTTCTCGTCCTCCAAGCACAGACCGCACGTGTACACTCCGCCATCCACCTCTGGTCTTCCCCCAGTCGACGTGTGGACTGCCTCTCCGCCGGCTGCTGTCTTTTCAAAGTTGCAGGCGCAGCATCTCTGGCTTGCGGCTGTTTACCTCGCGGACAAGATTGCGACGGGTGTCATACGGCCAAGGGGAAGCGTGCTTGAGCTTGGGGCGGGGGCGGGGTTGCCTTCTGTCGTTACTGGCTTGAGGCGGAAGGCAGACTCGGGTTCGTCGGCTGGAGGGAAAGCGGATGCTACTGTGTCGGAAGGAGGGGAGGCAGATGCTGGGGTGAAGGTCGAGGCTGGAGGGAAGGTCGAGGCTGGAGAGAAGGTCGGGGCCGGGGGGAAGGTCGAGAATGGTGCCGAAGGGGGGGACGTCGTCGTGTGCACGGACTACGACGACCAGACCGTCATTGACAACATAGCACGTAACGTCGCTGCCGCCAACTCGCCAGTCATCGTTCGCGGACATTCTTGGGGCACGCCGACTGACTCACTCCTCGCCCTCTCGCCTGGAGGTTTCAGCCTAATTCTCGCCGATACGCTCTGGAGTACCGAGACGCACGGCATCCTCCTCGACAGCGTCCTCTCTCTCCTTGCGCAGGATGGAGTTGCGCACATCGCCGCGGGTCTGCATACTGGCCGTGGACCGCATGATCGCTTCAAGGCTTTCGCTGCCGAAAGAGGTCTGAAGATGGACAAAGTCGAAGAGGTCATCTACGACTGCGGCGAGTGGAAGCCGCATACTGCCCAAGGACCTGGACTTGAGGAGGAGAGAGGTGTGGTCATCTACTATACCCTGCATCGTTGATACCGCCTATGTGTACATTCATATCTATTGCTGCTGTCACTCTTTTGCACAGGATGCGACTAATCTAGAGCTCACGACTGACCGCTCGAGGCTCCCGGCCCGCGGCTTGCGGTAGTGCGCTGGCTCTCTCCCGTACGCTCTCTGCCCTACGTCTTCTTCTTCATGAGACCCTTCTGAAGCCACTTTGGCATCTTCTTCTCCAGCGCCTGTCCAGCTTGCTTCGGCGCTTCTCCCTTGCCTGCTTCCGGCTCCTTGGGCTGCGGCGCGGGCAGGGGCTTCATCCTCGCCTTCAGGTCGTCGTTCAGCGGCGCAACGTAGGTCGAAGCTGGATGTCAGCTCGTCGGCTTCGACAATGTGTCAGCTGTTCCACTCACCATTCATGTCCCCATCATCCCACTTGACAAGCAGCACACTCTGCGGCACAAGCCCAAGCTGGCTGAGACTCTCGTTCCCGCCTGTCCCGCCCTGTGTGCTGAGTCCTCGCTGCGGTCCATAGTTCGCCGGCGTGATCACGCGCGCCTTCATCGCCGGATTCGGGTGTTTCTTCTGCACTGGCGCCGGCACAGGCTTCTCGGGGAACATGGTCCGCGGCGGCTGGTACAGCGTGAAGCTCTTCTCGCGGACGGTCGGCGCCAGACTCTCCCGCACAAACGCGTACACGGGCTGGATTCTGAGGTCAGCTCAAGAGAAGCTCAGGAAAGCTTACGCTGATGAGGAGGGGAAGGTGCTCTGGATCTGCGTCCCGTCCGAGAACTTTATGCGGATTGTAGCCTGTCGTTAGTTTGCCTGAACTGTGGCGCAACTCACGTTGGGCCACTTCTCATTCTTCTTCGCATCGCGCGCTGCAATGTCCGCATCACGGTGCTTTGCTGTCAGCAGCGGCGCCTCATTCAGTCGCTTGCTCCGCGCCACGACTGAGGCGTGGTGTGCCTGCACATCTGAGATTGTTGGCTCGAAGAAGGAGTCGGGCACTGGCTCTGTTGTCTGGTCAGCAATCGGACAACGCGAGCACCAGCAATGAGCGAGCTTACCCGGTCCTGTCGTCTCGGTCGGCGCAGAGAATACCTGCGTACCAGTCGCATCGCTTGGTCCTGCCACGGCCTGCTGTGGGCTCTGGGGTGACTGGGCAGCCTGGACAGGCTGGTCCTGGGGTGCAGAGGGCGAACTCGCACCCGCCGCTGCCGCTGCTGTTGGGGGAGCACTCGGCTCAGCTTCTGGCGAGGGTGGTAAGACAGGGTGTAGCTCGCTCATATCGTCTGCGCTGTGGTGGCCTAACGTCAACGAAGAGAGGAAGGATATGTCAGTCGTGTGCGCGAGAAAGACAGCGAAACAGGCTGCATCAGCGCATCTGTGTCAGTGTGTCGCGGGGTCCCTCCCTCGGTGCCGGCCATCGAACGCGTCATTATCTACGCTCGAGGCGCGGCTGGTTGGGTGGCAAGATCAAGATTGGGGACGGAAGCAAACGCCATGCGCCCACCACGCACATGCCACGCGTCTCGGAGACAAGACCAAGTGGAGGTGGAGATCGGAGGACGGCGTCGGGTGGTGGGAGATCTGTGTCCAATCGGGGCTCGCGCCGGAGCTTCGATAAAGTGACAGGGGCGGTACCAGCGGTAATCAGCGAGGCAGGACCACTTCAACTAAGGCGTATTCCGGGGCTTCCTATTTGTCTGGCCTAGTCGCGCATTTGGAAGCTGCAGCGTACAGTGAGGCGATTTTCCAACGATGACCGGCGTATTTCCAAAACGTCATAGGAACGCGACCACTGTTGGACACCACGACTGCTGATGCGCGGTGATATCGTGCAATCAGTTCCGGGTGACAGCGGGTGTCCACCCAGGCAGGACCCGGGTCTAGACTGTCCAGCCAGCCAACTGCCGCAGCCAAACCCGACTCACCTAACCCCCTCCCACCGGCACTCCCGGCTCACCAACTCGCCATAACTTTGCGACTCACTCTCTTCTCCTCTCCTCTCCTCATCAACAATCCATCGCCCACTCTCCTCGTTCGACGTAGCAACGCAAAGCAACAACAATGATCGCCCTCCGTGCTTTCCGCCCCGCCCTCGCTGCCACTCGCATGGCCCCGCGCATGGCCCCCGTTGCCCGTCCCCTCGGCCTCCGCTTCTACGCCGGTACGTTTGTTGTCTCGGACCTTTTGATCTGGAACCGGCGCTGACATGGCTTTCTCTTTATTGTTCGCGTCCTCCGTGTGTTATGCGTTTACCGACTCTGCCTTGCTCACTGTCGCGTCGGAACTGCTGTTGACCGCTCACTCGTTAATGCGACTGCGGTGTTCTCACGGCGTTTGACGTAACTGCTCGCGGTGCCCGCACAATATCGATTTCTCCGGAACGAACACAACTGCTACCGCGTTGTCTTCCATCGGATAATACAGTCCGCTACACTGAGGACCACGAGTGGGTCTCGTACGACGCCGGCTCCAAGGTCGCGACCGTCGGTATCACCGACTACGCCCAGAAGGCTCTTGGCGACGTTGTCTTCGTCGAGCTCCCCTCTGAGGGCAGCGAGATCGAGTCTGGCGGTGAGTTCAGATGTGTCCAGCGCGAGGCGTTGGATGGGGAGTGATGTGAGAGCATGCTGCGAGCTAGCGGACTCGTCTCGAGTGATCCCGCTGCTTAGCGAAGCTCGCTTGATGGTGGAGATCAGGTGGGCAGTCTACCGGCAACCTCGTGGGAGCTCCGAGAGCGTTCAGGCCGACGCGCGCACTTGATGTGTGGCGACGCCGAGCTGCTCCGAGCTGTCATGGCTCCTGGCAATGACTCCAGATGGGTGTAACTCGAAATGGTCGTCATCTCCAGCCGCGCCGTTTCCTCAAGGACTTGGAGCTCTGCCCCTGCTCTGATCCTGCCTGAGCCTCGCAGCGTGCAACTCCCGTCCCCCGCTGTGAGATGTTCGAACACAGCTGACAACGCAGAGGCCATCGGCGCCGTCGAGTCGGTCAAGGCCGCTTCGGACATCTACGCCCCGCTGAGCGGCAAGATTGTCGAGATCAACGAGGCCCTCGGTGACCAGCCGTCGCTCCTCAACAAGTCGCCCGAGAAGGACGGCTGGCTCGCCAAGATCCAGACCGAGGAGGACTCGCAGTTCAACGCCCTCATGGACGAGAAGGCGTACAAGGAGCACTGCGAGGGTCAGTAAGTGTGTAGTCAGTTGTGTCTGCATGCTGCTTTCCTCTTTTTCCGGTCCCAACTGTACAAGCACCCATCTCAGGAAGGAGGCGATCGATGTAAGAAGAACTATAAAAGTGGATTTATATGAAGTTCAACCTTGGCATTTTCTTGCTTCTGGGTGCTGGACTTCGATGACAGACTGATAGCCATGACTGACTGCCACTAACCCCCTCAAGTGGATGCCACGAAGAGCACTTCGGTGATGCTGACCAGCCTCGCATTAAGAAGCATCTCGTAACTTGGACATGACACGGCTTCTACATTTCTCTTTTTCTATTGTGTGTTCTACTATATCTGCACCAGAACTAGGCAACGACAATGTCCCACTCGTCGACAATCTTGACGGGCGGGTTCTTGATCGTAATGACGCCGGCCTTGTCGCCCGAGGGCTTGTCGTAGGAAAACTGGACCTCCTTTCCAGCGACCTTGACGCTCTTCGGCGCCTTCTTGGCGCCAAGGACAACGACGCGCTCGACGCCGACGTGGGCAATCTTCTTCGCCCAGGCGTTATCCGCCTTCCAGTCGCCCTTGCGGCGCGAGCTGAGCGTGCCGTCCTTGTACTCAAACTGGGCATGGACGATCTCGCCCCGCTGCCAGGCGAACGTCTCGCCGTCGTCGCTGTACAGCTCGCCGCGTGCCGACCCGTCGCGGCCAATAGCGACTGTGAGAGTGTATGGATCCTGCCACATGAGGGGGGAGGAGCGGCGCACGCGCTCGCGCGTAGGGAAGATACGCCCGCCCTGGATGAGGAGCGGGAAGCGGTCGATGGGCGTAGCAATGGTCACGTTGCGCGGCTTGCTCGAGGCGGGATACAGGACATGGGTGAAGTAGTCGTAGTACGGCTCGTTGTCTGCCAGGTACACTTTTGTCTCGGTCGCGCCCTCGGTCACGACGGGCTTGAAGAGCAGTCCGCTCTGGCCGACATAGTACTGGTCGTCGATTGCGAAGCCGGCCTCATCCGTGGGATGGTACGCGTACTGCGGCCAGATGACCGGATGTCCCCTGGTCGCCGCGTCGTGGAAGGCGTTGTACCACAGCGGCAGCATTTGGTAGCGCAGGCGCAGCGCGTCGCGCAGCTGAGACCGCACAGGCTCTTCGAAGAGGTACGGCTCGCGGCGCTTCGTGTCGATGTGCGCGTGCGCGCGGAAGAAGGGCATGAAGGCGCCCGCCTGGTACCACCGCGTCAGGATCTCGGGGCTGGGGTTGCCGAAGAAGCCGCCGACATCCGAGCCGACGAACGAGATGCCCGCCACCGAGTTCGAGAGGAAGACGGCAGCCTCGCCCGCGAGGTGCGCCCATGTGCCGAGGTTGTCGCCGATCCAGACGGCGCCGTAGCGCTGCGATCCGGCGAAGAAAGCACGAGAGAGCACGAAGGGCCGCTTAGGCACGGCCTCTCGCACAGTAATGGCAGCCTGCGTCTGGTTGTGGAACATCATGCCGTTCAGGTTGTGCACGTCTCGGTGCTCCCAGCCGCCGACGTGGCGGTTGTCCTTCGGCATCGTGATTTCGGGTCCGTCGAAGACGGACGGCTCGTTCATGTCGTTCCAGATGTAGAGCGCCGGCGTCGAGTCAGTCCACACGGGGAAGGAGAACATGCGGGTCCACCACTCCCAGCTCTTGGGGTTGAAGAAGTCGACCCACACACTCGAGCCAGGCCAGCACCAGCCGTCAAAGTCGGCGCCGTCCGCGCGCTTGATAAGCACGTCGAGACCCTTGGCGTCAGAGTAGATGCGGAACGAGTCCTCTCGCTTAATGTGCGGGTCCACGATCGCCACCATCTTGCGGCCCTTCGACGCGACCTCGTCCAGCATCTTCGGCGGGTCGGGGAACGACGCCTTGTTCCAGTCAAAGTAGCGGTGGTGCGGCGCGTACTCGATGTCGAGCCACGTCACGTCCAGCGGCATGTCGGCCTTGTCGAACTCGTCCTGCACCTCGATGACCTCGTCCTGCGTGTTGTAGTTCCAGCGGCACTGGTGGTACGCCGTCGCCCAGTGCGGGGGCATTTGGGCAGGTCCAGTCAGAGAGGCGTACTGCTCGAACAGGTCAACGGGACGAGGACCAGGCATGATCAGGAAGTCGACGATGCCACTCTCAGACACCCAGTGCGTGCGCACTCCGTCCGGGTTGTGCGCGACGTCGACCCAGGTCTCGGAAGCGACGAGGTTCAGTACACCAACGGTGGACTCCTTGCTGTGAGCGTGAATGAGGGGCACAGCGCCGTAGAGAGCCATGGGCGAGTCCGCCTCGTACTCGAAGATGTCGACGTTCCAGAGACGGTACGGCTCCTTGTAGTACGAGTTCTCGCCGACCGTGGAAGGAAGCGAGAGCGGTGAGGCGTGCTCAGGCAGTCCGAAAACGTGCTCGACGCCAGGGAACGTGAAGTCGAGCGACAGACCCTCGGGACCTGTTTGTTAGCTATTGGACCCAAGTAGGCAGCTCACCCTTGGGCTTGGTGTCCGTCCACTTCCTCCAGGTCTCGCGGAACATGTCCTTGTCCTCGGTCTCGAACCAGGAGCGGTCGATCTCGTCGCCATCCTGGAAGACGACCTGCTCGGCACCTTCCTCCTGCTTGACCTCGTCCGCTCCATCGACGGTCTTCTGCTCTTCCTCCTTGCGGAAGTGCTCAATGTGGAAGAGAGACCGCTCGTTGAAGACGACCTGAGGCTTGCCGTCACGCTTCATCGTGATCTGCAGGGGCTTGTGGACAATGTCGAGCTCGAGCTCCTTGTTCTTGCCGTACTTGATCGAGGTGACGCCGGCCGCGTTCTTGACTTCGGCGGCGCTATCCTTGACAATTCGCGGCTCTCCCTCGAGGACCCACTTCGCGGTCTCGTTGTACCTCTGCAGTCCGGTAGGCGAGTCGATTTCATCGGCGCGGACGCGGACGATGCCCTCCTCGAGGAGGTCGACACGCATCTGGAACCGGACATCGGGGTACAGCGACGAGTGCAGGGGGAAGGTGAATGACACGCCGTCAGTGTCCGGCGTGCGTACGGGGTCGGAGACGGAGTACGGCGAGGCAAAGTCAGGCTTGGCAGCCTGCTTGTCGGCGATGGCCCGAAGACGGCGACAGAACGAGGTCTGGTGGCACTCCTTGAAGTCCTCGCGCTTGACGGCATGCACCGTCAGCGCGCAGAAGAACGCGAGCAACGTCGCGAGCAGCAACCGCATATTGGTGGGTGCGACTGCTTGCCGGGAGTGTGCTTTTGCGGAAAGTCAAAGTCGTACAGACGAAAGATCGCCACGCTTCTTGTGACGTGTGCTGTAGGGTGCCTCAGGGGCTCAGCGCGGCAGGGGTACGGCAACTACAGAGAGCAGCGACCGCTACGGTGAGGGAGCGGGAGCAAATCGGCTCAAGGCGCTGCACGTGGAGTGGAGATCGGATGATCGCCGACCACTCGGTCCTCGCTGCGTCATCGTTACTGGGCTAGTTACATGCCGCACACAAGCTCAGGCGCGCAATCGAGGTCGAGAGCCGACCGAACTACTGATAACAATCTCGAGTCACCGGGTCTCGTTTTCCGTCACTGCGAAGTCGCTCATACCTCGTAGTCGTTGGCCACCGTCACTCTACGTTGTCCACTCCACTTCCACTGTCGCCACCATGTCCGGCTCCCTGGACAATATCACCATCCCGACCAACCCGCCGCCAGAGCTCAAAGCGCGATGTGCCGACTTTCTGAAGCGTGCGGCTGAGACGCGCAAGGCGGAGCCCGTGATTGCGTACTGGTGTGAGTGCTGCTAAGAATCGACAGCGCTGGGACAGGTCTGGGGCTGTTGCCTGCTCGGTATGACCAGGCAGCGCTTTGGATTCTCAAGCTCATCGGCACCATGTCTGTAAGCTAACAGCAGGCACCCTTGCTGCTGCCGAGTCCGCGCTCGAGATGAAGGATCGGTCGAGTGAGGGGACCAACTTCCTCCTCTCGCTGATGGACACGCTGGAGGCGGTGAGTAGTCGGGAAGGGAAGTGGTGGTGGATTAATGAGAGCACAGCGTTCCCCAACGATGAGCACTCCCATCTCACATCCACGCCCGCTGACAGGCGACATGTGCAGCTCTTCCATGCGTACCGTAGCTGACAGCAGATGAAAGACGCTCTTTCAGACAACGAGGCCGTCACAAGCGCGGCAGCCGGAGCAGCCTACGTCGAGAACTTTGCGCTGCGCGTGTTCATGAATGCAGACAACATGGACCGTGCGGGCAAGTGGGACAAGTGAGTGGTGCAGTGTGGTGATGGGCAACCATTTGCGAAGTGGTCGTGACCTTCCCGTCAAATACGAAGCGCTGGCACCGGCGAGTCCCCAGATCCGCTTAGCTCTGGCTGAATCTTTGCTGCAGGCCCTGTGTCGGGGGGTCGCGGCGCTAGAGCTTGCGAGCGCCTTCACTTCTGACCCTACGCTTTGTTGACATGCGGCGACCAAGCTGACACCAGAACTGTTATCCGCGCGTTCCTCGCCGCGAGCCACTTCTTCGCCGTCCTGAAGAGCTGCAACGGCGGAGAGCTCTCAGAGGAGGTGGGTTTAGCTGTGGTCCGTCTGGACGTAAGCTAACGTCAGATTGAGGAGAAGCAGCAGTATGCGCGATGGAAGGCGGCGGACCTAGCAAGGGCACTGCGTGAAGGCAGAGAGCCCGTCCATGGACCTCGTGAGTATCCTAGACCTTGTGAGCGGTGGAGCCACCTCATTCCACGATCGTTGCTTTACCGACCGTGTGTGGCACATCGGCGATGAACGTGATCGACACACTTGATGTCATTCATGATCGCCCGGCCGGCTGTGCAAGGAAGAAGCTGCAAGGCACATAGAAGCTGACTCCAGCCGTCCCCGAGGAACCCCTCGTCCCCGAGTCCGACCTCCCCGCCATCCCCTCGGCACCGACTGACGACGCCGTCCTCCCCTCCGTCCCTTCCGCGCCCGAGGGCTCCCCCGGCCGACGCGCCAACGCTCCCCCGTCAGTGGAGATTCCCGACGGGGACTCGGGTACATGGTCCACAATGGCGACGCCGGGCGTCGAGGGGCCAAGCAGTGGTCTGCCGAGCATTCCGCAGCACTCCCCCTCGGCATCAATCACATCCCCGCCCGTGCCGCCGAAGGACCTTCCGTCTTCTCCCTCATCCACGCCCAGAAAGGGCAGCAGCGGCTCAGACAAGGCGGAGAAGGAGCCGAAGGGTGGGAGTGCCTCCCTGCCAAAGCCGCGGAGCAGCTCCATGTCGCGCAGCCACTCGGGCGGTTCAGAGAAGGAGAAGAAGAACGTCCGCTTCATGGGCCCAGACGGCGCGCCGCTGAGTCCCGGAGAAGAGTTGGGTGATGTGGGCAAATTCGACGAGCCGAGCGCACCCCCGCCGTCGGAGGTATCTGCTGTCCAGGCTTCTGCGCCGCCGCAGAGCCCACCGACGCCGGCTAAGCCTCATCTGCCCCTGTCGCCCCGCTCGCCGCCGACTCCGGCCAAGTCGCCTCCTACGCCGGCCAAGTCTCCCCAGACTAGATCGCCTCAGGCTAGGTCGCCCCAGGCTCCCCCGCCGAGCTTGCCTACCGGGTTCATGCCCCAGCCCCCGCCCTCGTCGGGCGCTGGCGGGTTCGTGCCCGGCTTCGCTCCCGGAATCGTCGCCGGCGCTGTTGCTGGACAGAGGGGGATGTCGACTCCTCCGCCGACGGCGGCTCAGGCTGCGTACGCCGGTCATGCTTACGCCTCGACGCCGCCGCCGGCTACGCCCCCGCACGGCGGTACTGCCATCTACCCCTCTGGACCTGCGCGTAAGCTTAACCGGAAGGAGACGGAGCAGGTGCAGAAGCACGCTAGGTGGGCTATCTCGGCACTCGAGTTTGATGACTATGATACGGCCAAGAAAGAGTTGATCAAGGCGTTGGAGATGCTTGGATGAGCTAGTGATAGCGAGCGACCGGTCATGCAGTCGTTAGGCGAGCCGGGCGCGCCACTGTAGATCGAGTGAGACAGGGATGCGGATACCCAGCTGGAAGAAGATTACTATGCATGTCACGATATACTATGGGTACAGTCTTGCTCTTGTACAGCTTCATCTATCACTGTCCGTTGTGCCACAAGCGACGCACTGCGCACTACGACTTCGCCTCCTTGTCGTCCGCGCCCTTCGCGTTCTCCGCGACAGACTTCTCCGCGCCCTCACCCTCCGCCGCAGCCATGGCCTTCTGATACGCAGCCCGACAGCTCGCCTTAAGATGACTGCTCTTGAAGCCGCGATTCCGGGCCCGCTCTTTGCCGGCAAGATACATGGCGTCGACGTCCTTGTCCTGCCCAAGCCGCTCGAGGCGCTCAGCGTGCATCCAGCCCCAGCTGCCCTGCTTGTCGTAGAAGCGGACGAGCCAGGCTTTGGCATTCTTGTTCTCTTCCTCTTCTAGAGCCAGGACTGCCTCGGGGACGATGGCTGGGTCGGCGCGCGGATCGACGACTACACCAGGGAAATACGGGTACGAGGTGACTTTTGCCCAGACTTGTGTTCCTGCGGGATACGGGTCGGAGCCGTCGGATGGCGGCGAGCGCTTCGACGGCACAGAGCCCTTCTTACGGTCCTGTGTTTCGGGGTCGGCGGAAGAGCGCTGCGCGACGTCCTTAGTGTCGCTCGGGTCCACGTCCATGGCCTCCGCCGTGCCCGCCTTCTTGACGGCGTTGCCAGACCTAGTCGGCTCCACTGCCGTCTTGTCTGAAGCTGCATCATCGACATCACCTGGCGGAGGAGATAAGCTGGACCGCGGAAAGGTCGGCGTCACAGCCGAGTCGGGGACGGGCGTGAGTTCCTCGTCCTCGTTCTCCGAGCCGTCTACCTTTTCCTCGCCCTTCACCGGCGTGTCCGCCTTGCCCTTGCGTTTCTTAGACGCAGGAGCTTCTGCAGGCGTAGATGTGCGCCGGCGCTTGCTCCTAGCCTCGCTTGCACTGGTGGCGCTCGATGCGCCCCGCGACGACGCGCGCTTGGGCGGGATGGTGATGCTCGGTGTCGGAGCTGGCCGCCGCCGTTTAGAACCTTCGGGTAAGATCCAGCCGACGTTAAAGCGCTCGTACTCATCCTTCGAGTCTAGCGACTCGGCGATCAGGTCGAGGCTCTTCTCAGCCTTTACCCTTTCGCGGTGCGACATGGCGGGCACGGACTGCACGCCTACGACCCCCGGCTGCGTCCGCGCGGGCCTTGACCGCTCAGACTCGGCGTCCGCGGATGGCGTTTTGCTCTTCCTGCTACGGGCCGGCTCTGGCGGCATTTCAGATTGTGGTCCAAGTCCAGTCACAGCAGCTGCGGCGCGCGATACGCGTGTCGAACCGCCGCCCATGCTCAGCCGGCCCTTGTAGCGCTCCTCGGCTTCCTCGAACTTCTTGTTCCGCTCGGCTGCTGTCATAGACTTGCGCTTCTTCGGTGAAGGCGGCGGCGGCGGCTCCTTTTCCACCTCGAAGGCGAAGATCGAGCGCAGGATGTCCCGGCTGCTGTCGGTCGGATCCGGCGCCAGCATCGTCTGCAGACGGGCGAGAGATGTCTCCAGATCACCGACCTCTCCCTCAGGCGGCTGAGCCCAGGACTCTTGCCCCTCCGGCACTTCCGGCGGCATCAGCTGGCCAGTCGCCGGAATCGAGTCAAGCTCGTCCAGCAGCGGCTTTGCATTCTTCTTTATCCTCGATGCAACGCGGTGGAATGTCGTCTCCGACTTGTTGTACTGCATTGCGTTGTCCAGAACGAGATATATGTCACGCTGCGAGTTAGCGGTGATAGGCACTTCATAACTCACCTTGAAGTCAGCCACATTCAGGTACGACACCGCCTTCAGCTTCGTGTCGATCTGCGTCCAGCACATTGGCTCCTTGATGACGTCGTAGTAGTCTGGCGCCTCGTCCAGCGTGACAGGATGTAGAAAGATATCACCGCGGTCCATGCTGCATATCAGCTAAAACGATCACATGCGGTGAGCTTACGCGGCAATTTGTTCGAGCGTGTTGCGCAGTGTGTCGTAGTGCGGGAAGATGAAGCTGTCGACGACCTCCTTGATGACCTGAGCTTGGCGAAGCTTTTCTTTTTCCCGCTTCCGCACAAGCTCTGCTAACATGCGAACTTTCTCAAGATCATTACGAAGCATGCCGATGAATTCGAGATTCTTCGCCTTCTCTGCATCGGTCTGCTCCTTGGACTCAGTCGTCGCAGTCCATGGTTCTAAGTGCAGCCGCTTGAGCAGCGGGGCACCCCGCCGCGCTTCTCGCTTCAGACTCCAATATCGGCACAAGCGCTCGACAAACGCCTGCTTCTTCCGTATCGAGATCTTGGCGATGTATTCCAGCAGCTTGTTCACGATCATCCGTGGCACGATGGGTGGCCCGGGTCGGTACGACTTGGCATGCGCTCGCGCCGACTTGGTTGTCACTTTGCGCTTCTTGTCGGCCACAACGACCTGGGCATCGTCCTCGTCGTCGCGTGAGCGTTTCTGTGGCCGGCCTCTTGACCTCCCTCCGCTGGCATTTCTGACAGAGTTCTTCCTAGGTCGTCCTCGTTTCCGCGGAGGAGGCGTGTCCTCAGTGTCTTCGTCATCGTCTTCCTCGTCGAAGACATCGTCCTCCGACGTCTCGTGGTACGACTCGTCTTCGTCGTCATCGCCATTCTCGATCGTCCGGATGTCCCGCCAGTCAGCCTGAGGTTAGCTTCAACCTACTGGAGAAATCCAGCTCACCGGAAGGTGCTTCTCGCAGTAAGCCTTCAGCTGCCCGTCAGCTCCCATGAGCTTCATGCTCATCAGGAGTCCAGCTTGCCGGGCGCACGTTACGTGAAAAGCTGTGAAGCAGCTCTTGTTTTCGCACTGGATGCAGGCGCCGACTCGCTCCTTGCATAGAGCGCAGTGCAGCTTCCAGCGGCTCTTCGGTACCATGTCGACCCCCTCGACGGGCTCCATGTAGACTGCATTGCCGACGCCGAGCTCGGGGATCCAAATAGCACACAATAGATGCGCCCAGTGTCCCGTCGTCGTCTGTTTGAAGGCTCCGCCCTCGTTCGGACAGAACAAGCAAGATACCGGGTTCTCGGGAGAGACGGTGCACTTCCGGCAGAGCCACTGTCCCTCGGGGATGTACGGGACGCCGTAGCAGTCTTGATGCACTGCGAGGTTGCATCCGTCACAGAAGACGATAGCGTTCGAGTTCTCGCCCTCGCCGTCATCGCAGATCGCGCACTTCGAATCGCCGTCCGGCATGTTGGTTTCGGGTTGCGGTATCCGCTTGATCTGCCGGGTGGTTAGCTCACGTCATCGATTCAACCCACGAGCGTGAACCACTCTTTCTCCAGCTTGTCCATGATGATTTCGAAGACCTCGTATGAGATGGGTCCGGATTGATCCTTCTTCCTCTCGGCGTTGACCGTGTCGAGCCATTCCTGGTCCTGCTCGTCCATGTCGTACTCGACCTGCGCGGCGAGCTCCGACTCGATCGGCTCGATGTACCGAATGTAGTGCTCTGGTCGCTCAAAGTCTGAGAAGTCATTGTAACCGTACGACCGGGCTTGCTCGGAGTGTACGCCGGCGGGTGACAGGAGCGACTTATCATCGGTGATGACGCGAAAGGACACGGTTGGTATCTCGTACGTCTTCTCTCCACTCGCACTCGACATGGTGGACATGCTGGCTTGCACGCGACGACGTCGACGCCGCGTGCTTTTCGGCTCGGAAAGGGATGTCGAGGCAGAGGTCGAATGAGCTGGGCAGGATGTCGAGGAAGGCAGACATGACCGCGACTCTCGTCAACAACATTCGACGTACATGAGGCCCCGCGCCGCGGCATGATGAACGCTAATCCAGGAACGCACGGATGCAGAGCCATGTGCATGTCTCGTGGCTTCTGCGTGGCTTCAGTTTGCCGCATATCTTATCGGAGCCCACCGTCAAACCGAGACAGAAGGGTAGATCGAGTGGGGATCTGCCCTGATTCAGGTGGGGGGAAGCGACAGTGACAGGGGTCGACACGTGCTTATCAGACTTTACGCTCTTTCAAGCCACCGCCTTGTAGATCTAGCGCCTCGGGTGCGTCTCAGCACACTCTGAATGCTGACGAGAGAGTCGTTGATTAATCGAGGCACATGACCGATAGAGTGCTGTGAACACGGGAAACAGACCAGGAGTGCCGGGAGCAGTTGCCCGCAGACTTTCAGACGGCGGACGACCCGGTGACCCGGGCCTGACTCGTTCCGGGGTACCGGGGTCGTACTACGGTCCCGTGTCAGATGATTTGCGTGCGCGCATGCGCGCGTGCGCTGTGTGGACCAGGTCAAGCATTGGTCGGTCGGGCAGGACGGCGGATCAAGCGTTGCTCCCGTGATCGCCTCGACGGATCCCGTTCCATTAGAGGACATCTCCTTTCCATCGTTCTCGACAACGACTAAGCATCCGACCTCGCCGACAAGCGCATCGTAACCGCCGACCCCGAAAACCCCCCTGCCCGCTTTTTCCGGGCTCGGGGGGCTGCAGGACGGCCGAAAACCGACTCCGACCATAATGCCGCCCTCCACTCGCTCGGCCTTGGGCGGCCGGAACTCCGACGCCGCACCAGCGCCGTACCGCCGCCCTCAACGACCAACCCGACCCCCCTCCCGCTTCTCTCCCTCTCCAACGCGCCGCCCAGCGAAGAAAGCAGCCTCTAGGAAGCGACCTAAGGCTGTGCCGGCGCGGCAGCGTACCCCGACGCCTCCACCTCCGACACCAACGCCCGTTCCGACCCTTCCAACGACCCCGACACCTCCTACGACGCCGCTGGTACCCCGAACACCCTCTCCCCCGCCTGAACTTCCCCCTCCCCCTCCCCAGACGAGTGCAGGACCGCTGGAGAGCCCTCGAACGCCCGCTAGGGCCCCCGGCAACCTCGGCCTCGTACCCGTCACACCTTCTCGCCAGCTCCGTTTCGCCCAATCCGACCCTGCTGTGGGCTCTGCGCGCTCTACGCCGCGGAGCTTGCTGCCAGGGTACTGCCCTGTGTGCCCCGTACACGCTTCCGACCTGCAAGGCCACATAGTGACCGCGCACGCTGACGTACGGCTTACTAACGACCAACTTCGAGGTACCGGCCTTGTTGCCTGCCCCTGTGGCCGTGCTCTACGCGGCCCAGCGGGCCTAGCAGTTCACCAGAGCCAAGGGCAGTGCCGCGCGGCGGTCCTTCAACCTGCAGATGGCCTGCCGGCGCCGCTGCTCGACGGCTGGACCGAGGCGGACATCGCCGGCGTTCATGTCCGACTCGCAACTCTACCATCTGTTCGACGCCGCGTGCACCCAGCGATCTCTGCAGCGTACCAGGACACCTCTGAGCGCCTCGCGAAGGAGTTCCTGGCGGCGCCAACGGCTCTGAACCTTGCATACTTCCATTTACTACCTAAACTCGGCCTCGCACCTGCTCTTCGCCAGGGTGTGGCAGCGACCATCCGCCGGTTGCAAGCCTTCCCTAGGGTCTCCTGGCCTGAAGAGAGCGCCGAGCGGCTGGCCAGCCCTAGCTCTGACGCAGAGAAGGCCTCAACCGCCGAGAAACTCGTCGAGCAGGGCCGTCTCGGCACCGCTGCTAGGGTGATCTCCACCTCCGACGAGGTTGCCGACCCCTCGGCACCTGATACCCTTGCCGCCCTGCGCTCTAAACACCCCGAAGGGCCTCCCCGGCCCTTCGGTGACGCAGTGACGGCTCCGCTGATGGGCCGCGTGCCCACGGCGCCGAACGGCGACGCCTTGAGAGCGACGCTCGCCCGTTTCAAGTCCGAGACCGCCCCGGGGCCCTCGGGGTGGACGGTCCCTCTGTTACGCACTGCCATGCGCTCAGAGGCTGTCACGGACATGATAACGATGCTGGCGAGCTCTGTGCTTGATGGCAAAGCCGTAGGACGCGAATTCCTCCTTGCAGCACGACTTATACCTCTTCGGAAGTCCGATGGCGGCGTGCGCCCGATCGCCGTCGGCGAACTGCTCTACCGGCTCATCATGAAGGCCGTTCTACGTGCTAACGTGCGCCGGACTATGTTCCTTGCCAACCAGTTTGGCGTGCAGACCCTCGGCGGCGTAGAACCCGTCGTGCACGCCGTTCGGGCGGCGGCATTCGGCGATCGCCACCTTGACAACGGTCCCTTCACACACCTTGTCTCCCTGGACTTCTCGAACGCTTTCAATACCCTAGACCGCACCGCGCTGGCCCAGCGAGTGCGTACCGTGGCGCCCGAGCTGCTCCGAGCAGTTGCCTGGGCGTACGGGCACCCCTCGGACCTTGTCCTCGGCGACGGCTCTACGGTGCTGTCTTCACAGGGCGTGCGCCAGGGATGCCCGCTAGGCCCCTTCTTGTTCTCGTTAGGGGTGCAACCCCTTCTAGAGAGCCTGAACGCGGCGTTTGGAGCCGAGGGCGTCGTTCTGGCGTACCTCGACGACATCTACGCCCTAACCCGCCACTCCGACGGCCTCGAGCGCGCGCGCGAGGCCGTCAGAGCCTCGGCAACCCTCGGACTTGCTCTAAATGATGTTAAGAGCACCTGTACTACGCTCTCCGACGTCAAAACCGCTGGTCTCGACGTCCTAGGGTCGCACGTCGGACCGCCCTCCACCACCGCCGAGTTCCTCTCGGCGAAGATTGACGCTGAAGCCCGCAAACTGGTCGCCGTCCGACGGCTACCAGCCCAATGCGCACTACTACTACTTACCAGATGTCTTCAGCTTGATCTCCGCCATTTGCAGCGCACTCTGCCGGTCTCCGAGGCCGTACAGGGCCAGTGGCAACGCCTCGACGCCCTATTTGCCGACGCCGTCCTCGGACTTCGAGAAGCCCCGATTGAAGCCTCTCTACAGCGCCGAGCGCTAGCCAGACGTCTCATAGCCCTCCCAGCACGCCTGGGAGGCATGGGCATCCTTGCGCACGCCAGCGTCGCGCCCCACGCGCTCGCGGCGTCGCTCGAGACCGCCGCCGAGGCGTTGGTACCCCTCGGTCTCGACCCGGGCTTGCCAACGCCAACCGAGGACGCCACGCGCACTTCCCAACGCGAGAGATGTGCAGAGATGCACAACCGCGCAGCGGACGAGCTCATGGCTGACCTCACGGTGGCAGAGCGAGTAGCGGTCGCCGAGAATGCCTCCCCCATTGGCCGCCGATGGCTCGGCGTCATCCCCTGGTGCCCCTGGCTGCGTCTTGACCACCACGACGTGGCGGCGGGCCTTTGAGCACGCACCCTGTGGTATCCCGCGGCCTCTGGCGGGCCCTCCTGCCCTCGATGCCGAGGGGCGCAAACCATCGGACACCCGGAGGTGTGCCCTAGGGTAACCCCCGCGATGAAAGAGTATACGCCGAGGCACACCGTCGTCGTACGGGCCCTTGGCGAGATGCTCAAGACCCTGCCTGATGTTACTGTCCACTACGAGCCTAGAATCAGCTTCGCCGGCGCCCCACTTCGGCGTGATGACCTCCGCTTCCTCGGCTCGCCCTCGAGTAACCTGCCCTCGGTCTCCGTCGACGTTACGGTGGTCTCCCTCTACGCCGGGGTGCGCGAACGTACCGTGCAGACTCACCTCGATGTTCTAGGACAAACTGGCCTTGTTACACAGGCCCAGACCGCCTGCCGTACCGTCCTCGCCGCCGAGGCCGAAGCTAAACGCCGACGGCACCCTGGCTGCTCCGACGGCCTTCCCTTTGTACCGTTCGCGCTGTCGTCAGGCGGAATACTCGAAGAATGCGCTGAAATCCAGCTGCAACGGTGGATTAAGGCTCTAACGCCGTTTGCGACGTCGTTTTTGCTAGACCGAGTCGCAATCGGGCTCCTCCGAGTCCGAGGGCGCATCTCGGCGTTCTGGCATTGACGAGAGGGCGCTCGATAGCGAGCTGAGCGCTCTAAACGACGCTCTCGACGCCGTTGATGGCCTCGCCACCCTCGGACTTATGTCGGAGATATAGAACGCCACCGTAGAGCACCTTACGTATGCATATTTCTCTCGACGGATCATTTGCTCGTCGGTGAATCCATGACGGCGATCATCTCATTCGTCTTTCGTGTTGATGCCAAGTGATCGCTCATAGCGCCGAGAAAAGTGACTGGCGAAGTAGCCGACAAACAGAGAGCATGTTTGCGCGTCGTTGCGGGGAGCGGCGAGGGCCGAACCCGTAGTGGGTCCGGCTTGTCTGAGTGGGTGGCGAGAGCGGACGGTGCCTGATGTCTATCAATTCGGCAGAGTGCGAGTTTATCTCACTCAATACGAAGCGGCATGCACGTACTTCGAAGATCGAAGATCGAAAGCCTAGGTCCATTGTCCGTCAGCGGAAGGGCGATCGAATGACGGGCACGATTCGCCCTATGAGGCCTATGACCTGCATAGGACGGATGGTTCCGCAAAAAAAATACTGGAGAACAAAGTGCATGACGCGCTGACGCTGTCCCCCATACACCGCCTACAAGGCTATAGGCCAGCCTGGACTCTGCTAGTTCATGACTAGTGTGCAGATCATCATCTGAGGGAAATCCGAAGCGCGAGACGATCGGAGAGCTCAAAGCCGGGCGCTACTGAAGTCCGAAACGCTTGCACGAGCGTAGGAGCAGAGGCGCTGATATACGACGGTGGCGAACGGCAGGCGCCGAGGATCAGCCGATGCGTTCGGCGAGCCACCGATATCCGGCGTATCAGTCGCGATCATTGGGTGCGCCAAAGGCACCGCGGCGATCTTGGGCGTGGGGGCGCAGCAGGGCGTGGGCGGACGGACCGGTGCGGATTGGCATGGGAATTGGCACGCATCGACGCCGGAAAGTCGACGATTCGGACAGTGCTGTGAATGCTGAGCAAGCTCGATGCAGGGTACGTTTGCTGCCGCAACGGCTCTGTTGCCGCTCGGGCAACGGACCCAAGGTTGCCAAGACGTAGGAGTGCTGCAGGACGATTCGCTGCTGATATGCTGGCTGATACGACGAGCGTTGCCCTCGCATGGTGCCCATGCTGCTACCCTGGACGGTGACAAACCGCATGCAGAATTGCGGAAACGCTTATGTGTCGCAGGGGCGGAAGAGCAGAGGGCCGGGAATCACGCGCACGGGCATCTGTGTAGGACATGACGAGAGAGTTGGCCAGACGTCGCTCTGCTCGGGTGCCGTGGGCGGCTGCTTGCCAGCCAACGCCATGTGAGAGTAATTCTACTAATTGCTTGGTGCCTGCGTGATTGTGTCCGTGTCGCCCGTGCTCTGCTCTCCGCGCTCCGTGGCCGTGGGCCGTGCGCCGTGGTGTCGTGCGCCGACTGCCGTGGGCCGTCGACCGAACTCGAGTGAGCCTGGCCCTCAGTAGTCCTCTGGGTCTGGCTGTGAGAGCCGCGGCTGTTAATGCGCCTTTAGCCAGGTGTATTTTGGTTGTGCCTGCGTTGATTGTACCCGTGACTTTCAGCTCTAATCCTCCCGACGAGACGATGCACACAACTGCAGCCCGCACCTCCGCACACCGCGCACTCCCACCCACTCTGGAGCCAATGGACGCTCACAATTTTGACCCGGTGACCGGTCCTGCACTGCCGCACGCCACCATGCCACTCAGCCAGCATATCAGATATCAGCAATCATGCACCCGGGCACTGCCCTCACTCCATTGCTGCATATCTCCATCCATCACATCTGCATCTTGCATCTACTTGTCTCCCACCAAAGCACCCCCATTCTGATCGACCCGTCAAATCGTCGATCACCACGACACAAGAGCGACAACCACTTTAGCTGTTGCTCGTAGGGCGTTCCCTACTTCGCTCTGTTCAAACTCAGCATCCACCTTATCGCAAGCGTCGCCGCCGCCGCCACTGGCCACAGTCCCGCCGCTCACTGCATCCCCCCTTCCTGTCTACGTTCTCTCTTCACCACCCCTAGACATCTCCTCGCCACTGCTCAAGTCGACTAGCGTGCCCCCCTCCCCTCCCCTCCTTTCCCATCCCCTCCCCCCTCCATCACCTCACTCCTTTCCATCTCACTCCCGCATCTTCCTTCGCCACCAACTGCCCTGCCCTGCCACCTGCCACCCGCCCTGCCAACTGTCTTGTGACTCTTCCCACAACCTGGTCACTTGTCCCACGACCCCTTTACTCTGAACGACCCAATCGCCTAGGGCTGTCCAGCATGTACAGCGCGGAGCTCTCTGCCAAAGATGAACTTTTCGTTTCCCACCTTCGTGAGTTCACCCGCTGTGACGGACTGGCGAGCAGCGTCATTCTGCATTCGCCCATAATCTCGCCTTGGCGGCATATATCCGTCTCTCCCGCAAGTCTCAGCTTAGCTTACCCTTCCAGCGGCATACATGATCGGCTTGTCGATGAACGAGCGGCGTGTCATCCGGAGCCTTGTCGAGCTCACGCGACAAATCGAGGACGTCGATCGCGAGTTCACGGCGCAGATGCTCAGCATGGAATGCAAGTTGACAGAAGCCTTCGTCGGTTACAGCGACACCCTGTGTGCTGAAGCGACGGACGAAGAACCGCTGTCTTCCGTCGACTCGTCCGAGTCTGCGTCGCCATCTGAGCTCAGCTCGGAGCCAGAGGCCGAGTCTAAGCCGCCAACGCCACCGCCGAATCAACTCGTCAACGATCTCGTCCTCCTTGATCGCGGACAGCTGTCGCCTCCCATGATGGTAGCTGGTGCGGTAGGGAACGTCGATCGCAGTAGTCTTCCTGATCTGGCCGGCTCGAGCGACGACAGCCGGAACTCATCACCCGCCTCGCCAATGATTTGCACTCCCGACATTGTTGTCAATGTCTCTGCTTCTCCCGCACCTTCGTCCTCATTACCAGGGGATGGAGAGAGCGACAAGCCCAGTCATGTAGGCAGTGTAAGTTATTTCGACTATCAACCCAGTGTGCAGTCAGTTTAACTCGTCATCGACAGCCTCCGCGCGCCAGGTCGCTCCCGATATAATCGACGATACGCTGTAGCCCCCCCTCGAACTCGAACGATTCCCGCCTCGACCGATTTGCCCGCGATCTCGACTCGATAGCTGTAGCCAATAGCCAAAATGTAGTCATAGCGATACCCGCATGTATTTTACCTTCTCTCTGGGTCCTCTTATATATCTTTGAGCAGTTATCACATTCCGCGGAGTAGTCTGCCGACCAAGCTATGCATTCCGAGGTACCGGAATGCTGATCGGTAGCGAGATGCAGCATCCGCAGCAACACTAAGGCATGAGAGGCTGGGGTGGATAGGATGGATGAGCGTGCTGGACTGGAGTGGACGTGGGCAGAATGGGGGGCGAAAACAACAAGCGCGGTATCCGATTTCGGCACCATGCGCGCATGATGCACGACGTGCGGTGGAGGTCGTCGCCCGAACTCACACCTATTCAGAGACCAAACCGTGCAACAACCGCATTCCCTCGCATCAGCATCCACAAGCCAGCGCCCTGTTCAACACAGCATGACGAAGTCGATGTCGAGGTCGTCCTCGGCTTCGTCCTTATCCAGCGTGGGGAACGATGCGGGCGCATCCTCGGCCAGCGCCATGTCATCAGCCCCCACGCCCTCAGCAGAGGCGACACCCCCGCCGCCGTCGCCAGTGCCATCCCTTCCCTCGCCAGAGTCGCCATCCGTCTCGCACTTTGCAAGACCCCACGGCAAGCTGATCACGTACAGGCGGCGAAGACCGGCCGTGATGCGCGAGCACTCGCCGCTCAGCACACCGGACGTGACGCCGAAGAAGCCTCTGGCAGCGAAGGCTCGACGTCTTGCGACCGCGCCGGCCAAGGCCAAGGGACGGACATCCACAGCGAAGGGGAAGGAGAAGAGCTCATCGCCATTGTCGAGTCCAGAGCCGACGCCGAAGAAGGCTCGGAAGCCAGCCAAGGCGAGACCGTCTACTGCCAAGAGGGCGCCAGCGAAGGGGAAGGACAAGGGAAGGGATGACGGTGACTCACCGTTAACATCACCCGCCCAGTCGGAGTCTGAGCCGGAGTCGTCGGAGGGGGCAACACCAGAGGCAGTCCCAAAGCGATCACGGAGACCAACAGACGCCGCTGGCAAGAAGGCGGGGACTGCAGCGCCTAGCGTCGTGAAGAAGCGCGCTGCTCCGCGGCATTCTACTCCCTCTGAGCCATCAAGCGCGAAGCCGAAGGCGAAGCGAGCACGGCATTCGTTACCCAACAAGCTGCCGTCCGGCAGCAAAGCTGAGCAGAAGGATAAGGAGGAGGGCGAACGCTTCCTCGACGGCGAGCCGAGCAAGCCGCCGAAAGAGAAGAAGCGCAAGCGTGCAGGAACGTTCTCAAGAGTCGCTTCGGGTTACCTATCAACGGACGAGGATGAGCCGTTCGACTCGCCCTCACAGGTCACGATGTCTGGGAAAAAGAAGACGCCGGTGAAGCGCGCACCGCGACGAGGGAAGAACGACCCCGCAGCCGTGTTCGAGAAGCTGCAGGCTGCCGCTGTCACGAATGGCAGCTTCAGCAGCTATGTCAAGTCGTCACAGACGCAAGCCCATGAAGAGGAGGATGATGACATGACGCTCGAGAACGTTCTTAGGCCCCGCTCAGCATCTTTATCTGAACCACCAGGCAGCCCGACTCCGACTTCGACACCGCGAAAGGCGAAGGCCGCCAAGGAGTTTAAGCCCACTACACTGCCTATGGGGTGAGTCTGCTGCATCGCTCCTACGATCCGATAGCTAACATCCAGCGTCGAGCCGGGGAGCACCTGCTTGGTTCGACAACACCACAACTTCTTTATTGCCGTGCTGAAGGAGTTCCATCCAGCTCAGACACCTTCCGAGAGCGACAGGTACCTAGTCCTAGAGCGGGGCAGCAGCAAGCCGCGCACGGTGCGACGGCGCGATATCGTCTTCCTCGCCGAGGATACCATTGCAACATGCAGTGTGAGTTGCTATGCACACAGTCCCAAACTGACTCCAGCTCGGCCAATACGACATTACTGCAGCGGAGGGCACCACAGACCGCGACAGCGACTTTGTTGAGCGCGTAAAGACGGTTCTGCCATATCTTCGCCTGGTGTTGAGGGACGAGTACGAGCCAGCCCGATGGCGCAGCGACCTGTTCTGGACCTCGCCGGCTACCCTCAGCAGCATGGCAGAGTATGGCGATCTGACCGAGGACGAGACGGCGGAGATCGGCGAGATCATCACCGAGTGGATCAAGGGCGAGAAGGGGTCTGAGCGCTTCGAGGCTCTCGGCGAGAAAGATAGGAGAAACTTCATTCAGGATGTGCTCGTCCCGGAGGCTGCTGTTGGGCTTGTCCTCGCCAGCCTGGGACATGCTTTCTCCGCTGAGGCGACTACGAGCGGGAGCGGTGGTAATGAGAAGGAGAAGGCCGCGGTTAGCAAACCGCTCGCCAACGGCGTTACGCACGAGAGCATCAAGAAGGATAACCAGGTTCATGATGCCACGAAAGATGGAGGAACCGGAGCCCATCAGAAACCTACCGAGCCACCGCAAGCCACCCCTGCCGCAGACTTTGAGCCAGCTCAGATGTCAGCTGCTGTCAAGGATGACGATTCGCAGGCCACTGCAGCGCAAGCCTCTGATGCGGCGGCTTCCCAGCCGGCAAACGACACCGAAGCCGCGGTGACAGCCAATGATGATGCTGCCGTTCCTGTCACTGCGACGAACGACGTGGAGGGATCCGACACTGGGAAGCCCGAGACGGCGGAGCAGTCGGAACCTGATGCTGAGAAGACAGCACCTGAAGCAGGGTCAGCGGCTGAAGCTGAGAAGCCACAGACCGACGCAGCCGAGCAGACAGACTCTGCACCTGCTCCTCCGCCTGAGGATCAGCGTGCATCTACGACGGCGCCCGACGCCGCTACCACCGCAAACGGGACACAAACCGGCGCAACTGCAATGGAGGTCGATCCCACCCCAACCGACACCGCAGCAACTAAGCCGGAAGAGCCGTCTGCTGAGTCTGCAAGCAAAGTAGCGACGGACGCACCTGTATCCTCGTCTGTCGATGAGTCCGAGCGCCCCACCAATGCCACCGAGGGTACCAAATCCACCGCCGAGCCCGTCGAGGCGGCTGCCCAGTCCGCCACAGCCACAGTAGACGCCGCAAGTCCTGACGCAGCCTCAGCCTACGCCGCCGCCCGCTCCCAGCTGGCCGCCCTCCGCGCAGCCGCGGCGCACAAGCAATGGGCCATGCGGCAGACAGAGGTGCTCCGTGCGCGGCGCGAGCGGAGGGCGGCGCTGAAATTGCCCTCCGAGCTTGAGACGCAGGAGGATCGCGCCGAGGCGGGCGTTGCGGATGGGACGCTGGGACGGAGCGCGAGGGGCAGAGTCAGGAGGAAGGTCAACTACAAGGATCCTTAGTTGGTGCAAAGGTCACTGGGCAATGTGAACGGCGAGATGGAATCGACTCGCCCGGCGCTTTGAGTATGTGCTCAGCGTCGACACCACGCCAGTCACAGTCTGGGCGACTTTCATGGACGTACTCAGGCGCCGCAACTTAGCGAAGCAGGTGGTGAAGGCAGCGACGAAAGCAGGAGCGAAATTTCCGATATCTGTGCATCAAAGGCCAGTGGAGAAGGCAACAGGCGGGTTCAGTCTCGACAGTCAGCAGGAGGATGTTAGCGCGGAGACGTGAACCGTAGCGGAGCAGTGAGCAGCGTTGTCAGCGTATCCATATGTTTATGTATCATCATGCAAACAGATGTAGTATCAGCGTGCAGGCAAGCGCAGCGAGCGCGACCGCAACGAGAGCGAGCGCAACCGTAGCGAGAACGAGAGCGAGTTGCTGCCACATCAGCCCATATTGAACACAATGCAGCATCGACGCCAAAGCAGTAGTAGCATGCGAAATCGATGGGCCACCAAGCACAGGCAGACTGGACAGCGATCGGCTCGTACGTCCAAAACTCAGGGCGCTCGGAACCGCACCCAGCGCCCAGCGGCCCGACCGTGCCGATGGACTGGGCAGTCCACGTCACGGCCCGCTGCAATTCGCAGCGCAGGCTGCAGACCCGGTCAAGCCGGTCAGTTTTTGCACCCAGCAGCCAAAACCGCCAATCACCTTGTCATCCGGGCCTTGTCTCCCCAGCCGAACCTCGGCCAATCAGATAAGCGCTCCTCGATGCCATCATCCGGTCTTCCATCCTCCATCATGCACACCTTCGGACTCGATCGTGCAGCTGAAGCTCACCGAGCACGATCGCGTAGAGCTGCGCGCTGATGCCTGCATGCACACCGCTTATCTGCTACTTCCTGCCAGGCTCCGGCTTGACTGTCCATGCTATGCACTGATGCTGCTCACGTCATGGACTGCGCTGAACGCTGACATAAACTGCGTTGGGCGCTGACCTAAACTGCTCGGATCCGCGGGTTCATGGTGCTCGAGACGCTCATGACGATTGCTGCTCTCGTACTGCTCACTCGTTGCTCTTGCCTCGATCGAGTGCTCTGTACTGGCTCATACAGCCTTCACCTCCCATCTGCGCGGCTCATTTCCTCTCGCTGTTGCAGTGCTGACCCGCTCCGCTCACAACACTGATCACACCCACGTCCCGCGCTACCGCTCGCTGCGCTCGCTCGCGCTCGTTGTTCGCTGCTGCTGCTCGGATTCTTCATCTCGATGCATTTCAGACAAGATCTGCAAACGACCCCTTACACGTCTACATCTATCGTAGCGGCAGAATCTATTGCTTGCTTCACTATGCCTCGGTTTTTTTGTGTTCTCATCAATTGTAATGTGAATTTTCTCTTCGAGTACGAGTACCCTTTTTAGATCATTTGTTGCATTCTTGTGCGACACCTAGGTAGTCAGGGGGCTCTTTTATTTACTGCGACTTGGCGAGGAAGTCGGCGACGTTGTCCTCGATGGCCTTGCGCATCTTCTTCTCAATCTCGGGGGTGAGAACACCGCCAGAGAGGTCCTGGAGGAGGTCCTGGTGCTGCGACTTGAGAGCCTCCTGGAACTGCTTCTCCCAGGCCGTGATCTGGTCAGTGGGGACGTTGTCGAGGAGACCCTGGACACCGGCGTAGATCAGGGGAGCCTGGATCTCGACGGGCATGGGCGAGTACTGGGGCTGCTTGAGGAGCTCGGTCAGACGGGCACCGCGGTTGAGCAGGAAGCGGGTCGAGGCGTCAAGGTCGGAACCGAACTGGGCGAAGGCGGCAACCTCACGGTACTGGGCGAGGTAGAGCTTGAGCGAACCGGCGACCGACTTCATGAGCTTGGTCTGGGCGGCGGAACCGACACGCGAGACGGAGAGACCGACGTTGATGGCGGGACGGATACCCTTGAAGAAGAGCTCGGCCTCCAGGAAGATCTGGCCGTCGGTAATGGAAATGACGTTGGTGGGAATGTAGGCAGAGACGTCACCACCCTGGGTCTCAATGATGGGCAGGGCAGTGAGCGAACCACCTCCGTGCTTCTCGTTCATCTTGGCGGCACGCTCAAGGAGACGCGAGTGGAGGTAGAAGACGTCACCGGGGTAAGCCTCACGTCCGGGGGGACGACGGAGCAGAAGCGACATCTGACGGTAGGCAACGGCCTGCTTCGACAGGTCGTCGTAGATGATCAGGGCGTGCTTGCCGTTGTCACGGAACCACTCGCCCATGGCGCATCCGGAGAAGGGAGCGAGGTACTGGAGGGGGGCGGCCTCGGAGGCGGTGGCAGCGACGACAATGGTGTACTTCATGGCGTCGTTCTCCTCAAGGGTCTTGACGAGCTGGGCGACGGTCGAACGCTTCTGGCCGACGGCGACGTAGACACAGTAGAGCTTCTTCTTCTCGTCGTTGCCGTCGTTCCAGGCCTTCTGGTTGAGGATGGTGTCGATGGCGACGGCAGACTTTCCGGTCTGACGGTCACCAATGATAAGCTCACGCTGGCCACGGCCGATGGGGACAAGGGCGTCGACAGACTTCATACCAGTCTGCATGGGCTCGTTGACCGAGCGACGGGGCAGAATACCGGGGGCCTTGACCTGGGCCTTGGTGCGGCCAATGGCGTCGATAGGGCCCTTGCCGTCGATGGGGTTGCCGAGGGCGTCAACGACACGGCCGAGGAGACCGGGGCCGACGGGAACGTCGACAATCTCACCGGTACGCTTGACGGTGTCACCCTCCTTGATAAGACGGTCGTTACCGAAGATGGTAACACCGACGTTGTCGGCCTCGAGGTTAAGGCACATTCCACGGACACCAGACGAGAACTCAACCATCTCCTCGGCCTGGACGTTGCGGAGACCGTAGACACGGGCGATACCGTCACCAATGGCTGAGGTCGTCAGAAACGTGCGTCATATGGAAATCGCAATCCGTTTTTATACTCACTGAGGACACGGCCGGTCTCCTGGACGTCACCACCGGCGTCAGTGCCGGCGATGCGGTTCTCGAGGATGGTGGATACCTCGGAAGCGGCTGGTGGTGGGCGAGGTGATCGTAGTGACGGATTCAGTTATATTTTGTGTGCAGCAAGTCAGGGCCGGTGTGGTTGGTTGGAGTGGTGGAGGGAACGAGGGTTTGATTCGTCGGACGTGGCGGTAGGTTCACAAAAGTAAAGCGCGAGCGCATGAGAAGCGAAAAAGAAACGACGGTCAGCACAAGTGATCGGCAACGACTGTGAAAGACATACCAGGCTTGGCAGTCGCGTAGGTGCGGACAGCGGGGACGCGAGCGCGGGCGACCTGTTTGGGGTCAGCACATGTCAATGACCTCTAAGGGTCGGAAGGTCCGAAAAAGCTCCAGCTCGATTCCTCTGATTTCGTCTGCACAATTCCCAGTCAAAGCCGATCGCAACTGTCGTGGAAGAGCGTAGCAGTCGGCGCGGTAGGCGGTGCGCAGGCATGGCGAGAGGTGGTGCGCGATGTTTTCGAGGCCGCGAGTTGACTTTCTGGCCATGCCCATGGTCGCTTTTCTGCAGCCGACTGCGTCTGCTTTCCGTCTCTTCTCTTCCGTCTTGTCGCTTGTCGTGTCGAACGTTGACAGAGTCGAGCTGGAGCTTGTAGACTACTCACGCCGCGGAGCGAGTTCCGGATGACGGACTGCATGATGAGCGGTGTGGGTATGAGGATGAGGAGGGAGAGGAGAGGGGTTTTGGCGAAGGAGAAAGAGATGTAGGCCTGTATGAGTTTGAGCCAGTGTCGCGGGGGAGGGGGGGTGGGTGGTGCAAGGGTCGGCGGAGGAACACGGATGGTTCCGGAGAATTGGGGTTCCGTTGCTTGTGGCAGTCGCCCGCCCAGCCGCCCAGCGTTTTCGTTGGCTGAGGATGCCTGGTGCTCCTGGCAGCGGCCGTATTTCGGTCTGCAATGCGCCGGCTTTGCCTGCCTGATGCGTTTCGACGTGTGGTGAGATGCATCCTGCAGTGGTCGTTTGGCAGTGCTCGCTGGTGATTGGAGTGACTTCCCCAGCCAAGCCTGGACACCCAGCCGTAGCTGTCCACGGACCGCACACCGTCGTTTCCAGTTGCAATCTTATTGTCTCTTCCTAATCAGATACCAGATAGCTGCAAGCCTCGCGCCCTCGTCGCCCGTCGCTCGTCGGCTTTCACTGCAAACTATGTGCCCGCTGCCCCGCTGCTGCCCCGCGGCCCAGAGCTGAGAGGCCGCCAGACTGCAGACCGTAGACTGTGGCTTGTGTCATACCATGCAAATCGCCATGCCGATCGCTCATTCAGATCACCCAGGCCATCACATCATCAACGTCAGACACTCTACGCATCTAAGGTTGCACCGTGCTTCAGAACCAACTGTCATCCTCGAAAGCACGAGTCGCACGCCTCATAGCAGTCACATGCATGCTCTCACTCTCAGACGCAGCGACAGCCACGGTGGGGCAACATCTGGACCCCGCTTCGGCTCTTGCAAGTGACAAGCCTCGCGGACATCTGACGTTGTCGTGCCTGGCGTTCGCTCGCCCTCGCGTATGCTCTACTTTTTGACGAGCCTCATCTGGGCAGGGGCAGGCGTCATCAGCTGCTCTAGCTGCCAACTTAGCCTGCTCTTAGCCTCGACGGACGGCAGCTGAAGTCCGCGCTGATCGACATGCTCTTACACGTGGGATTACTCCCGTGGCTGACCTCAAACCACGTGACCACAAAGTCGGAAGTCGAGGCAAAGCCATCTCTGGATGCTCGCTCGCCGTTGACGAAAAGTCAGCGATTGCGACGTCGAGCACAACACGATCGACAGCCATCATGTCCGCGCGCACGACCTTGACGCGGGGTGAGTTATCATATGCTCTCTTCAACTAACCTCAGCTTTCCGCGCGCCTCTGCGTTCGCTGCACTCGACGGCCGTGTCCGCCGAGGCTAGCGCCTCGACCTCGTCTGCTCCGTTCGGCAGCCTGCCTCCTCCCCTCCCGGCATCCTCGTCCAAGCCGAGTCTGCCGACGACGACGGCTGGCGCCCTCGAGCTGCTCAAGCAGCAGACGACGCCGAACTCGGGCATCTACTGCACCGCGCGCCTGCACTCGCGGACGTACCTCCTGCACCCGCGGGATATCCTTACCGTGCCGACACTCAAGCCGAAGCTGGAGCCCGGAACAGTCCTCGCACTCACGCGCATGCTCGAGGTCGGATCGCGCGACTTTGCCATCCGCTCCCCGGCTGCCGACGGAAAGGAGCTCCGCAAGCAGCTGCCCATGGGCGTCGTTGGCGACTTCCCGACCATCCCGCCCGAGATCGCTACTTGCACCCTTACCGTGCTCGAGAACACCAAGAGCCCCCTGACCCGCACCACGCTCAAGAAGAGGAGGAAGGGATACAAGAAGACGATCCAGAACAAGCAGGGTTGGACGCGTCTCCGTGTAGGTGACATCGTGCTTGGAAACGGAACCAAGCAGTAGACTACTAGCATAGCATGTAACAGGCATCATTCAGACGGCCTTCCGATGGCCTGGGAACGAGGGCGGCAGCCGAAGTCTGGGAATACGAGTACATGTCACACACATGGGATACTACTACTGATGAACTGATTGTCCTAACACCTGACTTAGCCTTTCGTGAGGGTGCGCTTTGCCGTGCCTGCCGGCGTCGTGTTGACCTTGGTCGCGAAGCGGAGCGAGCACACGGTCTCGCCCAGGTGCGCGGCCAGAGGCGAGAGGTTGCACAGCATGAGCGTCTTGCTGCTGCCGCTGAGGGAGGTCTGGAGAAGCCTCGTGAGCGTAGAGTTGCGGTACGGAACATGGCCGCCCTGCTGGCCCTGTCCGAGAGCGCCGATGACGTCTGCGAGCGCGCTGAGCGACTTGTTAATGTTGATCGTCTCCTTGAGGCGATCCTTGTTCTCGCCGGCGCCGGACTGCGCAAGTCGCTCGCTTCCGGCCAGATCGACAAGGTTGAGAATGCCCTGGCTGCTCTCGTTCGTGAGCGGGTTGTGACCGCGCACCTTGAGCGCAAACACGGAGTGCGAACGGGAAGAGCGCTCGTTCATGAGCGTCGCGGCGACGGCTCGTCGGCTCCGCGCCTTCTCGAGCAGCGTCGAAACCTGGTGCGGGTTGCTCAGCGGCAGCGACACAACGTCCGTGACAGTCATGTTGTTGTCCTTGTCGATCTTGATCTCGTGCTTCTTCGTGTCAAACTGCCCGTTGCCCAGCAGGTCGTTGATGACGTCGTTGTACACCTCGAGGAACGTTCCCTCCATCGTGTACTTCCATCCGCGGTCGCGCAGCTGTGCGCTTACGGCGAAGATCATCTCGATCGCACGGGGGATCATGCCCGCCGTCTCGGGTGTGTCACCACCCTCCATTGTCCACGACTTGCCCGAGCCGGTCTGGCCGTACGCAAAGATACACACGTTGTACCCGTCCAGCACGCTCTGCGCCAACATCGAGATCTCCTCGAACACGACCTGCTGCCCATCCTTCGGCTGGAACACCTTGTCGAATTGAAACGAGAGGACCTGCTCGCGCTCCTTGCCCGTCGCTGACTCGGACTTTGTTCGCACCTCGAGCTGAGCCTGTCCAGTCTCGGCAGCGAGACGCTCGTCGCCGTACGTGATCTGCGCCACACCCTCGGGGTTGTCCTGCTCTCGTCCGAGCACTGGCCGCACTCGAGCGAAGACACGGATGTTGCCTGGCGTTAAAACGGCGCGGCGGTCGATAACTCACCCTTCAGCTCCTGTACCTGGTTGTGCAGCTTGCGACGGATCGTCTCCGCTGCCCGCAGCTCCTCCTCAATCTCAGCTACTCGGCGGTCACACTCCTCCTGTGCCTCCTTGATGCGCATCGCGGCAAGCTCCTCGGCGTTGGCAGCCTTCTGGTAGCCAGCCTCCAGTTCGGCCTTCATCGCTGATACGGCCAACGTAGCGCGCTCGACCTCCGTCTGCAGTGCGTTATTCTGGGCTTGGGAGGCAGTGAGCTGCGCGGACAGAGTCATGTGCTGCGTTGACTGGTCGGCCAGCTGTTGCCTGAGCTCGCGAACGATGTTTCGTTGTCGGCTGAGCTCCTCACTGCTCTCGCTGAGCTCGCTCAGAAGGCCACGGTTCTCGCGCTCCTTCGTCCGCAATTGTCGCTCGAGCTCCTCCATCTCCCGCAGATGCTTTGCCCGCAGAGCCTCCATCTCCTCGGATCCATTCGACAGCGCTCTTCGGTTCTCGCGTTCCTTGTCCTCGGCGTTGAGGACGACGCTCTGCAAGTCTTCTTTCGTCGCGGTTAAGGCGGCCATCTTCGTCTGCTCCTCGTGAATCAACTGAAGCATCTTCTCAAGATTGTCGAGGCGACCGTCCTCTGGCGTGATGTTTCCGTTTCGGCTCGAGGCAGAAGTGCGGGCGCTTGGTGTTCGGCTGGGCCCGCCGAGGGACGTAGTTGGTCGTGTTGGCCGACCAGCAGCGGCGCCAGTCGCAGGTCGAGTAGCGGCACCCCGAGTGCCAGCAGCGCTAGCCGGTCGTCGAGCTGCAGCTTCGCTCACAGGCCCTCTCCGGGTCGAGATGCTGGACACAGCCGTCTTGGTCAGACTCGGAGCTGAAGCCTTCCGCTTCGGAGCAAACGATGCAGCACCTCGGGATGACATCTTGATAGCTGAGGTCGACTTGCCGAGCTTCGGGCCGGACGTGCTGCGCTTCACCGGCAGCTTTGGAGAGTCGGGCACCTTACGCTTCTCTCCTGCGACTGTCGTTGCGTTGCCTAAAGCTGATCGAGTGACGGGTTTCGGGATGCCTTTGGGTATGCCCGACATCTTGTTGGGTGATCCGCCTATCTTGGGTAGCCGTGTTGCTGGCGGCTGCGAGGTGTTAGTGCAGAACACAGAGGTGGAAAGGTGCAAACAAGTGAGCTCACCACGTTCTCCTGTCCGTCAGACATGGCAACAGAGTGTGTGTGTTGTCGAAGGTTAGCTAGGCGGGGGAAGCCCGGTCCTGCGTCTATTTGGGTTTGTTGACTTGTTTGTTTGTGGTGAGCCACACACACGCCGCCATAAGGAAAAGCACCCGCGCTCGGCCATTCAGGCACAATCTGCACGTGATAGATGTCACCCGAGCTTTAGGCAACTTTCCCACGGGCGGCTTCTTTGTGCTAATCTAACCGGCCGCTCTTCTCGATTGGCTGCCATCGACTCAATCCTAAGACCTCCTCCTCTCACAACTCATCTAGAACCCTCAGTACGACAGGAGGGCTCGCCACCACTCTTTCCCCCAATGCTCCGCCGCATTTCTAACCTCCAACGCCCTGCCGTTCAGGCTCTGGCGCGCTCTGCGGCTCGTGGCTACGTCAAGCCCGCCGCGGTTGGCGCGTCCAACATTGTTCTTGAGCTGGACTCGAAGAAGGTGGGCCATGAGATCCGCAAGCGCGGCCTCACGTCTGCTGTCCAGAACGGCCGCGATGGCGGCATGGACCGTGTAAGTTTATTTAGCGCCCGGCGCATCCGGGTGCCTTATCTGCAGCTACAACAGCGCTGATCATTCGATAGGACACTATCATCCGCCTTCTTTACTCTCTCGGCTCCCGTCACGAGGTCGAGCGCTACCTCCGCATCTTCACCCAGGCTTCCAAGGGTGCCTCTGCCGGTGGCGTTCTTCCTGAGGCCAAGTTCGCCGTTCTCAAGATCGGAGGAGCTATCCTTACCAACGAGCTGGACGACCTCGCACTTTCGCTCTCGTTCCTGAACCGTCTCGGTCTTTACCCTGTTGTTCTTCACGGTGCCGGCCCTCAGCTGAACGAGATCCTCGAGTCCGAGGGCATCACCCCCGACTACGAGGACGGTATCCGTATCACCGACGCCAAGACCCTGCAGATCGCCCGTCAGGTTTTCCTTCAGGAGAACCTCAAGCTCACCTCTGCTCTTGAGCGTCTCGGCACTCGTGCTCGCCCGATCCCTACCGGCGTCTTCCACGCCGACTACCTTGACAAGAACAAGTACGGTCTTGTCGGTAAGATTCAGCGCGTCGACAAGGCACCCATTGAGGCTGCCATCAAGGCCGGCTGTCTCCCGATCCTTACCTCGCTCGCCGAGACTGCCGACGGACAGATGCTCAACGTCAACGCCGACGTTGCCGCCGGTGAGCTCGCCAAGGTTCTCGAGCCCATGAAGATCGTCTACCTTAACGAGAAGGGTGGTCTCTTCCACGGTGTTACCGGCAAGAAGATTTCTGCCATCAACCTTGACGAGGAGTACGACGGCCTGATGAAGGAGTCTTGGGTCAAATTCGGCACCAAGCTCAAGCTTCGCGAGATCAAGGAGCTCCTTGACACCCTCCCCCGCACTTCGTCGGTCGCCATCATCTCGACGGACATGCTCCAGAAGGAGCTCTTCACCGATGCCGGTGCCGGTACCCTTATCAGCCGCGGCTACAAGCTTTTCAAGCAGCCCGCCATTGAGGGCGTCGGATCTACCCAGCTCCGCCAGATCTTCACCGAGCGCGACCCGGAGGTTCAGGCCGGCCGCAAGTCGGTTGCCGAGATCTTCTCCGAGATGAAGAACACCCCCCACACCATCTACGGCGACGAGCCCCTCGATGTTGTGGCCGTTGTTTCCCACCCCGAGGGCGAGACTCCTGTAATGACCAAGTTCCTTCCGTCGCGCAACGCCATCCTCAATAAGACTGTCGACAACGTCTTTGACTCGATCAAGAAGGACCACAAGCGCCTCTTCTGGACCGCCCCCGCCGACGACGAGAACCGCGCCTGGCACTTCGAGCGCGCTGACGGCTCGTTCACCCGTGCCGGCCGCTCGCTGTACTGGTACGGTGTTCCTGACGTCAAGCAGGTCGAGAAGATCATCGAGGGGTTTGAGCAGAACGGTCGCATCGACCGTGTCTTCCTCCCCGTCGGCCCCTCCACCCCTCCCCACCGCCTCGCTGGTTCCCCCGCCAACGCCCGCGCTTTCTCGACTTCTGCCCGCCCGTCCCTTCGCGCCGGTGCCGTCGAGCAGCGCCGTGGTTATGCCACTGAGGCTCCCCGCAAGCGTGTTGCGCTCATCGGCGCCCGTGGCTACACCGGCCAGAACCTCGTTGACCTGATCAACAACCACCCCAACCTCGACCTTACCCACGTTTCGTCGCGCGAGCTCAACGGCCTCCCCCTCAAGGGCTACACCAAGTCGGACGTCAAGTACTCGAACCTCTCGCCCGCTGATGTCGGCAAGATGGCTGAGAACAACGAGGTTGACGCCTGGGTCATGGCTCTCCCCAACGGAGTCTGCAAGCCCTTCGTCGACGCCATTGACGCCGCCAAGGCCAAGGGAGGAAAGAGCGCGATCGTCGACCTCTCTGCCGACTACCGTTTCGAGCCGTCGTGGACCTACTCTCTGCCTGGTAAGAGCGCATCAGCGCAGATTTAGACGGAAAGACATAGACCTACCTATATCTTGCTGGCTATCTCTGCGTGTCTAGATAAAGTGATATGAAGCTAAATGAATCAATAGAACTCTACGGCCGTGACGCCCCTCGCGGGTCTGACCGCATCTCGAACCCCGGCTGCTACGCCACGAACACGCAGATGCTCCTCGCTCCCCTCCTGCCCTTCCTTGATGCCCAGCGCCCTCCCACCGTCTTCGGTGTTTCTGGCTACTCTGGAGCCGGCACCAAGTCTGGCGAGAAGGACGCTGACGGTCACCCGATGACTGTCCCCAAGATCTCTCAGCAGGACCTCGAGGGCTCTGTGCGCCCCTACTCACTGACGGACCACATCCACGAGCGTGAGAGCAGCCAGCAGCTGCAGCGCCTGAACGGTCAGGAGGACTTCCAGCTGTCGTTCATCCCGACTGTTGCCCCGTGGTTCTCTGGCATTGTCTCCGTGCTCAACGCCCCGCTCGCCAAGAGCATGCGCGCGTCCGACATTGTCGGCCTGTATGAGGAGAAGTACGCCAACGAGCCCCTCGTCCAGATCACGCAGCAGGCTCCCGACGTCCGCGACATCGCTGGCCGCCACGGCTGGCGTGTCGGCGGCGTCCAGGTCCACTCGAGCGGCAAGCGTGTTGTCGTCGTCGGTGCGCTCGACAACCTTCTGAAGGGTGCCGCGACCCAGTGCCTCCAGAACCTCAACCTCGCCCTCGGCTTTGACGAGCTCGCCGGTGTGCCCAAGGACAAGTACTAAGCTGTCGAGTTGCCACATGAGTGTTTCGCTGTCAATCACTGCTTGATCTGGTCTTGATTCTCTACTGCTGTCATTACAACAAAGGGATGTATTGCATTGCATTTACACATGTCGCTTCCCAGCTCAATCTGGCTCTCGAAGCTCTCGCTTGTAAAGTCTGAACCATGAAGCAACGCACGCACACGAGAAACGTAACTATGACGCGCTGATCGAAGGTGTCAGGAACGGAGGCCTCGCACTACATCCGTGTTCTCGTGTTCTCGGGCTCTCACCTCTATATCCAGCAGCCAGCAGCTTCTGATCGGGGTCTTTCTCTCCTCCGCGCAGGGCGAGAACCGAGATTACTGAGAAGTCCAGAGCCCAGCTTCCGACGGCTGATAAGCGAGACGGCCACTTTTGCCCGCCGCCAAGTGTCCATCTGACCCGTGATGAAGTCCAATAGTGCCCATCTCTGGCCGTCCGGAATGCAAGTGAAAGTGTGGAGGGTGGAGTTAGTCCGCAGAATTGTCACGGTCCGCAGCCCACTCCTCCGTCGCCCATACTATGACACTCACTGGTTGAAGTGTCAATTATGGGACCGGCTCACGGCCCGCATGGCTGAGACATCCAAGAAACCACGCAATTATGCATGAAGCGTTACGCGATGGAGCCGGAATTGGCTTTCTCAATCGGCTGCAGGCCGTAGAGATTGACGAAAGGTGCAAGTGTACGTAGCGTGGGAGACGAGAGCGGCTCCACCGCTACGCTTGCACCGGCTTGCGAAAACTCAATCTGCACCAGCCGGGATAACGGCAGACTACAGGAGTTGATGGACTGTGGCTGACGAGTGTGATGACAGACGGAATAATGCATGATCATCGTGGTTGGGGAGTCGAACTGCAAAGGGTTACAGAAAGAAACACAACACGTTCGTCGAACGCGCTATCGGACTGGGATAGCCTTGCCCTACGAGCTTGACTGAGGTGCGGCTCACTACTTCTTGTTCACTGGCTTTCCACGCTGGTGCGGCATGGCGACATAGTATGTGTCGGGCCACCCGGAAGGCACTGGCCCGGAAGGCATAGGAACTGGTTTATCTAGGCCGCGACCGAGGAGCGGGTTGCAAACATACTTCGTGGGCCCATACTTCTTCTCGTGCGCCACGGCCGCGCGAAGCAGCTCGTCTTCACTCATATCGAGCTGAACGCGCCCGCGAATCACCATGACCCCATACCGCGCAAGCTGGTCGTGAGTTGTGTCGTACTGCCGGAGAAACGAGATCGGCACCCATACATGCTGGACCACAGGCGGGCACGTCGAGCAATCCTGTAATCCGCCATAGTTGGTTACGGCCGCCGAGAGGCACATGCGAAGGGATTCGTCGCGATTGATGCGAGCGCCAATGTCAGCCGGAATCTTGGTCAAGGCGAGGGCGAAGATGCGCTCCCATTCAGCCGTCAATCGCTTTAGCCATACATCGGCAGAAATTGCATTGACTTTGAAATTCAATGTGCGCAGATAATCCGCACTCTTCTTGATGCGAAGATAATCACGACTCCGGGTGAGCGATATAACCCCGCTTCACGACATACCACTGCAGCATGAGATCGACAATGGCGAGGTGTACGCCGTGATCGCCGACTTCGTCCCATGCCACTTTGCCCTCCAGGGCCTCAGCGACGGCCACGCTCGCAAACTTTCCTGCCCACTGGAACAGACTGCCGACGACAAAGAGTGTGGTGCTGGACATATTGGGTGGCACCCAGACAGCTGAGGTCCAATCGTCCCGCGGAAATGTGTCGGGCCGACGCAAGGGCTTGTGCCACCATTTTGGATCACCCTCGTGCTCACCGAGGAAAAAGCTGTTGCCGAAGCGGGGCGCTTTAGGAGGCTGTGTAGTGGAGGGCGACGGAGAGCTGGTGGAGGCGGAAATGGTTGGCGATGGAGATACGATAGTGCGGGCTGAGGATGGAGACAAGGTGGAAGAAGGAGGGGTCGACGAGTGAGTGGCAGGAGCAGGAAGTCTACTGCGAGGAGGTAATGGAGCAGGCGGCGGTGTACGCCTTTTGGGTGTATAGGGCTTGTTCCGCTTTTGCCTCTTTGTCCTCTTCGCAGGCATATCTGCAGAGTGTACTGAAGGGGGGGCAGAGCGAGGAGTCGTGAGACGCCGATTTAGGCTTGACTGGGAGGGGTGAAGAATGTGCGAGACGGCCTTATAACATGTCGGGGAAGATGACCGTTGGTAGCCAAAAACAGTTACGGTTTGCAGTGACCTTTCTTCAGAGTCAAGAAGATTGGTAGAGCCAAACACGGCCGCAAGGTCAAGAGGCTGTGCCAAGATGGGAAGTTGCCCCGTGTCCACCACTTCGCTCCGACTACTTCTTGAATATGAGTAGAGAACGTGATGGACGCGGGCCGAGCATCGCGAGAGGCCGTTAAACGTGGTGGCGAGACGGACCGCTCTTCTGATCTTCTTTGCGGTCTGTGTGGTCTGTGCAAGCTCTGCGCATCTATCCTCCGCCGGCCATTGTTGTACCGAAAGCTGTGTCGTAGTTCTTATCAGGCAGGTCGGTAGCTTGAGCGATAGCCAGCGTTGAGGCGCTGCCGGTAGCTGCAAGGATGCTGATCAAGGTGTCAAATTCTCGTGCAGAACCAACTGGCGCGCGGTGTGCTTCCTTCCGCAGATGTCGGCAAAGACATCACACGCGTATGTGCATCGGCCTTTTGCAGCTTGCAGCGCTCTCCTCGCCCTCGGCTCGGGTACCACTCCTCATACCACTCTTCGGTCGAGTTGCTCGCTGGGCTTGCCCATGCGCAGAGATGGCCCCGAAGCTCATGTCGGTTTGGAGACTGAAGTCACTTCGCATCCTCGCTTTCTTTCTCCCTCGTATGGCCACAGTTCTGCCAGTCAAGACCATGATGGTGAGCATGGATCCCTAATCGGAGATCGGAAAAGCATCTAAGCCGAAGCGATGTGAGGATGGGAGCTGAGCGGGGCCGTTACGTGATGAGTCCACGCGAGGAGATGACTACCTTGCGCTGCACAAAGATACGTACGAGCACATGGGTGTCGAAGAAGCTGGTATGGGGTTCTCGGGCTAGGGCTCGGAAAGACAGCCGAGCAGCGGTCCGAAGAAGCAGGAATGGAATGAACCCGGAAGCCGGGAACACTACTGACTTGGAGCAAGCTAAGGTGGTAACGTCTGCGTCATGGCGACGAGACAGCTCTTAGCACTTCGTCGACTGAGTTGGCCCATGGAGGATAGAAGAGCCGCTCCATCGAAAACCACAGAGGAGCGATGTTGAGGAGCAGGTACGCCTTGGCACTGACTGTGCATGTGCACAGGCCGATGCTGCGGTGCTGAGCGCTCAGACTATCCGTTTCAGCTCGCTGCCACTTCGTCATAATGTCACAGCGCGCGGTCCGAGTGCAAGCCCATATCATCATGGCGTGCAATCTATGTTTGCGATCGCTGGTTGTCAACAAATGTTGCGGACGGACCTGGCGGCCGCGGGGGGTTGGTTTCGAGATACCAAAGGCACAAGTTTTGCGAACAGTGCACGACTGCGCGATCGACACTCCTTTTCCCTACGCTCGCATCATGCGCATCATGCGCGCCAATCTGATCCCTCGAAACGCGATATGCGCGGATCACCCCATGTTTTGCTCTAGGTCGGAAAGAGTAAACAGGCGTCGTCAGCGGCAGAGCTTTTGAGTGTGGCTCCAATTCATCTTTTGCTCAATCCTAGTCTTGTCGATCCTGTTGACTCGGACGGACGGACTATCGACAAACTTGACGTGCAGCAGCTGGGTCCTGCGATGCCTGCACGTCCTCTCCGCTGACAGACCTACCGACAAACGAACGGGTATCACTGTGAGGATATACATACTGAAGTAGCCGCTGCTCCTTTAACGTTAGTAGACGATGCCATCACCAACAGCAGGATACTCGTCTGGACAAGCTGCAGGTACTTGTCCAATAAACCCCAAAAGGTCTCTCTTGAGACCGAACCTGCTGCTTTATCCGCTCATCTCTGCTTGTAAGCGCCGACATCGCCCGAGCTCGCTGGCCAATGTGAGCGCGGCGCTACGACGTCTGATAAACAAACCGATGGATTGCTCGTCGCAGCAGGCGTGCGCAAGCGCACTCTGGACACGCCATCGAGCGACCTAGCGCCACCAATTGCCTTGCATTGCAGTCAGGAAGCTCTAATGCTCACAAGCTTGCAATTGCCTAATTGACAGTAGCTTCAGAGGCTCACCCTAATCCAGCATTAGAGTTTGCAGGCTTTCTCGACTATTTAATTACATCGACATAATCGGGATGGTGATAGTCTGTCAGTCACAGACAAAGCCTGCTGTCCAGGAGGGAGTATGTAGCCCAACCACGCTGCACGCTTGCCAGGGACAGATAAATTATACGGTGGCTGTCACAGGGAGGTAAGCTTGGGCGTTTGAGCGTCGCAGCCGTCTGGATCCTGCAGGACGACTGAGACGAGAGAGTACGTAAATGCGTGACAGGCTGAGAGAATGCAACCAGAATTCCTGTCTTACCCTACCCTTGGGACTGCCCTCGACGCCGACTCGCCTGACGAGGCACCGTCTACTTGCTCGTTCCCAGACGTCAGTGGACGGACGTACGTCTGCTGGGTCCGACGACACTTTCTGCAAGTGGAAACTGCTACGCCAGCAACTCTACCTGCGAAGTTGACAACGATTTGGCACATCCAACGAGACGCCTCGAAACGCACGAGGAGATGCACACTCTCTTCTCGGAGGAGAGCAAAGCTCCGAGGGGCAGAAGGGACAACAGGGCCAGACCGTCCGGCATGCATGCAGGTACCAGCAATGTGCATCACACTGGAGACTGAAGTCGGGGACAGCCTCCCCGAAAGCACGGTCAGTAGGGTGCTCAAGAGGGTCAGACGGGCCCAAGAGACAATGAAATGAACGGAACGTGACTTTTGTGATCTTTGAACCGGCCCGCTGCTAGCGGGGGATAGTCGTTGGTGAGCGCCGCGCCTGCCGCTTCCTCGTCCTTCGTGCTCTCGCGCCCTCGCGATGTGCTCGCGGTCTCGCTCGGAAATACCGTCGGTTGTCGACATGCCTGGCATGAAAAGCGCCTCCTCAGCCACCATCAGCATTGACAGCCTACCCGTCCCTAGGCCGGCTTGTCGTCTTTTGAGTGCCATCGTCGTTCCTGCTCTCCTTTCCATAGACCTTAGTCGGGCCCTTTGATGGGCGGTAAGCGCCTTTGGCGCTCGACTAGCCTCGTTCCTCACTGAACCCCATCGATGCCTCCGACGACTTGTCACCGTGGAGGAAGGAAATGAGGGTCAGCCCGCATGTCACCTTCACCATCTGGGCGCGAGATGTCTCAGCCTTCGACACCCATGACATACCCAGGGGGCGAGCACTCACGGCAGACAAAGGAGCCGATGGGGTAGACCTTTCGGCACCGTTCCTGCGTTTCGACCGTAGAGGCTACTGGGCCGCAGCTCTTACATGATTTCTGACTGTGCTTCAGCTCTGGCTGCGCCGGCGAAACGTCAGACAGACCGGCATTTCCGGTCTAAGCAAAGGTGTAGCGAGATCAGGTGCCGAAAAGAAGCTCGAACACTGGGGTTGCTGGGTCTAGTAGCTGAGCTTCAGCTGACTTGGCTCGAGAGTGCCCTGGCAGCGTTCAGGACTGCAAAGACTCATCAGAGCATGCAGGACCATGCCCATGAGCTGACTAGCTCGTCAGGATAATGAAGCGAGTACATGAGCCGCAGGTGAATAGGGTGTGACTTGCAGCTTGCGGCGTCCTGAAGCATTAAGGGACAGCGAGCAACGTTACCTGCTAGTCGAGCAATTACGACATATGTCTATCAAGCCCCGACTATGCGCACCCTCTAATTCTCCTCTCCCCAGCTCCAGGAACGAGAGGAACAACTCCATGGCTCTCGATGGCCTTGCGACGACGACCTGCCTGATCAGTAGTGTGCTTAGCTGAACTTTGCACCAGCTCCGAGTGACATGCACCTCCACGAAAACATTCCTTGTGGACCCCGGTTGCGATTCTCATCGCTCCGCAACTATCTTGACGTATCTTGACGATTGACTGACGCTCTACACTCTTACACCACCTGCTAGACCAAAACGAGGCGACGCCCCTCTTTCTCTCGCCTCCACCAAGCCCGACGCCCTCTTTCACGCCATCGCCAACAGACCCCGACCGTCTCGGATATCTACGCACAGACTTGACGAACGACACGAAGAAACGACGGCCCCTCGCTCGCCAGTGAAAGTGCGCTACACCTCCCCGTATCCTCGACTGATCGACGATTTCTCTGAGCGCAATTGATCGAGACTGTTCAGCAACCTCGGCACTCGACCCGCCTGCAGACGTGCAGGACCTCTTGAAGCAGACTAGTCGGGAACGGACACTCTCATTGCACTGAGCTCCCCGGATTTCCTAGGCCCCAGACTGGACGCCAACCTGGACTGTTGGGGCCCTCACCTTGCCCGACCCTCAAAACGCCAACGCTCTGAGGCGTTCAGACAGCCGTGGCAGTGGAACAACTGTGGCTTGCCTGTCCGATTCCGAAGCCCACCACCGGCTCACCGGCCCCACCGGCGTCGCTTTACTTTTCTCGACTTAAGAGAAGCTGTACGTCCGCCAGTCAGTCTCTTAGCAACTCGCACAGCATCGGTCTCGGCGGTGCACAACTGTCATCGATTGAAACGCGGAGACAGCTTCCGCCCGGAGCTTCGGTCTGACGCCTGAAGTCTAATGTTGACACAACCGGCGGCGGCGTAGGGGTCTCTGTTTCTGCTGCGCAGCAACTGGCGTTCGAAGAACAACTCAAATTTCGACGGCACTCCGTCATTATCAGACACAACCGAAACGGCGGATAGGACTCGGGCTCGGCTGTTCGACAAAGACCCAGGTTTGAGGTAGTGATCGACATTCTGCGCCTGTGCCACTCTGAACGACTCTCATAGGCATTGTCGCTGTTGAGCACTCTGGCCGTGATTGATCACTTTGCCGATCCGGATCTTTCTGGCAGCCAGCACAGAGGAAGACGAGGAAGACGACGGCACTACGGCTCCGCAATCCGCAAGTCAAGAACGAAATCCCGGGTAAACGACAAAACGCAAGTCAGCTGCGATCGGTGGAAGCAGCAGCAGCAAAAGAACGGCACCAACCAGTGTGATTTGAGACAAGATGGCTCTAGCGCTGGACTTGACGCCACGGCTGCTTAGCACGGGCGCCAGTGCCGGTCGTGGTGGTTCCAGCTCGAGCGCCCACGATGCGAGCGTCCTAGCGCACCACCTCCCTGCCCTCCCCTCATCGACGCACGCTCCTTTGTCGTTGTTTTCTTCTTCTCCGCCCACAGCCTCAATCCCCACGACGACAGCCTCCTCAGCCACTTGCCCCTCCACGACTGTCCCTACTGCTCCAGCTTCGAGGTCTTGTCCATCACAGCCCACTACCACCACCCCTCCGCGTTCTGGGGTGCGGCTCCTCTCGACACCACCAGCGTCTGCTTCTAACAGTCGACCTTCTACACCACCTCTCCATTCGCCTCACTCGACGTCGCCTGGTTCCTTCATCTGTCCGCCTGTCAGCTTGACCCGCTCTTCGTCGTTCTCGTCTCTCGCCACCGACGACTCCGACGTCATGGACCTGGACGACTGCTTCATCAGGGAGCAGCTGTGCAGCGGTGATTGGCAAGTAAGTCGTGCTGCCCCCAGGCAGTATGTGCGGCGACCTGCAAAGATCATGCGACGCACATACGCTGCTCTGACCTCTGCTCTTGCGTCTTCCCTGGACGTTTGGCTACTAAACATCGTCCTCCTCCTCCGCGCAACCTCATCTTCATGCTCGTGCTGACGTTTCCCTCAGAGGTATCCTCCCCTGAAGGCTACAGAGCCGCCGGCCCAGGCTCCATCCCCTGTACCTTCCTCGTTCGACACTCATGAGACCGTGAGCTCACGAGCCTCCTTTGACGAGAATGCCCTGCCTATGCCACCCTATGTGGACGGATTTAGTACCTACATCCACCCCAGCTTACGAAAACACCCCAAGCACAAGCACACAAAGTCCTCTAGCGGTGGCGCACATCCCGAACGGACGTCTTCTCGTCAAGCGTCCCATTCACACCTCCGCCGAAGTAAATCTGCGACCAACTTTGCGTCCATGTTCCCATCAGACGAAGCTGCACCTCCCGTTCCACCTCTTCCCATTCACACTTCGCCCTATCTTCAGCGAACACCCGTTTTCCCTGCTCTCATGATGAAGGGCCCATATCCCATGTCAACGCCAGACAGAGGTAAGTGTGGCTCTCCCCCTTTGCTGCGAACTAGCGATGCTGACTGCAGGCCTTCACATCACAATTCCAGCATCGCCAAAGGTGGATGCCTATTCCATCCCGCCTCCGCCGTTGCCTCCCAAGACGCCAGATCTTCCAAAGAGCACTGCAGCCGAGCTCGCTAGCATTAACGAGGCGGCAGCCGTGGCAGTCCGGAGGCGCACCCGCTCAGGTCCTCAGCAGCCCATGCCGCTCGTCACATCACACCATGGCAACCTGAGCCGCAGTGTTGATGCTCCGCCTAGGCTGCACACAACGAAGAGCGTGTACGCTACTACACGCCATCGTCATCGTCGTGCGCACTCGGCACAGCACGCGATTCCCGACTTTACATTGCCCAGCAGATCGACGTCACGCCAGTCACTTAAGGAGAGCATTAGCGCACCCTCTCCTGTCCTGCCCAACAAGTTGATGCCCTCGTCATACCATGCCCCGTACGCATCAACGAGAGCAGCGCCTTCTCCTCCGAAGACGACGAACAGGCGACCCATCGGGTCTCATCGCCCAGCGCCCCCGCCTCCCGATATTGACACCACGCTGTCCGGGCAGCGCGCACTGCCTCGTCTTCCCAAGGTGCCCGGTTCACCAGTGGCTGCCGTTGTCTCCCCGACTTCTCCACTGCGTCGCAGCCTGACATTGCCGGCCATCGCCTCTTCTCCGCAGTCGGCGGCTGCTAAGAATCAGTCCGCGAGGCGTCGTCTTTCGGCCTCGAAGCACTCTGTCGAGAACAAGGAGAACAACGACAGTGATCTGCCCTCCCCTCGCTTCCTGGAGAAGCAGAGGGTGTTGGCCCTGCACCAGGCTGAATACGATGAAGCCATCGCAGCTATCCGTGAGGCCGAGACGTGGGACTGGCCGGTTCCGCCCAACGTCCCGGCCTTGGAGCGGTCGTCCTCCATCTCGACGACTGCCTCGTCGCCCACGAGGAGCCTGGCAGAGCTCGCCGCAGACTGGGAGGCGGCCAACAGTGGTCTCGTGACCGAGCTCGAGGAGCGCGAGATGCAGCGCAACGTCTCAAGCACGTTCTCGAGCGACATGGGCCCGCTCACGCCGGACGAGCACGACGATCGGGGTAACCCCTTCGATGCGCTCGACACGCCCGTCCCAGCCGTAGCCAGCGCTTCCAAGACCCCGTCCCCCCGATCAGCCGGGAACTTTGGCGTGCCTTTCTAAAATGAGGTGACAACCCTCTTCCATTGTCCCACCCCCCTCACTTTCTCCCTCTTGAACGATCCTCGCTCGATCAACCACGCCTTCACGCAAAACAGACGCCAACAGGCGTCGCAGGCACCTCAGCCTTCATGCGACTTCCACGACAACAGTAACGTTCATTCCGTCACGAAAGAGTCACGAGCCCTTCTCCCACATTTGTAGCACGAACCTGAAAATCATGTCCTCCACTACGGTAACCTATCCAACTTCGCTCCTTGAGTACTGAGCTGAGCGGCACGACCCGCTCGCCAAACACTATACGATCTTGAGACACCCACACAAGGGGTACGCACAATGTCAACGCAACAGATAAAGCACGACAAAGATATACTGTAGACTTGTTGTATAAGATGCACCTTGACGTGTTATGATCGCTGAGGATTGCTTGCACTTATCGAGAGTGATCCACAACTGCAATCGCATTCATACGCTTGCGCCTATCTCAGAGAAGACAGCCGTTCTTCTCGTCGCTGTCATGCGCATTGATTGCAAAGCTCAGGCGGATGCGGCCCGGAGTCGCAGGACGATGGGCGGCCAAGAACGTTCAGATCACCACCGAAGACATGTTATTCTGGTTTGCGTTTCGCGACCTTGTCTGACGAGGCTCCTAACACAGAAACACGTCGTGCAGACCGCCCAGCTATTGCGGTCGCGAGCCTGCACATGGTATTGCAAGCATCGCCTCAGCTGTTGCTGACATGACTGACGGGCTGCCACCATGCATACAAACTCTCACGTCCTGATTCTACAAACATGTGTACAACAAATTACTGTAAATGTCCGGACGGTCTACATCAGCTCCATATTTCTTCGTCGTTATCTTGCGCTATGCGGCACTACCCTGCTCCATGCCGTTGCTGGTGTTTCGTAATCGTAGCTGGGACGTGTTTCTGTGGTTAGCTACAAATGATGCACTCCCAAGCTGCCAAACCGATAGGTCTACCTCATGGCAGCAGGCTCAGAAGGACAGCCCGATGTAAGTCACTCACCTCTTCTTTCCGTTGACTCTGGAGGCTGGCAGCTACGCCTCAAAACTGCCCGAGGCGCGTGTGGCGTGACTCAGCGTGCACGACAGCTCAGGCGGCTGCAATCTGTTCTTCAATCGCGCCCGCAGCTTTGCCGCCGTCCATCTCGACCGCGGCCTCCTTCGCTTCCACTTCCAGCTTGACGCGCGGCTCCCACGAGAGCTCGTACTTCTCACACAAGCTCCTGGCCGCCGCCTCACCGGCCACTCTGTCAGCGACAGACACCCTGTGGCCGGTCTTCCACTCCCAGGCGGCGTAGAACAAGCTAAGGTTGCCCATGACGGTGTGGGCGTTGTATCCCAACTTGCCAGCCCTGCGGCTGCGCTTAATGTCGAGCCTGAGCATGGCATGTACGAAGTCTTTGCGGGGGAAGTGCAGCTTGCCGCCGGTGTTGAACCACTCGTCGAGTGACTTGACGGGCTGGCCGGCCCAGTTGACGAGAGGCCTTCCTCCGTCGGCCGCACAGGTTAGGAGGGCGTCGAAGAGGCCTAGGGCTTGTTCGTGTCGCTGCTCGGTCGCGGGGCTGACGTCGCGGTCACGGATGCTGGGAGGTACGGCAGCACGCGCGAGCTTGATGATCTTGCGAATGTCAATCTAGGGCGCTGGCTTGGCCTTGGGTCTCGCTCGGGCAGCTTTGGCTTGCGTGGGCGGCTTGGAGGTACCCTCGCCTGTTTGGGAGACGGTCGTGCGCTTCGTAGTCGGACGGCCCTTGGGCCGACCGTACTGTCTCCTGCCCATACTTGCGCGTAAGTGTAAAGCTGAAGCGGTGAGTAAGAGGCTAAGGGACATGAGGTGGAATAGCCTACCTTTACGCAAGCGGACGATGAGGGAAGTGAGAAGGTGAGGTGGTGAGTATGATTGAGAAGTGATTAGTGTCAGAAGGAGCAGCCTAAGAGCGGGTGGCAACACCTCCACCCATCTTCGCAATCTTCGCGAGGAAGACACCTGGTCGAGGAAGACACGAGACGAGCAAGACGGATCTGCAGGGTCAAAGTACACTACAGCGGTCTGGACCATAGCGACGATCAGACACGTGTTAGCGCCGGTGAGTGCGATGCATCGGTGCAAACTGTGGCGGAGTGGCATGGTCGATGAGTTGATGAGTTGTAAGATGAGGTGAGCTCTGAATCGTCATCAGATGCGAGAGCTCTTAAGCGCGAGATTGTTGGAACTGTTGTGCATCCCAAGATCCATGCGCGACTGCCTTCATGAAGGATCCAGGTCCACGCTGCATGGGCTGGGCGGTGGAGGTCAGGAGCCAAATAGCGGCGAGGGCCGGCGCGGCGGCCGCGGAACAAAGTATGTCTGCTATTCGGGTGTGGGGTATGCCGGATGCCGAGTGCTTGGGTGGTCGGACAAGGCCGACTAGCTTTGACTGGCTTCCGCAGATGACGACCGCTGTTGGCCCTTGTCTCCCCAAAGATGGCGCACGCCGCTTGTGACCCGCTCGATGCCCACCAGGGTCTGCCTTGGCCGTGGACGATGCCGCGCGCGATTGCACGACACCGAGTTAGCCAAGGCAAGGGGACGTGTTTGACTAATCGGTTACTAATTGCTGATTAGTCGTAGCCTCGGGGTGCCCAAGTGCCCAAGAGGGGCCCACTGGGCATGGGCAGACGGATTCCATCGAGATACCTCGGAAAAGTCCTAGTGCACCCTCTGGAGAGCCGGTCGGCCTCCACTGCGACTTCTCCGGCTATCTCCTGCCGACCACTTATAACCAGCTCGTGACCTTGCTTCATTCCCCTCCTCCTCCCCACACATCCTCTTACTGCAGACAACCATGCCTCTCGACTTCAAGGACCTCGTCGTCATCATCACCGGCGGAGGTGGTGGCCTCGGCCGCGCCTACGCCCACATGTACGCCAAGGGCAAGGCCAAGGTCGTCATCAACGATGTCTCCCAGGCCAACGCCGACAAGGTCGTTGCCGAGGTCAAGAAGCGTGAGTATCTCACCCACTGCCATGCACCCTCGAGGCCCCTCTCGACTCTGTCTACACCAGCTCCGGCTTCGCTGCATGCGTAAGGGGGCCCCCGTTAGAGGCGTGCCTGGTGGGCCGATCGCCCGGTGGAGGTTTGTGGCTAATCACCCCCCAGTTGGCGGAGACGCCATTGCTGCTGTCGGCTCGGTCATGGAGGGCCAGAAGATTGTCGACCAGGCCGTCAAGGCGTTCGGCACTGTCCACGTCCTGATCAACAACGCTGGTGTGCTGCGCGACAAGGCCTTCCGCAACATGACCGAGAAGGAGTTCAACGACGTTTACGACATCCACGTCAAGGGCGCCTACGCCATCACCAAGGCTGTCTGGCCTCTCTTCCGCGCGCAAAAGTTCGGTCGCATCGTCAACACTTCTTCTCCTGCTGGAGTGTACGGAAATTTCGGCCAAACTAACTACAGCGGTGCAAAGATGGCTCTTGTGACGTTCGCGCAGGTCCTTGACAAGGAGGGAGTGAAGTACAACATCAAGGCGAACACGATTGCGCCGCTCGCGGCGTCGCAGATGACCCAGACGGTTATGCCACCCGAGGTTCTGTCTCACCTGGACCCTGACCACGTGGCGCCCCTGGTCGGTGTTCTGACTGCGCGCAACGGCCCGGACGTCGGTGGACGCCTGTTCGAGGTCGGAGGCGGCTACTTTGCCGAGACCAAGTGGCAGCAGTCTGAGGGCTACGTCTGGAAGACGGACGACTCGCTCACGCCCTCTGCCGTCGACCTGCAGTGGCCCAAGGTGTTCGACTACTCGAAGGCTTCCTACCCTTCGCAGTCTGACGCCCAGCGCATGATGGAGGTTATGGCTCTGCAGCCCAAGCTCCCGCCCAACGCCCAGGGTCCTCCCCCGCCCATCACCTTCAAGGACTACACTGTCATCATCACTGGCGGCGGCAACGGTCTCGGTGCGTCCTATGCGCGCTACTACGCCAAGTTTGGCGGCAACGTCGTCGTCAACGACATCAGTGCGGACGCGGCGAACAAGGTCGTCGAGGAGGTCAACCGCCTGGGCGGTAAGGGAGTTGCCGCGATCGGCTCGATCGAGGACGACGCCGAGAAGATTGTCAAGGTCGCCATCGACACGTTCGGCACGGTCCACGCCCTCGTCAACAACGCCGGTATTCTCCGCGACAAGGCCTTCGTCAACATGACGCCCGAGCTGTTCAACAGCGTGCTCGACATCCACGTCCGCGGCACGTGGAAGATGTGCAAGGCCGTCTGGCCCTACATGCACAAGCAGAACTATGGCCGCATCCTGAACACGTCGTCGCCGAACGGTGTCGCCGGCGCTCACGGCCAGAGCAACTACGGCACGGCCAAGGCCGCCATCATCGGCTTCACGAAGGCGCTCGCGCTCGAGGGACGCAAGAACAACATCTACGTCAACGCCCTCGCCCCCTCGGCCGGAACCGCCATGACGGCCACCATCTGGACCGAGGAGCTCCTCAACACGTTCAAGGCCGACTTTGTCGCCCCCATCGCTTGCTACATCACCAGCCGCGAGTGCAAGCAGACCGGACAGATCATCAAGGCCTACGGCGGCCTCGCTGCCGCTTACCGCTACGAGCGCTCGGGCGGTATCGTCTTCCCCAACGACCGCCCGCCCACCCCCGACCAGCTCGCCGCACGCTGGGAGGAGGTCGTCAAGTTCGACAAGCGCTCTACCTTCCCCACCTCGTCGGCAGACTCCAAGGGCCCCATCGTCGCCAACTTCTCCAACAAGGCTGGCGCCCGTCTCTAAGCGGAGGTGTCAGAGGTGTGTGTATACCTTAAAATTAGGCAGTTTTAGTTGTTATTCAGCAGTCATGCAGGTATAGTTTCGCGTGGAGCGGGGCAAGTAGTGTCCAATTGTTCATACATACATAACAACAGGTTGTGTGCAGAGCGGTAATCCGAATGTTCATGAGTGGGAGTGTGCTATCTGGCCCGATTGCGTCCGTTGAGCTTAGACAGCCTTGGGGCTGCACGCGACCATCACCCCAGGCCCAAGCCCATCGCCGCCTGTACACCCCTCATAGTAGCATCTACAATGCAGCGAGGAAAGTACAACAGTGTCCATACCACGACATGGAGGATGCACCAGGCGCCCAGCGGAGTGCGGTCCAGGATGGAGCCCAGCAAGCCACGACCTAAATGGTCAAGATTGAGGTAGCGAAGGTGGGGGCGAAAGCCAAACGCGGAGGAAGAGGCGAAGGCGGAGTAGCTGTATCGAGGTGGCCTTGAGAACGACAGCTGCAATGGCGAGCAGTCCAATCCATACGTCGGCGAAAGTGACAGCTCGCATGCGAGCCATGGCGGCACGGGTGAGGGCGATAAGTGTGCCGAACATCACAACCGCCAGGACCGTGCTAAAGATGAACATAATGCCACACCAGCCAGCCATCAATGCAAGGGCCTCAGGAAGACACCTGAGATACTCGCCCGCGACGCACATGGTCCAGTCGATGCGGGCTGGTGTTTCCTCGATGATAGAGCAGATATGATCTGTCATATCCATCGCCTTCTCAGCCACGATCTGGCGAGCGCGGCGGAGAGTAGAGTGAATTCTCGCCGGAGATGTCTTGACTTGATCCCAAGCTCGGCGTCTAGCTACGGTGGAGTGCTCTGTACAGAGCATCCGAGGAAGTTGGGAGCAAGCCGTCACAGGCGAAGTCAACGTCCGCCACATTGCTGGCTGGCCACGGTTTGTCAGCCAGGGCGAATGGTGGACCATCCAATGCCTCCAACCTGCTACCGCCTCAATGATGCGATCCAACCCCCTCGCAAAGATAATCAGAAACGCCACAGTTCGTCCACAAACCCGCTCGAAAGTCGGCTGGCAGTTTACTTTCCAGAAAGGCACAAGCACCAGTATCCAACCCGTCCACAGCAGGAAGAGCGGCAAGGTCCATCCCAGAAACCTGGCGAGGCGAAGTGCACACACAATGTGTGGCACAGCCAGCCAAAGCCTGATCTTCAGCCTCCTGGCAGCACCATTCCGTCGCGAAGGAAGGAGCGCCACAATATCGCTGTGCCCCATAGCCTGTGCGAGTCGAAGGGCAATCTGTCCATCCGGCGCAACTAGACTGTCATCTGCGCCGTACTCCAAGAGAAGCTTGACAATACGCAAGTGACCCTGGCGCGCCGCTGCCATGAGTGGCGTACGCTGGATATGACAAGCACAGAAACGTCCGGTGATGCGTGTCGACGAGGCGACTTCGCACGGTGCCAGGGCAGCGAAGACTGCATTGCTCATGAGATCGATTTCGGCACCGAGGTCGAGGAGGGTTCCGGTCGAGCGATAGAGGTTTCGAGAGGCAGCGTAGACTAGTGGCGTGATGCCGCCTAAGGAGAGGACGTTGGGCGACACTAGGCCTGAGGTTATGATGGAGCGGAGGGTTGAGATGTCCTCTACGCCCACGGCGCGGAACAGACGGGTCACTTGTTGCTGTGCGAGGTTTTGGCCTGAAGTCGAGGACGATGGGTAGCGATTAATGGGGAGGGAATGGCCGAGGTGCGTAAGGGAGGCAAACGCGAAGAGGTCGCGAGTCGTGATGTGGTGTGACTTGGCAGCGGAGACGCTGCTTCGGGGACTGTTGAGGGGTGTGATTGCTGGAGAAGAGGGGAGAGAAGCAGGAAGGTCGGCGAAGCGGAGCTTGGGCGAGGATCTCGTCGAATGCTCATCGGCGAGGACACCGTCGTTATCGGAGAGGGCACTCAGCGCGAAACTCGAAGCTCGCCTAGATGGCGAGCGGCTCTGTTGCCCACTCGCTCGGCGCGGGAAGCGGAAGCCGTTGAAAAGCGACGCAGCCGCAGGGGTGTCTTGATGATGATCAGCTCGGTGCTGTGTCGAATGCGAGTCGCTGTTGTTCCCAGTGGCAGACATCGTGGAGGATCCCCTCCGTGAGGCCGTCTTGCTTGATTTGCTTGATGGACTAGCGGGTTGCGCATCCTTCGTCCAGGCATCCCTGGGGCTCCTCGAAGACTGCTCCGATGCTCTCCTACCCTTCCTCCTCTCCTTCACCTTTCTCCAGAAAGTCATCAGTGTGTCAATGAGTGAATAACAGGTAAGTATCCTTTCGAGGTTAGATCTGTTGGTCAGTACACGACGCAGACGTGCCCTTGCCCCATTCCCCCGTTGCCCCATAGCACGGCAGCGTGTTCATCGTCGCCCCGCGCTGCACACAGTGTAAGGTGAGACTGGGGGTCGGGTGAACTTGTGGGGTGCGAAGTACGATACCTCCACGTGAGGGGCGCAGACTGTTTCGTAAGGACGGGGATGAGGTGTAGGCGTCGGTGATGCACATTGTGAAGGTCGGGGCGTTGATGGAGGTGCGAACTGCCATCAAGATGCACAGCGCCTGGTGATCATCGACACGAAGCTCATCAGGTAGAGAGACATTTCCATCAGCTGAGGTCTGAGAACTCTCTCATATGGTGGTCACGATGGTGTGCAAAGGGCCTCGCTTCACAAAGACCCGATTTGAGGACAGGCAGCTTCGAATCACTGAACTCGCATGACGGCTCGGGAGTCTGCTGCTTGCCACTGCTCTCGACAACATCAGTAACGTCGGGAAACACGTCAATCATCATCTCATTGCTCCCAGTCATTGTCATCAGCTGCCAACATCAGTGCCACACGCCACGTCTCAGTCTACGGGCTCGTGACAGTCACGGGAACCTCGCCAAAGCCAGCTTCTAGACTTCTTGGAGCCAGCTTCTGAGTTCTCGGGCCCCGATCGGGAAGCTTATAGCCTGTCCGGTGTCCGGACAGACCTGTAACTCTCCATCAGCTCTGGACTTTTCCGACTTGACCTCGCGTATCAGCTCTTTATCAGTTGGACTCTCAAACAGAAGTCGGCATGGAAGTGATCGCAGCGTCACGACGGGTGCCGAGTAACTGACCGTTTCGCTTATCTGCATTCCGCCCGGGCGCCGAAACCGGCACTGGAGTTCCAGCGCTGGCAGACCGACCAAGTAGTGCGGAGAGTGCGGAGCGACGATACATCGACCCACTCGAACTCGATGAGGCTAGTGCCATATGCACCACGCGGCATCGCCAACGATCGCCGCGGTCAGTTGACCCATTTGACCCAGCCTGGCTCCTCGGCTTTTCTTCATGGGCTGAGCTGGGCTGATGTCAACTGCTAATCAGTCCCTGATAGCCGGGAAGTTACGTAACTTATTTGCCACCCCCCCGGCCCACGGCGAGAGGAGAGCTGAGGAGTCGGTCGATGCTGCGTGGGTAGACTTGGGCAGACGCTTCGTCTTCTCATCTGCCGCGATTATTCTGCTCACTCCAAAACGGAACAAGCATAGGACGACCGACCGACCAACCGCTGTCGACGTGCGCCGGCCACGGGTCACGGGACCTCACGCGCCGATCTTTCAACGCATCGCCGCTGGTGCAAGGCCAACGATCGCCGTGTCCGCACGCGACGAACACGTACTTCACCAGTCTACCACCCAAATCAGACAGCGCTAAGACATCGGCGCTTCGTCTACGTCCCAACTGGCCACTGAGCCGCTGACGGCCTCAAGAACCCACAGACAGGCAGGCAGGATTCCGCAGACACATAACCGGCCGCACAAGTGCGCTTCCAAGCTTCTTCTTCGCTTCCCTTGGCCAATTCCTCATTCCTCTCCACCCCTACTACCAAGATGGCTACAGTTGCCACCACGACAGCGACAGACGTGCTCAGCACAAACGGCCTCAAGGCCGTGAACGGCACCAACGGCACCATCAAGGCTGTGAACGGCACCAACGGAACAACGGCCGTAAACGGCACGAATGGCACGGACAAGACTAATGGCGTGCGCAAGCGCCCTCCTGTTCACATCTTCGAGACGATCGAGGAGCCGGTGACCCTCCGCGGGATGATCATCGACGACATCTACCTGCTCGGCGGACAGTTTGCCATCCTGTGCCAGTTCGCGCACCCCGGCATTGCGTTCGGCACGGTTGCCCACAGCTCATTTGCGTCGCGCATTCCCGAGCGGCTACGAAACACGGCGCGCTTCTTGAATGCGTCCGTCTTCGGCACGGAGCGGGAGAAGCAGGCGATTTTCGGCCAGATCCATCGCTTCCATGCTCGAGTCAACGGCGTGTTGGACGAAGAGCAATACGATGCCAACGACCCCGAGCTGCACAAGTGGACGGCGGCGACGCTCTTCGTCTCGCTCGTGTTGGTTCACGAGCGCATATTCGGCAAGATGGACCAAGAGAAAATGGAGGCCATCTACCGCGAGAGCGCCGTCTACGGGACGAGCCTGCGCATGCCGCCTGAGATGTGGCCAGAGACGCTCGAGGACTTCTGGGCATACTGGGACCACATGATCGCCACGCTGCCTGTCACGCCCCAGGCAAAGAAGCTCTCCCGCGACCTTCTCTGGCCCACTGGCCTGCCGTTCAACATGCAGATGCTCGTCGGCGTCTCGCGTGTTGTCACAAAGCAGCTCCTCCCGCCCCGCCTCCAGAAGGAGTACGACCTCGAGCCGACGGCCCTCGACACGCTCCAGTACCAGCTGTTCATCAACGGCCTCTCCTACCTCTACCCCTGGGTTCCTCTCAGCGTCCGGTCGCGCAGGCACAACCTGTACATGAGGGACCTGACGGCCGCTGTTGAGCGCATCGAGACCACGGGTCACTGGGGCCGAGACAAGGACTACCCGGCACGCTAAGTGGAGGTCGTCGATCTTTCTTGTGTTACGCGGCGCTATGGTGTATGAGCGAGTTATACTACTGTTATCGATGTATGTTACATTCTGAAGTCAAGTAGTCCATGGGTGAGCTGAGATGGCCGTGGGATGAACGGCCAACACGTGATCACACCACTTCGGCGGCTTCCGACGACTGTACGGTCGTTCTTCTCCAGATCAGCAGTTAATACCTCACATTACGGCAAGAGCTGCAGCAGCTGGGTGTGGAGGCACGCCTAGCACGCCTCCTCATACGTCTCGACAGGAGAACGCGGGCCAGCCATTGCCCACACCATCGCGGCCCCACAGATCGCCACACTGTCGCCCCGGATCCGGGGACATTGCACATGTCCATTGCACTGCCAAGCACGACTGGAATGCCTCTATATCCTGCACATTCCCAAACATCTACAGCTCGTGTGCCACACTCCCTCTTCTCTCTGACTCGTCGGCGACGACCGCCAAGCCTTGCTCGATGTTGCTCCGGAACACAGCTTGACCAACCAGGGATGTTCAAGGTTCCGCCCGTACGCCCTTCAAAGACCGACTCTGGCTCTCACTGTTGACCTCCTCTGCCAGCAGGCTCTGCAATCTCTTCCTTCGGGCCAGAACCGAACTGGATTGAGGGATTTCCTTACAGCCTCGGCTCGTCATACGCCGTAGAGCGGGTCCTCAGAGCTCATGAACCCTCAGTACCCTCCACAGAACCTGCTGAGATCCAGGAAACGGCCCAGGCACCGGTGAGCTCCCGGCGATCAAAAATCTGGAGCACCACTCATGTGCGCCACTGGGCGGTCACGGTATGGCGGCTGTTTGGAGTGGCTCCGGCGATCAAAGTGTTGCCCCACTTGCGCACCACATGGTCCGCAGGCGTGAACGGGCAGGCGGTCAACCTTGTCCTTAATCTGAATCCTGAGCAGCAGGCTGGGCAGCTGGGCAGCCTGGCGGAATGGCAGTCTGGAGCTGAGATTGGAGTGGGACCTGAGACGGAGACTGGGACTTGGACTGGGACTGGGGGTAGAGAGAAATTTCACCGTTAGCACCCCTCCGGTCCAAGAATACCAAGCACTGAGTTGTCGTGCGACATGCTTGCTCGGCAGCATGGCCGGACTCACCGAGACTCAGGCTGCATGCAGGCTTGCACGGGGAAGACCAGCAGCGACCCTACACCCCCGGGGTCTGGATTGGAGCTCTGCTCCGTCTGCCTAGGCAAGACCTGAGGCCAGAATATGGCGATCGAGCCGATGGTCGCCTGGCCGATGGTCTGGTCGCCTGGTCGCCTGATGGCCTGCTCGCTAGTGCTAGCTTGGTCGGTCTCGCTGGGGCCAGCTAGATGAACCAAAGTTTGGCAGCTCATGTAGACATACCCAGCCCCGCTTCTCTCTTTCTTTTATCTCTCACCAACCCACTGACTAGCTTGCGAGCTATCGTGCTTATCGCAGCTTGGCTTCGGGCTTCCCATCGTCTTCCTTTGGGCTCCGATCGTCACCTAGTCGGCCTTATCGCCCCGAAGTCCTCGACTGCTGCGACCGCTCCCATCTACCTCGACGAACATCGAGCCTCTCGTGTCGACAAAACCGTCCCTTCCGCAAGCCAAATCTATTGACCCATAACCCCCTACCGGCGAAACAAGCATCATGGGCATGTTCAAGAGCGTTCGGCGGTACGCCAGCCGCTGGGAGCTGCCGCTGGAGCCGTCGTCCGTTGCGCCCGAGGGCGTGAGGACCAACAAGGATCTGGACCCGACGCCGCCCGAGTACCGCACATGGACGGCCATGACCTTTTTCTCGTACTGGGTGTGCGACCTGTTCCAGCCCGGTGGTTGGGCGACGACTGCCGCGTTCGTCGGCATGGGCCTGACGTGGTGGGAGTCGTGTCTTGCTGTCTTCACTGGGTCTTTCCTGTCGGCCATCGTGATTGCCTGTAACGGTGTTGTCGGTGGTACGCTGCACACGCCGTTCGCGGTCACGTCTCGCGCAACGTATGGCTACTGGGGCAGCTACTTTGTTGTTATCGTGAGTGTTCACGGCTCGAGAGGCGCTGTGTTGCCCCTCCCGTCTTTTGCAAGCCTCAAATGCTAACTTGTAGTCTCGCTGCCTCATGGGCTGCTTCTGGCTCTCGATCAACACCTTTGCCGCGGGCCAGTACGTCTCGTACGCGATCGAGGCGATCTGGCCCTCATACGCCCGCCTGCACAATTCCATCCCGGCCTCGCAGGGCGCGACGAGCAAGGACTTCCTGTCCTTCTTCATCATCTGGGTGATCCAGTTCCCCTTCCTGCTCGTGCACCCCTCGAAGCTCCAGCCGGTCTTCTACACCAAGGCCGCGCTCGTCCCCGTCGTAGCGATCGGAACGATGATCTGGGCGCTCGTCAAGGCTCGCGACGGGCCTGGTATCGCTCACGCTCTGTCCACGCCCGTGAACCGCGTTGGTCCGGGTATTCCCCGCTTCATCGCGTTCATGTACTCCGTCACCTCGGTGCAGGGCACCTGGGCGACGATGGGTGTGAACGTAGGAGACTTCTCGCGATACTGCCGCAATCCGAAGAGTTCGTGGCTGCAGCTCTTCGCCTTCCCCGTCATCAACACTCTTGTCTCGATCGTGGCGGCCATCACCGCCGCATGCCTGCTCCCAGTCTACGGCGACGTGCTGTACCAGCCCTACCTGATCGTGAGCAAGTGGGGCACGTCCCCCGGCGGCCGGGCTGCGATGTTCCTCGCCTCCTTCGCCTGGGCCCTGGCAAACGTGACGACGAACGTGAGCGCCAACTCGATCAGTGCCGCGAACGACCTGGCGGCCCTGTTCCCGAAATGGGTCAACATCAGGCGCGGGCAGCTCTTCGTCGCGATCGTCGGAGTCTGGGGCTTCGCGCCGTGGAAGGTGCTCCAGTCTGCGCAGAACTTCCTCACCTTCATGGGCTCGTACTCTGTCGTCCTTGCTCCGATTGCCAGTCTCATGTTCTTCGACTTCTTCGTCATCAAGAAATCAAAGTACAACGTGTACGAACTCTACGTGCCCTGGGGCATGTATCGGTACAACAAGGGGTGGAACTGGCGCGCCTACGTTGCTGTCGTCTGCGCCGTCGCGCCCAATATGCCCGGCATGGTCAATGCCATCAACGAGAACATCAAGATTGGCAACATCAAGTATGTCTACATGGTTAGCAACATTGTCGCGCACTTTATCGCCCTCAACGTGTATTATATCCTCAACAAGGTCTTCCCCGCCCGCGAGACGCTCATCGACCACCCCGTCCACGACGTGCTTGAGGACACGCCCGAGGTTCCCATGACGTACGGCGACTCGGACTCGGAGAAGAACGACATGAAGGTTCACATGGTCTGAGCGCGTGCTTGGTCTGGACGATGGAGGGGAACATCAGGAGGAGGAGGTGTCCGGCTTTGGAAAACGGAGCGAGGTATGGGGTATGGGGTGCGGGCGGCCTGAGTGGCCAGTAGTTGAGGAACATGGTGATCTAAGGGATTCGGATTGGTGGCTTGAGCCGTCACTCGACGGCCGGGCCAGTCTCATCTTTGTAACATTTCGGACGCGTACCGATTATGCACGGAATATACACACGCTAGCAATTAGCGGAGTCAGTCTCTGAAGGCCAGAGATAGAAATCACTGATCGCTGAAGCGACATGATTAGCAGAGCAATCTGGGCCGGGACCTCCTTGGTCAGAGGTACAAGGTGGCACAACTGTGAATGAACCGCTGTCGCCGTCAGGATTAGTGGACTCAGGTCTATCGATCGAAATCAGCAGAAGCCACGGAGAATCGAGGAGACCGACCCGACGACGACGACACTGTCAAAACCAACAGATGCTACAGCGCTAACAATGCATGATGAACGATACCGATCTCGTTAGATGCGTCTAGATGATACAGGGGACAGGACGGGGCTCGACGTGCTCGAGTCGCTCCTCCCTCTTCCACTCCGGGGAAGGGCAACGGGCGTACTCGGCGTCGACGAGATGAGGAGCAGCCCGCCCTGAGACTGGGGCAGGCGGCCAAGGCTGCCTACGCTGGATTTATGCGCGATCGCTCCAGGCTGCGAAGCGACGGGTATCGGTGGTCTGAGGCTACTTCTGCGTGCGATGCTGGAAGCTGCTGGATCGAAGAGGAGAGGCGTCTCCTCGTCTACGGGCGCGAGTGTTGGCGTGCTGAGTGCTTGTGAGTCTGGACCGCTGGACAATGGGTCCACAGGGTTCGTCAGGAAGTACACTCCGAGGAAGGTCGTGGCGATCTGGAATCAGCTGATGTCCATGCCGCGAGCTGGAAGAGAGATCTTTGTGTAGGAGGACTCACGCCAAAGGCAAAGTTGACGAAATTGGAGATACTCAGTCCCCTGAACTCCTGGTACAGCACTGCGCTGCCTATGATGGCCGACATGGAGAAGAAGACGAATTGCGTTGGAATGACTTCCTTGCTCTCGAAGCGCATCAGCGCGCGGTTCAGGTACTTGATCTGCAGGATTGATGTGACCACCAGCACGAATACGGCGACCCAGGCTATCGGGTATGCGAAGGCGCGAAGGTACACGGAAGACAGCAGCGAGCTCAGCGCCTTAGTCGCCATGACGGTGTATCCGCCGTACAGGGCGCAGGTGCCTACGTCGATGCCGATCCAGCGGGCGCCATACTGCGTCGGGCTTAGCAGCGTGAGCGGCACGAGGAGTGCAATGTTGAGGCCAGTGTAGATCAGGAAGCTTGGTGCAAGGACTGCGGCGAGTAGCTCGTTGGGCGACATCTGGGGTCAGCTGGAGCTTTTGCCTGCAAGTCGATAGCGTGCACTTGCACCTGCGTCTGCTTCTCCGCGCACACAGCCCACAGCACATGGCACACTGCCGATCGTTACTCCCAGCCACGCACACAGCAATGATCAGCGACTAGCCTTCGCCACGCACAGCCGGGTCAGTGGTAGCCTTCCTTCCCCACATTCCCCGACTGATGTGCGTGTGCTAGGCTAGCCTGCCATTACGCCGTGCGTGTGCCAATGTACCTGTTCCAGTGCAGCCGCGGCACTCATATACTCACCCTTGGCTTCGAGTCCGTCGCCGCCCAGACAACAGTAACGGCGCCAACGATGGCCAGCGTCATGCCGAGCACATTGCGTCTCGTGAAGCTCTCTCTCAGGATGAGCGGGGCGAAGAAGCAGTTGGCAATCAGAGCAACAGTACCAAGGGGCGCGACGACGCTAGCGGGCGCGAAGCCGTAGCTGAGGAAGTTGCCCGTCTCGCCGAGACCCATGAGTCCCAAGCCGGCCCACCAGAGCTTGGAGCGGAGGTACTCGCCCTCTGCGTCCATTGCGCCTGGGCTGGAGGGTTCGTCATCGGACAAAGGATCGGCGAGCTCGACCTCGAACGGCTGCAGCGGTTCGTAGGGCTCGTAAGCTTCGAAGGGGAGGGGATCGGACCGACTGCGGTGCGCTAGCGGAGACGCCAGCGGCGTGACGGGAGCAAAGGGGTGCGCGGGGTGAGGTGTTGGGGAAGGCGAGGTGGATTTGCGGCGAGAGAGGGGCGTGCCCGGTGGCCGCGAGGTTGGGGTGTATCGCTTATGCGCCAGCTTCTGGAGCGTTCTGAGGTCAGTTCCACGTACAAAAAGTATAACTCACAGAGCAAGCGATATGAGGATGTTGCCGGCACATGCTATCGCGACGCCAATGTAGGGCGCCGAGCTCGGCGGGTGTTCGTCCGGCTTCATGCTGGGCTGGCTAGGTTGGAGTTCAGACAAACATCTTCCCTGTCCAGTATGCTGTGCGTGATGCTGATGAGGTAGTGGTGAGTCTGATTATGAGTTGTGCGTTGACGAGCGTTGACGAGGTCCAAGTCGACGACGATCCCACTTCTAACATACGCCCTATCGCCCTTTGGCTGATCTGGCTTTGGCTTGCTCTGGCTTGAACTCGATTCATGGTCCCCGCAAACATGCTAGTGCCTAGTGGTCCAGTGCCTAGCAGATGTCACCCTTTGGCCGGTCCTACTTTCCGAGTTTCCCACGGTGGTCCCACCTCCACCGCTCGACTCGGAATATCGACCTTCCGCTGTGGCCATCCGCAGGCCGTAGGCAGAGTGATCAGCACAGGCGTCTTGGCACCCTCCTGTGTCCTCCTCACTTCTACCACAACTGAAGTCCCAAAATGGCCTCAGCAGAGCAAGTCGCCATCGCCGCCCGACGCGCCTTCGAGGCGTCGCAGCTCATCGACGCGAGTGAGCGCGACGTCGCCCTCGACAGTATCCGATCGTCCCTCACTTCGGCCCGTGATGAGGTGCTCGCCGCAAACAAGGCGGACATGGAGGCGGCTAAGCCTCTGGTAGAGCAGGGCAAGCTGTCCTCCTCTCTTCTGTCTCGACTCGACCTCTCCCGTCCGGGGAAGTACGAGGCCATGCTGTCCGGCATTACGGACGTGCAGTCCCTCCCCGCCCCGACTGGAATCTGTACCTTTGCGAAGCGTCTCGGCCCCGATCTCGACCTGTACCGCGTCACCTGCCCTGTGGGCGTTCTCCTCGTCATCTTCGAGGCGCGCCCCGAGGTCGTGGTCAACATTGCCGCGCTCGCCATCAAGTCAGGCAACGCGGCCATCCTCAAGGGCGGCAAGGAGAGTGCGAACACGACCGCCGTCCTTAGCCGCCTGATCGCCGAGGCGCTCGCCAAGACCAGACTCCCCAACACCTTCGTGCAGACGGTTACGAGCCGCGAGGAGATCAGCGCACTGCTGGCGCAGGACAGGTACATTGACCTCGTCATGCCCCGGGGCGGCAACGCGCTCGTCACGAGTATCCAGAACAACACCCGGATTGCGGTCATGGGCCACGCGGACGGGATCTGTGCCGTGTACCTCGACAAGAGCGCCGATGAGACCAAGGCGATCCGTATCGCCGTCGAGTCAAAGACGGACTACATGGCCGCCTGTAACTCGGCCGAGACCATGCTCGTCAACTCTGCCATCGTGTCCACGCTGTGGCCCAAGGTGGCCAGCGCCCTCGTCGAGGCTGGCGTCGAGCTGCGCTGCGACGAGGCAACCCTCGCCGCGCTCAAGGGTACTCCCGCCGAGAAGAAGGCGACCAAAGCGGAGGAGGACGACTTCAGCTCCGAGTTCCTCGGCCCCATCCTCGCCGTCAAGGCCGTTGACAGCGTTGAGAGCGCCATCAAGCACATTAACGAGCACTCGTCCCACCACACCGACAGTATCGTTACCGAGGACGAGACGGCTATGAGCGCTTGGGTCCGTGGCCTCGACAGCGCCAACTGCTTCGTTAACGCTTCTACCCGCTTCGCGGACGGAACGAGGTACGGCCTCGGTACCGAGGTTGGCATCTCGACGGGTAAGACGCACGCCCGTGGTCCCGTCGGTCTCGATGGCCTTGTTATCTACAAGTACATCCTTAAGAGTGGGAAGAAGGACGGATCGACTATTGCCGACCACGAGAAGAACGGCGGAAAGTACGACCACAGCGACATCTCGAGGGACAAGCTGCCCTTCTAGTCGGAGGATGTCTGCGGAGTAGTCGAGAAGTAGGCGTAGCTTCATCAGGTAGCTATCATTGTACATATGCATTGTCAAACGGGAACGGGATATGAGTTCTCCTGCCGGGGATCAGCTGCGAATGTGGCCAAGGCTGGGCTTAAGTAGAGCTGTCGAAAGCCTCAGAGAGCAGCGACGCAGGCAAGCCTAGCCTACAGATCTCATGTGGCAACAGGATGGTCGTAGCCATGCACGTCGCGCTGCGCGCTCCGTGCTCGCTGCAAACAAACATTGTGCATCATGTCATGCGGCTCGGCACGTACACGCACCGACTACAAAGATAAGCGTAACAAAGAGTCCGTATATGTGCCGTTCTATCTAGGTCCGGCACTGCCAGAGAGGGAGAGTGTGTGGAAGATGGGGTCGGAATGGAAGGGTTGGGGGGTATGAGATGACTGTTCTGCCCATAGGCTGGATGCATGGAACGTTCAGAACGTGAGGCGGGGCGCAGAGGGCGCGCTGTATCCGCTATTTAACGCATGTCTTGCGTTCAATGGACCTAGAGTACCTCTCTAGTATAAGGCGCTATGACGCTTATAGGATGTAAGAGAGGACACCGGCGACGAGAGCGACAACCGCGCCCGACGCAACACGTCCGCTGGCTCCGCTAGCCTTGACCGACCCCGGCTGGACGGCCTTGTCAGTCATGCCCTTCTGCGAGTCCTTGTACTCCTGCAGGCCCTGGATCGAGCCAGACGACACGGCAGCCGTCGCCTCCGTAGGCGCGGTGTAGCTCTGCGTCCACTGGGTCGTAACCCAGTCGCCGGCCTGGTTCTTGTATCCGTACGTCGTAGCCGTCATGGGCGGGTACGTTGTCGTCGGCGGGCCCTGGATGCCCTTGTTTCCGCCCTGGGGCTGCTTGGCCGCTCCGCCAGCTGCGGCCTCTGTCGTCGTCTCGGCATCCGGCGTCGTCGTCACGACGGCCGCCTTGGTCGTGGAGGTGGTCGTGGGGAGACGGGGCGTGGACGTGCCCGTCCAAGTGGTGACGATCGGGTCACCGTTGTCGTCCCAGAGAGTCGTCGTGTGCACACGAGTGTTAGTCGTGCTTGTGAGCTCGTCCGCGGGCAGGGCGGCGCCGCCAGCACCCGCGGCTCCGGGGTACGTGTATGCAGTGCGTCTGGCGTCAGCCACGGTCACGAAAGGCGGCACTCACAAAGTGGTAGTGGCCGGGTCACCGTCGGCGTCGGTTGTGGTCTGAATGACTACGCTGTTTCCAAGCTGAGGCTGTCAGTTTGATCTCATCGCAAATCGGTGCAATCGGCGCGGCACACTGCGGCGCAGTCACGGAGCCGAGCAAATACTCACAGCGTCCTGAATGGTTTGCTGGCGCTGAGCGTGCGCCGAGGCGGCGAGGACAGAGGCGGCAACAACGAAGGCGGCGCGCATGGTGAGTCGAGTGGGAATGATGGAGGTTGGGAAGAAAGAGGTCAAAGGTGTGCGACAAGGAGGAGGGAGGAAAGGGTCGTGGTCGCAGTCACGGTCGCTTGGCGGCGCGAAGGGCGGGAAGAGGCGACCAAGCTAGTGCAGATAGATGGCGAAGGGGGTCGGTGTGGTGGTGCAAAAGTTGTTTGGGCAAGGATCGTGGAGGTGCCAGATGGACAAGTGTGTACGGCGAGAACTGGAGTTAGTTGAGAAGTGGTGGTGCACAGAGCCAAGCCGAACGGAGCGATGTTGAGTTTGTCGAATGCTGCAACGGCAGGCGGCGTGCGTGCGTGCTTGCTGGGTGAGGTGAGAGTGTGCTTGGTGTGCTGGGCTGGGCTGAGCAGAGCCTGGATGAGCACCAAAGGGTGAGGCGAGTTGAGGGCCCGCCCTACACCGTGCACCCCCTCACCCTGGCCGGCAGAGCGTGCGCACGGGGCACGAGGCCAGAGGGAGAGACGGCCGGAGGGTTGGGCGACTGCGGTGCCTGAGTCTTCGTTCTCACCGTAGGGCTCTCTCCGGCAGCGCCACCCTAAGTCCTCCCTCTCTCTCTCCCTTTTCCTTGCCCCGGCCCCGCCCCGCGCCGTGCGCCCTGTTCTCCGGGCCCAACACACAACACAGCCACCCGTTCCCATACACTCTGATTAGCACACGAATGCTTCCGCTAATAGATCAGCGGCCTCGCCTTAGTCTTCCTCTAGCAGCTCCTATCTCAGCACACCAGGGGCGTCAGGAGCGCCATGAAGTACGCGCGTGCTTGGCCAAGATGGCGTGAACCTCGGTACCTTGGCCGCCTGCTTGGGATGATCAACATGAGCCTGTGTCGTCGAGTCTTGGCTGTCATGCTGTGTTGTTGACAGTCATGTGCCAAGGAATCCTTTTCTATGCATACAAGTGTCGCCCCCTTCCCTTCGGTACTTGGCTGAGGGTACCGGGGCGGGGACGACGTGATATTAGTCTATGTGCAAGGCGATGAGTGCGCCTAGTTGTGCTATGCCGGGCGGTGACAGACCGGTGAGCTTCAGCGACAAAGGTACGTAGAGCCGCCCAGAACTGTCTGAGGAGACGAAACTGAGGTAAAGGAGAGTGGCCCATGGAAAGGTAAAGTCTGGCCTAGACAGCTCACTTGTCCTCGACCTTGAGCGCCTCAGTGTGCGCGCTGAGGTCAACCTCCTCGGTGACAGCTCCCTCGCCAGAGGTGTCGCCCATCTTGAGCGTGACCTCCTCCGTCTGCTCAGTCGGCTCCTCCTTCTCATCCTTGCCACCCTCGGCCTTCCAGACGTATCCCTCAATCCAGCCCGCGACCTCCTCCTTGCCCTCGCCGGCGAAGACGGCCTCCTCGAATGCGTCTCGTCCGGCGGCGTTCTTCTGCTGCGAGGGTGTCAGCTTACTCCGAGGCTCGCGTAGCTGTGCTTTTGCTATCTGCCCGCCATGCCCATCCATTGATAAGGGATCTCATCGATGGCGTTGGAAGAAGAGCGCAGAAAGCATCGAGTGTTCCGACTCACCTTCAGCAACGGCAGACCGCCACCACGCTCCTCCGGCACCTCGACCAGCGCCTGGACACAGGCAACGTGATTGTTGAGTACGGCCCAGTGCATGGGTGGGCTTCCGGCCTCGTTCGTCTGCTTGAGGAGGTCGGGCGAGGCAACCTCAAGAAGCGATTTGAGGACATCTGAGTATTAGCTCACGTGCACATATGCGTAGCTATCGCCTCCAACCCTGGAAGGTCTTCCGCTAGCTTCCTGGTCGATGAGTAGCAGCGATCCCGCCCAGACTGCAAGACCAGTGAAAGTGTCAGAGAACGCAGACTCACCCAGATGTCCATTTCCACAAGCCATGTGCAGCGCCGTGTTACCTCGCTCGTCCTTGGCCGCCGCGAGTCCCTCAGCTCCATACTCCTTCAGGAAAGCGCCAACCTCCTCGCCCTCGTCAAAGCGGCACGACAGGAGAAAGTCAGCCAGCTCGTCTTGTGTCGGTGTCGTCGTCATCGTGTCTGTTGAGTCTTGAGACTTGCTGCTCTGACCTCGTCTCGCTCGATCTAGCGCTCGATGACGATCGAGCGAGTCTCAACTTTTTGTTGACCGGTCACGTGCCGCAAGCCACGTGGCACCGAGACGAGTAACATCACGTGATGCAAGTGGAAGATGGAGGCGTGGTGGAGGCATGGCTCTGGTCAGGAACCCGCGGAGATCTCTCGCTCACCGTGGCGCTTGTGCGGCATGTGTCTCTGCATCTGCCGCAACTGAGTGAGGCGGCCGCCGGCAGTGGCCGTGCCTTTACGTTGATGACCGAAATTTTCAGCCAGCTAAGAGGACGATGGAAGATCATGCAATCGACGATCTCGATCAGAGATTGAGCATACCTCCAAGGTTGCGGTATACATCGAGTGCCTGCAAGGACATGTTCGAGGAAAGCATGCATTCGAGCGACCACCAGCATCAGAGTAGCGACGTAGACGTCCAAGCAGCATCGGAAGACATCGGGCTAGTCGTCTTGCTCGCCTAGATGGGTGGGCTGATCAGGCTATTTACGAGGATCGAGCCGGCAGAGACTACCGCAGTACGCGTCACCCCCACTCTGACACTGCCAGTTGAGACACAGACTATCCGTTGCATCCAGGGTGGGGTCACTCTTTTGGTGGGCTCCTGTCTTCTGTCCCGGCGGCACGAGCCTGCGGCGCACAGCGCACAGCGTGCTGTATACGCGATCGCGGCAACGCCCGGCTACGACTACTGCATCAATCTACGAGGCGTTGACGTGCTGCGGGCCGAGCATGCCTTAGGGTCGGCTCGAATTTCGAACGACAGCAGCACAGACGCGTAGCCAGCACTGCCCCATTGCTTCACCCACGGCTACTTGCTTTGTAGACATATACACAGTGCGCCCGAAAGCTGACAACGTGGACTCGTTACCATCCAACCCGATGTGTTCTGTGTGCATCGACGTCGTTGTTGTCACAGTCCAAGTCGATTGATCGAGTGGGCATCGGGTGATGCAGGAGTATGCTTTGTTGAGTCGGGTGACAGCCAGCCTCTGACGTACCGAAAGTCTGTAGATGCAGCGGTACGGCGGCAAGTGCCTCTGTGCCCACAGCCCACAGCCTCGCCCATAGCCGCTTCGGTTGCCCATCTGATGCCCATGCCGACCAAGGCTCACCGGCGGGCGGGCGGGCGATCACCCTGGGTGACCTAAAGTGACCTGGGTGACTTTGGCTGGGTGACTGGCGACGCGGTGACAGAGTCGGGACGTTATTTGCCGGCGGCTACGGCGGGGTGCGACTGCGGTACGTACGGGCGTGCTGCCTTCGCGCCTCGCCGCCGAGCGCGCCCAGGGCAGGGCTGACGGGCTGAATGCGCCAGGGTTCACGTCGGCGCGCGTCTTGTAAATTCTAATGAGCATGGCGAAAAAAAAGTTTGTTCCGCTAATCTCGCTCGACTCGTTCGTTACTCGGAATCGACCAGAGTGATGTAGTCGAGAGCACTCTCTCGATATAACGTGCTTAGTTGCTGCTGAAGACGCTGTAGTGCCCGAGCGGCGGGCGGCTCCAACCTCTGTAACCCTGACGCATGAACTCCCCTCTCCCTTGGCCGCACAGATGCACTGCACTGACCTGACCCCCTTCTCCTCTGCACCGGCGCACTGCCTCTGCTACTCTGCAGCTCTGGCTCTCTGCCTGGCTCTGGCTTGAGTTACCGCTTGTGCTTCTGCAGTCAGTCCCGAATTTCGGACGACTTAGGCCCTGAGTAGACATGTCCTGTTCCTACTCGGTCTCTGCCTCTGCCTCTGGCTGCTGGCTGACCTGGCCACTAGCCTCTGGCCACTAAAACCACAAAACCGTCATCGTCAATTATCAGTGACCCCCCGAGTCGTATCGTCTTCCTTCTTCTCTCCTCCCCATCCTCACCCCGCTAGCCATGCTCTCCGTCCGCTCCGCCCTCCGCCTCAAGGCCGTCCCCCGCCTCTCCCGCGCCGTCAGCGCCTGGGCCAACGTCCCCGCTGGGTGAGTGATCGCTGCAGACAGACCGACATACCTCCACGCCGCACCGCAGCGCATCAGGCAAAAATAAGTCGGTCCGGTTCTGTCCGGCAACAACAATCGACACCGCCGACTGCCAAGCTGTCCACCATTCATACAACCATGCTAACCACCCAAACAGACCTCCCGACGCCATTCTCGGCATCACCGAGAACTTCAAGGCCGATGTCTCGCCCAAGAAGATCAACCTTGGTGTCGGTGCTTACGTACGTATCTCTGTTATCTGCGCACGGCGACCTCCCGCTTGGCTTTGACCACGAGGGTCTTGCGACGGTATTCCGGACCGGAGACTATCAAGTGCAACCATGACTGACCTACTTCACAGCGTGACAACAACGGCAAGCCCTACGTCCTCCCTTCGGTCCAGAAGGCTGAGGAGATCCTCTTCAAGGAGAAGGCCGACAAGGAGTACCTCCCCATCACTGGTCTTGCCTCGTTCGACAAGCTCGCCTCTGAGCTTGCCTACGGCGAGAACTCGGCCCCGATCAAGGAGAACCGCGTGAGTACGAGTACGGAGGTGTAGCCGAGCCGAGCTCTTCCAGCGGCTGCAGCGGCTTCAGTGGCTGCTGCAGTTGGGAAGCCGTGGCTGAGTTGAGAGCCCGTGCAGCTGCAACCCCTTGTGTTGCCTCCTTTCTTTCCCTTCGTGCCGCAGACCGCACAGAAAGCTGACCACCCGCACAGCTTGCCGTCTCCCAGTCCCTCTCGGGTACCGGTGCGCTCCGCATCGGCATGGAGTTCCTTGCCGAGTTCTGGCCCAACAAGACGATCTACGTCCCCACCCCCACCTGGGGCAACCACGGCGCCATTGCCAAGCGCGCTGGCCTCAAGCTCGAGAAGTACCGGTAAGTTTTGGTGTTTGGTGTCATGTGACATCGGCAAAGTGAGAGGTTGTTGCTGACGGTATAGCTACTTCGACCCCAAGACTGTCGGCCTCAACTTCGAGGCTGTCAAGGAGGACCTGAAGAACGCTCCCGAGGGCTCGATCATCCTCCTGCACGCCTGTGCTCACAACCCCACTGGTGTCGACCCGACGCAGGAGCAGTGGAAGGAGCTCTCGGACCTGCTCAAGGAGAAGAAGCACTTTGCCTTCTTCGACATGGCCTACCAGGGCTTCGCCTCTGGTGACGTTGAGCGCGACGCGTTCGCTCCTCGCTACTTTGTCGAGCAGGGCCACCAGATTCTCCTCTGCCAGTCGTTCGCCAAGAACCTCGGCCTCTACGGCGAGCGTGTCGGTACCGTCTCGGTCGTCACCGCCTCGCCTGAGGAGAAGGCCCGCGTCGACTCGCAGCTCAAGATCCTCATCCGCCCCATGTACTCGAACCCCCCTGTCCAGTGAGTCCGAGCTTTATTCCTCGCAAGAGGACGCTTCAAGCTGCCCAGGTCACCCAAGCTGACAACCCAGCGGCGCCCGCCTCGTCAGCACCATCCTCTCCAAGCCCGAGCTCAAGGCCGAGTGGCTCGCCGAGGTCAAGGGCATGGCCGACCGCATCATCGACATGCGCGAGAAGCTGTACAACAAGCTCATCGAGCTCAACACGCCCGGCGAGTGGGGCCACATCAAGTCGCAGATCGGCATGTTCTCCTTCACGGGCCTGACGCCTGAGCAGGTCGACGCCCTCGCCCAGAAGGCCCACATCTACCTCACCCGCGACGGCCGTATCTCGATGGCCGGTCTCAACGACTCGAACGTCGAGTACTTTGCCGAGTCGATGAGCAAGGCCGTCAAGGGCGAGCTCTAAGCGCGCTCGAGCTGCGAGGCATAGATACACCACCCACATACTACACACCACACTCAAAAACGACAAGAGAGCACTAATTTAGAAAGGCATTCTTTCGAACCTTGGGATTCATAGAGAGGCTGGGGCATGCATTGATCCAGTCGGCGAACGGATCGCGAAGCGCGGAGTGAGCAGATCAGGCGAAACGCAAGGTGCGGAGTTAGCAGATCAAGCTAAGCGCAAGGCGCGGGTGAAGCAGAAGGCAGCGCGGTGCGAGCAGAAGTGCGGAGTGCGTTAGCTAGAAACGAGCTGCAGCAGTGCAGCGCTCAGCGAGCAGAAATCAACGGAGTATTGCGACCGAGCAGAATCATTGCAGTGCATGTCACGAGTCGCAGTGCAAGTCACGAAGCGCAGTACACAGCAAGCAGACGTGCCAAGCACATCACTACTCCTCCTTCGCAGCTGATGCCCGAACAAACAAAATGCAGCGCATGCAGCGGAGTAGACCGTCACCATTAGAACAGGCGGCAATCGCCGACCCCTGTATAGAGGCAGGCAGATGTCCCAGATCAGAAATTGCTTCCGCCTTGGCCGCCTAGAGGATGAGTGTCAGCGCCAGCCTCGCCCTCCGGGCTCAGCTGGCTTGGAGGGACCGGCAACTCTAACGCCGAGCCACGCGACACTCCAGGCCATGGCCGGGGCATGCCCATGCGCCGCTGCGTTAGTTGCTCAGCTGAATCTTGGATCCATCGCTTTCTTTCTATAACTTCTTCATATCCTTTCGACAACCATGGCGGACTCTCGCGGGGAGCTGATTCGGAATGCGGTGCTATTCCTCAACGACCCAAAGGTGCGTCGTCTTTCAGCTATGGTTATGGGCACGGACTTGGTGGAGAAGTCGGAAGAGGGGGATGGTGGGCGGCGGTCGATGGTGGAGTTGGCTTCGTCGGCTTCGGAAAACACATGCGGGGTGATTTTGCTGGGATTGTTGGTTGGATGGGGTTGATATGGGTTGAGATGGGCTGGAAGGATGATTTCCGATGTGCAGGCTGCGAGAGGGACGTAGGCAATGGGCGACTTGCGCGCTATTGCCGAGGTGGAGTCGACTCGTCGTCGACCACATCGAGCCTACTCGCTGCTGAATCTTCTGCTGCTGCTTGGGTTTTGTCCTTTGGTGTCATCTGAAGGCTTTGGCTCGACGAGCTGTTGTTTGATGTGCTGGCTATAAGAAGGGATAGCGGATATGGCGTACTTGCGAGACGATGGTGGACTCGGTTCTTGCCCTCCAAACTGTACGCAGTTCATCGTCTGAGTGCACTACCAGCTCTCCGGCCGTGATTTGTTAGCTAGAGCGCACATCCCCCGGGACGCTCTGTTGCGGAGAGTTCCAGGAAGCGAGTCCCAGTAACCGCAAAGGGGAGGGACTGAAGCGATCGCTGCAACGGCAGCCAGTTCAGCGCAGTACCCCACCTCAACCCCTTTTCCCCTCAAACCCTCCCCCCACCCGTCCCCTCAATAAACCCACAGCCCAGCAGAAGCTGTACCGCTCGCTTTGATCCCAGCTAACCCCAGGTCGCGACCTCGCCAATGGCGCAAAAGGTCGAGTTCCTCCAAGGCAAGGGCCTGACGGACGCGGAGATCCAGCAGGCGCTCTCGGAGGCTTCGGGCAACTCGACGAGCTCTAGCCACAGTAACCCGAGCGCGGCTATTCAGTCCCCTGCCCCCGCTGCCCCGCCTTATGCTCGCCCGAGCTACCAGCAGCCGCAGCCTTACTATGGATTCCAGCAGGCTGTTGTTCCGCCTGAGCCGCCGAAGAGGGACTGGAGGGATATTTTCGTGAGTACTGAGTTGCGAGGCTGCAGCGGAGCTGCAGACGAGCAGGCGAATGACATCGATACGAAACATACTGTCCAGGCGTGGTCGGAACCGGTATAGCTTGAGCTGTCTGGCAGAGAGGCTGCTCTGCCACAACTATCGCCGTTGCATCGTGAAAGATGACGGTGAAGGTCAGCAGCAGTTGAGCTACGAGATCTTCGCCCTGGGTGCTGGCTGGCGATGCCTGCTGGCTAGCTTGCCGCAATCCGCTAGTCTGGCCAGTTGCTCTCTGTTTCGCTGTCTCGCCAACTCTCTCGTGCTGCTATCGCAGCCCTCGCAGCCCTTGCAAGATCCCGCTGACCGCAGATCATGGCCGTCGTCTCCGGCGGAGTAATGTACGGCGTGACAGCCCTTGCGCGGAAATACCTCGTGCCGCACCTCAAGCCGCCCTCGTCTACCGCCTTCCAATCGACCAGTGCCGAGCTGGCGGAGCAGTACGACGCCGCCGCGGCCGCTTTGGACGAGCTGCGCGCCGAGACAGCCGCTCTCGCGACAGCAGCCCAGAGCGAGCGGGAGCGCGTAGCCGCGGCTTTGGAGGACGTGGAGTCGGCAGCAAAGGCAGTGAAGGACGCCGAGGCTCGATGGCGGGACGACATGCGCGAGGTCCGCGGCGAGGTCGAGAGCGTGCGCGAGCTCGTCCCCCGCATGATCGAGAAGCACGCCGCGAGCCAGAGCGCGGCGCTCACCGAGCTCCAAAGCGAGCTGCGCAGTCTCAAGACGCTCCTCGTCGCGCGCCAGGGCGGCAACACCGTTTCCGAGGCTGCGGCGTCGGGTGCCGCCAGCCCTACGCCCTCCGCGACCCAGACAGCCGCCAACGCCCTCCTCCAGCCCCGCGGCAAGGCTTCCATCCCCGCTTGGCAGCTGCCCAACGGCGGCGGTGGCGGTAGCACCGCCGGCAGCTCCGCCGTGAGCGTCGGTAGCGTCCCCTCGGACGCGGGCAGCCCGACCAAGGAGCACCCGTAATTCAAAACGATACACACTCGTTTAGTTTCGCTTAGGCTAGGATGTGGGCGAAGGACACTCGCTGCGGCAAGTGTGTAGACACCCAACCTAGTTCGTGATGCGCGCGCAGTGCGCCACAGTTTGTGCAAGTCTGCTGCAGATGCAGCGACATCTGTTTATCCCATCCCTTCCTTACACCATCATCATGCCATACTTCGCCCATGTAGAAGGCGGCGAGCGGCACCATTCCATCTCCATCTCACACCGACCCACATTGCTTGGACATACCCCATCAGACTCGGAGCGAGTAGCGCAGAGTAGTAGACGATGTATTGTCGATTATCGCAGGCTTGAGCTGCAGTGACAAATGTCAGTCGCGAGAGCATGGGCGTCAGGACGTTGTTGAAGCCAGAGCGGCCGGAACCGTCTCAGCAGTAACAGCACCAAACGAAGGAAGCAGCAAGAGCTGCAAGAATAGCGGTTAAGAGAACAGTGACAAGCAGCAAGAGTAGCAAGAGTAGCAATGATGAATGGCGAGTTACATGTCTATATGCACAACAAAGATGACCCCAGATCCCCAGCTCTACGTTCTATAATCTCCAACAAATCCCTCATGCTCATGGCTCGCCTCCAGCTCGCCTGTTCAGCTCAGATACGTTCCGGGAAATCGACCATCTTCTTCTCCTCCGCCCTGTGTTCCCTCTCGACCCTCTCAGCGCGCTTGGCAGCAACAGCCGCCGCGGCACTAGCAGCCGCAGCAGCCTGGTCGGCCCTCAACTTCCTCGCCGCAGAAGCAGACTGCTCAAGCAGAGCGTCAATGTCATCATGGAGCAAGTCGAGGTCGTCCTCTGCGTCGAAGCGTTTCTCATCATCGGGTCCGACGCCGATATCTCTGTATGTCGGTTTCGAGCCTCCCATTCCTCCCGCTCCTCCAGTCCCAGCACCTGATCCTCCCGCGACTCCCTCTCCACCGGGAGCCGTGCCCGCGTCAGTACCAGTGCCGGTAGATGTGGACGTAGTAGACGGAGGAACGGGGGGAACAGGCGGCACAGGCGGTGGCGTGAGCGTAGACGTGAACGTGCTGATTGCCACACCGCAGATGACCAACGTAATGATGATAGCGATCGCGCGTCGGGTGGCTTCCCACTTCGCTGACTCGATCTCTGTCCGCAGCTCACCGAGAGAAATGGTGAACTTGTTGTTGATCTCCTCTGTTGCAATGTCAAAGCGCTTCATTAGGGCGCGGGTGTCGTCTTTTCGCGTGTTGAGCTCCATTTCAATACTGTTGTCAGCTCCTTGGCTGGTGCTGCCTACAGCTGATTTTTTAGCAGCATCAAGTCACTACTGCGCCGGCCATTCAACGGAGTTGAGGGGCCTTCATGCTCGCTCGTTGTGCGCATGATAGAGAGCGGTTCGCTCGCTCCGCTCACGGCTGCGCTCACTCACTCGTGCCTCAGCCCCTGCAGATCCTCGGTCATCTTCCGGTCCAGCCCCTCGACTTCGCGCTGCATTGCCGTGCTCGCTGCGCGCATGCTGAGGCCGTCGTTTCGCGCCTTAATGCTGATCTCGGTGCGTAGGGCGGAAAGCGCCGCTTTGAAGCGGTATGCTTGCTGGCTGTCAGCTATCGACGCACCCCTCGCAGCTCGTTGCATGCTAGGATCTGAGAGCACACTGAGCGCGAAGCTCCAGGGTGACATTCCTCCTACTCACATTGTCCAGTTCCTGCTGCGACAGCATGCTCTCCTGAGCCCTCCTTGACCTCGCGGCCAGGATAGTCCTGACGCCCTCCATGAGTGCGCGAGCCGATGCCGAGCCGACCTTCGACCCCTCGAGTTTCTGAACAAAGCGGTAGGTGTCGAACTGATGCGCGGGGCCAAAGTAGCTCGGCGGAGGGAGGGGCGGGATAGCCAGCGCCTGGGGCATCTCAAGCTGCATGGTCGGTGTAGAGCTCGGCCCCGTCGCTGGTCCCTTCACCTCGATCGGAACGACCGCATCGATCTTTTCCGGCTTCGGTGCTTCCTCAACAGGTGACGAGTGTGGGCCCGTCCGCGTGCGCAGCTCGGGGTGCTCGTGATGATCGCCGTCTTCCTCCGGAGCCGCGGGTTCGGGGTGGGTCTCGCGCCACTCCTCGCTCTTCTGATCCGCTGCAGCTGGCGAAGGCGCTGACGCTGTGGAAGGTGCAGTGTCATCATCGACAGGCTTGGAGAACGGACCGATCTTTGGTCGGCTCCCAGGATCGTTCGGATCGCCGGCTAGCTCCCGGTCCTTCTCCTTCGCTTCGGCGCTGCTCTCCTTCTCGGGCTTTGAGCTGCCGCCGCCATGTTCTTCGGCGAAAGGGTGTCGGCTCGCTGTTGCGTACTGGCTCGGACGCTCTTTGCCCTCCACTGCTAGCCGAAGCGAGGAGCCGTGCAGCGCTCGTAACGGCGGGCGTATTGAGGCCAGTCGGGTGCAGTACGATGGATGCTGGAGGACGCGCCGGACGGCGAACAAGGCGTTCGTCGACATGGCGCTTGTGATGTTGGTAGCTGAGGTGTAGAGGTGGACAGACAATCGGCGTTCAAGAAAAGAAAGGCTAAGATGACGTCGGGCGGGCGGAGTGAGTCCCGGCCGAGCCGGAGAGTCACGATTACGGTGGCGACCCGGCACATTGTGGCACGTGGCAGATGTCGCCGGTGAGATGTCTTCCACCGCTTTACAGCTGTCTCTCGTGCTATCTGACTCGGGCTAACGATGCAAAAATAGTACAGAGGTGACTCTTAGTACTTCTCGCAACGGTTGCATTCACTTGTTATAGGCAACCGACAGCCTGGCGAGATGCCTCGAAGGCTGCAAGGCGCCATCACGTGATGTCCACGGTATCGGCATGAGAAGACAGGTCTTGAGGACGTCCGCAAGATTGCTGAGGGCAAGGCCGTTCTGCTCGATGCTAGAGGGCGGTCGTGGTCCCGCCAGAGAACGGCAGACAGGCGAAGCACTACAAGGAAGATCAGAGGGCATTCGAGACCTTCACGAGCACTTGAACAGCCAAGATTGTCTGACAGTCACCATATGGGCGCTCTGAAATCAGAAGCATCGAGGGGCCACAAGGCGCAGCCTATAGGGCTTCTTAGACTGAGAGGAAGGTGCTGGTTGTATGGAACTGATTGAGAGAGTAGCAACTTAGTGAGCCCGAGCACGTCTTGGGCTGTCACCTTCCAAACGCGGATGTGCACGGTTCACAGCTTCACTGCGACTGCCCCGGCTCCCGCGGCTCCCTCCAAAGCTACGCCTCAGTCTCCCTTGCAGGAGAGCCGACCGGAAAGCCGTGGTATGCATGCGCAATCAATCCCGTTGCTGCAGCACTAGTGCTCACGCTGTAGGCTCGTGCACAAATGGCTTGCCAGGCGACGAAGCAATGCCCAGCTCGCACGACGCGACTCAGGGCAGAGGTGGAAGATTTAGGGTTTGGCGCGTTTGCTCATATAGCGAAATAGTCGCGTTGCCCGGCTGACTTTGTCTTTTCATCTCATAGCTACTACCCACCCACAATTTCGCAATGGCCTACCGAACGACGGCGACCGCCATGCCCCAATCTCTCGAAGACGAGGAGATCGATGTAGTCATCCCGGCCGTGCTCCTCAATCATCATATGTGGAAGTCATCACCAGCGTTGCAGTCATTGCAAGCAGTGTGCGTGCGGAACATCATCCCGCCGTACACATATCGATCCTACTTCGAGCACCTTGACAACCTCGCGACCCGTCTCGAGCTGACGGAGCCGACGAGTCATGCTACGAAGATGGCCAACTGGCTTTGCGACTTCGTAACTCGAGCGCACTACGAGAAGACGCACGTCATGCTGCGCCGCAAGAAGAACAGCTTATTGGCCGAGACGAAGCGTGAGTCGGGCGTGCTCTGAGAGAGCACAGGTGTCACGGGACGACCTCGCTGACTTAAAAGCCAACCCTCACTCTACCACTGTCGGAGATGCGAGTGCGATGGCGGACCTCCGGTCAGAGCTGGGCCGCGTGCATCGTGACCTCCAGCAGCATCTCATGGGCATCCAGACCAGCGCCCTGCAGATCGAGAACACGCAAACGAGCCTGAAACGGCGCATCGATACGCTAGAGAAGGGGACCGGCGGGAGCGCCCTTGATGCCGTCGTACGCAAAGCCGACAGCCGCATTGGTCTGCTCGAGCAGCGCAAGCAGATTGTTTCAGCGGGCCTTTCCGACGCATTGAAGCGTGTGGGCGACCTTGAGGGCCGGCTTGACTTCCAAGATGCGCTGCTCAGCGGCGTCAAGGATGCCTCAAAGAAGGTGGATGAGATGGAGAGGCGGCACAACTTGAGAGAGCTGCAGGTCACTGAGTGCCTCAAGAACGTTCAGCAGTTTGGCGACCGCCTCACCCGCCTCGAGGACTCGATGGGGGATATCAAGGCGATGCTTGAAGCGAGCGGCCAGGCAACGGTGGCCCCGGCAGTGGAAACCTCAAACGGCGGTGCGACGTCGGGATCACTCCCGACTCCGCCGAAGGAGACAGCGGCGGAGGGACAGAGTGAAGACGTTGAGGAGCCCTCCGCTAAGCGCCAGCGGATCGAGACAACCTCGGCTTGAGCGCTACGATGCCAGCGAACTCGAATCACACCTCGCGAGTGTGACCGCCGTAGTCGTTTCAGCAGGAGTGGAAACCTGTGCATCGTCCTGGGCGATAATTGAATACGGCAAAGGAGCCATGGACCGTCTCCTTTTGTGACAAGCTTGTGACGCTCTCTTCATCAGCACATCACCCACATCGCGCGCTAAAGCTATAGTGTGACTACGACGGATCTCTTGGAAATCCGTTAGCCTGATGATCACACAAGCCATCTTCTCCCCTTCGCTGTTGGAATGCGGTTTCTTCTACCGACATTTTCTTTTCTCCCCCTCCATCGGGTCCTCGCATCTTCATCGCCCACAACATGGTCGACGCCGACAGCAATCCCCCCGAGGTCCAAGAGAACGACCTTCTCAGAGCCTTTCCCGGTCTATCGAGCCTCGTGCGGGACAACGACGGGCGCATCCCGTTGTCAGCAGCTATCCCTATCGTTGCAGGAGCGATGGTATTGTGCATCTCTGCGCTTCTCAATGACCCATCGCCCGCACTTAAGCATGAGCTCGAGGCTCTCCGGCCCATCATCAAACAACTCTCAGACGGTCAGTTCTTTCTTCGGATTCGACAAGGCTGCAATGGTCAGCTGATGCGGCAGAGCTAAAGTCCTCGAAGTCGACCAATGACGCGCACGAGCCCGAGCTGCCGATTGAAGTATCCGACAGAATTAGCGCCATCATAAAGAACGTCGTCAAAGTTTCCCTAGTGGCACAGCACAGCGAGAAGAAAGCCGCGGCCGCAGCTTTAGAGAAGGTGCCCAAGGGCGTCCCGCTCGACCTGGCAAGGTGCTATTCGTACATCTGCGCGGAGGGAGAGACTTGCTACGCGCCGCGCTGCCCGCGCTCGCATGTAGAGAAGGTGCCTAAGGGAATCTCGTTCGACATGGCAAGGTGCTACTCATTCATTTGCGCGGAGGGTGAGACTTGCTATGCGCCGCGCTGCCCGCGCGCGCATTGGCAGCCGGAGCAGCTCGAGTACGTTGACGAGCACGCCGCCTCCTCGTAGCTTTGTGCTAGAGCACCTACACTTCTCGTTAGCGTAGCGTAGATTCCCTGTCACCATCAGATGCAAGTTCAGTCTTGTTAGCAGGCTCAGACAGATGTCAAACTCAGTTACATGGATGAAGAATCTATCGCCTACTGATCTCTGCCTACTCGCCCCTAGCGTTCCACACTCCGACCTCTCCATCCTCTCCACCGGCCGCAAGAACGTCGCCGTCCCAAGCGACGGCGAGGAGGCGTTCTCCCAGCACCTTGCCGTTCTTCGTCTCCGTGCGGGGAAGCTCTCCCTGTCTCCTGACGCTGAACAGGGCGTGCTTAGGGCTGCGCACGTCCCAGATCTGAACATTACCGGCGTACGTAGCGGTAGCGAGGGTGAAGTTGCTGCGCGGGTGGCATTGCAGCGACGGCACAGGCGATCCGACGTTGAGGTTGAGGGCGATAACAGAGGCGGCCTGGCGCGTGTCCCAGAGAGAGACGGTGCGGTCCATGCTGCCGGTCGCGAGCTGGGCGGAGTCGGCGAACTGGTCGAGGCAGAGAAGCGCCTTGTCGGCCGGTCCCTGGCGGGTGACAACGTTGGCGCCGGTCTCGGCGTCCCACTGTCGCACGCTTCCGTCCCAACCGGCCGTCCAGACGCGCAGGTCCTCTGTCTTGTCCCACACCACGCCGCCAACACGCCCCCAGTGTCCGCGGAACGACAGATCCGGCAGGCGGCGCCAGCCCTCGCCGGCCGCTCCTGCGTCACCGTCCGTAAGACCCTCGATGTTCCGCGGAGCATCGCCGTGCAGCTTGCGCCGCTTCTTCTGTCCCGGAAGGTAGCTCGTCGGCTCGGCTGGCACCAGGTGCTCCGTCGGCTCGGACTCGGGCACGACGTACAGGTTCACGGTCGAGTCCCAGGACGCGCTCACGATGTCCTTTCCCGTTCGCGAGGAGGTGACGGCCGAGATCGGACCAGTGTGTCCCATGAGCGTGTAGATCTCGCGGGCGGTCGCTCCCTCGCTCGCAGCAATGTCGGGCTCGAGAGACGGCAGCTGGTATACGTGCGTCGCGCGGTCGACGCCTCCGGCGGCGAGAAGGATGTCGCTCGTCACATCAGACGGAGAGACCCAGGTACAGCTCGTCGCTCCGAGCGACGTCGGCAGCGGCAGCGTGTACAGCGGCGTCGGCGTTGCGCTCCCCAGCGGCAGCACCTGCACGTTCGAGAGGTACGACGACACGAGCATGTGTCTGGAACTGTCAGCTCATCCATTCCATGTTGTCAGCTATAGACTCACCCTTTCCTCTGCAAGCTGATGCCCGAGACCCAGTCCTCCTGCTCCCAGCGGCCCGCCTCGGTCGGCGGCATCACGCTCTGCATGTACTCGATCGAGATAGCCGTCTCCTCGTCGTCGCCGCGGTGGCGCTTGACCCAGTTCTCGAGCGAGCCGCGGAGCACCTCGCCCTCGACGACGAAGTCGAACGGCACCGGCGCAATGCCGCTGTCACCGCCATGTCCGAGGACCTTGTTGATCAGCTCGGAGAGCTGGTATCGCCGCCAGTCCGCCGGGATGAAGTAAGTCGACTGCGGGATCGCATAGCTTTCGCCTCGCGTGAAGAGGTTCACGGGGAGCTGACGCGGGCCAGAGCCAGAGCTCGTCGGATCCGCCATTTTCGTGTGTGTCGTTGAAGGTTTTGGTGGTGTTGTTGACGTCTGAGGGTCGCTCTGAGCCGCTGCCGGTGACAGGTGACGGACCGATCTCTGAAATTTCAAGATTGTACGCTTGACTATTACGTAACAGATGTAACCTCCACCGACATGCCTGTTATGATGCTCGGCATCCTCGACCTGTGCAGGTATGTTGTGACGGCCGCTTGCATTGTCCAACCGTACACTCTGCTGCAGAACATCCAGCCTGTCAGTCATGCAGCAGCTCCCCACCATCCTCCCGCCTCCTCCGCTACCGGATGGAACGATTCCAACACGGTCGCCTGAGAAGCACGCGAATCTCGTCCGCTTTCAGTCCGAGCTTGAGGTGAGCTTCTTTCTGGACCACGTTAGCTGACGATAGTTCGTTCAGTGTCTCGCGAACCCTCTGTACCTCCACGAGCTGCATCTACAGAAGTATCTTGAGGATCCGGCATTCATTGAGTACTTGAAGTACCTCGAGTACTGGCGCAAGCCGGAGTATGTCCGCTTCATCGTGTACGTCTGCTGCCTCTGTTTCATTGTCGACTTTAGCTGACGGAACAGATACCCCACGTGCCTTTACTACCTCGGGCTGCTGCAGCAGGAGACATTCCGTGTCATGCTTGCCGACATGGGCTTCATTGGCGAGCTGATCCGCCTCGGCACGCGGCATCACGAGACATGGTGAGCTGAGATGAGTTACACCAGAAGCTGATGTCAGGCGCGCTGAGAAAGAAGAGGTCAAGGAGGAGCCGAAGGAGGGTGGGGAGAGCGCCGATGCGAAGCCGGGTAACACAACTGCGGCGGCCACGGCCACAGCATAGACTGCTAGAGCATTGTTGTACTAGTATCATAATGTATAAATCTACAAGTAGAGTACTGTGGCACTCTGATTGACTGTCCGGTCTAGATGAGCTCTGCCCCGCGCTTCACAGGTCGCGGTACCCCGCGCTATCCCTATCACTACACCTCAACAGCATCATCCATACCCCAGCGCGCGACGGCGGCCGCGCCGCCCATGCTGTCGAGCACAAGAAGGTTGGTGATCGGCTTGTCTTTGCGCGAGAGAGCGCGGAGGACGTCCTGAGCGAGTAATCCACCGAGGATTGCCAGTGTCGGAGGGAAGAAGTGCGTCGCGTGCTCCGCGAGATGTCTGCTGTCAGCTTTCCAGACTTGAGGAAGCAACGTACGTGATGAGGCTGTCGTCGACCTTCGTCATGGTGCGCTGATTCACGCCAAGGTCACGGATCATCTCCTCGGCGGTCTTTGACATTTCAGCAGCTGCGGCAGCGCTATTCTCGCCGGACGGCAGTCCGTGCCCGGCCTCGTACGCCCAGAGCGCCTGGATCGCGATGTGCAGGTCCGGCCGCGCCTGGCGGGTGTTCGCTTTCGAGAGGCCGCGGAATGGACTTCCGCCCTTGCCTGCTGGCGTATCGGCATCCTTCCACTTGCTCCGGTCCAGCGCCTGCGAGAGGGGGACGTATGTCGTCCGGTTCTTGACGAGTGGGCTGTTAGCATCGCCAAGGTTCACGCTAATGTCAGTTGAAGCTGAGCTATGCAACTCACCTCGCAACGTTCTCGTACGTAGGTCCAAGGTCTGCGAAGATGTAGCCGTAGAAGCCATACGAGCCAGCCGCGAAGAACATGGATCCGGCGTCGCGCACGGCATCGTTGATCGCCTCGAGCGTCGGAAGCGCAAAATCGCACGCAACGACGACATCCACCTTCTCCTTCTTCAGGTACTCTGCCATGGCTGCCCGATCGCCCAGCGCCTCATCAGGAGACACGAAGGGCGTCAACGTCGCCTCAGCGGATAGCGACACGAGCGGGTTCAGCGATGCAATCTGCGCCAGTGCAGCCTCCGTTCGCTGATGTCAGCTAGGTCGCGTCGCGAAAGCTTACATTCTTGCCCACAGCCCCGTCCTCTTCCCTAAACAGAAAACCGCTGCCCAGGTCCTCCTCGCTAACTACCCCGTCGTCCATGACGATCAGACGGCCAATGCCAGCCAGCACGAGGTTCTTGATCGTCTCGTGAGCTACTGAGCGTAAAGACAGGATCAGCACTGTCGAGGACCGCATTCTGTGGTCAGCTTCTCAAGCGACACAAGGAGGCTTACCGATTCTGTGCCTCGACACCCCACAGGCGGATCTGCCGGTCGTATAGCGACGCTTCGGCTGCATGTCAGCTATCAAGTCGAGGCTGGCAGCTCACCCTCAGTGATCTGGCCATTTGTGGCCGGTGTAGCGGCCTTGGCATCGTCTGACATGGTGCGTTGAGCCGTCGAGGTGAATGTGGTGATGCCAAAGGGTGGTGGAGGGCACAACAAATGTCGGTGTCTTGGCCTCGGGCGAGCGCGACGAAGGAGAGCACGTGAGGGGCATGAGTCATCTAATCAGCCGATTAGACCTTACTTTCGCGGCCTTCTATTGACAGTCTGGCCGGGATCGTAATGGAAAGCTAATGGCTTTTGGTCCCGCACGGTCCAAGCCGCGCGATCCGGCTACCGCCAGCGCCAGCGCCCACCGTCGACGGTCGATGAGATGAGCTGATCCACTCGAACTCATCACCACACGCAACCATGGTCGTCGCCGTCCCCGTTTACGACAAGTCCGACCCGAAGAGCGACAAGTGAGCTCACCAAAGAGTTTCTAAGCTGACAGCAGGTTCTTCGCGTACCACCTCCCGGCTTCGGACGACTGGGAGGAGCAGCGTGACCTGTTCGGCAGCGCGCTCATGATGATGGCCGGTGGAGGCATGTTCATGAAGAGCCCTCTGTGAGTAGACTAGAAGGGAGGTCAGCTGCTCGAGGCAACGTTGATCTTGGACACAATAATATACGTCTTCAGGCTGAGCGCGCGATTGCGGCATGTGCCATCGCGAGCCTCCGCTGTCAGCGGCAGCCAGTGCCGCAAGGAAGGCGTATCGCATCAGCAGCAGCATGTCTCCCAGCTAGTAATTTCAGCGCCTGGAAGCTGACTGTCAGGATTATCTGGACTGCCATGGTCCTCGCCGTCTCGTCTTACGTGACGTCCGAACAGATGCGCCGCAAGCCGGACTCTGCGTCGCCGCTCGCGACCCTCGGGTAAGCTACGATGTCCGGACGAGCTAACGTCCAGAATGGCCATCTCTGGTGTGATTGCGACGAGCATGCCGAAGATTCTCCTTGCGCCGGAGGTTGACGCTGCTGCTGCTGCCGCGGCCGCGACCGCCGCTGCGTCGGCGACGACTTCGTCCTAGTTGTACTACTTCATTATTGATGGCATTGGGATATCGGTACGGATCGGCCGAACGCTGTGCGGTCTGGATCGGCAAAGATTAACGGAATCGGGCAAGGACAATGACCCGACGGCCAATGAGTCTTGATCAGCAGGGGAAGGATAATGGGGTTCGCAGGGTAAAGGATCGACTCGACTGACTCGAAGAATAACGACAGAAGAGCAGAACGCACATCAAAAGCATGGCCCTCAGGCATGTCCTTTGTGTGGTGGCTGGAAGAGCCATGTACTGCGCACAACCTCATGCACACACGCCTTCAGCCATCCAACATCAGCCAGCCGCCATCAGCCATCTAGTTGCGTGCCCCCGTGCGCTGAGCACAAAGGCTTCCTCGACGGATAAGCAAGGTCTCGCCCCGGCGTGGCCCGCGTCCGCGCGTCCGACACCGTGCGCCGATGATCGAGCGTGAACGCCTCAGGTAATGTTGCGCATGTCGCTACATTGCGCCCGCCCGCTCGCATCCTTTTTGGAAGTTTGAACACCACTGCTGCGCGCGCAGGGCGTTACCGTGCATTGTGCGTGTGCATCGTGCACATCAGGCAGGTGGGGCGATCATGGCTTCCTTTGTGGGGCGTGCTTTGTGCACGCCTGATGCCTTATGCCTTCTGTGTTCTGCCTTCTGCGGGTGTGCGGGTGGAGAGCGTGCGTTGCGCATCATGGGCAAACATAGGGGGCGAAGCGGACGCACTGAGTCGCGAGGTGTGCTGTTCTTTTCTCTTCCCTCTCTCTCTCCTCTCTCTCTTTCTTTCTCTTTCTCTCTGTTCTGACTTTCATTCTGACATCTAACTGAGGAACGGTCGGATACTCACCACCCTTAGCTAGAGTCAAGGTCACCGGCGTCTTCAAGACTAGGCACAGCCCAGCTCATATACTGGGCTTTGTCCTTGTGTCCTCGCGACGTCCACCGACCACCTCAGTATCGACTCAGCGTCAAGCGTTCGACGGTCCACGTCCCCCTTCACCAACCATTGAGCTCCGCTTTTCTATCCAGCCGAGTCCTACCCACCAGGCACAGTCAAGATGAACAACGAACACATGGACCCCCACAGGCACATGGAAGCCGGCAGCAGCAACATCCAAGCCTCGCTGAACCTCGGCGACGCCGTGCCCCAAAATGCCAAGATCACCATCTCGCAAGACGCGCCAAAGCACGATGACGCACTAGGTATTCAGCTGCCTACGATCTACATCAACCCCGTCGTAGTGCCGCGGGAGAACGAGTCGCCTCCGCCCGTGAAGAAGAAGGAGAACGGGGCTGCGAAGAAGGAGCGCGACCGCGAGCGAGAGCGTGAGCGGGAGAGGGAGCGCGAGCGCGAGAGGGAGAGAGAGAGGGAGCGCGAGATGAGGGAGTTGAGGGAGAGTCAGGCTAGGGAGAGGGAGAGAGAGGCGAGGGAGCGCGAGGCCAGAGAGAGGGAGCGCGAGAGGGAGGCTAGAGAGCGCGAGGCGAGGGAGAAGGCGGCCAAGTTGGTCATTCCTACTGTTCTGTGGACTAGGCCGCACCCCTTGCTCTGGGTCACGCTTGGATTGAGCATTGTCGCGCTCGTGCTCGGCGTGCCGAAGGGTAGTCTGCCGACTGTCACCGGCAGGCACAAGGCTTTGAGGGTGAGTGAACGACCTTGTTTTCCTTAAATCATAGCTTCTGGATACTATGTTGCCTGAGTGGCATTCGAGCTCGGGCAGAGTCTGCCGTGCCCTCGTCCGCAACAACGCGGCGTAGGATGGCCCGCGATGTCACGCGACCCCAAGGCTCAGCCGGACACTACCCCCTTATCCCTTCTCCCACTTTGGCCCTTCGTCAGAATACGAGACTATGGGCGCGGAGAGCTCAGAGGGAGTGTACCCCCGTCGACGGGTGATTCCACTTCTACAGTCTTGAAGAGACACATCGTCATGTCATAGCCTACAACGTATTGCCTCTTACGCAGCTCCATGTTTGACCTCAATGAGAACTAACAATACAGACGCAAGAACTCCTAGTCGCCGAACGCCTAGCCCTTCTCTCCCAACTCAGTCTCTTCCTCCCACCCCCCCTCTCGTCCCTCCTCACCTCCGACCACCTGTCTTTGGCCCAATTCCACGCCCTGTCAGCCAGTGCAGACCTTAACCAAAGAACCTGGTGGAACCTGCAAGATCTAGGCTCAGGAGCTTCGATAGTGACAGCCCAACGTGACGGCCGCGAGCGCGAAGTCTGGGTCCTCACTGTTCCCGCCAATTCCCAATCTACATCTTCATCCTCCTCGTCCAACTCCAACGCAGGGTCGGGCGTGCTTGGAACTCTGTTCTCGACCGAAGGTGCTGGAGGTGTTGGGGATCGGGCTCTGCTCGCTGCTCTGACGTCAAGTCTGGCTGCTAGGGAGAAACTCATCGCTGAGCTCGCGACGTGCAGGGCTCCTTCTAGGGCTCTGCCTAGCTCGACTGCCGCCTGGGATCACGGCGAAGGAGGGGGAGGGGCAGGAGGTGGCAGGGGAGAAGGAAGGTGTGAGGATTGGAAAGTCGAGAGGAGGGAACTGGCCCGCCTTCGTGCTCGTGAAGCTGAGATTGAGGAGAGGGAGCAGGAGGTGCTGAGGCGGGAGAAGTGGATTGTTGAGGAGATGAGGAAGATGGGCGAGAGGTCGCGGTGAGTACATTACGACGAGGTTGGGCCGAGAGAGCTAGTCCGGAGCGCGGGGCTCGGGGCACGGATTGGCTGGCAGGGACTAAGATGGAGACTGCAAGAGTGTAGCTCGAGTGGCGTCCAGAATGAGCTAACGTCCAGCGCTCAGGCGGCCGAGATTCAGATGGAGGAACGTATCGCCGATAGGTTGAAGTATCGCCACTGAGTTCCCCGTCCCGCCATAATTCGATCACATCTCATGGACTGCCTTAACAGCGTCGACCGCTCGACTCACTCAGTCAACTCTCCTCCCACCTCGGGGGATCAACGACGTTCGGCCTTTCGTCCTGGTCGTCGTCTTCCTCACCTCCCCTTCCTAACCCATAGACTCCTCTGTCCATAGACCCAACATACACGTCTCCCCACACCACCCTCTGTCAATTCCCTTACACGCCGTACAATGCTGTGACTAGCTTAGACTCATTATGACAAAAAGAGTACATCATCTCAGGCTGCCATGTACTATAATGCTTTGTCTACTGACGGTGACGGTTTTACAATGTGCTTGGGCTGGGCCTGGAGTTCGAGCGAGGTGCGAAGCGCGGGGCGGGAACTCGGGGCGCTTATCCTCTCACTCCTTTACCCCAACTCGTAGCTCGGAGTCCGCTCAGAGCTCGGGGTTCGCGGCTAGTCCGTAGCCTTAAGCTCGAGGCGAGCTTTGCGTGTTGCGTGTATGCGTGCGTGAATGAAATGCGAGAATGTCTAGACCGCGGCATGCGTAGCCGGGTACGGTAGTGTTGTGTCGGTAAGGGATCGGGGGTCATCTGCAATTGCGGGTGGTCGGTGGTCGGGGGAAGGTCGTGGTCGGAGGAAATAACAAGTGAACCGGATTGACGCTGCCTGCACTGAGGCAGTCGAGAGTTGTGATTCTGAGGCTGCTTACAGCGGCGCCTTGCCCGACAACGGCGTCCAGCTTGACGTCTGATGTCAACACAGTCTGCTCACTCCTTTGCTCAGCTCTACTCGTGCTCGGCCACAGGCCAGCTAGCGCTGACCAGCGGCTCAGCTCGAGCCCGACCTGCTGCTAACCTCAAAGTCGTTGCTCGACATTGACGACGAGCGGGAGCCGCTAACGAAAGCGCGCTGTTCTTCCGACCTCTCCGCCTTGACGGTAGCGTCCGACCTGGAGCTGTCGTTCCTACGCAGCTTGGACGGTCCTGGCCCGTTGCCGACGACGCCGTACCTCGGTCCCAGCAGTCCGTTGCCCTCGCCACCTCCGTACTTGACGCCATTGACCCCTGCACTTCCAAACTTCGGGCTGTCGGCGTAGGCGTCGTGCACTGGCTCCATGGCGTTCGGAGCACCCTCGATAGCCCCAGCGTCGGGCACCTTGTCGATCGGAGCTTCCTGGCGGTCGTCGTAGCCCGACTTGACACGGCAGTTGGACGTCTCCTCGCGAATCTCCGCACGCAGGTCCTCCAGACTCCACCAGTTCATGTACGAGAAGACAATGTTGCGGCGCCACAGCGTCGAGCCGGGTAATGTCTTGTCGAAGGGGCCGAGGAAGGCCTGCGCGTGCAGGTGCTGGTGCGGTGATCGTGGATCCGCTGCAGGGTCAGCAAAGGTTGCACGCGAGCTTAGCCGGTTGCGGTGCGCAGTGGTGCGCGGTTCGCGGTGCGAAGGAAAAGGGCACAACTGGACGGCTGATATTTATAGCAGTTGCTGCGGCCTGCCAAGACTTTGGGAAACTCACCTGGCATGCCGTTCACGAAGCCGACACGGACGTCCTTCTCTGTCAGGCCGCGCTCTGCTATCGAGGTGTTCGGGGCTGCGACGGAGCGCAGGAGCAGCCGCTTGGCCGTGTTGATCATGTGCGAGATTGCGGGAATGTCCGAGGGGCCCTGCTCTTGTCAGTGACACGGCTTTCAGGGAAGCTATGAAGGAAGGCGTTCGTGGAGGAAGCCAAGGAAGCCTTCTGCTGCGCTCGTGTGCTCACCAGACTGTAGACGCTTGTGAGGTGCTGGTTCAGGACTATGATGAGATGTCTTCCCTCGGGACACAGCGCCTCCTTGCCCTCGGCTGGGTAGACGGTGATTATGTCGTCGCGGTAGATAACTTTGTGTGGCCCGACATTGATGACGCGACTAGACGCAGACGCCGGCACAGGCGGTGCATATGGCTCTGTCGGTGGCCCAGTTGGCCGCTGTCCTCGCTGCAGGTCTGGTGTCGCCGCGCGGACTGGTGTTGAGAGCGACATGGACCCGCTGATCGGCGATTCTGGCGCACTTCCCATGCCTGACGACTGGGCGGCGGCGCTAGCGACAATACCGCACAGCACACAACCAGGGTGCACCGCCGTCATTGAGGGTTGTCCGTAGTTGTAGCTGTCGCTGCGGGTCTGAGCGCGGGTGGAGAGTAACGGTGAGCTCGAGGTCGTGGCCTGCCGTGTGGTTGCGTACTGGATCGGAGCGTGGTGGTACGAGGTGGAGACGGCGAGGCGGCCGTCGACCACGCGCGGTGCCGATAGCATGGCCTGCGGGCCCCTGCTTCCCTGCATGCTGGGCGGAGAGGCAAGCAGCTTGAACTTCTTGGCAGAGATGGATTTAGAAGGCTGTGGTTCCGACTGCGTTGCTTGGCTGACCGAATGACCTATTCACTGACGAGGTGGGTGGTTGGCTGATTGGCTTGCTGGCTGGTGTTCAGGCTTGGAGTTGGCTGGCTGGCTAGCTGGCAAGGGCGATCGGGCGTACGATGCAAGGACTGATGCGAGCGAAAGTGGAGGGCGGGGATCGAGAGGGGGTGCAGGCGATCGAGTAGAGTGATGTGCGAGAGGCAAGGGAGGGCAAAAGGTTGAGTGTTGTTGCCAAGAGATGAAGCAGTGCGTCGAGTTGCTGAAGTGAGAACAGAAGGAGCGAGGTGGGACGCGGCGCGCAGCAGATGGCGTGGCCGACCGGGTGCGGGGAGTGAGTGAGTGAGTGTAGGTGCGCAGGTGCGTAGGCGCAGGAGTGTGCCGGTGCGTAGGTGCGTCGGTAGGAGGTAGGAAGTAGGTGAGAGGTCGTGCAGAGAATCAAGTCGAGACTGCGACTGCGGCAGAGGTGCAAGGTGAGGTGAAGTGCGGCGAGCGGCCAGGAGAGTGAGTCAGGAAGAGGTGCGCACGGTGCCTGCAGTGCCGGTGCGTGGTGGCTGATGGAGATCGAGGACGGCGTAGAGTGACCAGGATAGCTGGCCAGGACAACGGCAGCGAGTTGCAGGTGCAAGGTGCACTCTAAAGGAAGGCACACCAGCGACGGCAAGGTAATGCTAAGGGATGGCAAGGGATCAGGAGGGTCGCAAGGCCCAGACACGCTCGAGAGCAGAGGAAACTTCAGGAAGAAGAGCGTATGAGGGACCGATGTGAGGGACCTGCAGCGGCTGCGCAGCACGGGGCAACCTGCAACCGGTGGGTGATGGGTGTGGGTCGCCGGGGGTGTGGTGATGGCGCAAGTGGGTCCCCTTATCCTTAGTCGACCTTAGTGCTTAGGATCCTTAGAGGTGCTGGGTGCTGCTTTCCTGGACGGCCCGAAAAAGGCTCCTCGCTCCCCCCTCAGCCGATTCGATTTGTGCGTGCCCTCGGAGGCTTGCTCGGTAAGCCCCGGGTAGAGCGAGGAGTGAATCTATATGTGGGTAGCGTCGGGCGTCGGCTGACCGTCGATCGGTATGCAATTTGGACGGCTGATGCGCCCCGAGCGGTCCAGCGGTGTATAGGTGTGAAAGTGATGCAAGACAAACAGAGAGGAAACAACAACGATGCAGCTGCGACAAACTAAGTGGATACGTTGTTATGGTAATCGGAAACAATAATCGGAGCGAGCAAGCAAGGTTCTGTGTGGATGGGTGCTCGCTTGACAGCATAGGGTCTGCATAGGGCGTGACCCATTGCCCGGATGGCGGTTGGCCCAGGTGGCTTGGGAGGGAAGGTTAGTGGGTGTGCGAGTGTCATGATGGCACAGAGAGCCCGGAGAGCGAGTAGCGAGCAGCGAGACAGCCAGGCAACGCAGACCGCAGACCGTCCGCGATGTCTGCATGTCAATTTCAGACAGTCCGCAGGTTAAGCGGTGGGCCGAGGGGATATGGAGGATTGCGCACGAGGGTAACGAGAGGGCCGAGAGGGTTGGAAGGCTCGTCGGCCAGTCAGCGGCGGCAGCGGTGAGAATAAAGTCGGGATTCCTGGCCATGCCTGGGGGCGAAGCGATCACGAGTGGAGTCGCCGTCCCTGACCCGTATCGTCGATCCTAAGCCTTCGCACTTTAGTCCAACCGCGGTCCAGTCATTTATTAATCATCCTCAGGTAAACACCTAGCCACCCATTTGCCTTCGCTCTGGTAACCCCTTGACGCAATTACAAACCTTGTCGGTCTTGTCGCCGGCGTCCACATGGGCTGGGCTGCATCGAAGTCGTAAAGCTGCAACAACAGATCTTGCATGCATGCTGCTTGCATGCCGCCGTGACATCAACAGTGGAGAGCGTTGCTCCGCAGATCAATCTATTTTGACAGCGGGCACTGAACGGCCCGAGCGTAATGCTAGTGACGACGCCAAGGGGCCTTGGTAGCTTGGCCACTTGGAGCTCAAGCACGTTGATGAATGTTGATCCGGTCATGCTGGAGAGGTGACTGTGAGTTTCGGATACTGGACTGGTTGTGGTGGTGCGCTCGGACACCGTGCACTGCGGGCGCCGGACGGCCGCGTGGCAGCCGAACTGCCGAGTCAGCAGCAGCAGTAGCAGCAGCCTGTCAAACGGTGGGCAAGACCGCTCTTGGAACAACAAGCAGACGTGTGGCGCAGTGCACCACAATGCTGGAAATATTGACCGAGTGGCGGCTACTCAAGACCGCGGAGTGTCATACCGGACAGTCCAGACAGTTAATCGAGATCTTGCAGATCCCGACGGTGGCTTCGTGTGCTGCCGAAGTCCTTGATGCAGTGTCGATGCGTCGGTGCGGATGAGCAGCTGTGCCTGCGGTGCCGTTGGCGCTGCCGTGACAGCCGTCGCCTCGCGTGAGATGTGAACAGGGAGAGCTGGGAGAGGTGCGCTCAATGGACAGGACAAGCATTCCTGTCGCACGCCGAGACAGACCTTAACGAGGCCTGTCTTCGCCGTAAAATTGACACTGCTGTGCTCTAGTGCACCGTCATCTCCCACGCATGCATGGCATGCATGCCTGCCACGGGCGTACTCGATCTGCCTTTTCTGCACGTCCGGGCGCATGTTCCAGCGCACACCCCGACCATGCCGGCCGTCTGTCTCATCTCTGCCGATCTTGTCTCTCTAGCCTGTCACCCGTGAGCGATAGAAGCAAGAACGGGCCGTCGTCCCGTGATCTTGGAACAAAAAGGAAGAAAAAGCACGGATATATTAAATCACGTGACCCTCCCCGTCCTCTCCACCGTCCGTGTTGACGCACGTGGCGCCGCCACAGCTTGCGGGGCGCCAAAAATCATTGTGGAGGGCGGCTCGATGGCTTGCTGAACTCGAGATAGGATTGGATTGGTGGATTGGAGCAGAGCAGGCGAGCAGGCAGGCGCGCGGGATTTACAGAGCTGACCGGAGCGCCGGAGCTGGGCCGAGGGGGCGCTGGGCTGACATCTGACACGCTCTCGCTCACTGGTCAGTTTGTGCAGCGGCGCGTATGGTCCGGATCGATATGGCCGGGCTTTCAAGGTCGGCAGCCGGAGCCAGGCTCGAGCCGAGCTGTTGTGCTCCAACGTGTCTTCCAAGGTCCTTGCTTTCTTGCCGCTTCCACCGCCAGTACCGCCAGGCACTGGACAGCTGGGCCCAGCTGGGCAGCTGGCACTCACTTTGTTGGGGTGCTCAGGATATCCGGATCAGGGGATAGACAAAAGTCGGCACAGTTCAGCGGGGCAACTCTTTCACTCATGCGCGACCACCAACTTACCCAACCAAGACGTGTTTTTGCAAAGCACCTGAGCCTACTAGTCCGTAAGTAGTCGGCCGTATCGTATCCTCTTGCCCTCTTGCTTGCTGCGCGTCTAATGCATATGTCCAGTCTAACCCTTATGCCCTATAGTCCTATGGTCCTGCTCCTCCTCCGCCTGCCTGCGGGCCTACATACCGCGCTGCTCATGACTCACCTCTGCTTCGCTGACGCCCGGCATCTGCAACTTGGAATCTAGCCTGTCAGAGCAAGGCAAGGCGAGGCAGCTCTCCAAGCCTGAAGGGCAGCACTCACTTGTAGACCCTGGCTCCCCGCACTCACTCATCCAACATCGCCAGCCAGCCCGCTCGCCAGTCTGCCGGTCTGCCAGGCAGCGCAATATAAGTTCCAGCCCGCCAATGTCCTTCACCGTCTCTCCCATCACCTCTCTCCTCCCCCTTCACCTCTCTTCACCATGTCCGCCGCTGTCGCTCGTGCCAACGCTCGCCGTCTCATTTCCCTCACTGCCTCGCAGGGCTGCAGGGGATGCGGCAAGAGCCACGCCAACGCTCACACCTGCACCCCCGGCTCTCACGACCACGGCCACTCGCACTCCCGTGGCCTCGCTACCCCCGTCGATGTTCCCGGCCCCGGTAACTCCAAGGGCGACTACGCTTTCGAGGTAAGTGACTTGCAGGCACAACGACGACGGCAACGACGACTGGATTGATAGTCACGATGCCGAAATTTCGTCGCAGCGAGTGCACGTCCGTCCGGGATGCCGGCGGCCCGGCGGTAATGTCGTGCCTCGCCTAAAATCCGAGTCTTGCCGAGATTGTTATCAATCATCAGCCGTGTGTCCATTCCATGCTAACTTTTCGTTAGATGGCTGCGTCCACCCTCCGCTTCGGTACGGGTTCCACCCGCGAGGTCGGCATGGACTTTGCCAACATGATCTCGCGTCTCCCCGCCGCCGAGCAGAAGAATGCCAAGATTGCCGTCTTCACTGACCGCAACATTGCCAAGCTCCCTGTGATGGAGACTGTTGCCCGCTCGCTCCAGGACAACAACCTCAACTATGAGGTCTTTGACAGGGTCGCGGTCGAGCCTACTGACAAGTCGTGGACTGAGGCCATTGACTGGGCCCGCAACAGCGGTGTCACCCACTTCCTCGCCGTCGGTGGTGGTTCCACCATGGACACGGCCAAGGCTGCCAACCTGCTCTCGTGCTACCCCGAGGCCGACATGATGGACTTCATCAACGCCCCCATCGGCAAGGGTACGCCCATCAACAAGCAGCTCAAGCCCCTCGTCGCCATCCCCACCACTGCTGGAACTGGTTCCGAGACGACCGGCACTGCCATTCTTGACATTCCTCACCTCAAGTTCAAGACTGGTATTGCTTCGCGTGCCCTCAAGCCCACTCTCGGCATTGTCGACACGCTCAACACTGCCACCTGCCCCCGTGAGGTCGCCGTCGCTGCTGGTCTCGATGTGCTCTTCCACTCGCTTGAGAGTAAGTTTGGCTTCATCCACGGCCGGCGTCCATCGAAATATTTGGATGACCGGTCGGTCGGTCGGACCTCGAGAAACAAGTCGCTGACGCCTCCAGGCTATACGGCCGTTCCTTACTACGAGCGTACCCCCCGCCCTACGAACCCTCTCAACCGTCGTGAGTAGAACTTGCCGCCAGCGAGCGATTGCAGATAAGCTCCTCCCGGCGCCTTTCTCGCGTCGTAATGACCGAACACCCGCTAACGCTCTAGCCGCCTACCAGGGCTCCAACCCCGTCTCAGACATCTTCTCCAAGTGGGCGCTCGAGCAGACTGTCAAGTACCTGCCCCGCATCTTCAAGGACCCGCAGGGAGACGAGGAGGCGCGCACCCAGATGCTCCTCGCGTCCTCGACCGCCGGTATCGGATTCGGTAACGCTGGAGTCCACCTGTGCCACGCCGGCTCGTACCCGATCTCGTCGCTCAACAAGGCCCGCCCCGCCGACAAGCAGTACTTCCACCCGTCGTACAACAAGGACGTGCCTCTGATCCCGCACGGCATCGCCGTCTCGCTCACCTCGCCCTCGGTCTTCGACTTCACCGCCCCCTCGGACCCCGAGCGCCACCGCACCGCCGCCGCCATCTTCATGGGTGACCGCGCCGACGAGCTCCGCAACATCAAGGACGCCGATATCGGCAAGGTCCTCAAGGAGGAGATCCAGAAGTTCCTCGACTCAATCGCCGTCCCCCGTGGTCTCTCGCAGGTCGGCTACACGACGTCGGACATCCCCACCCTCGCTAAGGGTATGCTGCCCCAGCGCCGTGTCCTCAACCTCGCCCCCCTGCTCGAGAAGGACAACCAGAACGAGGAGCTCGACCAGCTCTCGTCCATCCTTGAGGGTGCTATGCGCTGGTGAGCGCGCAAACCAAACGTTGAGCGCAAAAGCGTGAAGCGTGAGCATGGTGAAAATGTGCATGGTAAGCGCATGAGCAGCGCCAAGCATCTGGCATAGATCATGTAGCGGGGAGGGCGTCGGATTTATCTCGTTAGTAGACTAGTAGCTCGTGTAATCTCTTTGGGATCGCCTAATCGTAAAAGGTTGGGAAGAACATTAGCATAGCATAGCAAGGCGTATTGTCCATGCAAAAACAGAGCATAACATATCATCCAACGGCGAGCCGCAGCACAGGATGTTCAGAACATCAGATGCCACATGCCACACGATCAACAAGGTTGTGGAGCAGTGCCTTGTGGTCTGCGCCGTTTGGTCGATCAGCCGTCGCAAGATCGATAACCGTTACTACCCGCCGTTCCGGGACTGCCAGCGCCGCTGGAGCGCTGGAGCTCGTAGCCCGCGGATGATCGCCAGATAATGCATCGGTGTCGTTGTCTATCTAACCGATCCGTTCGCCCGCGAGCAGGACAAGGTAAGGTGCCAAGCTATCACCTGAGCATGTAAGGTTGGTCCTAGCGGGAAACGGGGTTCGGCTATCATGCGCTTAAGAGTCAGGAGATTATCACATGACCCGAGGCGGTTGAGGCGGCAGTGGCTGCGAGCTAAATACGGAATGGTTACGAGAGCCGGCAAGCAGAGGCGCCCGCCTCGACGGAACTCAAAGTCTGTGCACAGATCGCAAGAGGTGTCATACGAGCGGGGGGACCGATCCATTCCAATCGATAGTGTGCGCTCCAACGGCGCTGAGATTGCGCCGAGAGCGTTGAAGTGCGTGTGTACGACGAGCGTTAGCTTGCATACTGCACAGACTTGCAGAGATGGGTGGACGGACGCTCTGTGGAGGCTTTGTGGGGAAGGCACGAGTGGAGGTTCTGCTTGGAATGTGAGATCCAAACTTGGACAGTCGGCAAAACAGTCCCGGTCCCCTCCCCTTACTCCTCTAGGCGGGTTCCAGCGGGTCCAAAGTCAGTCACCTCGCAAAACAAGGTCAGAAACGCGGCCAGATATCAGATAACCCAGCTGTGATATCATCATATCAGAAACCTTGCCTAAAATATCAGAGAAAAATCCAGGACTTATGACACATTCGGCCAGGGACGGCGGTGCGTAAGTCCAGCCAGATTACTTGCGGCTGCGGCTCGGAGCCAGGCGAGAGCGGGCGACCGAATGACATGCCTCGTCGCTCGATCGCTCAGCCTCGGCCCCGTCATGATAATCGCCCACTTGTACGACTGTCCAGTCAGCTGGTAACTGCCAGCCACCGGCCGCACAGCTGCTCCGCATCTTGTGTCGCCCGCCGTGAGACACGGAGGAGGAATACTCTTTCCTATGATGGACATGGATGGGGACAAAGTGACGAAAGACATAGGCACGACGTGGACTTCAGGGCTCACAGTTGGTGATAGCCGAGCGAGGTCTCCGCACAGACCTACCGAGGGTGTGGCCACATCGCGCACGTCCGAGAGCCGTGCACTACTGTCGCTTGATGTCGGCCCAGCTTGACACGGAATCTGAGGTAGATGCAAGCACGTGGTAACGTCTGCTGCTGAACCGGTAGAGTGCGCAGGGTAGGGAGGTGTGACGGAGACTGCCTCGCCTCCACCCTCCCCATCCGCTTTAGGGGCATGTCACGAGTAGCAAGAACGTCGCGTGTTTCTCGTTTCGACCTGTTAATTGCGAGGCAGCTGCCGGGTCGTTACGCCAGCTGATGATCGTCGATTGATCGATTCCCTGCTGGGCTTGAGATCGGCTCGACTGGCGATCAGCTGCGGTCAGCTGAGATCAGGCGTGACTTCCTGTTCTGATTGTTCTCTCGTCTCGCACTAGCGTCTTCCCTCGCCTCGCACCTGCACCTGGGGTAGCGAAAGCTGGTCACTATGCTCGCCGGTTGACACTTGATCTAGGCGCCATCGAGGATTGGTCGAGCAAAATCGTGATCGATGGCTGATGTATCTTTCAAGAGGTGTCTCGTGGTTGTTGCTCATGAACTGGTGCGTGGTTGCTGATTGCATGGTGACAGTGAGTGTCGGACGAGGGTCACTTGGTCGCGTCAGGGTAGCTGGGTTACCATTCCATCCTCAGGATCACTACAACTAAAGATCACTACAGACAAGTGAAGCAGTATACAACGAAGGACCGGATACACGTCTTAAGGTATGCACATGCAGGATATCGCTTTTATACAGTCGAGAGGTCGTTAGGGGTCGTTAAGTGTCGTTCCTGGGCCATGCCCGTCTCTACTCCTCGTCATCAGACTTAGTTTCTCCAAACTACTCCTCCTCCTGCCCGCCGGCCAGCAGCAGCATCGCAGCATCAGCCTGAGTCTGCTGCTCTCGCTGCGCCTGAGCCAATTCCCTCCTCCTCCGAATAATTCTCTTCTTCCTCTCACACCTGGCGATGATGGCGAGGTGCGTCTCAATATCCAAGGGAGGGTACTCCTCATCGCCCTCGGAATAGCTATTGCGCTGCATGCCCCAAAGGGACGACTTGCGCACACCGACCTCGCGGCTGTAAAGCCCACAAGCGTTGCAGTGGATCAGAACGGTCGTCCCGGGGGTACATCCACGGCGGACCGTCTCCTTCCGCTTACCCTTGGGGATGTTCCAGTCGTCCACAAGCTTCATGCACTCGCCGCAGACGCGGTCGATGCCCATGTTCTTCCCGTGCGGAGCCTGCGTGTTGTCCGTGTACAAGACCTTGACCTTGCCATCTGGCCCTCGGAGGGGGAGCCGCCCCGCCCGGCTTAGCGCCATCAGCTCGGCGCGCGGCGTGATGACTCGGTCGGGGTACAGCTCGCCCTTGCGACCCTTCGCTCGCCGTGTCAGGGGACCCAGGCCTAGTCGCGCCTCCTCCGCAGCGAGCCAGTCCTCATTGTCCCAGTCACCCTCCTTCAGGCCGGGAAACTTCTCCTTCGGCGAGGACTTCTTGCGGGATGACTTGCGCTTCTTCGAGACGGGCTCGTCCTCGAACTCGGACTCGGAGTCGGACTCGGAATGGCGGTCGTCATCGTCGCCGAAGCAGTTGTACTCGTCGTCCTCGGCCGGGGCGGTGATGGACTCTTTGGCGACACGGCGACGCTTCCTCGGCGCCGGGGCTGGGGCTGAGGTGTCGGTGTCGGGGACGGCGGCGGCAGACTTCGCCTGAGACTTGGTCTTGCTTTCGGCCTTAGTCGTACGCTTGCGCTTGTTAGACCTGGGCTCGGGCTCGACCTGCTCCTGGGGGACGGTGTCAGCGCCCACGAGTGGGGCGAGAAGCTGGTCAACGTCCAAGTTCTCATCAAAGGGGAAAACAAGAGCCTCCTCCGGGGTCAGAAGCACCGTCTCGGCAGGCGTGAGCTCGTGGTTGGTGTCGAGGTTCATAGGCTGGGTGGGGTTGTGCTGCTGGAAGATGAGGGCGGGGTTGATGGTGGCCGGTGTGGGGTAGGCGGCTTGGGCGTAGTTGCCAAGCTGCGCCTGGGGCTGGGCGACTGCTGCGGGGAGAGGGGCGTAGAGGTCCCGAGGGTTGACTGTACCCTGCCCGACATTCATCGGAGGTGCCAGAGTAGCGTCGGCGCCATCCCAGGTGATGGTCTGGGGTAGAGCATACTCGCCCTGATAGTCGCTGAGAGGAGGGAGGACGGGAGCATGCTGGTGCTGCCAGGGCTGGGTGGGCTGCGGTGTAACAGGCTGGGTCGGCTGAACGGTGGATTGAGTCTGGTCGACCTGAGGCGCCTGCGAGATTTCGGGGGAGGAGAACTGTCCAGCAGTCCCCTCCCACAGAGGCAGCGCGGGCTGGTCGAAGTTGAGGTTGAGGCCGAGCCCAGCTAGAGGGTTGGCGGGGGCGAACGTTGGAGCCGGAGGAGTAGCCGGGGCCAGCGCCGGAATGGCAGCCACAACATCAGCAGCAGCCTCAGGCGGGGCCGGGTCCTTGAACAGCTCCTGCAGTTGATCCCAGTCCGTCGCTGTCATGCTGTCGAAAGCAGCCTGGGCGGTAGGATCGATGTTACCGGGAGACCGAGAGTCCATAGGGACAGTGTCATTGATGAAAGTGACTGCGGTCAGTCCAAACTCCCAAGTTGCGCCCCCTCCATCCGGTCCACTCACAGCTGTCACTCATCTTTCACACACTCTTGCTGTCGTGAGATGAGTTTCTGTTGCTGATCTCTGTCAATCGCGCGCATCAGTCCAGGTTTTGTATCTGCACCTCTCCCTCCCCTCGCCACAGCTCCAGACAGCTCTGATGAGCAGCGATGCATTGTAAACGTCGAGCAGAACGGCACAAACAGCGTCAGCGACGAAATGATTGACGAGTGAAGGCAACTCGCGACACGATAAGATAGGGCACCAGGGGGGTTGATTTGCGAGTGAAGGCAAACTCAGGCACGATGACCGGACCGGTGCCGGAGAGCAGGTCAGATGATCGACAGTGCCACGAGTTTTGGTGCGAGCTGGGCGAGAGAGAGCCTTAGTTCTGCATGGATGTTTGGTACCTTGGGTGCGAAATTGGAGAATAATAGGAATATTGGGTCGAAATGTTGTGAGCCGCTGGCGTCAGCGCACTGGTGCCACAATAGATCGACAACCGAGGCGGTGCCGACTAAACATCGTTGCTGCCTTCACTGTCCACTCAGTGACTGCAGGGCCTCAGACCACTAGACAGACGGGTGCATTAGAACCTCTGGGTGCTCAAGCATGGTCGACAATCGCCAGTCTGGATGACTTACTCCCGCGAACACGTGCAGGGGGGTGACCCGCCGCTCACCATAGACAGGCGCCGTCGATCAAGCGGCTCAGAGATTTGCTAGGCCTTTGAATCTGCATGATACCTCCCAGAGCGGTCCGAAGCAATGCGGCCGAATCACTCGCTGGGTCCCTACGCCTCACTTCGCCTGCTGGCCGGAGCTTGCCCGCAATGGTCGAAGAGTAGCCAATGTCCAGCTCACTTTGCACATAGAGATCGCAAAGTGGTGCGAGACTAACCCTGCGTCACATCCCTAACGCCCCCACCGCCGCTCACGCCGTCGCCGCCGTCGACCCTCAGACCCTGTCCCCGTGACCAATGGTCGATCGCCGACGCCGCCACCGGTCCTATGTCCGTCAAATCTGCATCTTTCGCGGCGCCGACACCATCTCCTAGGAGCTACGACCCACGGCTATGCAGTCAGCAAGCTTCTAGCTCGCCTCGTTATATCAGTCGGTAGATAGTGTGACTCTTACGCTCCAGCGCCGATTGATCACACAGTCATGGGTTCGAGCCCCATACGAGGCTCTTTTTGACGCCCCTCGAGCGAGATTCGAACCCCTCACACGCTCTACGCTTCCAATATCGAGGAAGGATCGATGCGAGGGTCGAGGTCAGGGTTGCAAGGTGCGAGGAGATCTCAAGCCAACGTATCTCGGCCATTCTTTTGAGTTTCTGCAAAATTTATAGTGCTCTGTGTAGCCCTGCCGCCGCCGCTTTGAACAGCACCAATCATCGAGCTTGCCTCGTTATATCAGTCCGTAGATAGTGTGACTCTTACGCTTAGAGCCGATTGATCACACAGTCATGGGTTCGAGCCCCATACGAGGCTACTTTTTGGCCGTGAAGAGTTGTCTGACATGACAAAGGGATACAGGATACATGGGATGCTAAGTGGCGAGACTCTGGGACCATTTGTCCACCGCCTAAAGAAGGTGGCTTCCGGGAAGCCTGCATATGAGAGCCAGGCGACTTTAGTAGGTGAGACCTCTCCTCGTCAGTCAGTATTAGTAAGTACGGTGAGGATATGTACAAGGTTGCATATAACACAAAGGTTTCAGCCATGACGCGGAGGAAACGATGACCGGTGACATGAACGTGCGATCACTTCTTCTTCTTACCCTTGCCGCTGGACTCGGCCTTAGGGGCCTTGGGAATCTTAGGAGGAGGAAGCAGCCTCCTGATCTCCTGCTCCGTCAGATATTCTTCCAGCATGGGGCGGCAATCCTCTATCCTTTCCCAGTCGACGTAGCGAAGCAAGTTGACATTGTCGTACTGTTCCTCATAGGGAAGGTCCCACTCCTCGCTCTTGTTTGCGCACCACTTCCACAGTTCTTCCTCAATGCTGTCAATGAAGAAGTTGGACGTAGGCCACATGGCCTTGAGGTTGACAACAATGTGCTTCCTGCGAGAGTGCTCCTTGGCCCAGGAATGGAACCACCAGTGGAAGTGCAGGCCGTCGCGCCTTGCATTGGAGCTATTGGCGAAGATGACGACTTCGGAGCGAGTAAGGTCGTCGGGCTTCGGCTCGCCACCTTTACCCTTCTTGATGGCCTTGACTCTGGACTCGACGTTGATGTCATCTTTTTCGGGAGGGAAGAACACGTTCTTGACCGCAGCGTTGTAGCCCTTCTGGTTGAATTCCTCGGTGATGTCCCATACGACGACACGGTTCTTGGTCTCGTGGTAGATAGGGACTTTGAAAGCTTTAGGGTCGGGAGGTGCTTTGGTTGCATCGAAGCCGAGGAAGACAACGCTCTGCGGCTTCAAATTCAAGAGAGGGCAGGGCATCCCGTCGTGCCACTTGTGGATGGTTTCGATGGTGTCGTTGTAGTCAAAGCGAATTACTTCGGGAGAGTGCTCGAATTCCAGCTTTATGCAGTCTTGTATGTCATGGTTAAAGATGTCGAGAATCTTGACGTGATGCAAGTAGTCGTCCTTGATCTTGCCACGCTTGTGAACGCGCTTGGGGTCGAAGTAGAGGTGCTCATATAGAAGGGGAAGGGCCGCACTGCTGAAGGTCTTGTTGACAGTGAGGGCGGCGATTAGAGTCTGGCGAGGCACATCCTCTAGGATAGTCGTGACGACTTCAAGAGGAAGTTTGAGAGCCTGAGCGTCAGCTCAGCGAGATCTCACTAGCTCACCATGACCGTGGAGTTGGATGCTGCAGACTGAAGGAAGAGACGCATCCACAACTCATAAAGCAGACTAACCCGCTCGGCAGTTGACTGTGCCCATGGAATCAAATGCTGAGAGGCGCAGATCACACAATACTGATGAACGCTAGGCACCCTCATACCACTCTGTGCGCTCCACATCTCAGAATCTGACTCCTATTGAGATCTATTCTCAAATTCGAGACCTCCCATGCTCTACGGATGCATGCTTCGCCGCAACTTGTCACTCTTTCACATACAGTACCTTGCGATCATGATGCTACCTTCCTCGCACGTCGCACAACGGCTTTAGTGTGCCACATATGAGGTGTCAGGCACGGCCACGTGGCCGGCCTCCACCGGCATTGCGTGTCAGTCGCGTCCGCAACCCGCAATGACGGGCAGCGTCGGTGACAACTTCGAGCGGCTAACCTCGACAGCATCCACAACACGCACAAAATGGTTCGACTCGGACGTGCCCTGGCGCTTGCCGCCGCATGTCTCCCTATCGCGAGTGCGCTCGGCATCAGCAGCCCGAAGGTGCTCGTGCAGGGCGGAAAGGACGAGACGTTCTCGTGAGTGCTCGATAATCAGCTCGTAAGCTGCGTAATCCACGGTGACGATCCCAAGCTAATTTAACAGGTCCAAGGACGCTTCAAAGCCGCTTTTTGACAGCCTCGAGCTCGGACCAGCAGACACGCTCAAGCTCACATTCGGCATCACGGGCGGACCGGCGCTGCAGGCGAGCGCAGTGTACTCCGGCGACGAGACGGTCGTGCAGTCGCTCTCGCTGAAGAACGAGGGCAAGAAGGCGACGTTGACTGTCCGCGGCGCTGAGCCACCTGCTCACGGCGTCAACGAGCTCACCATTCTCCTCTCGAATGGCATGGAGGAGAAGCCTGTTCGCTGGAATGTCGGACGGCTCGTCCTTTCCCTCCCTGCCGATAAGACGACGAACCCCCTCCTCGCCTTCTCGCCCTTGCCGGAGATTCAGCACACGTTCCAGCGCGAGGCTAAGATCGTCGCGTTCCCGTTCGCTGTTGTTGGCGTCGCTGCTGTATTTGCGCCGTGGGTGCTGCTTCTTGGTCTGGTGAGTTTGAAGTGTCGAATGCTTGGTCTCGTCTTACTGTCCTGGTGTGCTGAGCGCTTGCTCTACTCTCAGCTAACCTTTTTGCGTGACGAGCTGACAAAACAGATCGGCAACCTCTCCTCGTCTCTTCGCAAGCGCACGCCACCCACCAGCGTCTACGCCTTCCTCGCGTGCATCGTCGGCCTCGAGTCACTTATCATCGGATACTGGGTCAAGTGGAAGCTGTACCAGTTCCTCCCGCCGTTCCTCGTCCTCTCGGGCATTGCGGCGTATGTTGGTGCCGTCGCGATGCGTCAGTCGCGCGTGCAGCGCATCAAGACTGGTGGAAAGTAATCCGTCCGTCACCCTCATAGCCTCAAAACTTAACATTATCTTACTCGTGTCCGTAGACTGATGTTGGATGCAAACAGCTAGACTTAGAGATGGTTGGAAGCCTGATGAGTACACAATCTTGTGACTGGGTGCAGCATCTGCAGCATAGTGTTCTTGTACATGTCTAGCATCCCTACAAAGCCGGCGAGCCGGCAGGTTCTATGCGACTGTCGCGTTCGCGTCGGGTGACAGCAAACTCGACATTTCGGACTTCATCCTTCTTCCGTTGTGCTGACCGCGGAGAGTCGTTCGCGCTGACGAGGTTTGCGTTGACTGTGCGGCAGCGAGCGACGCCGGGCGCGCACGTTTTGATACGCTTGGTATTGCAGTGGTATTACAGAAGAACGCCAAGCCTGTTGGAGTATTCGTGCATCAGTAAGGAGACACAACGGTGTGATTTTCGTTTGCGGAGCAGTGATCATGGCTGTGATGATGTGGAGGGTCATGATGAGGTTATGATACGATTGAGAAGTGGTAGCGATATGCACGGAGCTCGGAGTCCGCAAATCACTTGAAGGTGGAAGCGACGAGACCGACGAAGACCGCAGCCAGCGTCGCCGCCGCTCCAATGCCGACAAGCTGCGGGGTCTCCAGACCGAACGGCCCGGTCGGCGCCGCTTCCTTCTTACCACTCCGCTTCCGTCGGCGCGTGCCCGTCGCGGTCTTCCCCGACGACTTTGATACCTCCTTCTTCACCAGCCAGTTCTTACTGCTCGCACTCAGTACTAACCCTGTCTGCTTGAGTCTGCTGGTCAGCTTATGCCCACGGTAGATCAGGCAGCTGGAGACTACTCACCCCTGGACGTAAAACTGGTCAATGGCACGCTCAATGTCGTCTTCCTTGCCAGCCGGGACGCCGTCGAGCTTGAAGGTGACTGAGAGTCAGCTACATGCGGGTGTTGTCCGTAGCTGAGCACCACGAGATACGTACCGGTAGTCGAATCCGAGCCCTGCTTCAACGTGATAGTCATAGTGCCGTAGTGGTCCGAAGGCCATCCGGGCGACTTGGTGTTCCAAGTCTGCACGAGCTTGGTAGGCGGCTCGGCCTCGGTGACCTTGCCGCCGACGGCTCCTCCGAAGAGCTCAAATTCAGCGCCGGGCGTCGGGGCAATCTTGGCCTGGCTCCTGGACCACATGGGGACGCGCGCCGGGTCGGTGAGGAGAGACCAGCAGTCCTCCGCAGAGGCGCGAAGCTCGACGGTAGTCTCGATGCTGGCAGTCGACGTGACCTTCTCCTGCTTCTTGACTGCCGGCGCCTTCTCGCGAACCTCTCCTGGCGGTGCCGGGCTGTAGCTCTGCATGCTGCGGGCTGCCGGTGTCGTCGCTCCCGAGGCGGGGACGGATCCAGAGAGCGAGTCAACAAACATGCCGTGCGCCTGCAGCAGCTCCGGTCGGAACGAGTTCAGCTTCTCCTCCAGCACGGGCGGGAACGCCTTCTTGACGTATGCCAGGAGCTCCTGGCCGTCCGAGTCGTCGGCGCTGAAGGTGAACTGGTAGTCCTCGAGGCCGTCGACCTGCTCGTGGCTGAACTCGGGACAGGACAGCTTGCCCGTCACCTCGTCGCCGGACGCCGTCGTACCCTTCCACTTGGCATCGAACTGCAGGTCGTAGATCGTCAACAGCCTTCACGTCAGCAAAATTCCAGAAGCAGGCTGATCTGCAGAAGAACGCAGTGACTGTCCGAGAAGCAGAGGTGACTCACTTGCCCTTGCGCTGACCCAGATCACAATCTCCCGAAACATTGGTAACCTCGGTGATCTCCGCGCTCTGCTTGCCGTCCGAAACCTTGAGGCCGGGGAGCTTCTCCTTGACCCACTCGGTTGCCCAAGGACCGCAGTTCTTGTTCTGTCAAAGTCAGCGTCTGCCATGGCATGCGGGTGACTTTATCTTGAAGTCGAACGAAGTGCCGTTGCTCGTTCAGGAACCGCGCCAGAGCCGGTCTTCCTCGGAGAAGACTGCGTGAGATCTGCTGGACTTTGACTCTGCTGCACTCGAATTCGACGCCCACGGTAACTCATACTCACTCGCCAGTGGTAAGATTGCTGGAACTCGGTTAGGGGCTTGGGGTTGCTCATGTTGCTCGACAGTGTGGTGGGTGCAGGCGTTGAGAGTGAAGCTGAGCAGGCCTAATGAGTGCAGCGGTGCGTCTCTGATGACGATTTCTGGAATTCTCCAGAGCTCCAGAGAGCATCATGTCCAGAGTCGCTTCGAGGTGGTAGTCACGTGACTGTTGACGGCTACGTCAAGCCATGTGCACGTCGCATGGACGTCCTGAACGCCCAAGAGGCACAGTGGCACTAGCAGCGTTTCCGATCCAATTGACGATTGTGTCGATGCTAGTGCATGACTGTCTGCTTGGACCTCGATGATGCAGTGCATTGAGGCATATAAGCTTGCGGTTACAGTCACGACCCCTCGGACGGAACTTGCGCTTTCCATGGCTCGGTACATGTATTGCAGCGCATGTCGATCAGTGTGAAGAGATCGAAACTACGAAGATCTGAGATTGGCTGCGCAGCATGTGTGACACTCGCGCGAGATTCGAGCCGATCGCACCCATCTCGAACGCACAGCGGAGTATCTTTCTCCGTTCTCAAACATCCTTTGGAGCGGAGTCGAGCCCGCTTAGATGCAGATCATCATGTGATGCATGCGAGGGAGGCGCAATGTATCGACGGCGCCGCGTGCAGCGTGCAGTGTGCAGCGCGTTGTGGAGCGCGTCTGGCCATCTCGCCTGGTGCATGGTGTGAACTGTGGCGTTTCTGCGTGTGTGTGCCCCTGGTCACTTGGCGCATTAGCTGCGACTTGAGACCGGCCGACTAGCAGTGACTCCCATGCATTTCAATGGCGACACCCACAACGCCTACACACAAAAGCCATGAATACATGCACACAGTGCCTGCATCATACACAGCGCCGAGTGCGCCCCTTTTCATTACACACACACACAGCAGTGCGAATGTCGATCACGGACACGACTTCAACATGCACACAGCTGCAAGGTCGCACGCATGTGTATGAGACTAGTTCAGCCACGCCTCCACCAACAATTCACAGTCTAATGCAGAGTGCCACCTACACATGCTGCACACCTGTCTCAAGTGCGTCGTTCGCAGCTGTCCGAGCGATGCGTCAAACTAATGACTTTGAGCGCAATTTCGCTAACGACGGCCTGCGTGCGATGTTTGTCGTCCTTGACTCAGCTCTTCAGACCGCCAAGCTCATCACAAGGCAAATACTCCCAAGGCGTCGAAGCTTCTCTCGTAGTTGTGATGGCCGACCCCGCCCGTCAACTTCGCCGCACAGCACTCGTCCCCAATCCATCTCCGACGCATCCGACGATGGCTCCGAGGAAGAAGTCCTTGCACATGCAGTCGTCTTCTTTTTCCCAAGTTGGGGCCGACAGCCATCGGTAGGAATCGGACATTTGTCCGCATAGCCGATTATAAGCGAAAGAGACTGGCTCCGACGAAGCGCTGGCTGGCGTGCACAGACGCACGAGTCAACTGACTCAGACTGGGCCCAGCCAGCCGGTGGCGTTGCCACCCACTGACACACTACCGGGGCTCGCGAGACCAGAAACGCGGTGGCCCATCGCAGTACCGCGGGGCCGCGTCACAGCCAACTTCGAAACGCGAAACAACAGAGCCCAGATCACCTCTCCGCTGAGGATTGAGGGAATTGTGCGCATGTCGCCATGGCCCCGCGTTACAGGACTAGGCCGGGTTCGGTCCCATGCTCGACTCTTTGTCGCAATCTACCCGTCAGTGCATTGCATGGAACGATGCAATGGAACCATGTTGCGCATGTGAATGCTAGCCGGGCGGGACAATAGGAAGAATTGCTGCATTGGCGAGATGAACGATGAAATGTCACACATCGTGTGTACCACGATGAAGCTGTAGCCGTAGAACAGATGACTAAACTACATGCACGTGTGTGCTTGGTGGGAGCAGGCGGTACGTCTGGCTCGCCTGGCTCGAATTCAACGGGAAAGCGAGACACCGAGACAGGTCAGATCAGATCTCTCTTTCTCTCTACGGACCGACTGCGAGATGCGGGGTCGTTTCTCAAACAGCGGCCCAGACGCGACAGACAGAAACCAAGCGGCTCCGACGGAGATGAAACGCATCGATGCAGTCGAGCCCGTCAATGCTGATGAGCTGACGAGCTGAGCTCGCTGGTACTGGTCGTGAGCGACTTGCAGGAACGAAGGCCCATGCAAGGCGGATGGTTCAGTCCGGCGTTCCGGCTGGCGCAGATGGGCCCTCAGCGAGGCTGGAGGCGGCGTAGCGGGGTGAGTGGCCATGAGCGGGTGGCTGCTGAGCTGCGGCCCTGAGACAGTCAGTGACCATGACGGTGACGGCGGCGAGACAGCGATCCACCGCCAGCGCGCCAGCGACAGCCTCGCCACCCACGACGAGCACGGCACGGCGGCACCAGTGCTACAGCGCCTAGCTCCCTAACGCGGATCGGTGGCATCGGCGGGATCGGTGGGAACGAGTCCGTGCGAGTGCTCGCTCGTCATGCACATGCACCCGCCCAAATGGCCCGCCAGATGGCCCAAAAGGCTGCACGGCACACGGCCCCGGCGCCTAGGGGCGCAGGGCGCAGAGGGCGCTGGGCACGGCGCGGCCCAGACCATCGGGGCCTGGCCAACTGCTGGCTTTGAGACTCGAGGCTACGCTGTGCTCCACGCCTGAGCGAGCGAGCGCCCCCGAGAGTCAGTGCGATTTCCAAGCGCCTAGAGCCAGTGTCATTGCCGCCAGTGCCGCCTGGCCAGTCCTTTCGTCCTAGCATCCTGCCAGTGCCGCCAGCCAGAGCCGAGAAGCATCAGCACTCAGGCTCAGGCCGGGCATTCTCATCCTCCGACCCTCCGCCCGCATCTTGGTATCCCGGCACGCTCGCCAGCACACACGCACCACGACGCAGACCCGTGGGCTTGGCACTGGTCCCCCGCTATCTCCCTGCACGCTCGTCTGCGATGCTGCCCGCAATCGGTTACCCCGCAGCGGCCCACAACGCTCGGCTCTGCAAAGTACCGGTCACCGCTCAAAGAGTATATCATCCTCGCATATCTCATTGTCCCTGTCCTGGCCAACAACAACAAACCAGCGCGTCGCCACTACCACCACCACTGCCGCTCTATCAGCTCAGCTTAGCTTACAGCGAACAACAACAACAAGCTCATCACTCCCCTGAGACTTCACTATACAACCAAGGAACGCTCTTCGACGGTCCTTAAATAGCGACGTCTCCGCCCCTCACTCATCATCCCCCGTACCCTTAGCTAAGAGATCTCCACACTAGCTACATACGGCCCCACAATCGACCTCGCATCACTCCACAGCCACCCTCTCGTCAGCACAGCGACCTCTTCACACGCACTCACTTGTGTCTGCGCTTGAGCTGGTCACTACATCTCAAGACGACTGGCTAGTGCAGTATCGATTAACTCCATCTTCGCCTTCACCTCGAGGGAAAATGAGCACACCGACTCTGTCTCCTACCTCGACTGTGGTGTCGTCTTCCTCGCCCCAGTCGATTAGCCCCCCAAGGCAGAGCGCACGTACGTGCTGCCCTACCTCCCAGCAGCTCGCCACCTCAGTCCGCCCCTCGACCTCCACAACGCCAGTTCAGGCTCTTGTCTCGTCTCCGGGTGTCATCACTGTGAACGACCTGACGTCGGCCCTTGCCTCCACAAGCATCAGCAGCAATGTGTCGCCCGTCAGGAAGGAGCAGAAGCTCATTACTGCCGGAGCCGGTCCTTCAAGGCTGAGGTCACCGAAGCCTGCTCGCGAGAAGATCCCCAAGCTGCATCGCCCGCCGAGCATGACTGCTCCTCCTTCCCCTCCCGACTCCGAGACTGAGAGGCGTGACCGCCCGACAGTCACCGCTCTGCCGCCACTTATCAAGTCTCGTCGCAGGCTCAACCGTGCGACTCACCGTCGCCTTAGCCTGAACCAGCAACGTCAAAGGTCTCTCATGCCTCCTCCCCCTCCGCCGCCAACGGCCGTCGCGGTCAATGTCACCCCGCCCCACACTCCCAAGCAGAAACCTGCTGAGGTCGCTGCCGACCCGAGCAGTGACGAGGAGGTGGTGGAGGTGCGTACGACCAAGAAGGTGACGGGCAAGACCGCCAAGGCTCGCCGAGTCGCTCTTCCTCGCATCCCGACACTAGCCTACGCCATGCCTGGCCGCAACGGCAAGTCGTGGCAGGAGACAATGGTAAGTCAACCGCTCTGGGAAACCGCGAACCATCGAGCTGACATCAACAGTGCTGCATTGAGCCGCTTGGCACCTGCGTGCTTGAGCAAGTTCCCGGTTCCAGCTTCTGCGTTGAGCACACCTGCCGAGGTGTTCTCGAGGACATGACTGGCTGCACCAACCCCGTGTACAACCCGCGCCAGAGCCGGTACTGCGCCTTGGGCTGTAAGTTTGATCGCTGCGACGCACAGCCCGCATGCACCCTTGGTGTTTGGATCAGAGGCTGACCAGAATAGATCACCATGAGACCGGACGCACCGACCCGCTCTACGAGGCCGTCGTCAAGGGCAAGGAGCAGTCGATGATCCGCACTGCCCAGCGCAACGCGGAGCTCGAGTCCGCTCTTGACTGGTTCGAGAAGCGCTTTGGAAAAGTCGTCAACTTCCAAGGCGACGGTCCTGACCCCGCCTGCACCTCGACGTCTACTCCGATTGCCCAACACCACTCGCGACTCGATCTCGCTTGGGGACCCTACTCCACCGGCCAGGACCGCTACTGGCAAGGAGAGTGGCGCGGACCGTGGTCGTTATCGCCCATCCACTTCCGACCCACCACTTCTCGCTCATCAGGAGCGCCGACTCGCATGAACGGCGGAAGCAGTGCATAACTTGTGCAGCTCTGTCCATTACTGGTTGAGACAACGCAAACACACGAAAGAAGGACACTTGGCATACACGCATTTCACCACACACCACAACGAACAATCACAAATTACTACCACTTAACGGCCCTAATGAACAAAAAGAGTTGTAAACTAGCACCAGCACCCGTAGACCGGCCACCTCACTACACCCACACCCCGAAATGCTCGCCCTTTCGGACACCCTGTTGTATCCCAGTTGTAATTACGCCTCTTAGCGTTCCATAGTTGTAGCCACGTTATGCACGCTGGCCTGTGACATATACTGGAGGTCCACCACTTGCGCAAACGCTGCGCGAGCGTTCAGAAGCGCATGTCACGCACCGGCGAATGCCACACGCGCATGGAGACGGATGACCATTGTGCGAGTACTAACAACTGATCACATGCTTGCGTGGGTGATAACCCGATGCCATGATTCTGGTTATTCTGGCTCAACGGATCAGCCTGCTTTCTCCGATCGGACTGCTGCATTCCAGCGTAGGATCCAAATGACGAAGCCGGACATGACTGATCACACGAGCTCCGGTAGACTCATCGCCGGAGGTCGCACGATGACAAGTCCGAACATTACAGCGGCCCTCGCCGCCCGGCGCCCGCAACATTGCCGACACGGCGGTGTCCAGTGGTGATAAGCGGAGCGGCGTACATTGGCCGAAAAGCGGAGAGCGCCCAAGATGGCCGACAAGCCGACAAGCCGACGAGAATCTACATTACGCCGAGAAGCTAATCACTATGTCTTGCTCGCTTGTGTGCGGGGATTTGCAAAGCGAACCAGAAGCATGCATGTCGAATCTGTGTACTGCCTGAATGCCCGATACACATCCATGGGGAACAGTAGCTTCGTCTACAGACTTCGAGAGAAGACGATTACAGACCGGGACTTGGAAATGTGCGGAGCAACTCGCAGATCCATCAGACACACCACCTTAGTTGTTACAGATCGCTCCCATCGCACATGCAGACCCGACGGTATCGGCGAGCCCAACGCAACGGTACAACCACTAACCGCCCCAATTCGGCCAGTCACCAGCGTACCATGCGGATCCAGCTCATTGTAATGGTGACCGACGTGCATCTTCGAGACAATACCCGAAAGTTGCGAGACGTGTGCCTTCGCTCACATTTAGCTTCTTGGTGACATCTTCGGCCAAGTTCGTCTTTGTCAGCCTTCCCATCGTCCTTCTTTCTCTCCGACTGTTTTCGTAGGTAGCTTCCGTATCGGACCCCCGTCAGTGCATGCACGACGAAGCAAACACACACGATGACAGAAAGCCTCTCGGAGCAAGGCAACTTCTCTTGGTTCTCCCGACGTATCCCGAGTCCCAAGTCCCGCCCGGCGTGGTCGGAGTGTCGTCGGAGCTGGAGTACACGAGCACCCAAGCCAGGTCACAGACGTCACCCACATAAGAAGTAAGACACACGTTTGTGGGTACGTGTGTTCGGTGCCGCTCGAAGCGCTTCGGTTCGCTCGCCTAGTCTGCCAGGTCTGTCTGCGGACACTGCAGGTCTCGACCACGCACGACCACGCCTGTGCAGCTTCATCGCTCCTACATATACCCCTATTACCCCGGCGCCGGGGGTCTCTGCGGTCAGGAGTCGGGGCCAGTTGAGGGGTCAGTCGAGGGGTACGTCTGTGCGTCATTCCTAGCCATTCCTAGCCTTTGAGGGACCAGGTCACTCCATGTCGCGTGAGCCTGCGATCGCGTGCTCGTCTGACTGCTCACCTGCTAGTGTGACCGGTCCCGCGAGGAAGCAGAGGACGGAAAGAAGAGTGACTGCCCAGCCTGACATGCAACACAGCGAGGCAAGAATAGCACACCCAAGGCCTTATCGAACAATGCCACAGCGTCATAACCTCGTGTCAACGTGTTGTGACAATAGTTCTCAGACGACTCGCACAATGCAGCCGCAAGTGACATCACGAAACAACTCAACATGACTCATCCCGGAGCCGGATAGGGGTGCCGTCTATTGAAGACTGAGGCGTTGTCAGAGTGTGTCAAAGTCAAAGGCTGGGGGGAGAGGGGGGATCTAAGGCGCCCCGCGGGCCCTCGTTGCGCCTCTTGGGTGGCGGAGAAACGCCACAGCCACGACGCCTTCCGCGGTGTGACAGACTCTGTGCCCTCGTTCTTTGTCCGTAGAGCCGAAAGTCGTGGTCAGCATGCGTGCTTCATCTCATTTCAGTCTTTGATTTGGACGGGTAAGTGCCGACTCTATGTACTGAGGTCACTATCCTCCGCTGTGCAATTCTGTGAGAATGAGGTCCGGGTGCCACAACGTCGTGCATGTGGAGGCACCTCACAGCTAGCGCTGAGCTAGCGCTCGATGGGCTGAGATTTCTTAGCCGACGGAGGACGGAGAGCTGGGCTGAGCTCAGCCCATCTTGTCAGCGGTGACCGCCCGAGCGGCCAGTGGGCGATCAGGTCGCGTGTCAGTGCGTGCAGATCTCACTGTCTTCCTCACACGACCACGCACGTTCGCAGTTATAGCGGTGAGACTGGAGCAGCCACCCCCGAGTCAGGACGCTCACGGACTGCACGCACCGCGCTGCTCACAGACACTGCCCCGGCTGCTCCAGCCCTCGGCGCTTCGGGTCTCAGGTCAGCACTCAAGTCCACAGACCGCCACGGCCATGCCCGGCCTGACCGAGACGAGCCAGCCTCGGGAAGGAGGGCGTTCCAGTTCTGGAAAGTGAGATCGGGAGAACTCGCATTTGCACAATTTCACCTCCTGCCGTCTGACAAGTAAGAGCTCGTCCCTCTGTGGAACTGATCTCCCGCGGAAGTGCATCGCTACGCTCAGACAGTTCTAAGTCTATGTCGCGGTCTCGGCCTCGCAGGACCACGACGTGCATGGCATAGCAGCTTACAGACACGACCGCTAAGGTACATAGTAAAGTCGGCGAAACAGCGACGCAGAGATCGCCTCTGTCGCCATCTCGGGCCAGAACTCGTCGGGAGATCCCGTATCGCCCGATGAGCCGATGTGGGGAGTGATACCGAGTTTGGTTGCTCGCTTATCTCTCCTTTGACTTCCATCTCGCTCGGAGCTGATGGCCAGACTCGGCGCTGGCCAAGCTCGGCGCTGCTGGCCAGACTTCTCCAGGCATCCTGCTCGGCCCGCTCTCAGACGAGTCCGAGCTCCGCGCTCGGCGCTCGGCTCGGCCCTCAGTATCCTCCCCTGTATCGCTGCCCGCCTCCACGGCCGCCTCCACCTCCTCCACCTCCGCGGCCGCCGCGCCCTCCGCCAGATCGGTAGGGGCCATTGCGTGCCCGCTCATCTCTCGAGTCTCGGCCATCACGGCGGTCGCGCATCATGCGGTCATAGTCGTCGCCCCACTCGCCGACGTTGCCGCCTCCAGCGCCCGAGTTGCGCCACTCCCTCTCCAGGTCGCGCTCTCCCCGGCCTCGAATGCGGAGACCGCCGCTCAGGTCCGAGTCCGAGTCCCAGTTCCGCATCGGACGCGGGGACGGCTGCCTGCGCCGCTTGTTCTGCCCGTTATGCAGAGCTTGCTGCAGCAGCCCACCTTTGCCCCCGCCGTTGCCGTTCCCACTAGACGAGCCAGGAAGACTCATGCGACCAAACTTAATAGCGCCGCCACGGCCACGGTCGTTCCGACCGTTGCCGTTACCATTGCGTCCACGGTCACGATCCCGCTCCCATGGCCGCCGCTCTGGTGAGCGAGAGCGGTCACGCCGCCGTGAGAACCAGTCGTCGCTGTCGTTACCGCTGTTACCGCTCCGACGGTCTGCGTTGCGGTATCGCTGTTGCTGCTTCTCCCTGCCCCTGCGTCCCGGGTCTGCTCCACCGAACTTGGAGTAGGACGTCTCCTCGGGCAGATCTTCGAAGCGGTGGTGCTTGCCCTGCCGCCGCGGGAAGGACGCAAATGGCCCCCGGTTGGCGATCACCTCGCTGAAGGCGCTCTGCAGTACTGGCCGCGCTAAGCTGCCACGCCGCTTGCCGCAGTCGTCGCCCAGATGTCCGTCCTGGCTTATCAGTTGACCTCCAACACTTATCAACTCACCATGGCACAGTTGTAGCACCATTTCGTCTCCGGGTTGCCGCCGACAGCCTCCTTCGCCCAGCCTTCTGCGGCATCACGCTTCTCTAAACTCTCGTCCCGGTCTGACGGCGTGCGGTACACATATACGCGCCAGATGAGAGGGCAGGTCTGTCGTGAGCTAGTGTCGAGGCATCCTCAGCTTACATTCTCCATATGGTCGCGCATGCCACAGCGGTTGCAGCCTCGTATCCGCGCGTTGCGCGAGGCGGGATCCGGACAGTCCTGTTTCCGATGACCGCGCTTGCCGCATCCGAAGCACACTATGCCCCAGGGGCAGTCTCGCCGGTCGTGCTCGTCCATAGCACCGCATGTCGTGCACTGGAGGTCAGATGATGTTGGGTCTTTCCTATCTTACGATGATATGCGGGCACTGCGCCTCCTTGTGTCCCGTCTTCTTGCAGCGACGGCACACCTGACGCTGATCAGCAGCAGCGAGGAATGCAGCCTCGTCCTCGTCCAGCTCGTTGAAGTACCGCGACACAGCCTGTCGTCAGCTTGTTCACCATGGGTTCGTAGCTCACCTTGGCGTTGTGGTCGTCCACAACGTGCACTCCATCTTGTGGACCGACAAAGGAGTCCTCGATGGGGTCGTCCTCCTCGTCGCTGTCCATTAAGCGGACATGCTCGGGCAGCAGCAGCCCGCTCTTGTCACCGGCGTGCTCCTCTTCCTGCTGCTTTGCCTTCTCTCCATCAACCTTCGCCTCTGTTTCGGGATGCGGCTCGACGTCGATGTCGATCAGGATCGGCTTCTTGTTCTTGCCTTGTGGGAAGCGCATCTCCTTCGGAGCGCTTGGTGTGGCCTCGATGACCTCACCATCTTCCACAGGCTCTCCATCGACGTCATCGATGTTGGCTTTGAAGCTGGAGAGAAGAGACTTCATCGGCGTGAACGCTGATGGGTGGTAGTCTGAAACGGGGGCGGGATTCGTGTCGATCTCGAACGACAGCTCCCGGCTCTTGCCCTTCGCATCCGGCGAACGGTCCGCTGCCTGCTTGCTCGACTCTGCCGTTGTCACGTTCTCATTTGCGTCGCCATCATTGCTGAGCTCAATGTGACCGCTGGGTGGTGTGCTCTTGGTGAGATCGATGTGTTCGCTGACCGGCGTGCTGTGGGTAAGGTCGATAAAGTCGACGGCCGGGTCGAGCGTCGGTGCCATCTCCGGCTCAGGCTCCGGCTCGGTGAGAGCGATCTTGGCCTTCCGGCGGCTGCGCCTCTTCTTCTCGTCGCCGGATGACGGAGCCGAGGGGGTCTTCTCGCCAACGGACGAAAGATCCAGCGACTTCTTCCTGTTTCTGTACTTCCCACGCCTCATGGTGGTTGAGTCGGTCGGTGGTGGAGTGGGTAGGCGAGGAAGAGCGCCGGCGTTGAGCGAGGGTTGTTTTGGCTTTCGGACCGCGCGTCTCCAGTCTCGAAATCTTGAGCAGTGGCGACTGACCTCCACAGCGGGGCCAAAGCAGTCGGACGTCAGAGGGTACGAACAAGGGGTAGTCACGTGGCTTTGTTTCCGCCCAATTTTCACTATACCTCCTGCTATTGAAACACGGATCGAGTTTTCTAATTCTGGTGCGCCCGCGTCCTAAGCGCACTTGGCCGTGCGCGTGGCTGCTGCTAATCGCTGATTAGACGCGGACGTGCCGAACATTTTGACTCGGCCGGGCCGTTGGGCGTTTGAGGCTGTCTGGCTGGCGGGCCTGGCGCTCGCTCAGTCAGTCAGTCAGGAGTATGCAAAGTGGCCGTGGTCGGATGTCCAATCGAGTAAAACTCGGGCGACAGCAGCATCGACTTTCTTGTCGTCGTCAGTAAAACCTCCTGGACCGTCTTCCGTCTCTGCGGCAGACGACTCAGTGACATAGACTAGACTTAGAAAAGGCTACACAGACTACCTGGTCGCGTGCAGTTCCGACTACAGCTTGTCGACTCTGCATATCACCCCGCCCGATCGCCGTTTCGACTCGATTCGACCACCCAGTCGACCTCGACTTGCGAGCAAGCGCGGCTAGTCTTGCCACCCCACCACACGCTCACTTAAGACACCTTACGACTTCTCAGCGGCGTCAAGCTTATCTGCAACCATGTCGTTCCAGAAGCACGACCGTGAGTAGCTGCGCAGTGGATATGCATTAGCTGACATATCAGCCTCGAAGCCCATCCACATCCCGACGGCTGAGCACAATGTGCTCAGCTTCTGGAACGAGATCGATGCCTTCCACACCTCCCAGAAGCTTTCTGAGGGAAGGCCCGAGTACTCGTTCTTCGACGGTCCTCCCTTCGCTACCGGTCTGCCCCATTACGGACACCTGCTCGCAGGTACCATCAAGGTGAGTTGCCCATCGCATTCTGCTGACTCACACCCTTTCAGGACATTGTCACCCGTCATGCCCACTCGACCGGCCACCACGTCGAGAGGCGGTTCGGTTGGGACACGCACGGCCTCCCCGTCGAGCACGAGATTGACAAAAAGCTCGGCATCAAGGGCAAGCAGGATGTGATGGAGATGGGTATCGACAAGTACAACGCTGCGTGTCGCGAGATTGTCATGCGCTACTCGTCGGAGTGGAAGAGCACCGTCGAGCGCATGGGCCGCTGGATCGACTTTGACACGGGCTACAAGACGCTCGACACGACCTTCATGGAGTCGGTGTGGTGGGTCTTTGGCCAGCTCTGGGAGAAGGGCCAGGTGTACCGTGGTCTCCGTGTGATGCCGTACTCGACTGGCTGCACGACCCCGCTGTCCAACTTCGAGGCTGGTGAGGACTACCGCATGAAGTCTGACCCGACTGTGACGGTCATGTTCCCGCTCGTCGACGACCCCAACACGTCGCTGCTCGCGTGGACGACCACTCCCTACACCCTCCCCTCCAATCTCGCGCTCTGTGTGCACCCCGACTTCACGTACGTCAAGATCCACGACATCGAGCGCAACCACAACTACATCCTGCTCGAGTCGCTGCTCGGCTCGGTGTACAAGGAGTACGCCAACGGCAAGAAGCCGGACCCGAAGAAGGAGCCCAAGTTCAAGAAGATCGGCTCGTTCGTCGGAAAGGACATGGTCGGCTGGCGCTACATCCCCATGTTCGACTACTTCACCGAGCAGTACGAGGACCGCGCGTTCCGCGTCGTTGCCGACACGTACGTCACGGATGGCTCTGGTACGGGTATTGTCCACCAGGCGCCGGCGTGGGGTGAGGACGACCACCGTATTGCGGTCGCCCACGGCATTGTGCGCGAGGACGAGATCCCGCCCTGTCCCATCGACGAGGTTGGTCGCTTCACCGACGAGGTCCCCGACTGGGCTGGCCAGTACGTCAAGGACGCCGACTCGTCGATCATCAAGGCTCTGCAGAGCAAGGGCCGCCTCGTTGCCCGCGGCGACATCATGCACTCGTACCCCTTCTGTTGGCGTTCGGGTACTCCCCTCCTCTACCGCGCTATTCCCGCTTGGTTCGTCCGTGTCGCCCGCCTGTCGGACGACCTGGTCGCGAACAACGAGAAGACGCGCTGGGTGCCGCAGCACGTCGGCGACGGCCGTTTCGGCGGCTGGCTCAAGAATGCGCGCGACTGGAACATCTCGCGTAACCGTTACTGGGGTACTCCCATCCCCCTCTGGGTGTCTGACGACATGCAGGAGATCGTGTGCGTCAGCTCGATCGCGCAGCTCGAGGAGCTCTCTGGCGTCAAGGGCATCAAGGACTTGCACCGCGAGAGCGTCGACGGCATCACCATTCCCTCGCAGCAGGGCAAGGGCACGCTGAAGCGTATCGAGGAGGTGTTCGACTGTTGGTTCGAGTCTGGCTCGATGCCGTACGCGCAGTCGCACTACCCGTTCGAGAACCAGGAGAACTTCAAGGCTCGCTACCCTGCCGACTTTGTGTCTGAGGGTATCGACCAGACCCGTGGCTGGTTCTACACTCTGCTCGTCCTCGGCACGCACCTGTTCAACACTGCGCCGTGGAAGAACCTGATCGTCACTGGTCTGGTCCTGGCTTCGGACGGCAAGAAGATGTCGAAGAAGCTCAAGAACTACCCTGACCCGATGGAGGTTGTCGAGAAGTACGGAGCGGACAGTGTGCGCCTGTTCCTGATCAACTCTCCCGTTGTGCGCGGCGACAACCTTCGTTTCCGCGAGGAGGGTGTGCGCGACGTACTCTCCAACGTGATCCTCAAGTGGATCAACTCGCTCAACTTCTACCTGAACCAGGTTGAGCTGTTCAATCAGGCGCAGGGCACCAAGTTCATGTACGACCACGATGCGCCGAAGAGCACGAACGTGTTTGACCGGTGGATCCTGGCGCGGTGCCAGACGCTGATCCAGACGGTCAAGCAGGAGATGGACAACTACCGCCTGTACACTGTCATTCCGCGCCTGCTCGAGCTCATCTCGGACCTGACCAACTGGTACATCCGCTTCAATCGTCGCCGCCTCAAGGGCGAGAACGGTGTCGAGGACACCAAGGCGGCGCTCAACTCGCTCTACGAGGCGCTGTACACTCTCTCGCTCACCATGAGCTCGTTCACCCCCTTCACGTCCGAGATGGTGTACCAGTCTCTGCTGGCCACGACGCCCGCGCCGAAGGACGGCGCCGACGTGCGCTCGGTCCACTTCCTCCTCTTCCCCGAGGTGCGCGCCGAGTACTTCGACCCGGTCATTGAGCGCCAGGTGCAGCGCCTCAAGAGCGTCATCGAGCTTGGCCGTGCGATCCGCGACAAGCGCACGCTCAAGGTCAAGATGCCGCTCAAGGAGCTCGTCCTCTTCCACCACGACCAGGAGTACCTCGACGACGTGAAGAGTCTGGAGAAGTACGTCATGGGCGAGCTCAACGTGGCCGAGATCGTGTACACGAGGGACGAAGCCGCCATTGGCATCAAGTACAAGGCCAACGCCGACTGGCCGGTCCTCGGCCGCAAGCTCCGCAAGGACCTCGGCAAGGTCAAGTCCCACCTGCCCAAGATGACGAGCGAGGAGTGCAAGAACTACCTCGGCAGTGGCAAGGTGAGCGTCAACGGCGTCGAGCTCGTCGAGGGCGACCTGGTCGTGACGCGCTACGTCGAGCTCGAAGGCGACCGCGCCGAGATCTACGAGACGGCCACGGACGGCGACGCGACCATCCTCATCGACGTCCGCCGCCACGACGAGCTCGAGCACGTCGCCCTCGTTCGCGCCCTCACCTCGCGCGTCAACAAGCTCCGTAAGGCTGCTGGCCTCGTGCCTACCGACCGCGTCGATGTCTTCTACGCCTACGACGAGGGAGAGGAGGACGCCCTCGCACCAGCCATCGCGGGCAGTAAGGATGCCCTCCTTGGCACTATCTATGCTGTCCCCCAGGAGATTGCCCAGATGCCGAAGGACCGCAAGGTCATCCAGACCGAGGTCCGCGCTAAGGACATCGACGACGCTGACCGCGCCGAGCGCTTCGTCCTCACCCTCGCTGAGAGGCCTTAGATGAATCGAACTGGCTTAGCCTAACTATACCAAAAACAATATGCATGTCTCCTTTTTCTTTCTCGGTACTTCCTGGCCGCACTGGCCGCACTGGTTGCACGGGCTGCACCTAATGCATTGGCTGTCTCATTTTGCGACCGATTATTGTCAAGTGCCCCGAGTGCCACATTGCTGCGCCGGCTCACCAAACACAGCTTCCTTCGCACCGGCCGAACAATTCCCTCTTCCATTCTCGCCCCTGCCCCAACACGACGCCAAGACTCTGTGCAAGCTGATGATTTATTCATATGTTGATTCGAGTTTTGTATCATTTTTACACGATTTGGTAGCAAAACGAGCTTGGCAATCTTGATAGGTATGGATTGATGATGAACGGGATGGACTGGTCAAAACGAGAACGAAGTACGGGCTATCGAGTGGCAGCGAGCGCGCGCTCGTGGAGAAGCGCCAGTCTACGAGAAATCGAAAAGTCTACTATACATGGATACACCCAATCTATTCGCGGGAGGAACGGGCTGATCGATCCGGGAAGAGGTTGGTTTTGGGAGTGGCGAGGATGCCCTATTGATGGGCAGTACTTTATAGCGTGGCAAGATTACAGCTCTCAGCTGGCTTGGGGGCGTGACATTAGAGTACAGTGATGGCGAGGGTGGGCGTGATTGGGAGGTTGACGGTGTGCTTCAGCCGGAGGTCGATGGACACTGTCAAGCGTGCGGGCGTGGCGCAGGCGGAGTGGGAGCAGCGTTGCTGAGACCAGCATCCTATGCCGCATGCGCTTGCGCTTGTAAGAAGCGCTCGTTCATCTTCGCTTGGCACAGGGCAGGGTCGTGCTTCTGGCACTCCTTCTCCTCGACCTTGACCTGCTGCTGTGGTGGCAGCTTCGCAATGTTGCTCGCTGGGCCAGCCATCAACGGCTTCTCGCCCATCCGATCCCGAGCGTACTGCATGTCCACCAGGTCGCTGTACGTCATGTACCGCTTGCCGTCCTTGCACGTCGCCTTGCCCTTGAACTGGTCGCACAGGTCGTCGATCAGGAGATCCTGAGGCTCCGACACTGAGTTGAGACCCATCCGTGTCCAGACCTCGGACGGCCGCATGACGCGCCCGTCTTCGCCAACGACGTGGACAATGCGCGACGGGCCGCATACCGGCTGACCTTGCTCGTTCGACATGTTGTCGGACCGCGGCGACTGCAGATTGTCCGACGACTCTGTCGTCGACTTCGGCGTCTGCGAGTTGGACAGGCTCTGTAGCGGCGAGGGAGACATGTTGAGGTAGTTGGTCGGGCTGAACGGCTGACCGCCGTTGTTGTTGGTGCTGTTGTTGTTGTACGGAGCATTGCCAGACTGGATCAGCTGCTCCAGCTGCTTCATGAACATGTCATCCTCGGGGCCAGCCTCGGTGGCGTCGTTGGCTGTGCTGCTCAGAGACGACAGGAAGTCGTTCTGGTTGCTCGCCATCATGTCCGCCCACGACTGCGAAGTCGATCCGCCGGAGAGCGTGTTCAGCGACGACTGACCCGGTGCACCGCTCGACATGCTCTGGTCAGCAGACGACGGATCCCGGTACGAGGTGGGTTCGAAGAGCTTGGCCATCATGTTCGAAGACGAGTCTGCGAACGAAGTGAGACCAGGCTGCGCACTGAGGAACGTGTATGGAGACTGGGCCTGCTGCTGAGCGAGCTGCGGCGGCTGCATGGCACCTGCTGTGCCAGCCAGAATGGAGTCGATGCTGCTGCCATTGGGAACGCCATTCGGGTACAAGCTGCGGAACAGCGCTTCGACGTCATCCTTGTTCGTACCGATCGAGGACGGGGTAGACAGCTGATCATTCGGGCTGCTGCCAACGACTGGTCGCTTGAGCATCTCATAGCTGTTGCTATTGCGGTGGTTTCCAAACAGCGTGGGGACTGCATTAGGATCGGAAGGGCTCGGCCCGTCCTGGCTCTCGGAAGCGGAGCCAGTCGACGCCCGGTGCACCTGCAGAGGCGGCGAATTGTTGTCGTGGACACTTCGTAGCGAGTCGTTGGAGACACTCTGTGGCGGCGATGGTGGCTTGCCCATCTGAGAAGCTTTGTTGAACGATGTGAACTGCGACCAGTCGATGGCGCTGGATTGCTGCTGTTGGTTGAGCGACGGTGTCGGCGTCTGCTGGCCGTTGATCGAGTGAGCGGCTCCACCCATGGGCATGGTGAAGGTGAACTGTGCCTCCTTGAGGGCAATGTTCTCCTCCTGCAAACGCTTGACAATGCTGCGCAGGTTCTCGTTCTCGACTGACGTGCCAAACGATTTAGCTTCGAGTTCGGCCACCTTGGCCTCCAGCTGGGATGAGTTAGAATATTGAAGAGAGGAATGGATGCTCACGTCTCGCACTTTCGCCTCCCTTCGCTCTCGGAAAGCCTTCTGGGCTGCTCGGTTCTGCTCCTTGCGGCGCTGCGCCTTGTTGGACTGCTCTGCCTTGCCTGCCTTGTCGGCCGGCTTGGCCTTAGCATCACCCGATTTGCGGCGCGCGGTTCGTGTGCTCTTCGAGTCGTTGCCCTGCTGCCTCTTGTCCTCATGGGCGTTGTCCGACATTGAGTCTGGAAATTAGGTCATGGTCTCAGGGTGACATGTGGGGACAACTCACCACCGCCTTCCTCGTCGGCATCGTTGTCTGCGACGTTCGAGTGATACGTCTTTCGCTTATGGCTGTTAACCTCGTTCACACCCTGAAGTTCCGCGTCGCTATCGTCGGAACCCATGTTGGGGTAGTCTCTCGAAGTGATGTGATTAAGCTTAACCGAATCCGGTGATGAGTCTTCTGGTGTGTCTCGACCGGGAACGGGGAAGAGGGCTGCTGGCGCAAAGGTCGCCGGGGTGACGGTCTGCTTTGGCTGATAATCTCCCATGGCGATGGAGTCCAACAGTGCCGTCGTGTTGGGGGACAGCATGTTGGCGTCAAAGTATGGCGTTTGAGTCTGTTGTTGTTGCTGCATTGTGAAAGTCGAATGCGGAGCGGTGGGCCCAGGGTTGCGAGGACAAGTGATAGTTGACAGGGAAGGCGAAGGTCGTTGTGCGGGGGTATGGCGCAGGTCGGCCGAACGTCACTCAGATGGATGGCAACGAAGATGCTGCCAGGCAAGTGTAGCGGAGACGACCGACGCAGGTGGTTGAGGGATGAAGGACGGTGTCGCTGCCAGCAGTGAGGCCGAAGGTCAAGGTCTAATCTAGGTGGCAAAAGGGCGTCGGACGGGTTACAGAAGGGCTAGGAGGTCGTTGGCCTGGACTTGGAGGATCGTTTCGGACTCGGTGCGCGACAGGGACGGATGATCTACAAGGACGAGGAAGTGGGTGCGGCGATCGGGTTGTGGGTAGATGGAGAAGAAGGAGAAGTGGAAACGGTGTGGTCAATCGGAATCCCAAGAATCGGCGTCGAGACCGTGCGTTGCGTGGCGGCCGAGGGTACAGAAGGCAAAGGAATGTTGCCTCGGCAGCGACTTCCGATTACAATGGGGGGCGTTCGCAACGAGATCAGCACGAGTGGAGAGTGTGTTTCGACCGTTGGTGATGAAGGAACTGGGTGCGACGGTCGTTTCTGTAGTACAGACAAAAGGAGTTGGTCGTCGTTGCGTAGAGCAGAGATTCTAGTGAGGTGGACACGCGCGACTCGAAAATGAGACACAGAGTGGAGGGGGAACGATGAAGGAAGATTGGAAAGCGTCCACTAATTCGAGCGCAGCGGAGAGGGCCGGGCGGACCAACGTGGAACGGAATGAGAGCTGTGGCGTCACTGATGAGTCGAGCAGGTTAGTCAAGTCGAGCAGGCGAAGATGGCGAGGAATGTCGGTGCCAGTCGTACGGCTCGCGAGTAGGAGAAGAGTGGAAGTGATGACCGGTAGAGGACGGATGAGTGAGGCAAGGCAACGCGAGGTGAGGCGGTGGTCCAAGCAGTAGTCATCAAGGCCAAGATTGCTGCCGGAGGGGTGGAAGGGTGGTAGGGGGACGGGTGAGTTGCCAGACCTGTCACCGAGTTAGTCGGGCGGGGCGGGTGAGCGCGGTCGGGCGGTCGGCCAGTCAGTCGAATCCTGTCGGGTTCGGGTCGGCCAGCGCAGCGAACTTCGAAAGAGTAGGCGGATGAGCTGAGGTAGCGTTGCAGTCTGTAGACAGCGGGCAGCGGGCAGTGTGCAGACGAAGGGGAGACTCCCCGTGCTCTAGAAGCTCATCTCTCTCTCTCTCTCTCTGTCTCTTCCTCTGCGCATGCATAGCAGTCTGCATCTCTACGGACGGTGCGCGGTTTTGGCTGCCTCGTTGACCTCTGCTGGATGCTGGGGGAAGGACGAGGGAGCAAAGTGCGCTGATTCAGCAAAAGTCGTCCCAAAGTCCAGGGTCCGGCCAGGAGCATCATTACACAATACCTGGGAGACCAGGAGGATCCATCTAGTGCCTAGTGTCTAGTCCAGGATTGGAATCCAGCAAGCGAACAGTCTCGATCTCTATCATTTGCCTGGCCCAGCTGGCTTTGCCTCTGATTCTATTACCTCTAATTCCGCCTCGGTATTGGGCCAAGGTATATCACGTGACTGAGAGCCCTGCGGCATGCGTTGCGGTAGCATGCGGTTTACCGCGGGTACCAAAATACAAAGCCGCCGGTCGAGGCTCGCGAAACTCGAGACTCCGGGGTGGAGGGCCAAGGGCGAACGGTGGAGGCGGAGAGCGAGAGGGAGAGAGGTGGTGAGCGGGGGCAAACGGAAAATGCTTCCGCATGTGATGGTGCTAGGCGCAGATCTGTCTCGCGCGGGTCAACGACCGAGGACTTGGCTCGCCGGCCATGCCGTGGGTTTATGCGCCATGGGTAATGGGCCGAATGGGGAGAGTCCGAGTCTAGCTGTCTTGCTGGCCCTGGGCCTGCCCGTGTTTCCTTCCTTCATTCCCTGCTCAGGTCCCAATCTCCGTCCCTAGACCTTCAGCTCTGCTGCCTCGATCTCCCCTGAATGCTCATTGCTGACCGAGGATCCAGCAATTTCCCTTACGACAACCGGCCCTTACCGCCCTCCTTCCCTCCCCTCCTACCCTCTTGCTTTATGCTGCGCACTGTGCCAGATTGACTGGCCCCTCTCTTCCTTGCTCCCGTGCCGGGCAGCCCCCACCCATCCCCTCCCATCTGCCCCTCTCCTACCCGATCCGGCTCATGGCCCAGCTCAGCCAAGCTCCAAGCTCAGACAGCAGCCGCTCGCAGCCAGCGACCCAGCATCGAACCTGGCTGACTCCACGCTTCAGTCACAGCGGAGCCAACGAACGACGTTTGCCCTTCCCCCCCCCCTCTCACCCCTACACCCCCCTCTACCACTCCTTCCATACAATCTCTGCACCGCGACTGACCGACCAACCGACCATCCGCCCACGCCCAAGCGCACATTTGTCTTCCCTCCCCTCACCCCTCACTGTGACGCTCATCGTTCCCTCCCTCCACTCTTCGGTATCGTATCGCCGTATCCGTATCCGTAGCTTGCCCCTTCCCCAGACAGACTCAGGCCGCCGTCGCGTATCCTATCTCCCCCTCTCTATAGGTCGCCTGTACCTCCTGGACGCCTACTCGCCTGCCCTCTGGCACGCCTGCTCCCCTCCTCACTGCTCCGTGCTCCTCGTGGTATACACGCCCCGCCCTCCTGGTCACCACGCGGCCGCCCCTCATTACATCAGTCAACACTCACCCACCCACCCCTTCCCCCGCCCAGCCCAGCCCAGCGTACGGCTGCGCCCAACCAACCCCCCGCCCGCGAAAAGACACGCGATATCACAACCTTGGCCCATAGCTCCGCCAACTCACCAAGTCCTCCCTCATCAGACATCCCTCGTCGCCATCCACGCGCGCGTCCATTCCCAGTCCCTGGTCCAGTCTTGCCCAGACGCGGGTCCGCTCAAGCCATCACGGTGCGACCTCCCCGCCGATAAAAGACCTAGACCTCCGTCCAGGCAAAGGAAGGCCCAGCCAGCCGCAGCTGCAGCCGCGCGAGCGCGTGTGTCGGTGTCATCGCACTCCGACCCTCACGCCTCGCTCATCCCAGCCTAGGCAAGCCCTTCGATAATCATGTCCCAGCCTGCGGCCTCCACCGACGGCGACAACAACAACAACAACCACAACGCGTCGAACAATGCCAACCCTCACCAACCCCAGGCCCAGAATCAGTTCCAGAACCCCGCCTTCCCCGCTGGACTTGGTGGTATGAACGGCGTCCCGAATTTTGCAGGCCTCGATCCCGCGACCCAGCAACAGCTGCTCCAGCAGCTCGCTGCCCGTCTCCCCGGCGGCGCCGCTGCCGCATCCGCCCTCTTCCCCAATCTCGCCAACCTCAATCTCCAGAACCGAAAACTCAGCGGCAGCAACGCGCCCGGTGCTGGTCAGGCTGCGAGCAGTCCGTCAAACACAAATACGAACGCTTCCAACGTCAATGTGAACGGCAACGCACCTTCCCCCATCGTCCCGACATCCGGCGCCTCTCCAGCTCCGTCAGGAGGCACACCAGATGTGTCGACGCTCCAGGCGCAACTGCAAGCGCGGATGCTGCAGGTGCAGCAGCAGGCACTTCAGGCCGCTGCGTTGAGGGCAAGCGGGGGAGGCAATCCGCAGGCGGCGGGAGGAGCAGGCGGATCGCAGCAAAACACCACGGATGGAAGACCGAATCTGACCGGACTGCCGGACTGGGCTCAGAACGGGGGTCTTCCCCAGGGTGGTGATCGTGATGCTATCATCAAGCAGGTGAGTCCGCAAGAATAGACTATTCATCTGGATGTCGACTGATTGGTTCGCAGCTCCAGGCATTGCAGTCTCACAAGCAACGGCAAGCCAACCAGCAGCCGAGCACTCCGAGCAATCCCCCGATGAGCGTGCCGTCTCCGGTGTCTGTGACTGCCCCATCTCCAGCCGGCGGTATGACGGCACCATCTCCTGCGGCTGGTAGCGTCTCGGCGCCTTCCCCGGCGCCGAGCCAGATGGGAGGTGGTCCTATGTCTGCCCCGTCACCGTTAGCTGCGATGGGTGGACCGAGTGGGCAGCCGCCAGGTTCCTCGACAGGAGCTCCGAACGCTGCACCTGGACAGCCACAGCAGATGGGAATACGACCGGGACATCCTCAGAAGCAGCAGCTGTTACATTCCCTTATCGCGTTCTACAAGTCGATCCGCCAGCCGATGCCGACCGAGGTCTTCAACGGAGAACGTGACGGATCATTCAAGCTCGGAGGCCAGTGGATAGAGCTCACCGACCTGTTCTTCGCGATCTTCCGATTGGGTGGCATGATCAAGGTGAGGCAAGCCGTAAGCGAGAGCTGACTAGTACAGTTAATACAAACACAGAACATCCAGGAGCATCCTGTCTGGCAAGCGATTCTGGCGAGCAAGGGCATCCCCACGACTCTTCCGGCTCCAGTCGCTCTTCCTCGGCCACCCGGAATGGATCCCAACGCTCCGCCGCAGCTCACGACGAACGCTGTGCAGTATCTCATTGCTGCTTACCGGGCGTGGATCTTCGGCTTTGAGCAGGCGATGGCTCGGTCAAAGATCGCACAGATGCAGAAGCAGCAGCAGGCTCAGGCGCAGGCCAGGTCACCTGCCAACGCCGCGCCGTCTCCGTCCGGAACGGTGGGCACACCGCAGGCGCAGGCTCCAACGCCGACACCAGCAACGCCAGCAGCGCCGACACCAACAGCTATCGCCCCTTCGCCTGCCGCGACGATGGCACAATCGCCAGCGGCCGCTGCTTCGCCCGCCGTTGCGGCGGCTCCCAGTCCTGCCATGTCTGCCATGGCTCCGACTCCCACAGCAGACATGCGGCCGCCGACGCCTCAGCAGCAGGCCCAGCAACAACAACAACAGCAGCAGCAGCAGCAGCAGCAGGTTCCTCAACTCCAGACGCCGCAACCGCCGCTGCAGATCCAGCAGCATCTGCAACAGTTGCAGAACCAGCAGTTGCAGCAGCAGCAGCAACAGCAGCAGCAACAACAGCAGCAACAGCAGAACCAGCAACCGCAGCAACAGAATCAGCAACAGCAGTTCCAACTCCAGCAACAGCTTCAGCAACAACAGTTCCAGCAGCAACAGCAGCAGCAACAACAAAATCAGCAGCAACAGCAGATCCAGCAGATGCTCCAGCAGCAGCAGAATCAGCAGCAGAATCAGCAGCAAATGCCGACGCCGTCGCAGCCGCAGCCTCCGCAGCCCATGCAGCCGCCCCAACCCCAGGCTCAACAACAGCAACCACCCCAACCTCCGCAGCCTATCCAACCCCAACAGCAGCAGCAGCAGCACCGTGCTTCCCCTGCGGCTCCATCGCCGGTCAATGTTCGAGCCTCCCCGGCTCCCGGCACGCCGGTTGCACCAACTCCGGGATCTATTGCGCATGCCCCGTCTCCGATCGCCCCTTCCCCCGCTGCCTCGAACGGCGAACCGAATGCGTTGAAACGGAAGAAGGGCGAAAGTGCTGCATCCTCACCCGCGCGCCCCGTGAGGCCGCCAGGACCAAAACGCCCGCGCTTCAAGGTCGAATACCGCCCCTTACATTTCCCGCAGCCGAGCCTTGGAGGCTGGGACGAGCGCGCGGTGGCCTCGGCATTCCCCAAGCACTCTCTCGGACGGCGAGCACGACCGGCGTCGGAGCTGCAGGTCGATCTCGAGGCTGTGTTGATGGGCTTGCGCTCGCGGCTGCCGGTCGAGGTCGGGTACGGTCTGACGGCTCTGTCCATGTTATCCATGCCGGTGAACGACAACGCTGTGTCGGGCATGCCGATCGAGCCGATATTGGAGGTCTTCCTCGAGGTCATCTCACTCGTGGGTGATTCGGCGCTTGGCGACGACGGCGTCGAGCACTGGCTCGAGGAGAAGCAGAAGAAGGAGAAGGAGAAGGATTCGAACCGCGCGACGACGCCGTCCTCGGCACGAGACGACATCTCGCGAATGAGCTTATTCGACCTCGAGCAGCTGGGCCAGGACCTCGACTACAGCGTCCAAGACGACGAGACGGAGTACAACGGCCCGCAGGAGATCACGGGTGGCACGACAGACATTGTCCTCGCCGGCCTGAACATCATTCGAAACTTCTCCATGGCGCCGGAGAATCAGCCGCACATGGTGCGCCCCGAGCTGTTCAACATGTTCGCGGCGATCACGGACGGCTCGCTGATGCGCATGCCGGGCGAACGGTACTCGAAGAAGCGACCTTACTCGATCCCAGAGTACGCGCGGGTGCGACGCGAGGTGGTGTCGATCTTGACGAACCTCGGCGGGCACTTTGACCTGACCAAGGTGCCGACGTGCAGCGTGCTGGCGATCTACCGTTTACTGGCAAGCTTCCTCATGAGTGGGTGGGACTGCTATCGTCTCCGAGAACCGGGCTATGGCGCGTGCACGTCGATCCCGCCGCAGGAGGCGCGGCCATCCTCAGTTCTCAGCGTGGAGCGGGCGCTGGAGGCGTTTGGCCGGCTAGCCCTCCCCGACAACAACCGTGAAGTCATTGCAAGCGCGGTGCCGACAAATGAGCTGGTCGAGCTCTTTGGCGGCCTCATCAAGCTCTTCCCCCTGACGCCACGGGACATTGAGGCGATGCGGTCGATCGAGAACTGCCTGGCCAGGACGGAGCTGATCGCGTTGTCAGTGTACTCTCTGTCGTTCCTTGCGCCCACGGCGGCTAGGTCGGAGATGCGCGCCGTTCCCGGTGCCACCTCCACTCTCACGCGGTTCATCTACGACCTGTCTCCGCGCGGCCGTAACGCCAGCGGGGCGGCTCCGGGAGGGAAGCAGAGCGCGGCGAACAAAGACCCCTCGCCGTTCAGCCACCTCGTCGCACGCCTGGCAGAGACCCTCGGCGTGCTGAACGGCACTGTTAATCCCGGCGGCAACACGGACCGCATGTCCTTTGCAGCCGGCGGCGTGGACGGCAAGGGATGGAAGTTTGCCAGCGACGTCGTCGAGCCAGCGTGGCTCGCGCAGGATACCGAGCGCATCCTTGAGGCGATGGGCTGGGGACGGGACGGAGCGTTCAAGCTCGATGCGCCGACTTTTGCCGAGCTGGACCAGCTGTGGTGGGAGAAGAGGTAGGCCGGAGGGCCCGAAGGGTCCGGAGGAGTCCTACAAACTTCGACAGGGCACAGGAGGAGCGCAGGAGGGGGCTCGAAGGGAGTAAAGCTGTGTGGTGACATCAGATGAAGCATCACTGTAGCAAGATAGCGGAGGTGTGAGAGGGGGGCAAGTGGAAACCATGTCGTGGATGAGCGAGGATAGAATACTGTTGTATCAGTTAGAGAACATGTAGATGCTACACCCATGCAGCGAAGTGTAGCGATGCGTGCGAAGGGTTGCGAGTGCCGCGAAGCGGTACGAGTGGGCTGAGCAGAGTCCGGGGCCGTCTCGGCGTCAAATAGATTGCCGGAGGAAGGACTCTGAGGCGATGAACCGAAAGAGAATCATCATCCAGTCGGTGAAGAGCGAAGGACAGCAGTCATGTCGCCGAGCGGTGTGCTAAGCAGTCCAGTCGCTGAACATAGAGAAGGGTCATCCGGTCGTCACAGCATCATATACTTAGATAACTATATCCATACAATCTATGCTACAAATCTATATCCCAAACATGAGAATCATCACCCACCCGAACCGGCAGTGAGAGCCACGTTGCGCAGCAGTCGTAGATAGAGTGAAATGTGAGGTCAATCGAGGACCACACCTTGGCGAGACAAGACCCTACTCCAGCCCTTCCAAGCCCTGCAACACAGTCGACCACTCCCCCCTCCCCTCATCAAGCACCCCAACAGCCTCTCTAACCTCACTAATCGGCAGCACCTTGTCGCCCTTCTCCCTCGGTCCGACAAAGCGTTGCAGTGTCCGTAGTGCCGACCCCTGTATGGCTCGTTGACGTAGTGGGAGTGGGCTGGAGTCAAGGGCGGGGATAAGCTGGTTCAAGACGCCGAGGGTTGCGTCGAAGTAGAGTTCGGCAAGCTCGTCTGGAATGTCGAGACTTGGCTTCGTAACGGTGGTGGTGGGGGCTGTCGTGCCGTTCATGCCCGCGTCGATACTGTTGGTGACCGGGTGCGCGTCGAGTGGCGGTAGCGGCGGAAGGTCCGGAATCGATAAGGCCAGGCTATATCTCGCCGCGAACGCGGCTAGAGCCGAGATGATGTCGGGCCGGAGACGTATTGGACATTGCGACTTGAGTCTGGCGATGGCAGCCTTGAGTATTCCCGGCGGCGGCATGGCCACCCCTTGACTACCCCCTCCGTGCACTCCGAGTCTCGCTCCAGTCGGCGTACCCGCCTCCGACCTCGCCATCGTCCTCGCCTGCAGCCCCATAGGCTGTCCGGCAAGAGACGGCGTCGAGCTCGACCAACTGCTGCTCTGATATGGCGAATGCCCCTGTTGTTGGCCTCGCACGAATAGGTCGCTACCGCCATCAGCGTCGAGGTCGAGTTCCATCCCTTCGTCCATGTCCTCCAATCCAAGGGCCCAGAGGACTGCGCTGAGCGTCGTGCATTTTCCGATGGTGGAGAGGCCGGCGGCTTCGGCCATGAGGGAGAAGTTTACGTCTTCTGTCCAGAGCGTTATTCTTCCTCCTCCTGCCCCTTCTCCACCACATCCCCTGTAGCCACCTTGGTCTCCTAGTGCCCCGGGTCCACCCTGTCCACCGTTTCCAGCGTGTCCAGTTGCTCCGCTCTGTTCAAAGGCCGCAGAAGAAGAGCAAAGGGCGGAGAGCGAGGGACAAGTCAGAGACCGCAATATCCGCTCATCATTCTTCAACTCCAACCCCGGCTCATAAACCCCCTGCGCACCTCTATACTCCGCCAGAGACTCAAGCCGGAGTCTGGTCTGCGTATGTCGAGCGAATCTCAGGACATCGCGGAGCCATGCAGAGGCGGATTGGGCGGCGTGTCGGAGATCAGGGCGGGGTGAGGATTTCTGGTGGTCGAGTTCTGATGTCAGCGTGCTTCATCGCTTCAGCTTTGCTCTGCGCTCTGTACACTGCTCCGCGCCTTCGCCTCCTTGCCTCATTTTGGAGGGATGCACTGAAGCTCGCTGCCTCCAGAGGAAAGGCCATGAAGATGGTAGGTGATGCGGTGGAGGTATTGAAGCCGGATTCGCTTCAGTCATTCGGCTGCTTCACGACCCCGCTTTGCTTCGCTTCGCTTCGCCTCACTGCCCCGTTGCGCTGTCGTTCCCGTACCCAGTGGAAAGATTGCTTCGCTGGCCTCGCTTCGCTCGGCGAACTCACCTCGCACAACCACATGCGGCACGAACAACCACACCTCACTAGCCAGTAACCTCTTGTGTAGCGCTTGCACCAGCGCCAACCGATTGATGAGGACGTTCGTATCGATTGCGAGGAGCTGTGGGCCTGGCCCCACTTCAGGCTCGGCCGCTTCTGGCGGCCAGGCGTCGATGTCCATGACTGTCGCTTGGACTGCCGGTGTTGGATTTGTTGTGGTTTGGGCGAAAGGACGTCACTACTGACCGAAATTCGCTTCAGCCTCGCGATCGGCAACTTCCCCGTTGGTGGCGATCGAGCTCCATGATCGTGGCGCACCTCCACCCGCCGATCGGTTATCTACCCCGGCCTGCCTTGCATGTCTTCGACCGAAGATTGGGTCTGCCTGCAGCTGCACTTGTTTACATTCATTGCGACTGCTGGCCTACTGCGCGCAGTCCTTTTGTCTCTATGTAATGAACGGACGGGTCGCGTTGCGCTGCGCTACACTGCGTCTGGCGCTAGCGCTGGCCGCGACGCTTGCTACGGATCCACAATGGGACGGAACTAGCTAGCTACTGTCCGGCGTGCCGGCCACTGGGCGAGCCTAGTGCTGCGCCTCGGCCTTCTTGGCAGCCTGCTGGTTGTGCGAGGAGTGGGAGTTCTGCTGCTTCTGGTTGCGCTTCTCTGAGCCGTTAGCTCCATAACGTGTAGACGTAGTTCTCTATCGGCGTTTCCGGATCCTCACTCTTGTTGCCCTTCTTGTTCTTGGAGGCAGGGGCGTGGCCGTCAGACGACTGCTGCGACTGAGACGGGTGCAGGTTTGCGTGCGGAGTGGGGGACGGCGAGGTCGCGTCGCCAGAGTCGGTATCCGTGGCGGTTGCGCTGCGAGAGAGGGGAGCAGAGACAGAGTCGGGGCCGTCCGTGACGAGGCCAGCTACGGGAGCGTCCTTGATCAGGGGCACACTCTCGTCCTCGATCAGGCCGGCGGGCGCACCACCGTCGTCAGCGATGAGGCCGGCGGGGGCGGGCTCGTCGACGATAAGACCAGCAGGGACGAGCTCCTCAGGGATCGGCTTGCGAGCAGCGGGCTTCTTGTTCTTGTTGTTCGCGCTGGAGCCGAGCGCCTCGTCAAACACAACGGCGGGAGGGTCGGCAGCGCCCTTAGCAATGCCGGACTTGCCGCCCTTGAAGCCGGGAGAAGCAGACGAAGGACGGTCCTCGATCAGCGCGGCGGGGCGCTGGACGTCATCCTCAAGCAGGCCAGCAGGAGGGTGCCTAGCGGACTGGCGAGGCTTGCGCTTCTCGACCGGAGCGGGCGAGTTCGGCGCAGAGTCAACGTTGGGAGCGGCCTTAGTCTCCGCAAACGCAGCGTCGGCCTTGGCACGGATGCTCTTGAGCCTGGCACCGAGGATCGGGGCATTCTCAGCAGCAAAGTTTAAGACGCCGACCGCAAACTCGTACGCCGCCGCAAAGGCACACCTGATGATGCCCTGGGAAAGCGGGTGGCGCTGGAAGAATGAGACGACCACGCCCAATACGACCATAACGACAGGCGAGATCCAGCGCAAGCCAAGCGAGCTGCGAACTGTCAGTCACTGCCAACTTTTTCTGCATTCATTGTTGTGCGGATCTCACATGATGTTGAAGGCAAGAGCCAGCACGCCATTCTTGGGAGTCGGGGAAGGGATGATGAATTTGGTGACGTGGTACTTGGTGTCGTCGACATCTCCTTGCTCGGACGGCGACGGCGCCGGCGCACTGTGGTCGGGCTCGACCTGCAGCTGGATGTCCTTCACATCGAGGGGGACGTCGTACTTGGCGAGCTCCTTCACCGGCCAGGGAAGCTCAGCGACAGGAAGGTGGTAGCGACCTTTGACGGTGAAAGTGGCGGTTTTGTTCCTGGCCATCAGCTTCAGGTCCAGTGTTGTGGCCGTGACCCGAGCAGGATGCCTTTTCGGCAGCCGCGGGTATGACGAACGACAGCTCGTGTGGGAGCTGGCAGCCCAAAACTGAGACTGGCGTCCTCGTCATGCCATCACTCACTGTTCATTCCACTGGACGTCCGTGAGCTTCGCATCAGTGCGGAACACCTGGTGCAGAGCGAAGACGTTCTCAATGTTCTTCTTGCCCTTGGTGACGTGAATCGGCGACAGGTAGTAGGCGTCGTCCGCAAAGTACTCGTCTATGGTCGGTCCATACTGGTTTCTACGAGTCAGTTTGATGGATGGCTGGGACGGTGGCGATCTGGAGCCTTCGCAGTATGCGAAGTGGACCGCTGGCCGTTGCTGGACCTGCGCTGCATAGGTGTCGAGGAAGACACTCACTTGACGGTGATGAGGGACTTGGCAATGTCTGGAAGGGTTAGCTTACTGCCATTGGCGGTGGGCACAGCTGCGACTCACCTTGCACCTTTGACCTGAGGTGGCTAGAGTCCATGATGGTGTATACCTTGATGGATAGAGAGGAAGACAACACTGTAGACGAGACAGCCAAGCGTGTTATGTGTGTCTCCGGGTGCGGGTTCTGTGAGCTTCGAACTCACGGCCCAGGTACAATCCTCCGTAAGCGGTAGCGGTCCTCCCCTGTTGGCGGCTGGGTTAGCAGTAACCGTCACAGTGAGTACGGTGTTCCTGGGAGGCGTCCGCTCTAGCTACGCCGAGGGTGAGTGAGTGCTGCGTGTGCTGGCGCTGGCGTGGTTTGCCGTCATGCCGTGGCTTTGGTTGGCTGTCATGGCTTGGCCATAGGCCAAGTGTGCCAGGAAGGCCAGAAAGGCTAGGCAGGCTGGGAAGATGGCTCCGGAATGGTGGGATGCAGGTGAGAACACGTTTGGGTCGATTGGGTCACTTCCAAGGGCTTAAGTTTGGCTCGTGTCCGTGTCTCGTGGCGTCAGTCAACTCTGGAGGCCAGGAGGCATGATCAGCCAGCCAGGCCAGCCAGGCCGTGATCGTCGCGAGCGTCGCAGGATCGCAAAGCACAGCCGATAGCGTCATTCTTGTTTTGATTTTCCCAGCCAGCAACTCTGCGAGTCAGACCCGGTTGGCTCTGTTACCCGACGCCCTGTTCCCTTCCCTCAGCCTGTTGCTGCCCTGTTCTCCCCTTCTGTGCTCTTGCAGACCCCCTAGTTGTTCCGCGCGCGTCCGAACGTGACCCGTCGCCCCCGTAACTGACGACGAATTCAGCGCGATTCAACCACAGCCTCGACAGCCGTTGCAGACCTGACCGTGACCCTGACCTTCTGAGCTTGAGATAACGAGCTGGCGAGCCTGGCCGCGTCCACCGTGTTTCAATCTCAGGCTGTAGGCAACGGATGCAATCTGATAATCAGCCTGAGAGCCGGCTCGTCTCTCGCTGTCTGTCTCCCACGGTCGGCTGCACGACGGTGGTACAGTCACCTCCTCTCGATGCTCACGTGACCTAGCCTCCGCCGACCGGGCTCTCCTCGCAAGCGTCCCGACGCCGATGAGCCGAGATAGATTTCGAGAGTCACGGCGTTCAAAGATCCGCAACTCCACTCCTCACATCAAGATGCTGTCCCGACGACTCCTTTCTCTCGCCTCGAGCTCGGCCTCGCGCGTCTCGGCCCTGCGCTCGTTCCACGCCGCGCGCCCGCTGTGCGCCGAGAGCGACCCGTTCCCGCTTCCGTTCGACCCCGCTCTGCTCGCTCAGCAGCAGCGCCCGCGCCACGACCAGGCCGAGGAGCAGATGGCCCAATGGGAGGCGATCCAGCCCATCAAGCGTGTTGGCGAGGACGACAACAAGATGCGTGCTCGTCTCATTTACCAGACGAGGAAGCGGGGTATGCTCGAGAATGACCTGCTGCTGTCTACTTTTGCCAAGAACGAGCTGCCGAGCATGACGAGGGAGCAGATGGAGGAGTTCGACAAGGTGAGTGGGGAGCACCGCGGCGGATCCTTGGTTCTGGTTGTACTCGTAGGGGTGGTACCTTCGGGCATTACAGCAGGGCCATGGGAGACGAGAAGCTGGCAGCCGGTTACACTAGCTGACATCACAGCTCCTCGACGAAAACGACTGGGACGTCTTCTACTGGGCCACGGAGAAGAAGGAGGCTCCCGAGCGCTGGGCCAAGACCGAGCTCCTTGCCAAGTAAGCTGATCGTGTTTCGTCAGAGCTGACCCCAGGCTCCGTCTGCACGCCTCGAACAAGGAGAAGGAGCCGCGCCGCATGCCTGACCTGCGCCAGCTTCAGAACTTTGACTAAGTCTTGCCCTATGTACCATAGACCTCCAAAAACGCATGTACTACTCATACGCATCTGCCTCTCTCCTGTGCCTCTGTCTAGTGCGTTCGGTGACTTTGACCATAGCTTGCGGTGTTGCTCTTTGCGGTCCTCGTGAGCCGCAGAATGCCGATGAGCCAGACTCGCCGACTCTACGCCACTCAGCACAGACCAATCGCGCATTTGCTTCCGCGCCAAGCGCGTGCACCGCGATCTGTACTTAAGATCGCCGGGGCGACGGCGCAGATTTCTCTCCATCGGACATCCCACCTCGGCTGCATCTGCAGTTTGTGGTGGCTGGAGCACTCCAGTCGCCCTTGGGGGGAAGTCCCAGACTGACCGTCCTTGTTTGAGGGTCGTCGGCGGGTGTTCTGACCCCGGCCTCCCATAGTTTGGACGTACATATAAGCTCTCAACCCCGCCTGCTTCGCTTTACATCACTACTCTTCAGTGCTCGTATCGACTTGGAATTTGCTGTGCTACGTTTATTCTCTGCGCCTCTCAATCATTATAGGTTCAATGCATTCATCTATCACGACCTACTGGACTAAACGCATGTCACAACCGTAACGGACGTATGCATACTCTAAAACAAAATTACACTCGCTCGGCCACCGCCGCACCAGCCGACAGCCGATCACCTTCCTCCGCTCGTGAGGTTGGGCGGGAAGCCTGAAAAGTCGAGCTGGTCCTGGACTGGCTGTCCGTCCTTCCTGTACGAGACACGCAGTCGCAGTCGGATCTGCGCTCCCGGCGGCGCCATGACGCGAAGCTGTTGCGTCTCGGTCGCGCCCGGAGAGACATTCTGGTTCGACATCGCCTGCATCTGCAGCTGCTGGGTCTGGAAAGTCAGCTTTTTCCGTTGTTGCTCCACTCACTTTTGGCACGGCCACCTGGAAGTTGACTCCCTCAACGGGAGACGTGGAGGTGAAGCGCGCGAGAATCTGGACGAGACCGGGCTGAGCAGCCACCTTGGGTGTAAGGGTGATCTTGAGTCCGTTCTTCTCGTACGCAGTGTAGGACTGCAGTTGCGGGGTCTGAGGCGGTCGAGAGGCGGCCGGAGCAGGAGCAGGAGACGAAGTAGTGGGAGGAGGGGAGGGCGTGGAAGCAAGGTCGAAGAGCGTTCCTCCGGCAGCGGCAGGAGCCGGAGCAGCGGCCGGCGACGAGGTAGCTGGGGAAGAGTCGAACAGAGACATGATGTCCTGAGCCTGCGACCTGGCGGGGGCCGGGGCCGAAGAGGTCGAAGCCGGAGCAGCGTCAGAGGAGCCGAAGATGTCAGCGAGCAGGTCCTGCGTGGACTGCAATGACTGAGCCGGCGGGCCGTTCGACGGTGCAGACGGTGTCGACAGATCATCACCAATGAGATCCACGACCGTGTCCTTGTCTGCTCGCGTCGTGCCAACCTTTCGTCGCTCGCTGACCGTTCCCATGATAGTCGCCTTGATCTCAGGTGGCGGCATGCGCTCCAGAACGCCCATCTTGACGTCGCCCATGTTCAGCAGCGTGCCGAACTCGACACTACGCTGCTGGATCTCGAGCTCCAGGTTGGTAGAGTACTTGCGGATAATCTGGTTGATACGCTCCTGCTGCTGGGCGCCGCTCTGCGATCCCGTCTCCGCGAAGCGGACCGAAAGCTTCGCCAACGCCGTCATGACGAACTGCCGCACGAGGGTGTTGGCGTAGGGCGAGTTCAGAACAGTCTCCATGAGGTCAACCATGGCCACGTCAGTCACTGGCTTGACCTCCTCGCCATCATCGATGCTGCCGCCCTGCAGCAGAACATCGCCGAACTCTCCGAGAATCCAAACAGCAGCGAGTGTGAGAGACTCCTGCGAGAGATCGTTCGACAGGGCAGTGAACAGACGCTGAGCCGTGTAGAATTGAAGCTCAGGAGTGTGGGCGACTAGTCGGAGGAAGGCGGCAAGAATCTCCTCGCGGATGTAGTTTCCAGCCGACCTGAGTGCTCGGAGAGCCGTGTCGATGTGCCACCGCTTGTTAGGCGCATACCGCTCGGCAGCGAGCCAAATCTGGGTAGTGAGACCCAGCTTGAACTCGTTGTCGGCTACCTCGAGGAAGGCAAGCAGTTCACGGGTCATGATACGAACGTTGCTCTCGTTGATGAGAGCGTAGCTCAGCTCGAGCGCACGTCTTCGGATGGAGATGTCGCCATCTCGGAGACAGTCGAGGATAGTGTTGCGATGGCGCTGCACCGAGTTGGTGTCGAGGCCGACCACCTTGTTCAGGGTGTTCAGGGCGACATATCGAATGTTGTTGTCACGGTTGGTGAGGAACTTGCCGAGAATGTTGATAGCCATCACACGCAGTCCGCTGTCTGCCTCAATCTCGAGGACCGTGAGCACCGTCTCGTACAGAATCGCATTTCCGACGTTCTTCGTGGAGTTGGTGTTGGTTGCAACCTGGGCGAGGATGTCGTTCATGGTCTCGCTTGCCTCAACGTCACCTCGTCCGAGCACGCGCAGCAGACGAAGGATCTTGACCTGCAGGAAGGGGTCGCTGATACCGCTCACGTCGTGCTCGATGCTGAATCCAGTGGTGACCAGAGACTTGAGGTGCTTAACGAGCAGGGGAGCAGCTGGGCGGAACTGCTGAGCCACCGTATCATCCATGTCGCACATCTCAGTCACCAGAGTGATTCCAGCGAGAAGGACGCCGTGGTTTCGGTCCTGAAGAAGAGCCTTCGCCTTGTCGGTGAAATGATCCATCAGATCCGGAACTCGACGGACGATACGAAGAGCACAGAGCGCCGCCTTCTTGCGAATGTAGGTGTTGCTGCTGCCCAAGAGTTTCTCGATCTCGTTGCACAGGTCGCGGGACATCTCCTCCGACGCGATGTTGGCGAAAGTGCATAGTGCAAGGCCGACGGCGTACATGTTCGAGTGGTTCATGTCACTGGGGGTCAGCACAGCATAAGTGAACCAAGACTACTCACTTCTTCAGCGAGTTGGTGACGAGAGTGAGCACCTCCTGGTTCTCATCTAGGAGGAGCATAATACCCAGGTAACCTAGTCGCTTGTCGCTGAACCGCGGGCTGGCCACAAGCTTGAGACACTCGATCTGTCCGAAGTGCGCAGGATATCCCAGCATGTGAATGTATAACAGCTTTGCGACATTGTTGTAGCGCATGAAGGTGTCCTCTTCCTTGAACGCTGTCTGTGACGTTGTCAGCGCCCACTCTGTTCCCCATCTCCGTTGCACAAGCCGAGCTGGCGATGGCTACAGCCGATGAACTCACCCTGATGGCAGCGGACTCCTTTTGAATACATGACCTCTCGTCTGCAAGCGTCTAAATGTCCGTTAGCTCAGTCCAGGAGCAGCAACGCGATCTTAATCACCTTGCAGGAGCGAATGGCCTTGATGAGGGCTAACAGAGTCAGTTTCATGCACATGCACCGCAAGCTCACCCTTGAGGTTGTAGTGACCGCTCATGGCTGTACGCTACCAATGCAGAGGTTCCGTTGGAGCGACGAGCGACCTAGAAGGTGTGAGTGGGGATGTTCAAGAGCGTGAGGAACGTTCAGCGCAATGTCGTGTACCACTGACGAGGTGGTCCGGTGCGTGGCCGTGTCTCATCTCGCGTGGTCGGCAGACGGGAGCGTGGCGACCGATATGCTCCCGTCCATCCTGCGTTGCCCGTCGCGTTCGTTCCTAGATGGATCGCGTCGCGTCAGCGGCTGACTGATAACGACTCTGATCTCGGCGAGGAAGTGAAACTATGCACACATGGAGCCCAGAAACGTCTCTGATGGCTGAATCTACTTTCATCCGAACATCTATATTGGAGCGAGTGTTGGAGCGCGGAAATGCACATAAGAACGCAGACAGGCATGGATCGACCATGGACGGAAACGGCGGGCTCGACGTAGGGGCTAGGGGCTCGGATGTCGTTCACGTGATGGTACGCCATCCCCGGGTAGTGGTCTGGACGATGGACTACTTAATCGGTCGCGACGTTCCCCATCCCCGTCTGCTCTCATCCAGCAATCCTCGAGAACGATGTCAGAGCTCAAGGTGTTCTGCACGACGTACAACACGGGACTGCAGGGTTCCATGGCTCAAGAGCAGGACCTTGCTTCCTGGCTCATCCCCGTTCTCCACAATTCGACCCAGGAGAACTACAACCAGCTACCGGACCTCTACGCGATCGGCGTCCAGGAGCTCCTGCCTCTCCACCTCGCTTGTGAGCATCGAATTCCTGATGCATCCACTGACAGCAGTCGCCGGTCTCAGCTTCCCAGTGCTCGTCGCCCTTACCAATCGCATTGAGGCCATCCTCTCCGCACATGCCACTAGCGTTGCTCCGGGTCGCGCTCCAGAGCGTTTCCGCCTTGTCTCGCGTATCTGCAGGGGCGGTGTCGCTCTTTGGGTTTTCGCCCGCGAGAAGACGACTGGTGGGCGGCTCGGAAAGGCGGTGACATCCTCTGTCGGTCTGTGGCGCATGTGCTTGAGCAACAAGAGCGCTGTCGGTATCCGCCTGCCCATCAGGCGTGGCGCGAAGGAAGGCGGTTGGGAGACTCTGACGTGAGTATGGCCGTTGTGCACGAGAGGCTGACAAACAGCTTTGTGGCGACTCACCTCGAGGCTCATGACAAGAACATCAAGAAGCGCAATGAGCAGTACAACGAGATCCTGTCGTCGCTTGTCTTCTACCCCAACGATACCCCGGGGAAGCACCGCACCCAGCCTTTCGAGACCTCGCACCTCTTCATCATGGGCGATCTCAACTACCGCTTGACCAGGCTTCCAACGCCCGGTGTCTACCCCATGGAGAACCACGCTGCCACCAATGTTGAGTCGCTGCGAAGAGAGCGAGCTCAGCTCGTCTCATTCGACACGCTCAAGAAAGAGCAAGCTCTCGGTAACGCATTCGGCGGCATGCGTGAAGGTGACCTGACGCGCTTCGCGCCGACATACAAGCGCATCGTGGGTCAGGTGGATGGGTACAGCAAGTGAGCGTGGATGTGGCATGTCACAGAATCAGGCTAACGGTAAATAGAAAGAGAATACCCGGTTGGACCGATCGCATCCTGTTCCAGTCGTACACCGACCCCGCCGACTTGTACCTCAAGCATCCGTTCTCCGCACCCGCAACCACGACGCAGATCATCCAGTTCGGCTCGGCGCCCGAGCTCACCATCTCGGACCACAAGCCGGTGTACATGGTGGTCAAGCTCCCACCGGTGCAGCTCAGCTCACCGTCGCCGAGCCTTGCGCCGGTGCTTCCGCCACCCCCTCCTCCCAGTCGTCCCCGCCCCGCCGCACGCTCCCGCGAGGAGCTCGTCTTCTGGAACCTGGTCGGCTCCATCTTGGATCGCCTTCTTGGTTGGCCGTGGACCATCATGGTCGGTCTCGGACTCGGCAACCAGAAGGCCGGTATGGGTGTAAGTGCGTTCCTGGCGCTGATCTGGGGCCTGTGGTGGAGTGGTCTCTATTCCTGGTTCTTCGGGCGCTACGGATACGCTTCCGCCTAATCGGGTTAGCCTTAATCGAATTTTAGAGTTGTAAACACGTTATAAGCGTATAAGCGTATATGAATCCTCGGGTTTTCATGTTTGTTCACACTATCATATGGAGCACAGAATACACACAGTCGCGGAATATCAAACTACTAAACAGTGGTAACGTCCGAATCAAGGTGAGACTTGTGTTCTGCTGGAAATGAGGTGGGATGATGCGGGGTGGGATGAGTTGTCATGCAAGCACAGATGTGGCTGGAATTATCTATTGCGGGCCGTGGATGACACACTTGATGACGGGCTTGCCCTCCTTGTCCTTGCCAAGACGAGTGAGCTCGAAGGCCTCAAGTGCCTGCTCGAAGGGGAAGGTATGCGTGAGGAGGGGCTTGAGGTCGACCAGGCCGCGGGCGACGAGGTCGATTGAAAGAGGGTAGTCACCCGATCCGTAGCGCCAAGCGCCCTTGAGCTTGATCTCGTTGGTGATGACGCGGAACATGGGGATGGCGACGTCGGGCGGGCCGAAACCGGTCTGGACGTGGGTACCTCCGGGACGGACGGCGTTCAGGCCCATCTGGATGCACGTCTCGGCGCCGGTAGCGTCGATGACAAGGTCGATGCTTCCGTGTCCGCGCTCAGGAATGCGCAGAGTCGCGAGGAGGTCCTGCGCCGCGCGGAGGCTGTACGCCGCCTTAGCCTCTCCCTCCTTCATAGCAGGAGGAATGTAGATGTCCGTGGCAGCGTAAGAGCGAGCGAAATCCAGACGGTCCTTGTTGATGTCGACACCGATCACACGCCCAGCGCCCAGTCCCTTCGCAACAGCCATCGCGAGCAGTCCCACAGGTCCGGCACCCATAACGAGGACGTTCTGGTTTGTCCGCAGCTGGCCGACGTTCGCCACACTGTGCACCGCCACTGACAGCGGCTCCATCATCGCTCCGTAGATCGTGTCGATGCTGTCCGGAAGCTTGTACACCAGGTCGCTCGGCCTGTAGTGTCAGTGAGGCTCCCAGAGATCCGACTCACAGCTTGTAGTAGCGCTGGAGCGTACCGTGGAACGGAGGGTAGGCCGCGAACTCCATGTGCTCGCAGATCTGGTAGTTTCCAGTGCGGCAGTCGTCGCACATGCGACACGTCGTTCCGGGCTCCAGAGCGACACGGTCGCCAACCTGCAGCGCCGGCGTACCCACAACAGCATCGCCCTTGGCCAGGTCCGCCTCAGCCTTGCGGCGCAGGTTCTCTCCCAGCTTGACGACCTCGCCGGCGCTCTCGTGTCCGAGGCACATGGCGCTGCAGCACGAAACCAGTCCCATCTTTCCCGAGTTGTAAAAGTGCACGTCGGAGCCACAAATTCCCTTACATCGTTAGTCAACCACACTCGTGTGCAAAATTGAGACTCACGGTCTCCTTCACCTCGATCAGAACCTCATCCGGTCCGATCTCGGGAACGGGTAGCTACATGGTCAGCGACTGCAGGGAACGCCGGCATACCGTTCCATAGCTCGTCGACAGGGCACCGTGGAGGATGAACGCCGGGTTGTCCTTCGGGGTGAATTCGGCAGAGGGGTCCTTGGTCATCGTCATTCAGTAGCGGTTTGCGATCAGCTGAACGGGTGAATAGTACCAGAGGTGTTGTGAGAGCTCAGAAAGGGGAAGAATGACGCCCGACTGCATGCCTTTGTACTTTGAGCATGCAGCAGGTGACCAGCTGACATCGCCGGAGCGGGTGTATGCAGCTGAATGCGCAGGATACGCAGGAGGCATGCAGGTATGCACTGAGCAGCGTCATGCACCGTCCCGGACTTAAAGCAGCGACAACAATGCCCACGCCCTCGCACTCTAACTCCTGATGCCTGCAAACCCCTGCAGCGCACGCCCTGCGGCTATCGCCGGGTCACGGTCTCGACGGTCGGTCAGGCACAAAAATCACCGGTGCTGTGGGGTCTCCGCAGACCCACGCGAGAAGCATGCGACGCCCGTCGTCGGGTCACGTGATTGCAAAAGAATTAACCGGCTGATTGAATTTTGCTGATCATCAACTTTTTGCCGCAGACGAGATGATACGCGATATACGCGGGGCCCACCTGGAGAATTTCGAAGGACGATCAGCACGGTAGGCGCGCGGCCGCCGCTAGTCAAGGAACGTGAGGGCAAATGACCAATCACAGTCCCGCACGGGGAATTTCGTGCGGTTTCGGCCGCCGTTCACCCGACGTCTTAGGCGTGTGGAAAAGCTGATCTTGCACGCCTACGCGGCCTTCGTGGCGCAGTAACTGACTCGAATAATATCTCCGCGCTAACCTCCCGCATAACCGAGTCTGGCGTGCTTGCGCGGGGCTACTGAGGCTGGCCCTCCTGGCTGGGCTGACTGGACTGCCTGGCCTGGCTGGGCATAGCTGAGGCCAGGGTTGTGTCAGGCCGCATACCCGCCGGACTGAGCCGGGCGGGCCGCAGAAAAAGCTTGCTATTTGCTGCTCGCACATTGACTCGAACGACCAGGCTACTACTCCTCAGCTACTCGGCAGCTCACGTCCACCACGATCGCACGTGAGGTCAAGCTTCATTTGCTTTCTCCTCCTTACTAGTCACCTTCTCCAACCAAAAGTCCTCGAGTGATCATCGACTCGGTGCTCCTCGCCCCCCTTCTTGCTCTTTGGACACACGCACACACACACTCTCTCTCTGAAAAGCTCTTTGTCGCTTAAGAGCCACGCTTTCCACCTTACACCTTTTCCTCAACTTCTTTCGCCTCTCGCCACAATGCTCGCGCGTCCTTCTCGTGCGATTCTGCGCTCCGTCCCGAAGGCCTCTTCGTCGCGCGTTGTTCTCGGCGGCCAGGTCAGGTATCGTGCGCTGAACAACTCCGCTGCCAACTCCGGAGCCGCCGCCGTCCGCCCCTCGCCTGCCCCGACGTTCCAGGCTCCCCCGAATCAGAACACCCCTGAGTCCCCGTATGCCTACAACGAGTCGGAGAACCCCAACATCCGCGATGGCCTCGACCACTCCTTCGTCGGCCTCTCAGGAGGACAGATCTTCAACGAGATGATGATGCGTCACGGCGTCAAGCAGATCTTCGGATACCCGGGAGGAGCTATTCTCCCCGTTTTCGACGCTATTCACGAGTCGCCGCACTTCAACTTCGTCCTTCCTCGCCACGAGCAGGGAGCTGGACACATGGCTGAGGGCTACGCTCGCGTCACTGGCAAGCCTGGCGTTGTTCTCGTTACCTCTGGACCGGGAGCTACCAACGTGATCACCCCCATGCAGGACGCTATGTCTGACGGTATCCCCATGGTCGTCTTCTGTGGACAGGTCGCCACTTCTCTGATCGGCTCGGACTCGTTCCAGGAGGCCGACGTCGTCGGTATCTCTCGTTCGTGCACCAAGTGGAACGTCATGGTCAAGGACATTGCCGAGCTTCCCCGCCGCATCAACGAAGCTTTCAAGATCGCCACCACCGGCCGCCCCGGCCCCGTCCTTGTTGACCTGCCCAAGGATGTTACCGCTGCTATCCTCCGCACCCCCATTCCGGCCAAGGCCGTTCAGCCTGGACAGTCCCCGTACCTCCCCTCGAACCCCCTCACCCGCAGCCCCTCGAAGAAGCAGGCCGGCGACGCCAAGTTCATCGCTAAGGCTGCTGAGATGATCAACAACGCCAAGCGCCCCATCATCTACGCCGGAAACGGTGTCCTCTCGTCTCCCGAGGGACCGAAGCTCCTCAAGGAGCTCGCTGACCGTGCTGGCATCCCCGTGACCACCACTCTGCAGGGTCTTGGCGCCTTCGACGAGCGTGACGAGAAGTCGCTGCACATGCTTGGAATGCACGGCGCCGCCTACGCCAACTTCGCCATCCAGGAGGCTGACGTTGTCATTGCTCTTGGTGCCCGCTTCGACGACCGTGTCACCGGCAAGGTCTCGACTTTCGCGCCCGCCGCCCGCCAGGCCGCCCTCGAGGGCACTGGTGGTATCATCCACTTCGAGATTCAGGCCAAGAACATCAACAAGATTGTTGAGGCTCAGATTCCCGTCCTCGGCGACGTTGTCGAGTCGATGGCCGAGCTCCTCCCCCAGATCAAGCAGAACGACCGCGCTGCCTGGCTCGCCCGCTGCAAGGCCAACAAGGAGAAGTACCCCTTCGTCTTCACGCCGTCCAAGGCCGGCGAGCGCCTGAAGCCCCAGGAGGTCGTCCGTGAGCTTGACGCTGTTGCTGAGGAGATGGGCAAGGAGAAGTTTATCATCTCCACCGGTGTCGGACAGCACCAGATGTGGGCTTGCCAGTACTACCGCTGGACTGAGCCTCGCTCGTGGGTCTCGTCGGGTGGTCTCGGCACGATGGGCTTCGGTGTTCCCGCCGGAACCGGTGCCAAGGTCGCCGCCCCCGAGAAGATTGTCGTCAACATTGACGGTGACGCCTCGTTCTCTATGACCTGCATGGAGAAGCAGACCTGCTCGCAGTTCAACATTGGTCTCAAGGTGAGTTGAATCGTGCCCAGGTTATGAGAGCAGCCGCCGCCGCCGATCTTTTCAGATGGTGGAGGTGGAGGCCAAGCTGTGCTTCGGTGGCGTTGTGGCACCCCCCAGTGTCTTGGGATAGCTCAGCTTGCTCACCCGGGGCTTCTCTGTCTCGAGATTTATGACATCCGCTGACTTCAGACCCTCCTCTTCAACAACTCTTTCCAGGGAATGGTCCACCAGTGGCAGTCGACTTTCTATCAGGAGCGCTTCTCGCACACCCGCATGGTCAACCCCGACTTCCAGAAGCTCAACCAGGCCATGGGCGTTAAGACCTGGTACTGCACGAACAAGGAGGACCTGCCGCGCATGATGCGCGAGTTCCTCGAGTACGACAACGACAAGCCCGCTCTCATGGAGTGCATCGTCTCGTCCGAGGACGTGTACCCCTTCGTCCCGGCCGGTGCCGCGCTCCAGGACCAGGTCCTCCACCCCATGCTCCGCAAGCGCGCCTAAGCCGCTTGGAGCAGTGAGTGAGAGCTGTCTACCGATTCTCTCTCGCACGCCCGACTAGTTTTGATCGTATGATTTCTGGATTCTGGCATTTTGCATAAAACGGTCCTACAACCCCTAGCCCCGGGCCTATGGCTCTGACCATCCGCTAAAATTATGTACGATAGATCTCTTACCCCGCCGTTTCTGGCTTGGTTTTGTTCCCATAACCTCCTGATGAATTTGGATATCGCATTGGAACAGCGCGCGGGCTCGCGTCGACGCAGAACGTACACAGGTGTCACCTTGCTCAGAATTTTAGCAGTCTTTTTGCGTATGTGACCCTTTGGTGAACTGCAAGCTTGCCCCGAATATTGAGGTATTGCGTGCAGCGCATGCAGGCTCTCCGTCATATGCCTTCGTCAAGGCAGCCTGGTTTGACCTGGCATCATTGACTAAAATGGTCAGGTCATACTCGCTCACCAGAGGCAGCCACACACGTGAGCGCACCACTGGATATCGACTTCGCGGTTTCGTGTAAGTGAAATCTTGACCCATGCAACGTCATTCTGATGGAGCTTTCCGCACTTGGTTGCGAAGGAAAGAATGAGGCGCGCAGCGCTACGATGGGTGTGGTAGAGGATAGGGAAGGAGGCTGGAAAGGATTCGCTACACAGTATCGATTTGCCTTCCTCGTCCTTCATTCGGAGGTTGTTGTTCCTGTTAAGGCTGATCACTGCATTTGAGCTGATTGGTGAGCGAGAGAAGCGATGCAGTCGCCCGTCGGCTTCTATCCACCCTCGACAGATGACTGGGAGCGAAAAAACATCCAGGCAGGAGATCAGCGCGGATTGCGTATGGCTCAAAAACACTATGCCCACTCATATTAGACGCGGGTCAATGTACAGCTGCGCAGATCAGTCAATCAGTCAGTCAAGAAAGACCTGTCGAGGTGGCTGATCGGCCCACTGTCAGTACTTGCTCCTAAAGATGTCGCCCACGTTCAACGCCGCAACTTCCAGCCTCCTCTGAAACCCTCGATCGGCCACTTTCCAGTCCACGACCACCGATTCGAATGCGCGATTATGGCCAATGCTGCATTTTGTCTAAATTATCCTGTTTCCCCATCTTACTGGCCAGCAAGCTTGGAGAGGGCGGAGGCGACGTCCTGCTCGGCGAGGCCGTCGAGGGAAGCCTGCTTCTCGACACCGCGCTCTGTTGGTCGTAACGGGCAAGGATTGGGCCGAGATCAGCGTAGTGAGTAGGGTACCGAGAATAACCGTGTCGGTGGTGCGTTCAAGGGAGAGAAGAAGCGTGGTCAGCAGCATACGCGCAGAGAGAGAGAACACCGTCAGCGCCCGACAATTGGTCGTGTAGAAACGACATACCAAGACGGACGAAGGCGCGGGGGCTGACACCCTGGGCCTCGCGAATGAGGACCTTGACGTCGGGGTTGGCCTCCTTGAGAGCCGGGTAGGAGGACTTGATGAATTGCCTGGTGTGTCAGTATGGGCACATCAAAGCTGGAGAAGGAAGATCGCTAGGTCGCTCCTTTGTTGCCCAGCTTAGCCCGACTCAAATGAAGGTCGATGAGGTCTTGGCGTATACATTTGTCGGTGTGTCTCGGCTCTCCTTATCTTTGCTCGCCAGAGCAGCTGCCCCGACGCTGTCGAGGACATCGCACAGAGTACACCTCCATCCAAGCCCATGTCGCTGATGTCTTTTCGGCCAAGCCCAATCATATCCGGCAGATTACGCGACCAGGCTTCCCTCCCATCGAAAGCTTCAACTCACCTAACACCGGCGCTCGAAGAGCCGTTCTGGCAGAGGTGGAGGCGGATCTCCTTGACGGCCTTGGGGAACTGGCGGAGCGACATGGTTGTGGGTGCGGTGAGTCTGGATGCTCATGCACTCTCGGTTGTCCGATGCAGTCAACTTGTCGAGCGAGGAACGGCCGGGTGTCCGGAAGCATACTCGCGTGGGAGACTCGGGATGAGGTCCAATTGAACGCGGTGGAGGTGGTCCACCTGATCTTGCCTCTGTCGAATGATCGATGGTATTGACTTCGAGCCTAAGGTGTCTGCGGCGCCTTCTGACGATCTGATCAGTAGTGTGCTCGAGCTGCTGAATATGACTCCTGCTCGGCGCAGACTGAAGGAGGTTGAGGAGGGACTTCACGTCGCGTGCCGAGGCCATAATCGTGCCGCCGACTTTGACACGCCACGCCCACCTGTAATTCCCTGGGTGTCCTCATCGACGCAGTTGTGCCATAGACTCACGAGGGACGCGCAAACTTAACGAGTCTAGTTGGATAGCAGCAGCACAAAGGACATAGCTGCTCGATTCTACAGAAGTCGACGAAGCTGCGCCTACCAAGCCATATCTCTCTTTCAAATCTCCGTCGATCACAGGCACGCCCCACCCTGTGCCACAGACGTGGCCGCCATCCATTATCTGTCCGCCCTCACCATCACTCAGAAAATTCAGCTCATACATTATCCTTCTTTGCGTTCTTTTCTGTACGCACTGGGAAGATCGGGGAGCTGAAGGAACTCGCTGCGATGCATATGAAGCCATTCATCTGTATTGACGGAGGTCTGCCACCAGAGCCATGATCGGGATTTTCGGTAGCCAGATCTCCACGTGGCATTGCGTCCGCGGGGTCATGCTGGCTCCAGCGCGCCTCGTCACGTCGTCGACAGTCAGTGTGCTGGCCAGAGTCGCAGACAACCTCATCCCATCCTTCTCTGCCTATACCTCGCGCACTCAAGTGCAGCTTCTACCCACGCCACGCTCGTTCAACCGCCGTTAACGTCGACCCACTCTTTTCGATTCGGTTCAGTCGCAGGGAGACCGAAACGAGCTTAAACGTCGATCCTGAACGGCTGCGAGGCGGGCCCCTCCTAATCTCATCTGTTCACCTTCAAAAGCATCGCAGACATCGCCCCACGTAACGCGGTTCAGGATGCAGATGCTCACCAAGTTCGAGAGCAAGAGCCCGAGGGTCAAGGGTATCGCCTTCCGTGAGTAAATGAACAGCGACACTTGCACGGCGCATCGCGTAGCCTTCAGCGTGTCATAGAGGCGTTCTCCGGCATCAAGACGCGCTCGAGAAGTCATGTCAAAGCAGAGAAGCCGCGTCGTTGCTTCACTCGGATTACCCGAGCTCAAGAGACGATTCATCGTTAGCTTGCTAGGCTACTAGCGCCGTTGCTGCGTTCTCCCTCCCAGTCTTGCGCTGCCAAATGCTAATGATTAGACCCGAAGCAGCCCCTCCTCGCGGCTTCCTTGCACAATGGAACCATTCAGCTCTGGAACTACCAGATGGGCACTCTTGTTGATCGCTATGACGAGCACGACGGTCCTGTCCGCGGCATCGCCTTCCACCCTACTCAGCCGATCTTCGTGTCCGGCGGTGATGACTACAAGATCAAGGTCTGGAACTACAAGCAGCGCCGTTGCCTGTTCACCCTCACGGGACACCTCGACTACGTCCGCACCGTCTTCTTCCATCACGAGTACCCGTGGATCATCTCGGCATCTGATGACCAGACGATCCGCATCTGGAACTGGCAGAGCAGGACGTGTATCGCTATTCTTACCGGTCACAACCACTACATCATGTGCGCGCAGTTCCACCCCTGGGACGACCTCGTTGTGTCGGCTTCCATGGACCTGACTGTTCGTGTCTGGGACATCTCTGGTCTTCGCAAGAAGAACCAGGCCAGCTCTGCTCCCATGACTTTCGAGGAGCAGGTCTCTCGTGCGAACCAGGGCCAGGCTGATCTGTTCGGCAACACCGACGCCGTGGTCAAGTACGTCCTGGAGGGTCACGACCGCGGAGTGAACTGGGCGTCTTTCCACCCTACGCTGCCCCTCATCGTCTCGTGTGGTGACGACCGTCAGATCAAGCTCTGGCGTATGTCGGAGACGAGGGCTTGGGAGGTTGACAGCTGCCGCGGACACTTCAACAATGTGTCGATGACGCTGTTCCACCCTCGTCACGAGCTCATCCTCTCGGCTTCAGAGGACAAGACCATTCGTGTCTGGGACATGACCAAGCGCACCGCTGTGCAGACCTTCCGCCGCGAGCACGACCGTTTCTGGGTTCTCACTGCTCACCCTGAGCTGAATCTCTTCGCTGCGGGTCACGACAATGGTCTGATCGTCTTCAAGCTCGAGCGTGAGCGCCCCGCTTTCTCGCTCTCCGGCAACCAGCTCTTCTACATCAAGGACAAGGTTGTTCGCATGGCCGACCTCAGCACTGGTACCAACCACGGCATCTGCTCCGTCCGCAAGCTCGGCTCGCAGTACATCCAGCCCCGAACCCTTAGCTACAACCCGGCCGAGCGTGCTGTCATCGTCACTTCCACCTCCGACAACGGTGTCTACGAGCTCATTACGCTGCCCAAGAACGGCGCTCCCGGAGCTGGTGACGGAAAGGACACCCCGTCGGACGGCAGGAAGGGCAACGGTATCTCTGCTCTGTTCGTCGCCCGCAACCGTATGGCTGTGCTCGACAAGCCCAACCAGAACATCGAGATCCGTGATCTGTCCAACAACCTGACCAAGACTGTCAAGTGTCCCGTCCAGACCAATGAGATCTTCTATGGCGGAACGGCTTCTCTGCTGCTCGCCTCCTCGAACGCCGTCACCCTCTTCGACATCCAGCAGCAGAAGGTGCTCGGTGAGATCACCACTCCCCCGGTCAAGTATGTCGTTTGGAGCACCGACGGCAACATGGTCGCTCTGCTCAGCAAGCACACCATTACTATTGCGACCAAGTCTCTTGAGCAGACCGCCCTCATTCACGAAACTATCCGCATCAAGTCGGCTGCCTGGGATGACAGCGGTGTCCTCATCTACACCACGCTCAACCACATCAAGTACGCCCTCACCAACGGTGACAACGGTATCATTAAGACGCTGGAGCAGCCCGTCTACCTCACGCGCGTCAAGGGCCAGGTTGTGCACTGCCTTGATCGCTCTGCGAAGCCCCGCACTATCCAGATCGACCCCACCGAGTACCGCTTTAAGCTCGCCCTCGTCCGCAAGAACTACGACGAGGTTCTGCACATCATCCGCACCTCCAACCTGGTTGGCCAGAGCATCATCGCGTACCTCCAGAAGAAGGGCTACCCCGAGATCGCCCTCCACTTCATTCAGGACCCCAACACCCGATTCGACCTCGCTCTGGAGTGCGGTAACCTGCAGGTGGCCCTCGAGCAGGCGCGCGCCGTCGATCGCCCGGATGTGTGGGAGCGTCTCGGCGCCGCTGCCCTCAAGCAGGGCAACCACCAGATCGTTGAGACGGCCTACCAGAAGACTCGCAAGTTTGACAGCCTGTCGTTCCTCTACCTGATTACTGGCAACAGCCAGAAGCTGGGTATGATGCAGAACATCGCTACGAAGCGTGGCGACCAGATGTCGCGCTTCCAGAATTCGCTGTACCTTGGTGACGTCGCCGGTCGTGTTGCCGTCCTCCGGGAAACTGGACAGTACCCGCTCGCCTACTACACCGCCAAGAACAACGGTCTCGACGACCTTGCTCTCGAGGTGTTGGAGGAGGCCGGCATGACTGAGGAGGACCTCCCTCCGACTCCCTCAGGTTCCGGCTCCTCCTCCCAGCCTCTTGCCCCTCCGCCGGTGGTCTTCTCCCAGGCAGAGTCCAACTGGCCGCTCCGAAACCTCGGCGAGAGCTTCTTCGACCGAGCTCTTGCGAACGGCGGTGGTGTCGAGGGACTGGTCGCTGGCGAGTCTGCTGAGGTTGCCAACGGTGAGCAGCTTGACGCTTGGGCGAACGAGGATGGATTAGACGGAGGAGACGATGCGGAGGAGCTTGACGAGGACGAGGGATGGGACCTTGACGCGGAGGTTGTCCAGCCGGTCGGAGGGGATGAGGAGGACGTGCCTATGGAGACTGCGGATGCCGACCTGGCCGACGGAGTATCACCAGGAGTGGATGAGAACGAGATGTGGGTCCGAAACTCGCCCTTGGCGGCAGACCATGCTGCTGCTGGCAACTTTGAGTCGGCCATGCAGCAGCTCAACCGACAAGTCGCTGCTGTCAACTTCGCGCCGCTGAAGCCGCTATTACTTGAGGCATACAACAAGGCGCACGTCTACGTCGCCGCCAACCCATCCCTCCCTCCCCTCGAGTTCCACGTCCGCCGCAACCCTGACACGACTGAGCTTCGTGAAGTCCTTCCCGCCATCGCCATCGACTTTGAGGACCTCAAGGCCGGCGAGCTGGCTGAGGCCTACCGTCAGTTCTCGCGCGGCAAGTTCGCCGAGTCACTGACGCACTTCCGCTCGGTGCTTCAGAAGCTGATGCTGGTTGTCGTGAAGAGCGAGTCTGAGGCGGCTGAGGTGCGCGAGCTGGTTACGACATGTAGGGACTACATCATCGGTCTCATGCTGGAGGTTGAGCGCCGACGACTGGTTGCAGAGGATCCCGAGGGCAACCTTGTCCGCTCACTCGAGCTCGCTGCCTACTTCACCCACATGAACCTGCAGCCTGCTCACCAGCAGCTCGCGCTCCGATCTGCTATGGGTGTCTTCTCTAGGGCTGGCAACAATGCCACGGCTGCATCATTCGCTCGTCGCCTGATCGACTCGCAGCCCACCGACCAGCGTGTGCTCACCACCGCGCGATCTGTGCTCGCCCAGGGCGACCGCAACCCGCGCGACGCCCACGAGATCCAGTACGACCACTTCACCGCCTTTGACGTCTGTCCCGCCTCGCTCACCCCGATCTACCAGGGCAGCCCGGCTGTTGTGGACGCCTACACGGGCGCCAGGTATCTGCCCGAGTACAAGGGCACTGTGTGTGTCGTCGACGAGATCACGCAGGTGGGACTTCCGGCCAGCGGCCTGAGGAGTACTGTGTAAAACCGTAGACGTAGAAATGATATGAGAGCATATGGTAATAGTTAGCGAGGGAGTTGCTGCGCTGAAAGTCAGCATAGAGCATGTCCTGCATTGATTGTATCAGCACTTGTCGAGAACCCAGTATGTGCTTGGGAGTGTTGTGTACTTGAGGTATCAGCCGGGCCTGGGAACATGACGAGCCGGAAATACCTGAGGTGGGCATATGCAAACGACCTTCACATGGAACTTTTCAGAAGTCGGTACAACAAGGCAGAACACGGAACGAAGGAATGTGACTGCCACGGCAGCATGCGAGATCGCATGCAAAACGGCTGCCGAGCACAGCACAAGTCAACTCAAGTCAACCCTTCCTTTGCACGTTCATCCCATGCTCACAAAGATACGGCGCTGTCCGTGGCGATTCGAGTAAAGCTTTCGCGGAACAGCCGAAGTAGCAGAGGATATGGGGATATAGCCTAAAGCGTGTCCACCTGAGCCTATGAGCCGGCCCTCAGCGGCCCGGGGTGGATGTAGGCCTCGGCAACCATTGCAGGAACTGGATTATCCATGTACTGCCGAATCCACCCAAGGACGTTGGTCTATTGACCGGAGCGGCCGGATGTAGTGTCACTTAGCGCTACATCCGGGACCTCTTAGGTGACCTCACGCCGTGAAATCGGTGAACAACAGCATGCCACGGAAAGACGCTATGCCTACATGCGCTGAGAGTGACGGCGCTCATCTCCGAAGCTCGGCAAGTATAAGAGTAGCGCGTGAATGGGAGCCATCGGTTGCCACCACGTCAACCATTCTTAGCATACCTCGCGCACGCCACAGTCATGCTCGAGTACAAGTATCTGTCAGAGGAGGAGCGCGCCCACTTTGTCGAGCATGGGTGGCTCAAGATCGAGAACGCCATTGCGCCCAAGTACCTGACCGAGTGGATGGAGAACCTCTGGGTGCGGCTAGGCATGAATTCAGAGGACAAGAGCACATGGACCGAGGAGTACATCAAACTTCCGCGCCACCGGGAAGTGCGATGCGAGGAATTCTGCCCCGAGGCGTGGCACAAGATCCTCGAGATCGTCGGCGGCGAGGATAAGCTCATGGACAAGCGCGAGCGGTGGTACGGCGACCAGATGATCATCAACCTAGGCAAGCCGGAGTATATTGGCAAACGAACGAAGCCGCAGGACTGCACCGGGTGGCACACTGACAACGACTGGTGAGCTGATTGCCTGACAACGCCTGCTGACTGCGAAAGGTATCGGCAATTCCTCGACTCGTCAGGAAACGCTCTGACGCTGATCTTCTGCTTCACGGATATCCCGGAAGGCGGCGGCGGCACCGTCCTGTGCGAAGATGGTATAAAGCCGCTGCTTGAACGGTGGTACGCGCATCCTGAGGGCATCGACCCGCCGTTCCCAAACGATACGTTCGAATACTGCCGCCGCGGAAAGAAGTACGCTGAAGTCGTAGCGAAGAAGGGCGACCTGTTCGTCACACATGGCATGCTGCCGCACTCGCACTCGCCCAACCATCTCAACTACGCCCGCGTCATCACGAACCCGCACGTGAACCTCCGCGAGCCGTTCAACCTTAACCGCGCAGACGGCGATTACACGCTCTGCGAGCAGGTCATTCTCCGAGGTCTCGGACGCGAGTCCATCCCCGAGTACAAGCCTACGCGCGAGCGCCTGGCGTTCTACCCCCGCACAGCTTGGTTCAAGCGCGAGCGCGTCGCCGCCGAGCTCCAGCGAATGATTGCCGATGCCGAGAGCAAAGGTCTGCCGGCGTCATCGGTCGACTCTGTCTACCTTCGCGGAGAGGAAGCGATTGCCGAACATGAGGCGAGAAACGGCTACGACAAGGAGATCGGCCCTACGGGGGTCATGGCTTCCATGACCCAGGACAGCCGTGACAACATCACAGGACAGAAACACATCGTCCTTAAGCCGGGTGTCCCCGTTCACCCAACAGCGGTCAGCACCAAGGTCGCCTGATCCCCGTTCCCTCCCGTCGCTCGGTGTGCTCTTCACCTTCGTCGGGTCCTGCCGTAAGCTCCCCGATCTTGAACGAGCCTATGAGAGCTGTTGTGAGATTAGTTGTAGAGAGAAGTCAGCAGACCCCTGCTCGAACCTTGAGAATGATGATAATGCATGATTTACCCCTCAACGACGATGACCCCTTACTTGCGTGAACGGAGCTCCTGGACAAGCTGAACCTTCCTGCGGACCTCCTCCTGGAATCGTCGGCGGAAGCGCTCCGAAGTACGGCGGCGCTTGATCTGCGACGGCCGCTCGTGGTGCTTCTGACGCTTGACCTCGGCCTTGACCTGGGAGTGTCAGCTTGCTGCGTACGGTGTATAGTGAAGCTGTGGGTTTGAAGCGCTGCACTGTATGTAGCATCTGTACGAAGATGTGCTGAGCCCGGTCGCGGGGGCGATTCGTCCAGAGGTCAACAGACAGTCGCAACAGCGACCGTTCCCGAGCAGCGCAGTCATCGCATGCGCCGACCTGCGGACTTGAGAACGATAGTGCGGTGCCAACAGCGCTGAAGCGAGCCTTCAGGCAAATGACGCAGCCAATACTCACTCCCGTGTGCGTCAGGATGCTCTGCAGACGCCTGTACGTAGCCGCGAACCCTCCGACGACCTTAAGGCTACGTCCCGTGTACTGGTTTCCGGGGGTACCGAAGCGGCGCGCAGCCGACTCAGCCTTCCACCACGCGTCCGGGTCCTCGTTGGGCGAGAAGCGTTTCCGCGCTCCAGACAGGTCGATGAGCGGGCGGTTGCTGGAACCCGAAGCGGAAGAGGGAGAGGGAGTGGACTGGTTTGATGTCGGCGGCGGCGTGACCGGGCTCGGGGTCGAGTAAGCGCGGACGGCGATCGCACTTCGGAGGGCGAGTGGTCGCGGCGCGACGAGGGCGTTGCGCAGCACGGCGGAGAACATGGTGCCGACTAGGTGTTGAGGTAAGATGAGTCTGCCGAGGCCGAACTTTGGACTTTTGCCTCGAAGCCGTCGTCAAAGTCCAGCCAGGAGGGTAGGACCGGCAGGTCGGAGAAAGTGAGAAAAGAGGAGGAAACTAATGATCGCGTGGAGGTGGCGTGGCAATCACGTGACTGCACCGACAAGCAAGAGGGATCGTGGCAGCTCACCTTTAGACAGCGAGGAAGACCACCTCCTTTACATGCCGACAAGACATTGACAGAGGCAGCGATGCATGAGAGCCGCCTGGTCAATGGCAGCTGAGTGTCTGCGTACTGGTGCGGTTTTGATAGGGTTTGAGGACGAACATCTGACTGCCATTGAGAAGGGACGAGCACGTACTCGGGGTATGACTTTCGGCCTAAGTCGAACGACTCGTATCCTTCCAGAAGCAGAGTGCAACGAAGTTGACTAGGTGGTGAGTGAGTAGATCAGGTGACGACGCTTCCAAGCGCATGATACCAAGCGCTTCATTCCAATCCTTCTTCGCAGAAGTGTAGTACGAAAACCAGACCCAAGAAGCTGGATCCACGATCCGACCGGCCAAGTCCAACCATTGCGTGCCGCGGGAACTCCGCATGCACCTTACCAGAGTCGTTGGACCGATTCCAGTCCCAAGAGCGGCATGCACGGCATGCAATCGGCGAGCCAAGAAGACGTCTCGGGTGGTCTGCGACCTCTGGCAGGGCCCCATTTTGGTCCAGAACGACCTGGATCGTGTCATCTCCAAAAGTGGGCCGACGGATGCCGAATTTTAGCGACGAATACCGACTCCAGCTCCGAACTTCACACCTTGCCCCTTTCGCCTTCCTCGCCTTCCCTCCGTGCCCTTCTTGCCCCTTCTCCGTCCCTGTTCGTCTTCCCCGCTCGGTCGGGACGTTCGGAGTCGATGTTTCTCGGAGTCTTCGGGCCGGAGTTTCTCATGGACCTACGTTATGCATGTTCCTCGTGCCGTCAGTATCTTATCGTTGATCGATCGCTCTGCGGGGATTATCGTGATAAGATATGTGTTTGTTTGCCACTTTTCTATATCTTGCCACTCGTCTTCTTTTCATTCTCCTCAAACCGGAAGGAGACTTGCCGTACTCATTCCAAGAATGTAGACCCCCCGAGCGCTGCCAACTCCTACAAAATCAGGACCTTCCCCGGCGACCTTCCCTCAATGTGCACGGTCACCTTCCTTTCTGTTCACCGCTCTTGTGCACGGTCTTACGACTGATGCATATCTGCGCTCAAGGCGCCACCCCAGAATTGCACAGCTCGCACGGCCCGCGATTCATGCTGTTATGGAGCCGAGGGGGCTTCGACGAAGCGCGGTCCACATCACGTCAGCAAGTTGCACGAGTGTGGCGCTGATTTTCTGTATTTGATTTTTGCATTGCAAGATCTATTATACAGAGTATGTCGGCTGGCGGACCTTCATTCTATTAGAAACAACTGACCTAAATTTATTGTGTATGATGTATTGGGTAGGCCATTTTAGTCAGAGACACGAAAGAGAGTGAGCGAAAAATGAAGAAAAATAATTCGAAATAGAAGGGCGGGTCCAAAGAGGGAAAACCCGCTTGATTTATCACCTTCCGCCACGACTGCTCGCTTAAAGCGCAGTCTTGCCCTGGGTCTCGACGGGGAGGAGGAACATGAGGAGACCCGAGAAGAGGTAGAGCGCGGCTGAGGCGTAGACGGGTCCGTTGGGCGACTTGTTGGCGTCCGAGTAGATGGCGATGATGGGCGCCATGAGACCGAAGATACGCATGGCAGCGGCACAAAGAGCGTCACCGGTTCCACGGACGGGCGTAGGGAAGAGCTCGGGAGCGTAGCCGAACATGACTCCGTACATGGCGTTCTGGAAGAAGGCGGCGATCGAAGTAAGAGCGTCGACGGTAGGGTTGTTCTTGGCGGCAGTCAGGCCGAAGAGGAAGATGCCGGAGCCGAGGGTGAAGGCGGCCATGGCCATCTTGCGTCCGAAGCGAGAAACAGTGACGAGGAAAGCGGCGAGCATCGAGCCGGGAACACCGCACGCAGCCTGGTAGGTGTAAGACTTGAACGAGTCGTCGACAGAGGGCGAGGCACCGGCGATCTCGGCCTGCCTCTGGCGGAGGAAGACACCGAGCGACTGGTTGAAGAGAGGGTAGGCGAGACCGATGATGCCGTAGATAAGGACAATGAGCGTGGTAGAGAAGGCGATGCGCTTGGTCTTGAAGAGCGTCTTCATCTGCGTGCCCTGGCTGACGGACATCTTGAGCAGCTGCCAGTTTGTGTAACCCTTGACAATCTCGCCCTTAGCCTTGGCCTCCTCGGAGATGTAGGGGGCAGCGGCACGGTCGAGGTCCTCGACGGTGAGGTTGATGACCTTGCCGTTGCGCTTGGCGACCTTGTGGACAACGGCAACGGCCTTCTCGTCGCTTCCCTTGGAGCACAGGTACTTGGGCGACTCGTAGACGGGGAGGACGAAGAAACGGAGACCCCAGAGGAAAAGCATCATGGCACCGAGGGTGAAGTAGGTGTAGCGCCAGCCGTTGTTCTCCTCGCGCGAGCAGAAGCCGATAATGTTGCCCTCAGCATCACGCTTGTAGTCGGTACAGTTGGCGCTGTACTTTGCCACAAACGCCCACGAGATAAGAGATGCCACAACCTGGCCAACAGCCCACCACATCGACAGCAACGTCAGCACCCACTGATGCGAGCCCGGCAAGAACTCGAGGTACATAGTGCCATCAACAGGAAGATTGCCTCCTACTCCAAAGCCCATAAACGCAATGAAGCAGCAAAGAGCGACGAAGTTGGGGGCACCACCTGCCACAACACCCCACATGCCACCGATGAAAAGAGTGGTGTTCCAGGCGAGTTTTCGACTGTTTTGCGTCAGCGCCACGCCCACATACCGCACGCTGTGGTAGCAGGCTGTAACAGCATGCTTTGATAGCATGCTGTGATAGCATACCCGCGCACATGACCACGGCAGACTCACCCGATCAGGTCACACGAGGCACCCCAGAAAGAAGCACCGACGATGAGACCGGCGTAAAGCGCCAGGGTCGCAAACTTGACGTGGATGGGGTCGATGAACTCGTAGCCGATCCAAGGCATGAGGATTGCAACCGCCTGGAGCCCTGTTCGGGTGTCAGCTCACTATTCGCTGTTCGTGCTGTGAAGTCTCGGTAGCGACGCATGCCACGCGATCGTGCGGCGGATGCCACCGAGCGGTCCCAGCTCTGCATGTGGGATGTCCTCGAGAGACCAGGAACCGAGGAATACAGAGGCAGTGGGGCGATACGCGGGTCCTGTTGGCATGTGGCCTGGATGGAGACTGCGGCCGGGGATCGCAGAGAGTGATAACCGAGGTGTGATTACTGCCACCTGACATTGACCACATGCTGCGGCTCACGGCTCCGTTTATTGCGATACCCCACATACCCCACATATCGCTCGCAATTGCGCACAGCCAAGGAGCCAGTGGCAGTCGGCGTATCGCGCACACGACGCAACAAACATGCTCCTTCGCAGTGGAGCACAGCTGGACAGCCAGCTGGCCGGCATCAAAATACTCACAAATGTTGTCCGCGAACCAGCCGAAGCCTCCAGAGAAGAACAGTTCCCACTGATAGCGGCCCATGCCGATCTCAGCGAGCGAGCGGTTGAGCACCTGCACCTTGGCGTAGAAGGCGGGGTCGATACCCTCCTCCTGGGCAGCGAGCGTGATGTCGCTGTTCAGCGACTCGGTGTCGGCGGTACCGGCAGCCTTCGCCTTGAGCGAGCTTGGCGGAGAGCTGGTACGGCGGAAGTCCTCCTGCTGAGCATTCGCAGCGGGGCTGACAGCCGCGTCCATGGGTCCCATGTTGTTCTTGAGGCCGTAGTCCTTCTCAGTCATGCCGGCCATGTTGCTCGTTGTTATCCGCGGGGGTCAAGGGCGCACAGTGGAGACAGGGGCGAAGGGGGGATAAGATAGTGTAGAGGAAAGGTCGGGGGATGTTTGGCGTGACTCTACCACTCTATCTATATGAGAAGATATGAGCGACAGAGAAAGGAAAAGCTCGACGGGGTCTCCGGAGCGACCTCGAGTTTTTATCAACTGCTTGCCCGGCTGGTGGTACGCTGACTGCCCGGGGGCGCGCATCGCATCGCATCGCTTCACACCACAGCGCTCTCGCTCTCGCAAGAAAAGGCTCATGATGCTTGGCCATCTTAGGCTGACCCGGCGGAGCCAGGAGCTCCTGAGGAGCAAGGCGCCAGGCATGCAGGCTTGAGCGCCCGAGACCTGCTGCAGGGAACAGGAGCAGCAGGAGAGCGACCAGCAGGCTGGACAGGCCACAGCCGCTAAGGAGCCTTGGGAGCACTAAGAGCACAGCAGGGCTCGAGACGAAACAGTGTCCACGGTGGAAACGCTCGACGGCCGCGACAGGGTGGGAGAGGGGCCGGCTGGCGGGGCTGAGGAGTGGGAGCAGGAGCCGCAGAGTCAGCACAGCGGTCACGGCGGCCTAGGGCGGGCAGGACGGGGGTGCCGGGAGCAATGTCAACGGGGCTACGGGGTGGGACGGAGGCATGGGAGCAGAGGGCTGACGGAGCATCTGCGGGTCAATGGACGCGGCAGCGGCAGCGGCCGGCGGTGGACGGTCGCTTTGAGCTTAGCTTATGCGTGGTCAGAGAGTCGAATGATAGTGAATAGCGAGGTCACCAGTCCTCGGACGCTGCGCCCTGATAGTGGGGAGCCGCTAGGCCAGGGACCCGGGGGTAACATGAGGGCACGGCGGACACGAGGCTGGGGTATGAGGAGTGAGGCTGAGGGCGGCTGAGGAGAGCATGGGCTTGGGCAATCAGACAAGCACACACACACACACACACACACTGACACTGGGCGCCCGACACGTCAGTTACCCAACTTGTCCCAGTGATTTCCCTACCCCTGGCCAAGTTTGATCAAGCATCAGACCCTGGACCCTTTGTCAGAGGAAGCGCCCCTTGGCCTCTCCTGAACCATCTCACTGGATAAAGTTCCATCTCTGATATGTCGTCAGTGGCGCGCGCCGATTGCCCTTTCAGGCAGCAGACCCAAGACCAGCCTCAGGGCAGGCGGGGGCGTCCACCGAGATAATTGCGACAGCACCCTGAACTGATAACCCCCATCCCATATAGCCGCACGTGACCCACACCTCGCGCCAAGCGACCGTGCCACCGAGATTAACCTCCATTGTCCACCGCCTGCCCCCTAGTCCCTTGGGTGCGCCACACCACACGCCGCCTCTCATCAGCCCTGCTCGCTCGTCCTTCCCTCCTTCCTTTCTTTCCCAAGTCCTTCTTATTGAATCCCGCAATGGGGCGTGCCCGATAGTCGCACAACATCACTGCAAGGATCTGCCGCATGATCCTCTTCACATTGACCCACAGTAGTAGTGCACTCTGCAGTCCATCCGTTCGCTTGCAAGCGTCGCTACGTGATGCACCGTTGCGTCGCTAATTGACACAGGATTGCTCCGGGGGGGGCGTCGCACTCCGGTCCGCTCCGCTACAGCCGCCGACGATGCCGTTCTGTCTCCCTCTGTCATCGCTCCAAATTGACCGATTCATGCATTACGATGGAGTAGTACAGTGGATATATGGATCAGCAGCAAACATCGTCCCTACGTCTTCTGACGAGCGTCATGGAGGCTGACGAGCGATTTGTGGCTCGACGAGCAACTACGTCGTTCAAAATTTTCCAAAATTATTGAGCACCACGCACAGTGCACAGATGGCCCCCGCGCATTCCCCACGGCGCACGACTGGCGCACCGCCGTCCCCGGGGCGACCCTCAGAGGCTCAGCTCAATGGAAAAGCAGGAGGAGCCGACGAGGAGGAGGAATCACAGCGCTCGGAAGGTCCGGACACGAAAAGCGACAGCTGTCTCTACCTACGGGCGCCGTGAGCTGTTCCAGGGCGAAGGCGGTGTATGCGCGTCGCTAACTATGCGCCGGCGCCGGCGCCGTCACCCTGATATCTCTTGGCCGCTGCTGCTGCCGCGCATCGGACGCGCCGCACGGCTGTTCCATTCCTATCCTGATGCGTCGCCGTAGCTGTTGTGCCGCCCGTCGCTCCGTTGTCCTCGTCGTTCGGTAGACTAGACGCGGCGGCTTACGTGTGACTGTGACTGCGACTGTGACTGTGACGGGCGTCGTGCGTGGGCTTTGTGTGCGGGCACACGCTGCCGCGGTATGTCACCTGCTGCTTGTCGCATGTAGCGGCGCCCGATCTGCGTCGCTGGGCGTGCATCAGGCTCATACAGATCGACGATCAACGGGCTGCGGTTTCGCGGGCTTTACCTGCGGCGTGCGGGCTCTATTGACGGGGGTGCTTCGGCCGGGCAGCGGCACGCGGCAGACGAGGTGATCTGCTCAAGCGATCTCACGAGCGGGAGCAAATCTGAGACTGACGCGCGCCAGCTGGCACTGCCAAGTCAGGGTCTCCGTGCGCGCTTTTTGCCACGCGCTCATTGGTCCCTTGCTTCTCACTCAAAGAACAGGGCGCCGCTTGCGGCGACGGACACGGCGACGCCACCTGCGGGCACACCGGCACACCCTGCCGGCCGTCCACCGGTCTTCGGCCCTTCGGCTCTCCGGCCCTCCGCTACGCCCTGCCCACGCCCATACGGTGAGCAAAACTCTTTGCCCGCTTTACATTGGCCGGCCTGCCGCCTGATCGTCTGGAATACAATCGATGGGACCCAGGATCTCAAGCCCTTTGGAATCTGCAATAGTGTAATCGTACCCATTGCGCCGGAACCCGAGCAAGATGCACCCTGGCCCACTCGACCCTCACCGCCAGGCACACGGTTCCAGCGTCCGAGGCACGGCGGTCTCGGGTCTCACCACTCGGGCTGAGCGTCTGAGACGGCGGGCGTCCGCTTGGGCGGTAGGCGTGAGCTTGGCAGTGCGGAAGCACCGACACATGAACAGCGTGAGCAGCGGGCAGGTAGAAAACTCCGAGAAAAGTCGCTGGCATGCAAGATCCGGCGTCGCTCTACCATCCCCCATAAGCTTGGCCACGCTCGTGCGTCGACGTATGCGCATGCGTATATGCGCCATGCCGTGCGCGCCGTGCGGCAGTACAGCTTGCACGCCACGGCGCCACGCCCGTTCGCTCCGGCTCGCTCCTCCCGAGGTCGCCTCAGACCCCGGGACCGAGTGCCGATGTCCGCAGCACCCCAGATCTGCCACCGCTCGTTGCGGCTCGTCTGTTGGGCTCACAGCTACAGCACAGGCGTGCACTTAGCACTGCTTAGCGAACGCACGCCCCGTCACCCGCAAGGCGCGCCAAGGCCAGCTTGCGAGATGGGAAGCTTATCCCGGATCCGGGTCCTGAAAGGACGTCCAGCGGTTTCCGGAGTTATTCCGCAGCCCGAGTCAAGGACACACCGCAGGTGGATGCCCTCCTTTCGAGCTCTTTGGCGGGCTCGGCGTACGCCGTGAGCTCCTCTGGCACCTGCGGCGTTTGCCCCCGTCTTCAGGCTCATCCACTGTACGCTGTACGTACAAGTCGTAAACTTGAATGAGCATGGCTGTAAGCTTCAATGTCGGCGTAACGTAAGCACATGGTACCTCGCTTTCGAGAGCTTGTGCCTTCTGTGCCTCAGCCTACTCACCGCCGTACCTCATGGCATCAGCGTTCATGGGATCAACTGACGCTTTCATCTCGGCGATACTGATTGATCTGCAACGCCCTCTCATTCGTTCTTGCCGGCTCGGCGTGGGCCTGGCCCAACGACTTAGCCAGAGATCTGGCTAGCGGCGACGGCGCACAGTCTTGGCAAGCCCGCGGAACATTAGCGCATGTGGTGAGTCAGGCCGGTCATGCAAGACAAGGACATTAACAGGACCTGATCTCCGTCCCAGCGAGGGCCTGGCCCGCTGCCCGGGCACCATGTGTGCACATGACGCCGAGGGGACGGCGGGCAGCTGACCACCAACTGATAGACTGGCCAATGATCGGCGCTTTCTTGCTCACATCAGCATCCGGCTAAGGCCAGCCCGCTGACCAGACCGACGCACGGCGCTGTGGGGTTCTCGATGATTGACTAAAACGAGGCAGGGCCAGAAGCGAGCCAGAAGCTCTCCGCAAGCGATGTCTAGCTCGAGCTGGGACAAGCACCTGCATAGCCGTATCCGCGCATTTGCGCACTAGTCTGCACCGCACGTTCAAAGGAGCCGGAGTAAGCCAACGATACCATTCGCCTGGCGCTGGGCGGTGGAGCACAGAAATGGAGCAACCTTGTCAATGACCAGGAACAGCCTGACATTATGTGAGCCACTCAGCCTTCATTACCCTTCAGCGCCGCTGTCGTCACTACCCGGCGCAACTGCATTCCAGATACCCGCCCGTCTTCGTCATCCTCGCCAAGACTTCTACTGAGTCGACTCAAAGTCATGTCGATCTTCCTCGCAGCACGGTGCACGTGCGGTGACCTCAGAATCCGATCTCATCTGTAACAATCAGCCAAGGCAGATTTCGGCTAGCCCGAAGCCGCGACACCGCAATGTGCAGGCACAGAAGGCACAGATGTAACGCTGTGTTTCGTCGTTGGTCGTCAACCGCCGGGCTCTGTTTTGTGTTTTGGAAAGTCCTGACCGAACCTGACCAGTGACCAACTGATACCGGTCTGGAACCTCAGAACCAACACAGGATACAGCTTTGGCACGGGGAGTATTAGGGCACTGCTCACATGCAGTTCAAGGTTTCGCCTGGCACCGCAGCAACCACCTTTATTTATCATGTACGCACGTCTTTCACCAGGCACGATACCAAGGTACAAATTACGCGCTTGTCAACTTTGGCACGTCACTGGGATGCGTTCTGGGTCCGTTGTTGTGTCCGTTATTTGGAACCTCGAATCGCATCGCTCTGGTGCGCACGGGCTGTTACGAGGGGTCTCTGACGTAGCGCCGCCGATAGGGGGCATGTGCTTGGTGCGTCTGGGGTGCAGAGAGTGATCCTGCTGCAGTCACCTCTGCAAGGGTTAGCGTTGACACCGGTCGGCCATCCGTACTCCAACTTGTACCACACGGCTGGAACACATGACTACCCAGAGGCTTAAACCCCCATGTCAAGTTGGGCTCCATTGACTGAACCTGTTGAGGCAGGTCGTAAAGGTTTCGTCACAATACGGCCCCTAAACTCCTATGCTTGACCCCAAGAAGGCCCCGAGATCCCGGACCGAGAAATCTGACGCCGAGTGGTGGCAGGAGAGACTGATCAAAGTAGAGAGGCGGCCGTGGCGGCATCCTGACGTGTGACTGACACCACTGTGGCTGGACCAAGATCGACGATGGAGCTCGGTGGAGCGGTGAACGTCGTTTCGGGGCAAGTGTGGTCCGATCCGAAGTCAGTCACCGAACGCTATCTGTTTGTGGATGGTTACGATGTGTGATGCAACCGGCTGCACGCCGAGTCTGCCTCCGAATGTGTCTCGGACTTCCGTGAAGCGGCCGACTCGGTGATCAACAAACGGTAGTATCCGCTTTCCGTTCGCATGAATCATCAACTCACAGTAGCAGCGATCATTCTGCAGCCTTTGCTAGATGTACCAAGGCTCTGGAACTGTATTTGCGCCTCGGATCCATTCATGCTTATCGACGCCGATACAGAAGATGACGGGCCGAAACGAACGGCGCCACATGTTCATGTGAACCGACTGAACAGACATTGCGTCATCTGCCTTCCTCACTCCAACACGGCGCTGAGTATCGCGCTTTGGGGGTCTGCCAGCCCTCGTCTGAGCGCGGTTAGTCACGAATTTGCACATGTGGATGGACATGTGAGCGCAGACGTGAGACTTTGTCTGAGTGACGGTGTGGTTAAATCGCGCCAAGTGAATCCCAGCTGACGGGCGCCCGTGGCACATCAGCGCCTCTGAGTGATTATGAAACTGCCACAGAACACAGTGATCAGCACCCCGCTCTCAACGCTCGTCATGACGGACGGACATCTTAGAGCGCTCTTGCGGTTGCAGTTCAGTTGCACATCTGCTGGAGCAAGTTCCCCTTCAGCTCCTCTGTCGGCAAGGGGTTGTGCCGTACCACTTGGGCAACTGGTTTAGGGTTTTCGAATGAGTCCGAACCGGTGACTCGTGAGATGTTTGGCACAATGTTAGTCTGAGTCCGAAAGTGATGTTTTGTGACATCTTGTGACATGTTAGGAACATCGATCGACGGCGGGCCGGTGCGGCGTTGCCCAGCTGGGCACTCCGAGGGACGAACTGGCACCGGAGCGGCGAACGGTCGGCAACCTTCGGCATGCTTCGGCACATTCGGTCCCTGCGCCACCCTCTCGGTGATCCTCCTCCGGTTCTCCTTGCGAGAGGTTCAAGTGGCCCCACAAGGGCACGTCACGCTTGCTTTCGAGACTCACCCGGGCCGGAAGTTAGGGACCGAGCCGGCCCGAGATGAAACAGAAGGTCGCGTACCGTACATGTGATGATGAGACTGGTACTCGATGACGAGCTTTATCTTATCTCTTCGTCGATTGCATGGTGCCATACCAGGTCGACCACACTCTTGCCTCCTCGGTACCACCTGTCCTAGTCAATCGTCTTGTATCACCTACAGATGGTGGGGTGTGGGTTCATGTTGAATACTGCCGTGAAAGAACAGATATACAAAAGCTCACGATAAACGTGCTGACTCTCGTTGTGTCCATATTGTCGAGCTGGTGACACCCCTTTACACCTTTGTTCCCCCAACAAGCATTTTCCACCTCCGACTGCTTCTTCAGTGCAGCGTCATACGAGGACTAGCATGCGACTCGTCCTGCGAGGTGGACCTGCAGACAGCGACGGCTGGAACTCGAGCGTGGCGGGCAATATTTTTGCGCTTGGCGGGATGCTCTCTGTCGAATGGGGTGACGAGAGCTGGACTCGAGGCCGAGAGCGACGGCGTGCTTACGCAAGGGGATCCTCAACGCTGTAGACTAGAGTATACATTCGATGAGGAGATGCGGAACAGAAGTGGCTACTCAAATACGGATATCCTGTCGAACACACCAGGTGTACCGACGCGGGAGACTCTCGGAATATTGCCACGCCTCGACACGACAATTACGTGAAGAGCACTTTGCGCGCTCCCGTCTCAGACCAATCGATTCAACGAGGTAGCAGGCGATGGAGAGAAGCTCACACTCGCCAGGTCTGGACCCAGTCAGTCGCGAGTCAGTCGTCGAGGCTGACAGCGATTGTGGACCCTCCAGTATTCAACAGACTACTGGCATATGTACAGTGGATGCCGAGAGGACGACTGCAATACTGCCTGGCGTCTTCATCCCTGATGACTCAACACAACTCCCCCACCCTCGCATGCTGACATAGTTCGCTCATATTTTGATATAGACAAGCACAGATCAATACAGATCAATGGTGTCCGGTCGCTCACAGAAAGACGTCCAGCTTCATATCCCTGTTGCCAAACGATGTCAGCACTGACCCGAGCGTGGCAGACAATGTGCCGTTGGTAGCAGGCCCGTCATACGACAGCGTTCCGCTTAACAATTGTGGCTGTCCCCAGTCGCACACCGCCTCTGCTTGTGTGCACTTGTGGAATGGCCGCTGCTTGCCATCTGTGGCGGAAGAAAGTGGCACGTCGGTCGTGGATGCGAAGCCCTGGAGCTCGATTGTGGGCACGTTGTCCCGTTTCGTCTCGGACACGCCATCGATCTCATCAAACGCGCGTTCGCGCGTGTCCTTACTGCTGTTGTCCTGGATGGTCGTTGGCACGTCGCCGAGGCGGACCGCCTCCTGGATGCCCTCGATGAGCTCCATGCGGTTCTTCTTCTTGTAACCGGCCCTGTACGGACTGAGCCCATAGCGCTCGGTGAGGATAACGAGCTCCGGGCGCTTGAGGCTCTCCAGCTCATCGTCGTCGAGAGGGAGAGCAACGGTGTGATAGCTCTCCCGACGGCGACCCTCGACGAGCAGAGACTTGGCGGGCGGCGCCATGATTAGAAGTTTGAGTACACCTTGAGGACGGCGCGGTTTCATTCCCGGGTTGACATAGCCGGCGATGGCGAGGTCATGGTCGTTGACCAGATGGTCGGCAAGTTCAGAGGGCTTGACCTCGGCCAGTGCGCAGCCGAGGAACGGGCACGACATGTTCTTGTCGTTGACATGCGCGTCAACGATATGGGCCGAGATGTGCTTCGCCTGATTGCCGTTGTTCGGGAACGACTGCAGCCGCGACTCAGGCTCCTCGTCGACGTCGACCACATGGAAGGGACAAAGCCGCGTGCCACGCCCGGAGCGGTATGAGCGGGCGAAAGCGTCGCTTCTCATCGACTCGACTGCATCGGCGACGTGAGACGCGTAATGAGCGCGAACATGTCGCGCTCCCACCACCCAGGTAGTGCAGGTCGAGCAGAATCTCACAGTGCTTGGTGTGGTCGGCGACTCAGTGCAGATCAGACCGTGTACGGCCTCGAGGTGGTACTTGAAGTCGTCTTGGAATCGATAGGCACACGCCTCGCCGTCGACATTGTGGAATCCGCACACGACCGACCTGGAGTGACTTTCGTGGAGGTGGACGGCGAGGTCGTTGATGCTGGGCGCCTCGTGCGCGCACTTCGGCCACCGGTAACTGGTCGACGCCGCATTGCCGCCATGCAGCGCGTTCGCCGCCGCCGCGAACATCTGCTCGCCAAGGTCGCGCTTGACGCACGCATGCACGTGCCCTTGCTGCCGGCGCAATGGTGGAGTCGCTCCGTTGAGATCGGGGAAGAGCTGGTCGGAGGAGAGGCCGCACACGGGGCACGCGTCGTTGTCATCCATTGCTCGCCTGGATGGTGCTCGGCGTTGCCCACGAAGCGATGCGAAGTGAAGCGCATGAGGTCAACGAGGCCACCGGGCTTCAAAGTCACCTCGCCATGGGTCGCGCTGGCCAGAAGCTCGAGATCGGTCTGCACGGCCAGCTCGGCCGGATCCCACCCGCCGCAGCGTGGAGAGCCTTGACGGCAGCGTTGACGATATGCGCATCGAGCAGCTCCTCGTCGTCCTGGTGACCGGGCACCTCCTCGCGCTTCTCCTCCGCCGTGGCGGCCCGCTCCATAAATGCCTCGAAGCTGGCGGCCTGTGCCTGCGAGTCGGCATCGGCATCGGCATCGGCGTCGGCGTCGCTGTAGTCGGGCGCGTTCTCCATGGCGTCTTTGAGGATGGCCGTGGTCTTGGACTCAATGTACGCCGCGACCTCCTCCTTCAGCTTGGCGCGCATCAATGGCTCGCGGTGGGCTCGACGCTGACGGTATACTCTGTTGTAGTCGTCGACAAGCGGCGATCCCTGCTTCGTAGCCTCGGTGATGGTGCCGTGGGCGGAAATGATCTTGTCCTTGATGTGCTGAAGCTCGGCGACGATCTCGCGCATGCCCAGAATCGAGATGGACGTGGGCGCATCTTCCTCCCATGACAGGCCACGAACAGCGATGGCGGCGTCGCTGAGACGCTCAGTCCCCTGAATCATCGAAGGTAGATCAAGGCGTGTATTGCGACTCTGATACGCCCGCTCTTGGACACGCGACCCAGAGTTGTGTCCTGCAGCGGCGAGGCGGTCGCTCTCCGTCACGTCGACAGAATTCATGGTGTCCACCGCGAGTCGTTGAAAGGTAAAGAAAGACACAGGGTCGACACAACCAATGTGTTTGCCGACTTTCTTGAGGAACCACAGCGCTGAGTCGTAGGGCTGAGCCAGAACTGGGTCGACGACCCATTCATCGCCACGCTTGACGACCTTGCGGCTGATGCACGTTTCCCTCTTGGCAGCGTTCATGGGCAGGAGCATGCGCTTCCGGTGCCCCCTGCCAATGACCGAGGGAGGGATGGCCAACAGCGCGTCGAGGCTAGAGACATTCGAGAGGACGTTGTCCTCGAGGGCAAGAGCGACGAGGGGCAGGATGGGCTCGGACGCTGGCTTGACACCGACTCGGCGCAGCGTGACCTTCTTGAACTCCGCCTTCTTCTTACGCTTTCCCTTGAGCAGGTTCAGCGCGACGACCGATGGTAGGTCCACGGTTCCGTCTTCGAGCACGACGAGGTAGAACTTGACGTCCTGCGCCAGTCAGCTGCATGCTCTCGAAGAACAACAAAACGATGCAAATGTACTCACCTTCCACTTCAGCGCTTCATTGTCAATCTCGTACCCGGCAGAACAAATGTCCTCACCGGGACGACAGACCGCGTATGTGACCAGCAGCAAGAGGAAACAGTACTGCGTGCGCTGCTTGTCAGTCACGGCTACACCTCGCGCATCGATCGCGACTACTTACCAGACGGGGGTGCCGGAACGGGATGCTGAGCTCGTAGGCTCCCGCGAGGAAGGCACAGAGGTCACCAGCGTCGGCCGTCAACTTCGTCCTCATCTCCGTGTGCAGGTCGTACTGCTCGACGAGCTCCGATTTGACATAGTTGACCACCTCCTTGGTGACCTCCTTGTCGATGCCGTTGCCGGTGATCCAACGGTAGCCGGCAAACGTGCGGCCGACGTCCTTGAGAACGCCAAAGAGCTGGAGCGTTCCCTTGACGAGCGCGTTGGCGCCGGCGTTCCGTAGACGATACTCCAGCCTCCAGACCGTGAATTCCTTCTAGGAATCCTGGTCGATGGGCTGACCCTTCAGGCGCAAGTACTGGTCCGCGTCGCCGCGGTCGCCACCGGCCTTGGTGACGAGGAAGGCTTCAAGAAAGTTCATCGTGACATCATGCTGCCGCTGTGTCGTACGAGACAACGGCGCATTATGTTGCGAACCTTGAAGAACTGCGGCCTGGCCGGCGACATATCCGGTGTCGAGGCCGCATGCGCGCGCGGGAGTCGCACCGAGAGTAGGAATGATGGCGAAGGCGAGGTCGCGATGTGAGTGGAGCAGGATGCGAGACTGTATGAGTATCGCTCGCCTCCAGCGCGGCGGCAGGTTAAGCTTAGCGCCACGGGGACCGAGAAACCTGCTTCGCATCTTCTGCATTGCGATCCGGTGCTGTGGCTCAGCGGCGGAGCGATGGAATCTTGGCTGCCTTCAGTACCCGTAGGCATCGGCGATCAGAAAGCGAAGCATGAAAAGCCCATTCTGTTGAAGCAGCCATCTCCGCCAGCGATGCTGCGTAGACGCCGCAGAAACGTGTCACCTGCCCGGCAAGGATGGGAGGGGTTCTGTGGTAAGATATATAAGGAGGTATCAGTTGAGTTCCGGGATGAATCAACGGCGCCATACCGCGCTTTGAATACAGTATGTCGGTTGGCGAAAGCATTCGGATGCGCTGTTCAGACGCTGGCGGCTGATGTTACTGCTGTGGTCCTTTCTGTTAAGAGAGGAAGGAGCGGGGAAGGGAGGAAGACAGGGAAGATGAATAAGAGTTGAGAAGTAGGGAAGGAAGGAAGACAGTCGCGCAGTATCGATGGCGTCGGGGGCGTTCGGCAATAAGTAAGAGGCAGAGATGCACGTGGCCTTCCAAGACAATGAGAGTGTATGCCATTGCGGCTGTGGTGAGACAGACGATCACCGCTGATCACAGAAGGTTAGGCGGTGATAGCGCGATATGCCGGCAGACAGCATAGGGATGGGCTTGATGGAAACGAGACTGTCTTCGCTGGACGATCACACAGTTAGTCGGACTCCATTGCGCAGGACTGAAAGTATGAGTTCCTGACGTCAGTCAACCTAGTCAGTCAATCCGATTAGCTATTACGTCTATACATCGAGCCCCTAAAATACCCTCTAGCCTTCTACGACAGGCTGGCGCCGACGAACGACTTGGCCTTGCAGACGCCATCCTTGGTGCGAATCTTGTGAACCGACTTGGTCTCGGGGTTGATCCAGGCGGCGTCGCGGTTCTCGAGAGTGATGAAGCCGGGCTGGATCGTCTCGAAGACCTTCTTCTTGGGGTTGAGCTGAGGTTCCGGGGTAGCGTTCTCGAACTCCTCGCCCTCAAAGTAGACACGGTCACCAGCCTTGGCGCCCTCAGGCGGCAGGACGAACTCAACACCACCATCCTTGCCCTCCGGAGAGGAGGCACAGAGAAGCATGGCGTACGACTTGACTCCACGCATCGTCACCGGCTTCAGGTTGCAGACCGTGATAATGGTGGCGCCACGGATCTCGTCCTCGGTCATGTACTTGACAAGACCGGAGCAGACCGTGCGGGGCTCGGCCTCTCCGACGTCGATCGACTCGACGTAAAGGGAGTCGGCATCGGGGTGACGCTTGACGTCGAGGACCTTGCCGACACGCAGGTCGATCATGGACGGGAGGGGAACGAAGGGAGCAGCGGGGGCAGCAGGCTGCTTCGGCGCCTTCTCCTTCTTCTGCTTCTTCTCGGTCTTCGCTCCCTCGGGGGCACCAGCAGCAGCGGCGGCAGCTCCGTCCTTCTTCTCCTTCTTGTCCTTCTTACCCTCCTTGCCCTCCTTGGCGGCTCCGTCGGCGGCAGCCTTGTCCTTCTTCTCCTTCTTCTGCTTGGGGGCAGGGGCGGCGCGGGGCGGCGCGGGGAGCGAAGAGACGTCAACGTCGACCGGCGGGAACGAGTTGGGGAGCTCCTTCTGGGCGGCCTTGACACCAGAAAGGTCCTGAATGTGCAGGAAGTAGCGGAGGACAGCGGGGACCTCGGGGAACGACGAGGCGGGGGCGGAAGAGACGGCAGGGTGGAGGCGAGCGTACAAGTTCACGTCGGCGGTCGTCGGGAGGTTGCCAACAAGGTAGGTGATAGGAGTGAGCTTCTCGTTGACAGCCTGTGAGGTTAGTTGAACTCATGCGATCACCTCACCTTGAGGTCCGAAGCGATCTTCTCGAACTCGGCGTTGGCCTTAGTGATAGCGGCCTGGTCCTTCTCGGAACCGGCGAGAACGGGGTCGGCCTTGACGGCGGCGGAAACAAACTGGGCGACGTCCGACATAGCGCGCAGGAACGGAATGCGTGGAGTTGCAAGTCGGAAGTTCGAGAGTGTGGGTCGTAGAGCAAGTAGGCGCATGCACCTTTTTGTTGATGTCTCGGTCAACTCGGTGCGCGGTCAGTGATCTTTCCACATCTGAAATGTCATGGCGGTCGCGGGACCAAATGACGTGGGGATAAAAATTAGAAGCAGCCTGTGTATCAGTAAGAGCTTTCGACGGGCAGGTGGCAAGGACGTTTTCGCCGCGTCTCGTCGATTGTGCGCTGGAGACGCTCCATTCTCTCGACCACAACACAAAACCAGACAACGCACGACCATGTCTGGACAGCCCCCCTTCAACCCGGGAGCTTTCGAGTTCCGCCCCGGCCAGACCTTCGTCCCCCGCGGTCAGCAGCAGCAGCAGGGCCAGGGCCAGCCCGGCCAGCAGCAGCCCTACGACCCGTACGCGCAGTACGGACAGCAGTACGGCGGATACCAGGGATACCCCCAGCAAGGCGGCTACGGCGGATACCCCCAGCAGGGCTACGGCGGCTACCCTCACCAGCAGCCTCCGCACCAGCAGCAGCCCCAGACTCGCGCGTACGAGCCTGCTCAGCGTAATGTGCAGGGATTCCAGCCTCCCTCGTTCGGCAACCCCGGCAAGCCCGTCTCTCTGTCTATCGGCGGCGGCGGCGCCCCCAAGGCCGCTCCCTCTCTGAACATTGGCGGTGGTGCCCCCAAGGCTGCCCCTTCGCTCAACATCGGCGGTGGAAAGCCCAAGGCGGCTCCCTCATTGAGCATTGGCGGTGACAAGCCCAAGGCTGCCCCGTCGCTCTCGATCGGCGGTGACAAGCCCAAGGCCGCCCCCTCGCTCAGCATTGGTGGAGACAAGCCCAAGGCTGCTCCCTCGCTCTCGATCGGTGGCGACAAGCCGAAGGCCGCCCCTTCGCTTTCGATCGGCGGCGCGAAGAAGGAGGAGCCTAAGAAGAAGGAGGAGCCCAAGAAGGAGGAGGCGAAGAAGGACGAGCCCAAGAAGGAGGAGGTTAAGAAGGACGAGCCCAAGGCCGCTGAGGCCCCCAAGGCTGCCCCGGCTGTGGCTGCGGCCGCTGCTTCTGAGCCTTCTTCCGCCAAGGCCTCCGGCACTTCGACTCCGACCAACTTCTCAAAGGTCTCGGCGAAGAACGACGCCGACACTGTCTTCCAGGACCAGCAGGCTGCCGGTGCTGACGCCCTTCGTGACCTCTACGGTGGTACTGAGATGGAGGACCCCAACCTCAAGACTCACCTCAACATCATCTTCACGGGACACGTCGACGCCGGAAAGTCGACCATGGGCGGTCAGCTCATGTACCTGTGCGGTGCTGTCGACAAGCGTACGATGGAGAAGTACGAGCAAGAGGCCAAGGCCGCTGGCCGCGAGACCTGGTATCTCTCGTGGGCTCTCGACCAGAACAAGGAGGAGCGTGCTAAGGGCAAGACGATCGAGGTCGGTCGTGCTTACTTCGAGTCTGATGTTCGTCGTTACACCATCCTGGACGCCCCCGGACACAAGACGTTTGTCCCCAACATGATTCAGGGTGCCGCGCAGGCCGATGTCGCCCTTCTCGTCCTTTCCGCCCGTAAGGGAGAGTTCGAGACTGGATTCGAGCGTGACGGCCAGACGCGTGAGCACGCGATGCTGCTGAAGAACAACGGTATCAACAAGCTCATCATTGTCGTCAACAAGATGGACGACCCCACCGTGCAGTGGGACAAGGCGCGTTACGATGAGGTGTGCACCAAGATCACGCCCTTCCTGAAGGCGGTCGGCTTCAATCCCAAGAACGACGTCACCTTCATCCCCGTCTCGGCTCAGCTCGGCCAGAACATGAAGGACAAGGTGGACCCCAAGATTGCTCCGTGGTACGAGGGCCCGTCGCTACTGCAGCACCTCGACAGCATGAAGATCCAGGACCGCGACATCAACGCGCCGTTCATGTTCCCCATCTCGGAGAAGTACAACGAGCTCGGCACGATGGCGATGGGCAAGATCGAGTCCGGCCGCGTCAAGAAGGGTGACACGCTGCTGCTGATGCCGAACAAGATGTCGGTCGAAGTCGCCGCCATCTACACCGAGACGGCCGAGGAGATGGAGATGGCGTTCTGTGGTGACAACGTGCGCCTCCGTCTGCGTGGCGTCACCGACGACGACGTGCAGCCCGGCTACGTCCTCACCTCGCCGCAGCGACCCGTGCACGCTGTCACGGCGTTCAAGGCCGACGTGTCCATCATCGAGACGCCCAACATCATTTCGTCCGGCTACACCTGTGTCCTCCACGTGCACACGGCCGCCGAGGAGGTTACCCTCTCGCAGCTGCTCCACTACTACGACAAGAAGACGAAGCGCAAGTCGCGCCGCCCGCCCCAGTTCGCCAAGCCCGGCATGCTCGTCTCGGCCCTCTTCGTCCTCGAGCAGCCCCTCTGTCTCGAGAAGTGGTCCGACTACAAGCAGCTCGGTCGCTTCTCCCTCCGCTCCTCCGGATCCACCGTCGCCATCGGCAAGGTCACCAAGCTCCTCTCCAAGGACGACCTCCCCGACGTCGGCGGCCTCAGCATCAAGTCGTAAGGCTCTGCGCCTGGGCGTGTCACGGTTAGAGTCTGACGTCGTGTCATATAGTAGTAGTGTCATCTCGATTAGAGGAAAACACTGTATGCAACGAGCATGAATTTAGAGTGCGGGAACCTGCATGCGGTTTAGAGTGGGATGCAGCCTATCAGCATTATATTCCGCCTTGACGCCAATGATTGATGATCTGAGCCTAGAAGGCTTCTCGTGTGCACCACACTACATCTGGTCGCGCTCAACCGAGAAGAGTGAGCGGGCGCTAGCGCAAGGCCATGGAGCCATGGCTGTGCCTGTATTGGTAGTGTAGAGAAAGCTCCAGGAAGTACGAGACTCCGAAAGTCGCTCATTTATTGCAACTGATCCCTTAAGACTCACGATCGTCACATACTCTGCCTAGCCTGATGTTCTGAACGACCATGGCGGAACTTGTCTGGTAGATCAGTCACTTCCGGGCCGAGCTGACGATACGGACCGAGCGCAGTCTTGTTGCACGAGCACGTCGAGAGTTGACCGGGTACGATCCGTTCCGAACCTCTGGAGTGGCAAGGAAGGCGCGACAGTGGCGTCGGCCCGTCTCGCTGTCGTCGAAAGATCGAGTCAGTTCGAGCTGGGCCTGGTCGAGGACCTGAAACCGAAATGAAGTGTCGCTGTGAGCAATGTGATCCACCGTAGGAGAAAGTCAGTTCGAATGTCAGTCGAGAGCGTATGTTCGAGTTACATGTGAAGTGTAGTCAATATGACAGCGCTCTGCGCACTGTGTCCTGCGATCCGATCATCCTGTCGCCAAGAACTGATCGCCACCGGTTACTCGTCCCGGCGCCTACCCATCCGGCCACCTCCGGTTATCATGTCCTGCGCCTCCGAGATCGATACCCGGCGGCAATCGCGCTGATCGGCGACATTGGTAGCGATCGGCGCCGGCTGACGCACTCGACCGATAGCAAGGGGACCGTGCTCAGCGGTGTCAAGGTCCGTTGATGCGATCAGACGATCGACTCCGACGTCAACGGGTAATCCTGCAACTTTGGTCCGATCATTGGAGCTCTTTCAGCGGTGCTTGGGTATAGCTGAAGCTCAGATGCTGTGTAGCATTGAAGTTGAGGGGGACGAAAGCGCACACGGAGAGAGAGCCAGCAATGCGGTATCTGTCTGCGGCAGATGCAGCGAATGAAGACGATGCTTCTAGCGTAAGAAAGCGGGTTGCGTGGCAACAACCGGCGGTGTGAGAAAGAGAAAGCAGGCGCGTCGCATTGCAAAGCGGGGCCGTTGGGGTCGTTATCCGAAGCGTCAGCACGTCCAAACACCTCCTCGTTGCGCAATACGTCTGGTCCAGATGTTAGAAAAACGAGGCAGGCCAGTCTGAATTGCATTCCGGTCTGCTGTCTTCCTCGCATTCCCATCGAGTTGCGCTGGGAAACAGAACAGCTGGCAAGCGATAAGCGCCGCAGCTGTTATGCTTACTGCACAACCGTGAGTGTCGAGAGGGGCACTCGGGGGCCGAAAACGGGGCAACATATCGCAGTGAGGACCCCAGATTGCGTGCGGGGAGAGCACAATTGCGGCTCCTCGTTCCTCGAGACGATGAGCGAATGGCAATCGTGCAGTTGTGTCGTGACGTACAGTGCTTTGACGAGTACGATCAGGCGAAGTGTGTCAGGGCAGGCGAGGACGATCACTTCCGATCTACGACCTGTACGCCTTCCTCGTTCCCAGCTTCCCTCCTATCCTGCCATTCTGCCATGAGCAGTCGCATTCGGCCCTGTAGCGGTAGATCGGGCAGCATTGATAGCCGGGCTGCGACGATCGCCGTGATCGGACGCAGATTAGCACCCGACGTGCCCGACGGATCAGCTCTCAGCCCTAGCAAAAGACCCGTCGTACGCTTAGTACGCAGTCAAGAGCAAAGTGTAGTCGACATTACTCCTCGCAGATCGCGGGAATTATCGCGTGTGCACATGTTGCGTCAGGAAGATTTCCCTTTGCTAATAATTCCTAGTCTGTGCCAAGGTTGAGCTTATTTGGGCTTAGCTCTATGTCGTGCTGGGTGATGCCGAGCACGGACCCACCCACTAAGTGAGAGGTGGATCCGGTTCCGGCGGCAGCCAGCGTGGTCAGCACTAGCGGGTGCCTTGACGGCAGGATCGGGACGATGTGCAGGCACGAAAAAGCACGGAGCACGAAAAAAAGTCCATCGGCACGTTTTCGCTTGAAACGGGGTGCTCACGATCCTCGATACTTACGCATGCACGCAAAGCACTCTCGCACGTTGAATCGTCTGGCCACCTTGAATGCAATGAATGCGTCGAAGGTGAATGCAATGTAGACTTGACTACAGATCGATTGATGCAAGAGCAGCTCGCAGCTCGCTGCGCTCACTGCATGCCGCATCGTGGCACAGACCTCGTCATGCTTGGCAACCACTACGTCGCAGGCACGTTCAACGCAGCACACGCAGTGGCTGGCATGGCTCTTTCTCACGTTCTATCGATCGGCGTGACCCTCCTCCGCCTGGGCGTTCCAGCACCCCTTTGTGCATGTGCCTCGGCGTCGGAGCAACTGTGCATTACACTAGGTACGTCTAATGCAGAGTCCAGGCTCTAACTCCAATCTGTTCTCAGCGTCGGCGCACACTCGATGTACCGCTGAACTTGTCCGCTGACCACTGGGCGCCGGTCGGGCTGTGCTTGGCGCGATCGCCGCGTGTTGAGCACGGGCCGCTCGCACCATCGTCCTTGCTTGCGCCACCGTCGCCACTGTCGCCGCCGGCCTGACGGCCGCCGCCACCGTCGTCGCTGTGCGCACGGTGTGGCGGCGCACTCGAGTGGCGGGTTTGGCGGGGTGGCGGAAGTCCGACCGCCGCTTGCTGAACGATCTCCGCTGGAGATAGTCCGAGGCACACCTGGCACATACTCCGAGGCACAGCTGACGCCGAGACATGCTCTGACGTCGATGAGCTGCGCCTCACTATCACGCCTTGATCTTGGCACGATGATCGATGGATGGCCTTTGTCTTAGTTATGCCACATATCCACCTCTACCCTTTCCCATACACTTCTGTACTCATTACGATGCTATACATGCTAACACGCTAAGTTGACTCGCTCCGCGCTGCGCGCGTCGCTACGCTCGTATATCGCACAGATATGCATTCATTGCTAACTTGCGCTTGCTACAAATTACTAGTTACTGCTGACTATGACGTTACAATCTATCCTACACTTGATACCGTCTTCCTTGCCTTCACTGCGAGCCATGGGCAGCGGTGCAGGCATTTGTCGTGAGAAAGAACAAGGAGAGGCCGGCCGGCTTTGCTTGCCTGATGATGAAATTTCTATGAAATTAAGATTGATCGAGGGTTATGTGATGTGGAATGCTTGAGACACGTTCCTGCGCCCGATGCGCCTCCCGCGCATTCCGGTGTATCCGATATTTTGGGGATGGCGGATGGAATGGAATGGCGGGCGGATCCGTCCGGATTGATAGCGACGGTGTTTCGTTGGCGGTGATGAGGAAGGATAATGTCTCGCGCAACGACTCGACCAGTAATTATTAAACTAATGCCCTATGTGCCCAGGGCCCTAATACTTTCTTGCTGCGATCGTTGGTCTACTTGGATGTTCGGTTGACGTGAAAATGCTGTAGTTCGATGATCGGAATGTCCTTGTTGATGTGGCGTTGCCATGGCATGGCAGTGTTGTGGCCATGGGGTGGCAGTCACGCCGACTTGCTAACGCTGACGCTCACTTGCGAGCGAGCTCGTTCGAAGTCAGACCCAGCTCAAACGTCGTCCGGAAGGACTTCGTGGGCACGATGATCTTGGTCGTCTTCTTGGGCTGAGCGTTGTTCGGCGTGAGTGCGCGGTTGAGGAGCGCGCGGGCAAGGGGCTGGCTCTTGGCCATGCCGCTGGGCGGGTGTGCCGGCGTCAACGGCGTGAAGCGGACGCGGTTACGCTGGGGCAGGGAGAAGGGGCGGCGCTCGCGCTCGGGCTCGGACTCGGTCGAGTCGTTGGAGTCATTCGAGTCGGTGGAAGAGGTCGACGAGGTGGCCTCCTCCTCTTCGTCGTCGTCTGAGGAGATCTCGGAGCGCAGGCTGCTCGAGCGAAGCGGCGAGGTGCGCGAGCGGTCGAGGGGGGAACGGGGCATCGAGCGCGGGCTCGCCGAGAAGGACGAGTTGGGGCCGAGAGTCAGAGCAGTGGGGCGGGCCATGGCGTCGGTAGGCATTACGCTTTGTTTACGGTGTATAGAGTGTTGTCGAGATTAGTTATATAGAGGAGCGACGAGGTGAAGACGATGTTGGGGGTGGTGACCGGTGTGGCGTTTCGAGATGGAGGAGTAATTATAAGTTGAGGGGAGTGGAGGTAGAAACTCGAGACTTGGCGGGGTTCAGATCGCGATTGCGGTGACGGACCGTTGGCGTGGGGCGGCAAGGGGCAAGGCGAGGCGGCAAGCGCGAGCGGGCAGAAGGCAATGGGAACGAGACAAAAGGGCGTCGCGATCGCGTAGTTCTTGCGGTAGCTGTAGCTCTAGGTCGGGTCGGGGTCTAGGTTCCTTGCTCTCAGGTCTCACAACGTGGCTGCGAGAGAGATAGAATTAAGAGAGGGATGTATGGTGTGTGAGATGCTAAGCAGCAGCAGCGGCAGCAGCGAGCCGAGGTGTTAAGCGTCGTCTACGGCCCACGCCGGCAGAGGCAAGAGGTCGCTCAACGAGCCAAGGATAGAAAAACCCAAAGAGAAGGGCCGAATTGTCCACTGGCCAAAGTGATGGGGCAGCAGGATCGTAGGAAAACGCGGGGCCCTGGGCTGGTTCAACTTTGTTGGGGACCGAGGGTGGTGAGTGGACGGCGCTTGGTCTGAAACGGGAGTTACAGCGGGCGGGCCTGGAGCTGGGGGCTGACGTGCTGTGACTGTGGAAGGTGTAAGGGTGTGTGTGTGTGGGAGGCTGCGGCTGTGGGAATAGCACAGACGAGATTATAGAAGATTGTGTAGGAGATGCTGTGGGTGGTGGTGTGAGTGGGAGTAGCTGGTGTAGACTCGGATGGACGATGGTGTAGCTTGGTTGGTACGAGGGACTGGGGACATGACTTCTCTTATCCTGGGTGAGGGATGCGGCGACACGGCCAAAATAACCCGCGCCACCTGCCCGATATGCCGACCTGTCCCTAATGCAGCAATAGCGTAGCAGGTACGCAGGTAGCAGAGTCCTGGAGTCCGGCCCGAGCCAAATCAGGTAACTGGGCCATGGTCCCGGTCATTTGCCAAGCATCAGAGAGAGAGAGAGGGCGTAGGCCCGGGAGCAAATCGGCAGAGTAATTTTGTTGGGGCGGACTGGGGGCTGGAGCTTCATGCAGCGTACAGCGTAGCCATCCATGTCCTGCGTAGTCCTCCCTCCTCGCTCTGACTGCAGCCCCTGTGGTTCATCCCATGCAAAGGCAGGCGACGTGGTCCGGTTGCCCCCGCTGGCCTATTCCTCGTTATGCACTACCAGTGGCCAGGCCTACGCGCGAGCCCTACCGCACAGACACTCAGACACATCCTCGTTCCCCCTTCCTCCCTCATCCGCCGGCGTACGCGGCTCGGCCCACACCAAAACACTGAGTGACAGAGACGCCCTACGCCCTACGCCCTCGACACATTCCGTACCTTAGCTCAGCCTAAATGACACGTGGCCTTGTATTGCTCATCAACAAGGCACGTCTAATCGCCAGAGCATAATCAGCCAGGTCAAGCGAAAACATGCTGCAACAGCGCAACAGGCTCCAGACCTACATGACATCGTTGTTCTATGACTCATTGAATCGCAGCTGACACCGAGATCCACAGAAGCGTCAAGGTGCAAGTGGGGTGTTGGGGCAATGCATCCTGCCTGCATCTTCTGGAGTCTGGAGTCGCAGCTCGCTCGCTAGAGCCAGAACACAGGTAAGCGATGCGATGCGATGCATTTTCGCTTCGCCGCAGGTGTAACGCATGCGGGCAGAACTACAGAGGTGTCAGTGGTCGTGTGCGCGGTACTCCTCAGTCTCAGGCGGCGTCAACACCGACTGACACGCGACACGCAGTGTGAGCCCTGTGCAGCTCAACCAGCCTGCGATCCCGCGAACAGCGCGCCGTGCATGCCGCGCCGTGATCGTGTCCCGCCAGCTGCATGCCGAGCCAGCCGACTGGGCGCACGGCGCACGGTGCAGTGCACAACAATAACAACCAGGGCTGGCAGGGCTCACCGCAGGGCCAACTCTGCAACGCCATTCATCTGTGCCAATCACATCCCCACCAAATCGCTGCCACCCCTGTATTCCACCAACTGCACGCCCTGTCTGCTGCCATATTACCAGTTACCAGTACGCATGCGCCAGGCGGGGGCGCACTGTGGCATGTGGTGACCTTGCTACGTGGTGGGCCGGTATCTGCTATCGGAATCCGAAGCCTCAGGCCGCCTCAATGGCCAGCTGGTGGCCAAGTGGCTGATAAACTATGGGGTGGCCTGGTAGCCTGGTGGGCGCACAAGCCAGCCAATATGTCAGTGCAAGTGCATAGGCATGACCGTTCAGGCTTAATGAACGCGCGAGCGTCCGCGCGTCGCTGCCTCGCCGCCTCGCTGCCCGCTCTCGTTGTCTGAAGCGATCAAGACTAGCGCCCAAGTCCGAGCCACGCCTGCTGCCGCTGTGCCACTAGCGGCCCCGGGCGTTTCGATGCCCCATCACTCCGGTCGAGATCGGCCACCGGACACCGGGGGCCGTCAGCACGTTAGCACCTCTGCATTAGCGATTAGCATGCTTTCCAGCGAAACGAGGAATGGCGGCATGCACCGGCAGCGGCAGCGATTAGCAAGTGTCTGGCCAAAACCTCGTTGAAGCTAATGCATCTCGCTAACAGCTTAGCTGACGATAGATTGCCTAGCGATCCGCAGCGCTGGAAACTGACCGAGGGACCCAGCTAACCCATAGATAGACCAGCCCTTATCCCGATTGATTCCCTTACTCCCCAGACTTTCAGTCCGTGGAACTCAACTCGGTCAGTCACAATCGGTCTCTGATCACCCCGTTGCGGTCTCGCGGCCTTGCAGCTTGCGGCATTGTGGCCTGGCGCTTGCGGGTGTGAATGCAAGCCACTGGGGCAACACTGGGGGCACACTGTGGGGACCTCGATGGAGGCTGAGATGGAGTGACGGTGGTGACAGCGGCGCTGAGCGCATGAGCGCGGTGACAGGAAGGCACTGTAGTGCTCTGGGGAGAATGTGGGGAAGGGCCGTGTCCCTCAAGCGTGCAAGTGTAGCAAACATGGCGAAGCGCGGTGTCAATGTTGCGTGTGTGTTGCGTGTATGCGCCACACTCAAATGAACCCCACGAAATATTTCGATTTCATATTCCTTCGATAGACGCTGCTTGAGAGAAGCGTGGATTGCCATTAGTACCGACTGTGGATTGCCATAAGACTGCCACGCGATTCGAAGCCAGCAGACAGGACGCAGCATGGACGCGAGCGAGGATTGCGGGATTGCGATCCCGGTCGAGATTCCGGCGGCAACGTGCCCACGAAGCAACAATGCCAGGCAGATGTTTTCCGGCGGCATCGCGTAGCGTGTAGCGTACCGTAGCATGCCTCAAAATCGGACACCGGGTACAACTTCGGCATCGGTGTCTTCCTTTCTCATAAAACGGCATGACGTGTCGCTGCAAGCTTTGGGGAATGCGTGTTCCGGGATTGCAACGGCATGCACGGGTTTGGGGCGTGCACAGGGTGCTTCGGGTGCCAACGTGCTCAGCACGCTCAGCAATTGCAATCCGTGCCAATCTGTTTTGCTGCGAGTTGACCACCGTGCAATTTGCGCCCGAAGTAATCTGTGCCAGATCGCCAGACCGCCTGCGCCAGCTCGCCGGCTCGCCATCTGTGCCATCTGCCATTCTCGCACGGAGGCCAGCGAGGGCCAAAGTGCGATCAGTGCCTGTAACAAAGAGTGACTTACTCATACCGCTGATGCTCACACCAATGATACTGACAGCCACGATCCCGTTCAAATTGAAGGTCCAAGCTTCGAGACACTGCAAGACAGCGAGACAGCGAGGCATCGGGATGGCGAGACAGCGTTATCAGTTGCATTAGACTGGAAGTTCTGCGCCCCAAACTGGTGCAGTTTCTCACGTTCACCCGTTCCCAGCGATCAGCGACTGGATCTCGCTTCTTATCTCTCAGACATGTTCCGGATCGACTGCGCGATCGAAAACGGAGGTCAGTGCTGTCCAGCCATGGGAGGAAGGATCCGAGACATCCCTGTGGGGAGTCTGGCCAGATCGGGGTTCTCACTGCGGACCTCGGCCGCTCGGGTTCTCGGTTTCTCGGGCTCGGGGACTCGCAGTGGTCGTAAACTGATTGCCCTTATCGCATGGATGATCGCGCATGGCGAGCATGCATGCGCGCCATGCATGCATGAGGAGCTGGCGTTGGCTCGACCAGCGGGTAGTGCACTCATGTGTATGGCGTGGACTCGGCCAGCGAGGGTCCGCTGGCTCACCGAAACGGACCGGAGAAGCCGCTCGCATTCCTGTTAGCCTTCTCAACATATCCCCGAGCTGTGTGTAGACAGGTTTAGATCATTTCAGTGTTGTCAGTCCCTCAATTCGACCCGAGAGGCCAGAGATAAGGAGGTCATGATGTCAGTGATGCGCAACTTGAATGTGACAAGCAACGTCTGAGCGAGCTGGAGAGATGAGCTCTTCAGAGGACTGAGCACGTTGAGGACACGAGGCCTTAGCACGTTGGAGAATGCGCACGTTGCACGATCGCCCCTCATTGTGCTCGATACTTGATTTGGCAGTCTGATGATCCGCACAGCCTTTGCGGTTGGGAACAGTAGGGGAGTAACTTGATGGTCATTGACGTGGTTGAGCCGTCTGTGCAACCACGTTCCTTCTCGATGAGATGACCTTTAAGTGAGTCACCGACATGGAGTGGTAGTCTCAGCTGCTGTTGTCCGGACGTCCACTCAATCTCTCTCATTGCAGGCTCGTCTCATTGAGCCCCTATGGGGGCCCCTCTCCTTGATCGCGTCAGTCAACTTCTCCTGCCTTGCCAATACTTATCCCTTTACCTTACATATGGAGTTGAGCACTCCGTCGCCAGCATTCTCTCCCAACTCGGCGGTCGGACTGAAGGCCATCCGGGTTTCCCATCACACTTCACTCCTCCTTTCAACACTCTCCGCACCCAAGCAGTCCAACGAAATGAGTAGAGGTGCATGAATCCCATAAGCCTACAACAAACCCTCTCCGCTCTCTCTAAGCCTGACCGCCTCCATTCCGCCACTCCTCCACAGCGACGCGCACCCGCTCGCTCAGCGCCGTAAAGTTGTCCAGTGCCGGGCGGACATCAAGCGAGAAAATGGGGAAGCCGTTCGGGTCCAGACCACCAGAGTAGTAGTCGATGACGTACCGCTGCTCCTTCTCGAGGCGCTTGCCCTGCTCGTCCCGCGCGGGCTGGCCGTCCGGTCCAAGGATTGGGCGCGTCACGATCCAGTCGTGTCGGTCGAAGGGCGGCTCGGAGCTGTATGACTCGGGGAACAGCTTGGAGAGGAAAAGGTGGATACGGGCTTTCGGGGAGAGATCGCCGGGTCGGCCTTGGAAGCGGGCGAGTTGGGCGTCGGTGCCGCTGCTTGTTAGCTGCAATAGTACTCTCAGAGCTCGTGGAAGGGAGAAGAGAGGTCCAATGTCCTGCATAGACATGATGCACGGTGCCCGTGAAGCCGTAGCCATGGTACTTGAACGCCGAGATGCTCTGTCGAACGCAACATCATGCGTTGTGTTTGACACAGAGCAGAACAACTCGACGTTAAGACCTTCCGCCGAATGTCAACTCGGAGCAGATGGTGCTCCTCGGTACGCCATTCCAACAACGTCAGACTTCAAGTCAAGCAGCCAGACCCGGAGGCTGCCCCAGAGCTATCCCCAGACAGTTATTGGCGCTCCGACTGAGAACGAACTCTGAGAAATCCTCTTCCTTCTGCTCAGATTGCCCTCCACAGCCTCCACTCCAAAAGACAGTCGCGAGTGGAGGGCAATCCCGCGCACGAGACCACTCGCACGACACATCAGAAATCAAACTCACCCAGGCAGACGCTTCTCCCACTTCATGACCTCGTCCCAAGCACCCTCGTTGATCCAGTTGTGAATGTCCACGACATCCTCGATGCTCTCCTCCGGTGTCTCCCAACCCTTGCGGACCAGCGCGTTGTAGAACTGCTGCGGGGACGGGTACTCCCACACGCCTGAGCCGCCCTCATCCTGCTCCTTCGGTCGGGGGATCGAACTCAGCGTCTTCTCAGTCGGGAGGTGCAGGCGCTGTCCGGGCGCGCGCTCCGTAGCGCTAAGTCCAACGGGCATGTTGTTCTTCGGGTCGAGAGCTCCGGGAGCGCCTACGGCAGCGCCGAAGATGTTGCCGCCAGCGCCAGCACCGCTGTGGTCGATGGGGCACTGGGCTGCGTCACCCTTCTTCGCCGCAGCCGCAGCCTCCGCCTGCTTTGCCCGCATAGCCTCGTGGTCGACGGGGCACTTTGCCGGAGCCGAAGCGTCAGCTGGCGGCGTCGGCGTCGGTCGGGCCATGGAGCCCATCTTGCTGTGGTCGACGGGGCACTTGGCCGCCGAGCCGGCGACAGGCGGGTGGTCAGCCGGGAGCTCGGGCGCCGGCGCTGACAGACTTGATGAGCCGAGGACGTTGAACTTCATGGCGGCGGTGAGAAAGATGCAAAAGGTTGTAATGAAAGCCAAGAGATTGGCCGACCAAGTCCGAACCAGAGGTGCAAACTACGCCATCGTCGAAATATCAGGCCGATCGAAACGTACCGTGGGAAATCTATGACCTCTGTTCTAGACTGCGAAAACAAAGCCGCAGGCCTATAGGCTGATGTGCAGCCGATCGGTGGCACGCCTGCGGACCACGCGACTGCAGGCCTGGCGATCAATGCCGAAGTTCATGCCATCATCCGGCCCGCTGCGATCACAACTCGAGAATCCGAGGAGGAAGGTCGCAATACCGATTCGCCTTCGGCAGCCAGTCATCCTCACAAAAGCTGGCGCGTGCTCTCCCAACACAAGGGAGACAGCACCATGCACGCGTACCACTCGACGCTGCTGCCGTCATCGGCGATCCACCATTCGCTGTACCTCGCGCACTTCACGCCGTCGACCATCTACCCGCTGCCGAAGCCACATGCCGCGCTCGAGGTACCGGACGTCAAGGTCGTCGGCAACCTCGTCGTTGCCGGCGGTCAGGACCTGCGCGTTTTCGAGATTAGGGAGGAGTCGATCCCGCTGCCCGACGATGAGGCTGCCGTTCCGAAGCAGGAGGACATGGACGTCGGCGACAGCTTCTTCGACTCGGCGCCGGCTGAGCGTGCGCCCGTCCGGTATCAGACGACGAGGAAGCTGCATCTCCTCACGAGACATACACTGCACGGAGTCGTTACTGGGCTCGCTGGACTGCGAACGATCGACTCCAGTGTAGACGGTCTCGACCGTCTGCTCGTGTCCTTCGAGCATGCAAAGGTGAGTAAAGCTGAGAACATGTTCATCGGCAGCTGACAGGCAGTTGGCGATCCTGGAGTGGTCGAGGGGAGACATCGCGACCGTCTCGTTGCACACGTACGAGCGCTGCCAGCAGATGATTAACGGTGACTTCCAGGGCTACGTCCCGATGCTGCGTAGCGACCCGCTATCGCGACTGGCGATCTTGACGCTGCCCGAAGATGCGCTCGCCGTGCTGCCCATTGTCCAGGAGCAGTCTGAGCTCGACCCGATGCAGGACTCGGTTCAAAGGTGTGTTTCATGTTCTCACATCGATCTAACCCATCAGAGATGCGCCGTACGCGCCGTCATTCGTGCTCGCTCTGTCCGACGTGAGCCCCGACATCAAGAACATCAAAGACTTCCTCTTCCTCCCTGGCTTCCACTCGCCAACCATTGCGCTTCTCTTCGCGCCCATGAACACCTGGGCTGGCCGGTACAAAAGCGTGAAGGACACATTCCGCCTCGAAATCCGCACAATCGACACCTCGGCCGGCGGCACGTATCCCCTCATCACGTCTGTCACCGGTCTGCCCAGCGACTCGCAATACCTGGTTGCGTGCCCGAGCGAGGTCGGTGGTGTCGTTGTCGTCACGGCCTCCGGCATTATTCACATCGACCAGTCTGGCCGCGTGGTCAGCACATCTGTGAACGGCTGGTGGGGCTACACGACGGACATGAAGAGCGACTCGTCCTTCGAGAGCTGCAAGCTCGCGCTGGACAACTCGCACGCGCAGTTCGTCACGGAGAACGATATGCTCCTCGTCCTCGAGACGGGAGATGTACACCAGATTCGCTTTGAGATGGACGGTCGTGCTGTCGGCGCTATCAAGGTTGACGAGCAGTGCAGCACCGTTCCACCGCCGTCAACGCTGGTTCCTGCTGGGGCTGACGGTATCTTTGTCGGCTCAGTCGAGGGAGACTCGCTGCTGGCCACAGTGGAGAAGGCGCGGGATACGACGGCACAAGAGGAACCTGAGACGAAGCAGGAGATGGATGTCGATGATTGGGATGAGGGTGAGCTGTCATTCCTGGTACTCAGCTAACATCAGATCTCTACGGAGAAGCAGCCCCAACTGCTAATGGGAAAGCCAACGGCGTGGCAGAGGTCGTCACGGGACCGGTGACCGTGTCAGTGAAGACGCAAGACGTTCTGTCGGGCATCGGACGGATAGCGGACATGGAGTTTGGCATCGCGGTGACGGACCTAGGAACACGGACATACCCTCAACTCGTCTGTATCGGTGGCGGAACGCAGGGCTCGACGATGAACGTCTTCCGACGAGGCATCCCGATCACCAAGCGGCGGTTGTTCGAGCAGCTGCGCACAGCGGTCGCGACCTGGTTCCTGCCTGTTGAGCGAGTGAATGCGCCCAAGTTCAAGGACATCCCGGATAGCGAGCAGTCGACGATTGCAGTCGCCGCGACACAGGAGGGCTACACGCAGATCTTCGCTCTTTCGACAAGGAAGATGCAGGAGCGCATCGCTGAGTTCCCGGAACCGGCGATCGCGACGGGAACCTGGCTGCGGCGGTCGCGCATTGTGCTTGTGCTCCCGAGCCAGGTCCTGCTGCTGGACTCGAACGCCACACCGGTAGGAACGATCTGCGGGAGGTCAGATGCGCCGGAGATCGTCGCTGCCAGCATCGCCGACCCATATGTGCTCATTCGCAGAGCCGACGGAAGCGTTAGCGTCTTTGTCGGAGACACGGTGGAGGGCAAGTGGAGTGAAGCACCGCTGCCCGATGGTCTGGACCTGCCGGTGTGTCAAGCTGCTGAGGTGTTTACCGACACCACCGGTATCTACCGAACCTTCGAGGCCACGCAGGGCAACAAGGACGAGCAGTCGACCGCCAAGGTGCCGGCACCCACAAAGCAGCCGCAGAAAGCCAAGATTCACCTGACAGGAGAGCAGCTGAGGCGGCTGCAGGAATCGAAGCCGGCGATCAGTGCGGACGTCGCGACGACCGAGTCGGCGTTCAACGCCGCGCGTGGAACGCAATGGGTCGCCTTGCTTGCACAGTCGGGTGAGCTGCAGATCCGCTCACTGCCCGACTTCGACCTTGTTCTGCAGTCGAACGGAGTGTACGATTCGGAGCCGAGTTTTACCGACGATCAGACGGGCGAGCTGCCTGAGCTCGAGGAGGGAGACGAGGTCTCGCAGATGCTCTTCTGCCCGATCGGCACGCGGACGCTGCGGCCACATGTCATCGTCCTGCACCGTTCGGGTCGATTGAATATCTACGAGGCGCAGCCGCGCTTCACGGTTGATGCCCGCGACCAGTCGCGACGATCGCTGGCCGTCCGTTTCCGCAAGGTGCACACCCAGCTGCTCAGCGTCACGCCCAGCTCGACCGTCAAGCCGACCGCTATTCCCTTCACAGACATTGAGGGACTCACAGGAGCGTTCATCACGGGCGAGCGGCCTCACTGGATCATCTCGTCCGACTCGCACCCCATCCGCGCCTTCGGACTGAAGCAGGCTGCCTACGCATTCTGCAAGACGACGCACCAGGGTGGACACGGCGAGTACTTCCTGCGAATCGAGGACGGATCTTTCATCTGCTACATGCCTCCGACGCTGAATACGGACTTTGCGATGCCCTGCGACCGCTACAAGATGGAGCGGACGTACACGCACGTTGCGTTCGACCCGCCGTCATGCCACTACGTTGCGGCTGCGGCCATGTCGGTGCCGTTCCAGGCGTACGACGAGGAGGGCGAGATCCTGCTTGGTCCTGAGGGGCCCAATCTTCTGCCGCCGAAGAACGAGCGGTCATCAATCGAGCTGTTCTCGGCCGGATCTGAGCCTTTCCGCGTGCTCGACGGATACGACTTTGATCAGAACGAGGAGGTGCTGTGCGTGGAGAGCGTGACACTGGAGAGCTCATCCTCTCCGACCGGGTTCCGAGACTTCATCGCTGTTGGCACGGGCAAGAACTTCGGTGAGGACCGAGCGACGTCTGGAGCCGTCTACGTCTTCGAGGTCGTCGAGGTAGTCGGCACAAAGCCGGGCGTCTCAGGCTGGCGGCTGAAGTACCGCTGCAAGGACCCGACCCGCAATCCCGTCAGCGCGATCGCGAACATCAACGGGTATATCGTGCACTCGAACGGACCGAAGATCCTAGCCAAGGGACTAGACTACGACGACCGACTGATGGGTCTCGCCTTCCTCGACGTGAGCATGTACGTCACCTCGATCCGCGTCTTCAAGAACCTGATCCTGGTCGGCGACTTTGTCAAGTCGCTCATCTTTGCCTCGCTGCAGGAGAACCCCTACAAGTTCGTCACGATAGGCCGCGACCTGGCCGACCTGTCGCTGATGGCGGCGGACTTCCTGGTCCACGAGGGACAGGTGACCTTCATCACGAACGACCAGCACGGCAACATGCGGCTTGTCAACTTTGACCCCGCAGACCCGGACAGCCTGAACGGCGAGAAGCTGCTCACGCAGACCGAGTTCGGCACAGGATGTCCTGTCACGGCATCGAAGATGATTGCGCGCCGCAAAACGGCAGAGGAGGAGTTTGCGCCTCAGAGCCAGCTCATTTATGCCACTGCTGATGGCGCTATTACGTCCGTCGTAGCGGTCAAGGAGGCTCGTTTCAAGCGTCTCCAGCTCGTCCAGGATCAGCTTGTGAGAAACGCGCAGCACGTCGCGGGCCTCAACCCCCGAGCTTTCAGGACGGTACGCAACGACCTCGTGCCCCGCCCGCTCGCGCGCGGTGTGCTCGATGGTGGCCTGCTGGCGCACTTCGCGCTTCAGCCGCTCAGGAGACAGAGGGAGATGATGAGGCAGATCGGCACGGACGCAGTCACGGTCGGAAGCGACCTGTACACCCTTGGCGGATTCTGGTAGAGAAGTAGAGCTCGGATTATTTGATCACAACATGTATGCATTAGTATCAGTGGCACGGCTGCGAAGCCGGCATTGCTTCTCTGAGGTGCGAGCCGGCCGTGGCGGCTATGGTGTTATTATCCATTGCTTCTCCTGTACAACTCTTCGCCCACTTCTACTTGGCGAGTCCCGCCTCTACTTGGCAACCTCAATGCGCTCCTCGCTCGCCTTGTCGTCCGCGGTGAAGTCGCCGTCCATCTTGCCCAAGCCACGCTGGCGCGCCTCCTCAGCCTGCACACGGTTCTCCATCTCGGCGTGCGCCTGCTCGCGAGCCGTTCGCCGCGGGTAGTCGTAGAGCAGCGTGACCTCCTCAAGGGGCAGTCCGCGCGTGTCGATGAGGTAGAAGTAGAAGTAGATGATATAGGCGATGTTGATAACGATGTAGACGAGGTAGTACTTCCACCTGGATGTTAGTTCCGTGCAACAGGACTGCAACTCACTTGATATTCTCGAGGGCGATGGGGTTGACAAACTGGTTGAACGAGTTGGCTCCGACCTGGCAGGCAGTGAAGAGCGCAAGGCCCTTCGTACGAAGACGGAACGGCAGGATCTCAGTAGGGTAGTGGAACTGGAGAATCTGCCATGCGATGTCGTAGAAGCCGTAGAAAATGAAGAGGAACGGCACCGTGCCGAGTCCGAGGCCCTTGTTCTTCACGGGATCGGCCTGGAACGCGGCCGAGAAGCCCGCAATGAAGCAGAGGCAGAAGATCATACCGGCATGAGAGGTGAAGAACGAGACACGGCGTGAGATACGCGGGACCTGGAAGGCAGCCGTCTGGCACACGAGCACGTTCCACATCGCCAGGCCGGCGTTCAGGCTCGTGGTCTGGACGGGCGACGTGATGCCGACGCTCTTGAGGACGGGCGTGAGGTAGTAGGCGATGAGGGCGTTGCCGAGCCAGTTTGTTCCGAAGGCAATGAAGATGACCATGCACACGCGGCGACGGTTGCCAGGCGTGCGAACGAGGTCAAGCCAGGACGTGTCCTTCTCCTCACCCTCGGACTCGAGCGCGACAACGATCTCGTTGTACTCTAGCTGCACCATCGGGTCATCCTCCTTTCCGTTTGCGTGGTACTTGGCCAGCACCTTGAGGGCGTCCGCATGTCGGTTCTTACCGACAAGGAAACGGGGCGACTCAGGGGCAAAGAAGATGATTGTCATTACGATGAATGGGACGACCACCTGGAAGATGCACGGCATGCGCCAGCCCCATGGACCGGGGATAAAGACACCGCCGACTGGATGTCAGTTACGATCAGGATTTTGAGTAACTCACGACAAAGCCACGAAGCGATGGTAGAGCCGACGAAGTACCAGCCGTAGAAGGAGCTTGCCATGCGCTCGCGAATACGCGGGTGCGCGATCTCGTTGAGCAGCGGCGCGGCGCACACCTATCTCGTCAGCCACAGTGCCTTTCTTCTTGCTACGTCGCAACCATCACCTACCTTGGTCATAGCACCTCCGGCTCCGAGCAGAGCGCGGCCACCGATGAACTGCCCGGCGTTCTGCGCAAGGCCGTTAAGCAGCGCACCAGCAATGATGAGCGTGGCTCCGACGAAGATGGCCGGCTTGCGGCCAAAGCGCTGCGAGATCCACGAGGATACGAAGACGGTGAAGAGGGCGGGGAAGAAGAGCGACGCGGCGATGAGGCCGAGCCACTCTCCCTTCGGGTTATCAAAGTACTCGATCCATTGTGGCAGTGCCTGCAGAGCCGAGAGGAGGGATTGGTCGTATCCGATGTAGAAGACGCAGAGACAGCATCCGACACAGTGAAGAACGTTCTTTCGCAGGCCAGCGTCGCGCCACCACTGCGGGGCCGTGTTGTCTGCGAGTCAGTGATGAGCGTTGGTAGCGGGGCAGATAACGCACTCGGCACTAGGAGAAAGTGATTCGTCTCCGTCTTTGGTGACATGATAACTGGGGAAGACAGTTGACACGGCCCAGACACATGCTAGATCCTTATATGGCAGGGCCGGCGATGAGCTGGATCTCACAGGGCATATTGTTATCTGCCCACCTTCGGCCAAGTCAGTCAAGTCAGCTGAGGGAACATATCTGCGGTCCCTCTACTCGATCGCTCGGCGCGGCAGGGCAAGCATCACTACCACAGGTCGTGTGGGCGGTCAAGTTGCCGTTGCTCGAGGGGCGTTTCAGACGATGTTCTGGAGTCTCCAGTTCCAAGGAACGGAGGAGAGCGTGAACCTACGCATAAGGCCGCCACAAGCCGGCACCTGCCGGGCAGAGCCGACGTGCCTGTGCAGCATTTCGGCTTATCCATAGATCCAGTGGGCAGCGGCTGTGGTCAGCATGACACCCAGAACTGCCATGCGGGCGTTGTTTGCCAGCTTGGGTGGCTTGGCAGCGGCTGACGACGGTTCCTCCGCTTGCGGAGAGGACTTGGCCCACCTTGCATTGTCGGGTAACCTGTCCGCAGAGACACGCTGCTCGCGAGACAGCCCTGTAATCACCGACTTTCGCTTGTCGTTTATCTTTTCCGCAAGTGGCCGTTGCGCCGCTTCGGACCGTAGGGCGCTCTGATAGCCACGATCGAGCCTTGACACCACGGCGCCTCAAGCCGTGTCTCGCTCGGCTGCAGATGTCAGGTGACCGCCCTGCACGTCATAGTACCCGGGTTCCACAATCACGGCCGTGATCTGCTCCTTGGCCTCATCTCGGCATCAAATGGGCGAGAACAATTGAACGCAGAGAGTCTTGTCTGCTCTCGGTGCTGTCGAAGTTGCCCGTTCCTCTCACCCGCTTAGGAGTGGAGGTGGAGGCGGCTGCATGAACGCTTGATGGACGCCAGTCAACATGTATCTCTCCTACGTGCATTTAAGAATAAGAGATTTTCTCGTCTTTTAGCCTTGTCGCCGAGCTTGATGGTCAGTGGCATGAGGAAGCGCCGCCGCGCTGCAATGGAAGCCCATCACCTTGAGGCGAAGGAGGGCCGCGTGGAGAGGGAAGGCTCATCTTGTCGGTCATTTTGCGTCATTTTGCTGCTGCTGGGGAAACCTGTAACCTATGCCGTCTACATGAGTCGGTAGCGGCGATGTCGTGATGAGTGGTTGCCGGCGCATGCAGAGCATTGAGGACGGGCAAGATGACGGTGACGAGGAAGGCGAGGAGGCTGGCATCCTCGACTAGTGAGGGTGGCTGGTCGAGTGGAGGGCGCGAATAAACAAAAATACATGAATTCAGGGTCTTACGTACACAAATGAGACGCGACGCGCGACGAGCACCACACTCACTACACTGGACTATGGGAGTGAGCGAGGTTGATTTCCCTCACTACTAGCCTCTACATACTCTCCATCCCACAGGATCGAAGACGACCGTCGCGTAATCTGCTCGCATCCATCCAGCGCTCCTGCAGACTGAAAAAGCAAGTCGTTGGCTGAGCTTCGTTGAATCCCGCATTTGTTTTGGTCGGAATCCGCGAAGATGTCGGCAACCGTTGGTGTGCTGCCTGTGGCGAGCATTCCGGTGAGTCTAGCTACCTCTGTTCTTGTCCCGAGCTAACAACCAGGTGAACTACGAGGAAGAGACGCGTTAGTCCCTGGCGGAATAATACCTATGGATGTGCTAACCTTGCAGAGAAGATCACCGACTTCCTGACGCGCTTTGTCGCCGAGCCGCGAAGAGGTCGCCGGATTCCGGACAACGATGACGACGGAGCCGAGGAGTCATCCGACGAGGAGATCGAGGACTTTGCCGACCTCGATCTTGAGGACGAGGGTGAGGGCGAGGGCCGCAGCAAAGCGAAGTACATGCGGATCATGCGCAAGGTCGCGAACCGGCAGACTACCGAGGTCGTCATCGATCTGAACGACCTGCAGCAGTTCGACCAGGACCGCTCGCTGCTGTCGAATGTCATGAAAAACACTCGCCGCTATGTGCAGTTGTTCGCCGAGGTGCTGGACAAGCTGAAGCCGGAGCCGGACCACGAGCTCGATTACACTGCCGATGTGCTGGACCTCATCATGCAGCAGCGTGAAAACCTCAACGCTCAGAACGAGGGCGACTCGGTCGCGAGCTTCCCGCCCGAGCTGATGCGGCGGTTCAACGTCTACTTCCGCCCGCCCCGGAACAGGAAGGAGATCCTCGCCGTGCGCTCGGTGGGAGCGCACCACATCGGCCACCTGATCACTGTGCGCGGCATCGTGACCCGTGTGTCCGAGGTGAAGCCGCTGCTGCTCGTGAACGCCTACACGTGCGAGTCGTGTGGTAACGAGATCTTCCAGGAAGTCGCGCAGAAGCAGTTCACGCCGCTGGCCACCTGCCCGTCCGAGACGTGCCAGACGAACCAGACGAACGGACGTCTGTACATGCAGACCCGCGCTTCGCGCTTCCAGCCATTTCAGGAGGTCAAGATTCAGGAGATGGCGGACCAGGTGCCGGTCGGTCACATCCCGCGCTCGATGACGGTCCACATGTACGGTGCGCTCACGCGCTCGGTCAACCCCGGCGACGTGGTGAACATCTCGGGCATTTTCCTCCCCACCCCGTACACTGGTTTCCGTGCCATGCGCGCCGGCCTGCTCCAGGACACCTTCCTGGAGGCGATGCACGTGCACCAGCTCAAGAAGCAGTACAGCGCGATGGAGATCACGCCTGAGATCGAGGCGGCGATCGACGAGCTGAAGGAGGACCCGAACCTGTACTCGCGACTTGCGAACTCGATCGCGCCAGAAATCTACGGTCACGAGGACGTCAAGAAGGCGCTTCTGCTTCTCCTCGTTGGCGGCGTGACCAAGACTGTCGGTGACGGAATGAAGATTCGTGGCGACATCAACGTCTGTCTCATGGGTGACCCCGGTGTGGCCAAGTCGCAGCTGCTGAAGTACATCACCAAGGTGGCCCCGCGAGGCGTGTACACAACCGGTCGAGGATCTTCGGGTGTCGGTCTCACGGCGGCCGTCATGCGCGATCCGGTCACGGACGAGATGGTGCTTGAGGGTGGAGCGCTTGTGCTGGCCGACAACGGCATCTGCTGTATCGACGAATTTGACAAGATGGACGAGTCGGACCGCACGGCGATCCACGAGGTGATGGAGCAGCAGACGATCTCGATCTCGAAGGCGGGTATCACGACGACCTTGAACGCGCGCACGTCGATCCTCGCGGCCGCAAACCCGCTGTATGGCCGGTACAACCCCAAGGTCTCCCCTGTGGAGAACATCAACCTGCCCGCAGCTCTGCTGTCGCGTTTCGACATTCTCTTCCTAATCTTGGACACGCCGTCTCGCGACGACGATGAGCGCCTAGCGCAGCACGTAACGTACGTGCACATGCACAGCAGCGCGCCGGAGCTAGACTTTGACGCGATCGAGCCAACGCTCATGCGGCACTACATTGCCGAGTGCCGCAAGATCCGCCCGACCGTGCCGGCCCAGATGAGCGAGTACATTGTCTCGTCGTACGTGCAGATGCGCAAGCAGCAGAAGGAGGACGAGGCAGAGGACAAGAACTACACGTACGTCTCGGCGCGTACTCTGCTGGGCGTGCTGCGTCTCGCACAGGCGCTGGCGCGGTTGAGGATGGACAGCGTCGTCGGCCAGGGAGACGTCGACGAGGCGCTCCGCCTCATGGACGTGAGCAAGGCGAGTCTGTACGAGCACCAGACCCGCAGCGGCGAGGACCACTCGGACACGAGCAAGATCTTCCGTATCATCAAGGATATGGCTTCGGGACGCGGAGCTGCCGCCCGCCGCCGCGCGGCAGGAGAGCAGACCGACAGCGACGACGACGGAGAGCTGCAGGACATGTCTGTCGTCGACCTCCGCGCACGCGTCATCGCAAAGGGCTTCACGGAGAACCAGTTCATCGACACGCTCACAGAGTACGAGAACATGGGCGTCCTCATGCGTTCGGCGAACGGTACCCGTGTCCGCTTCGTCAACGCCGACGAGTAGACACGACACTCTCCCACCCCGCCCCTCGTCTCCACTGGATCTTGAAAACCAAGCAAGCCTCTGCCTCTGCCACTGTAGTTAGCCTGATACCCCGCGCTCCAGCCTTTCTTCGTGCCGCGCGTATTGTACTTTTGGTCTGCAATGATGCATACTGTTACGATTTGTTCCGAGAGCCAGTCGCGGTCGGAGATCTGGTGCGGTCCATGGGGTGCTAATTTAGGGTCTAGTGTGCCTCCTCTCGCTCTCTGCTGCTATCCTATCTGTGTGATGTGAGGGCGTCGGTGTGATCTGGGTGTGTGGGGAACGGATGACGGTTGATGGAGTGTGGAGGGGAATCTTCTTTGGTCTCTACGTGATCTCTTGCGGCGGCTGGTGATGGAGGCTCAGTCACCAGACAGTCTTGTGCAGTATATGCTGCCTGCCGGCGCGGCGGGCTTGTGTCTTTGCATGAACAACTTGGCAGACTCGTTGCTCAGAATGGCACCTCAAAGTCGAGCGCACCAGACACTCCCACGGCGGGCGCCTCGCCTCTTTCGGCCTCGACGCGCTGAGCCTCCCTCGCCGCCTCATACGGCGGAAGTCAAACCTGGTGAACAACGCTGAGCCGCTGGCCGGACACGGCGCCGACCCAATCTCCATCGCGGTTGTATGCGATGTTGTTGATCTCTGAGGGGGCGTTCCAAGCGCGTACAGGCTGGTACTCGACCGCATTGGATGCGGGGCTCGGTGTCCGGGTCGGCGTCTCGCCGACAGCAGGGCTAAGGGCGTACGGCCCATTACTCGTCTTGGCCTTAGGCTCGACGGGGATCTTCTCAGTCAGGTCGTAGATGAGGATCTGACCGTCGTCGCCCGCGCTCGCGATCCAGCCTCCGCCGGACTCGCCCACCGTGCTGCCTCCGTTGCCCCAGGCGATCGCACTCAGGGGCGCACTGTGACCGAGCAGCTCGGCGACCGGCTGCCCCGGCGACCGCATGTCGAGGATCAGCGTCTTTGAGTCGTCCATGCTGAAACAGGCCAGCTGGTGCTGCTCTCTGTTGCTGAAGGCTATCCTCGCCAGCGGTGCCGAGTTCGGCGTCTCGTACAGGATCGTGCTGTGCTCGAGCTGGCGCAGGTCGAAGGCTCGTAACGAACCATCGGCGCCCACGGAGACGAAGATCTCGGCACTCTGCGGAAGCCACGAGAGGTCGTACACTGCCCGGTCGTGCGCGATCAGCTGCGTCAGAGCCGTCGACGTGTGGATGTCCCACAACGTTGCTGTTGTGTCCGTGCTGCACGTCACGATCGAGGCCGGCGCGGTCGGGTTCCAGCTGAAACTCGTGATGGGGGGCAGGTTGCAGATATGCTGTTTGCTCTGGAGGTCAGCTTTACTCCGAGATATACGACGCAGCTAACGACTCGAATCAGCGCCCGCACTGTCCCATCTGCTGATGAGATGGCGATCGCCGTGACACACACAAACGCGGATAACTGCGCAACGTCCGGTTGCGTTCTGTAGGCAATTCTGGATTCCGCACTCACATTTGACAGCACACTCCGCTCATTGAGCTTGTAGCTCGTCTCGTACCCGTTCCTGCTCCCGTAGCCGATGCGAGACGACGCCGGCGTCTGGTCCTTGTCACCGCTCGTCAGTTCCCAGATGCGCAGCACGTCGCCTGTTGTTGCGAGCAGTGCTCCGCCATCATGCCGCCCGATGCTCGAGCTGGGCTCCCATGCAACCTTGGTCGCCGGGAAGGCGAGATTGGCACTCGCGAGCTGAACAAAGTCCTGCTGGCCCTGTTGACCGTGCTGCTGCTGACCATATCCTTGCTGGTGGCTCGGCTGATGCTGGTGCTGCGGCGCGAGATCGACGATGGTGAGCTTGTTTGACGGCCCCGTGTTGAAGCTCGTCAGCGCGACGCGGTGGGCATGCCGCGCATCGTTGCTGAAGCCGATTCCGTAGAGCGGGTCTGCGAGTCAGATGAAACAGAAAAGGAAGCATCGACTCACGGGACGCATCGTACGTCAGGACGTTTGGGAGACTCATCGCAGCTGGGAGCGCTGTTGGCCGGCAGGCGCCGGCGCCTCAAGAAACAGCGGCGTGGTGTTGACTGCGGACGCTCGGACGGCTATCGAGCCGGTGTCGAGGCGCAGCAGACGGTCGGCGGTGAGGCCGGATGGACGGCCGCTGGTTCACGGACGGGCTGGCGGGCGGAAGGTGTGGGGTGCAGGGTCCGAGATAGCGGAGGCTTCGGCGCGCGGGAGAGATCCAGCGGACTGGGAGGCTGAAGCTGAAGCCGAGACCACGAGCGTCACCGGTACCGGATGTGCGGGTTGGAGATTGCGCAAGCAAGGGGTCGAGTCAAGAAAGGGTTGGGGCAACGTGGAACGAGAGATGTCTGGCTGATGTGAGTCGGAGGAAGATGTGATTGAGGATGGAGGAAGCAGCTGTGATGGTGTTGGGTCTGACTGAGATTGCGACAGAGTTGAGCGTTGCTTGCCTGGTTGCTTGCTCACGGGAGGAACGCGGGCAGCGAGCGCCCTGCCCCGTGGCTGCTCTCTGTCTGTCTGTGTCTGGGTGTGCTTCACGCTGGCTGCCGTCATAGCCCCGTCCCGATCAGCGCGACAGCACACGGAGCACGGCCGATCTCCGCCTCCACTTCTTCGCTACGGTGCGACCACTGTACCACCGTACCACTGTACCGCCTACCGCCGTATGCCGCCGCCACTGCGTATAGCCACTCAGTGCGCGCGCGCACCGCGGCCAACCTCGACATCACCAGCGCCGCCGCCGCCGCGAACGCCGCAGCCGCGCCGGAACAGCCAACATTGCCCTCATCTCTCTCTCCATCCCGCACTACCCATCACCCTTGCCGCCATCATTGCAACCCCCTAGCACTGCGCGATAGGCCCATCCACAGCCGGCAATGTCCACCGCCGACTATGTGGCCAAGTACAACCGCAGGCGAGCCCTCCTGACACAGGTCGAGACCTACTGGATCGATGAGGCATACCGTGAGCTGAACATATGTCCTCACCAAAAGCTGACAGAGTAGGACCTCCCGGACCCCTAGACTCGTCGCTCAAAAAGCACACCACTTTGCTCAACAGACTCAAAAGCGCCCTCCTCGTCGGCCCCGCAGACACCATCATCAAGGAGATTGATGGCCTGGTCCTGACAAAGTACCTCGAGGAGACTGTCGCCGCCGTCATTGAAGGAGCCAGCAAGGGACGAGGAGATCCCGAAGTTGCCGTAGACGTGAGCTATCAGACCTTGTACGGCTAGCTGACTACCCAAGATTATTGTTCACCTGCACAAGCGGCTGGCTCCAGACTTTCTGCCGTTACTCCTTCCTCCGCTCTTGGCCGCCCTTGCACCCGCCCCTCCTCCGGCCAAAGATGTTAGCGACAAGGACCGCGAGAAGGAGGACAAGGACCGCATCGCTCGCCAGCGACCGATTCTCCGCATCGTTGCTGAGCTGGCTATGCTCATGGCGTGGCCTGAGGGAGCGTCCAAGGGCGCTGCTGAAGTAGGCAAGATCCTCAGTCGCTGGGTGAGTTGTTTTACCGCGGCCCCTGATTGTGAAGAAAGCTGACGCCCCGATCAGATGGCCAACGACCCGCAGTTCAGCAACATGCCCCTGCTCACGAGCTTTTTGAAGACATTTGGCAGGGCATACCTTGGTCCTGAACCCAACAAGGCGGACGAGCAGCTCCCAGAAGGAGTCGAGGAACTCGTCCCGCCCGAGATGCAGAAGAAGATGCGCGAGCTCTTCACCAACTACTTTAACTCTGCAAGCAAGGCGCTTGTCAGGGGTCAGACTGTGAGCTACAGGTCTGTGTAGTGAAAGCTGACTTGCAGCAACTGCTCGAGCAAGACAAGCGCAACCACGAGGCGTACATTCGGTCTGGCGAGATCTTCGAGGACCGCCAGCATGCTTACGAGCGCATGACAAAGGCTATCGAGCGCCTCACGGGAGGTGTTCAGGGATTGTCTGACCTTCTGGGACTGCCCATGCCTACACTCCCGACTGCGGCATCGATTGCCAAATCTGGACTGCAGATCGTTGACTCATCCTCCACCTTCACCGTGCGGGATGACGGCGTTGTGCCAGGTGGCATCTGGGATGACGAGGAAGAGCGCCGCTTCTACGAGAGCTTGCCCGATTTGCAGGATCTTGTGCCATCATCTATCCTTGGGATCAAGCAGAAGGACGCTAGTGATAAGAAGACTGATGCTGCGGACGGTGGCGAGGGTGGCGAAGACCCGACCACAGATGCCGAGGAAGAGGCACAGAAGAAGGTGCAAGACGACATTCGCCGACAGCTTGAGCAGCTCGAGCTTGAGCCCAGTGCCGCCGAGAGCGAGACACCGCAAGCAATGGACCGCAACGACACAGCGCTGTCAGATGGCTCTGGACTTCAGAACGGAGCCATGGACGACGAGCCACAGCCAGCCTCTATGGAGGCGTCCATGACCGAGGAAGACGGCATGCAGTCCGGACCTGCTGCCCGTCTCACTGCACTCTTCGCTGCCCTCCCGGAAGCCGTCAACCGCGAAATGGTGGACAAACTTGCTGTCGAGTTTGCTTATCTGAACTCCAAGGCTGCTCGTCGCCGCCTTGCCACTGTACGTGCAGCTCCGGAGATCCGTCAGGAGATGCAGCTAATGTCCAGTTCCTTGCCGCTGTGCCGAAAACGCGCACAGACTTGCTTCCTCATTACGCCCGCTTCATCGCTATCTTGGACCCTTACATGCCGGATGTCGGTGTGGCAGTCCTGAAAAGCGTAAGTCGTGAAGGTTTGCGATTCCAACTGACCTCAGCTCGATGAGGAAATGCGCTACCTGCAGCGCAAGAGGGCTGTCCGCGAGCTGGACGGTGTGCGTCTCAAGAATGTCCGATTCTACGGAGAGCTCGCCAAGTTCAAGGTCGCTCGACCCTACACTATTCTGCACGTGCTCAAGGTGTTCCTTGACGACTTCAAGTTCAATATCGAGAACATCTCAAACCTGTTGGAGACGTGCGGGCGATTCCTCCTGCGAAACCCTGACACGGCTGAGACGTCGAAGAACATGGTGGGTGCAACGTACTCGGATTCGACTGACCCATCAGGTTGAGCTCATGCGACGCAAGCAAAGCGTAACTCACCTTGACCAACGATACAACATCATGCTCGACAATGCGTTCTACATCGTAAGCTGAATCGGCAAAGTGGAAGTCTGACAACAGTGCAACCCGCCAGAACGAGTCACTCGTGAGGTCGTAGAGCTGCCGCCTATGCAGGCATTCATTCAGCACCTCCTGTTCGACGTCCTCATGAAGCGGACACAGGACAAGGTCCTCGTACTTCTCCGCAAGCTGCACTGGGAGGACGCTGAGGTGAGCTACTGCGATTGGTCTAAGCTGACGTCAGACGTACAATTTCATTCTGAAGACCTTCACAGAGATCTGGGAGGCAAAGTACGAGAACATTGGTCTGACGGCTGGTCTTGTGCACGATTTGCAGCGGTATCACCCCGACTTCGCCATCGCCGTTGTTGACCAGGTCATGGAGGACATTCGCATCGGCATGGAGGTGCGCTCACATCGGAATGCAGAGCTGACAAGCAGGAGAACATCTTTAAATTCAACCAGAGGCGTATAGCGTCGATCAAATTCCTGGGAGAGCTGTACATGTACCGCGTCGTCAATGCTGCCGTCATCTTTGACGTGCTGTGGTCTCTCATTTCTTTCGGACATCGTGAGTTGTCCCTGTAGTCTTGTCCTAACTCGCAGCGGAGGGTTTGCCCGTGCCAGGACGTGATAGTCCGATCGACGCTGTCAGCGACTTCTTCCGTGTGAGGTTGGCGTGCGCCCTGCTGGACACCTGTGGCATCTGCTTCGGAAAAGGTTCATTACGCCGTAAACTAGATCAGTACCTCGTTGTTCTCCAGGTGAGTTGATCAGCTCTTGATGATGAAACTCACATCAGCTCTATGCCCTGTGCAAGACTGCGATGCCCATGGACGTCGAGTTTATGCTGGACGATCTTTTCGACAATCTGCGCCCGAATGGCCGCCCGCCAAAGATCAAGGACGGCAATCAGGTCTTCCGCATGCGGACCTTTGCCGAGGCCGCCGCTGCCGTTGACGAGCTCCTCGCCTCTCACGTTCCCGGAGTCGAGGAAGACGCCGCGGACGATGAGAGCGAGGAGGGCGAGAACCTTGGCCGCATCGACGACGATGACGAAGAAGCTGAGGCTGCGCCCGTCGAGCCAACGTCGGATGGCGACGGCGACGGCGATGACGACGACGACTCGTCCGACGAGAACGCCGAAGACGATGATGATGACGACGACGAGGTCGTTCTCCGGGAGCACAAGCCGGACGAGTTTGACGAGCAAGCCCAAGCTGACTTCGACCGCGAGTTCGCGCGTATGATCGCCGACACGACGGTGGACCGCAAAACGGCGCCACCAGTGTTCGACCAAGCTGTGCCCGTGCTGCGCAAGCGTGGCCAGCCTCAGCCCGAGAAGCCCGACGACGGGCAGATGCCCTTCATGCTCATGACAAAGCGCGGCAACAAGGCGCAGGTGCGCCAGGTCGACATCCCGCTCGACTCGAACATTGCGAACAAGGTGCGCTCGCACCAGGCGCAGAGCAAGGCCGAGCAGGAACACCTCAAGCGCCTCGTGCTCCAGAACGAGAAGCGGCAGGAGAATGAGGACTTTGAGGCGATCGGGAACAGCATGCGCAGCCGCGGCATCAAGGTCAAGGTCGTGCCCTCGTAGAAAGAGCGCAAGCGCCGGATCCTCCGTTAACTGATGCTTCAATCTTATCGCAGTCGTGGCTGCGATGTGCCCGTGGGCAATGTGCGGTTCGCGAAGCGGTAACGCCGCGTGCCGTCCTGTTGGCCCATGGCGATCGTTGTGCGGGCAACTGTGCTCGCCCCGGACGCAGTGCTTTCCGCCAGGCCAAGTGGCGTTTTCCGCGCAAAGGGCGTGCACCCCCAAGCCACAGGCGCCAGCCGTAGATCATCTATGCCATGCATGCATCACCGTACGCTATACGACCTTCCGTTCTACACATCATAGCCGGCAGCCTTAAGCCTGGCTACGCCCCTCGGGCCAGTCAAGCGTGCCATCTCCTTGACTCTCCTACTGATCACCTCCTCACCAACACTCACACCCGCAAGCGGGCACTGCAGGTCCCAGCCAATGATCCGTCGCAGGACGGCATCAGTAGCACTAGCAAGCATGACGACCATGAGCTGGATCCTGATTCCCGTGCGCTCCTCATCAGTCGTGGTCCACCAAAGCCCCGCGAGGTGGTGCATAGCGACCTGAGGGAGGAACTCATCCGTCCTATCCCTCAACACGGTCACCAGTGCGCGGGCGTATGCCGTGAGGATATCCTTCTCAGTCTCGAGCGGGGAGAAGAACACGCCAAGCGAGCCAGTCTCGGCCGGCACAGCAGTAGAACGCAAACGCACGCTGCGCAGCGCATCGCTCTCTGCCCAGAATAGGCGCCGGTAATCAGCCGCATACAGCATTGACAGAGGAGGCAAAAGCACACGACCGAACGAGGCGTCGCCGAAGGATGCGGCGGAGTAGAGCGCGAGTAGGTCGGTGTAGAATTGGAAGAAGGGCACCCCGCGGGTTAGGAACGAGAGGGCTGCCTTCTCGAGCGGACCCTCCTGCTCCTTCGCCTTTTCCGTCTTCTTCGTCTTCGTCTCCTCGCTCTGTCCGGTGAGCTCGCTGGACGTTGGGTCGGTGTCCATCTGGGCGTCGTCTGCAGGGGCGTCGCCTCTAGGTCCGGCATCGGCAGCGGAGCGCTCAGTGGAGGCAGCCGTAGCGGAGGAGGACGAAGAGGTGGAAGGGACAGAAAGCCCAGGAGTGGCAGGGATGTCCGAAGCAGGCACACAAGTCGTATCCAGCAGATCCTTCAGATCCCTCGCGACCGCATCGTCGCGGAACACGTCGTGCTCGGTATTCGGCGCCTCCTGCTGCCCATGCTCGAGCATGAACACTTTCATGGCGTTGAGCACGATCTCGCTCGCGTTGCGCCCGCCGCGTGCTTCGGTGTCGATCAGCGCTAGGGCCAGCGTCGCGCGGGTGATCTGCGTCTCGCCCGCGTCCCAGTCCTTCGGGGCTAGGGCGAAAGCGTCGCTGCTCCCGCTTGCCAGCAGTTCGTTGAGGGGTGCGAAGACCCAGTCCGGCGCAAGCGGGAGACCCGCAACGCTCGGTCCTGTCATCGAGGCTGGTGGGGGGCGTAACGTGGTCGTAGGCTTGAGGTAGTGGTAGTCCGGCGTCGATGGACCGAGGATCTGGTCGAGAGAGGGGAGAACGGCATGGTGAAGCAAGGGTCGGAGGATGACTAGACCGTCCTTGTGTCCGATGCTCTTCACTGCTTGCGCTACCCCGCTGCCCTCGCCGCCGGCACTCCAGTCCGAATTCAGGATGTCGTCCACCAGCGACAGGGCCAGCGGCTCGTCACCTGGCAGATATGACAGTGCCAGGTCAAACGCACTGCTCGCCCACTCCTTCAGGCTCAGTACGCCGTCCGCCCGCGCCACCTTCAGCACCTCGTGTCGCAAGTGCACGTCTGAAGGGGAGGCTTGCGTCGTAGCAGCAAGCCAGTAGATGAGCCGCTCTCGCTCGGGTGAGCGGAGCAGACCGCCCAGCAGCGAGTGCAGTCGGAAAACCTGCGTCAGCGCGCTGTTGAACGCATCGCGGCCCTCCTGCGGCATATCCGTCACGCTCTGGGGCAGATTGCCGACCAGATCCATATTCTCGAACGCGGAGAGTACACGCGAATTGACGTCCTCACCGTGCTTTGGCTCGTTGACGACCGAGCCAGAAAGCCACTCGGCGACGGCGCCGAGCACAGAGGCCAGCTCGCCCCAGCGGCTAGACTTCTGCAGTGCCGCCGCAGCGGACAGCTCCTCGTCCAGCCACTGCAGAGCTGACGCCTGCGCCCACGTCAGGTCGTGCTCCGGCGTCGTGCGGTGCGGGTCCACGGCGCATACAGTCCACACACCCAACAGGTCGAAGTACGCCTGTACTACTTCCTGTGCCTGTGGCGTGGTCTCCTTGTTTACAGACTGGGCGACCCAATTGCCGATGGCTCGCCAGATCTCACTTGCGCTCGTAGCTGTGTTGGCGGCGAGACCGTACCGACCCAACTGGTAGAAGGTGCGCATGACCGTCGTGAGCAGGGATTGGACGGCGGGTTCGTCAAAGTCGGCCACAGTGCCGAACTTGAGCAGCGGGGCGTACACGTTCTGACCGACCAGCGCTTCGGCCGCGGAACGGGAGGATGTCGTTGCATCGTAAAGCACGGCAAGAGCTTCGGCGTTCGGCGGCTGCGAAGGTTCGAGCGGCCACGGTGCGCCGAGCACGTGCGTCCGCACGACAGCGGGGATGAGGGGCGCGATCGCCTCTGCTCCCTGCGGCTGCGCGAGAGCTGCTCGGCGCAGAATCTGCAGCAGCTGCGAAAGTGTCGAGGGTGGGTACGCGCCCGGCTCGAGCGAGAGAGTGACCTGCAACTGCTGGACGAGATCTTCCCACGGCACGGCGGCCACGCCCGTCGGCTCGCCGTCGCGGCTCGGCTCGGGGTGGAATGGGACGATGTCCTCACCATCATTTGTGCTAGCGTCCATCCACGGCCATGGTCCACCGAGTGTCGTGTATAGCAGTTCAACGGCCGCAACGAACACGCCCACGCTACGAGCGTGTCCGCCGAGTACGCCAACAGCCACATCAGTTCCCTTCGCGAGTACATCCTCGTCCTTGCAGAATGTGACCCATTGGCTCTTCTCCCCATCCTCGAGGGCGGCACGATACCGCCTGATTAGCTTCGTGAGAACGCCGATCATCGTGATTCGTTGGCTGGGGACTGTCGAGTAGCACAGGTGCACGATCTCGCTCAGGGTGTAGCCTGCCGAGTCGGGAGACGCTCCATGGTGGTGCAATCCTAGGTGAGTCGGCAGCTTTGCCGCCTCAGCGGCGCTCAGCGGCACACCGGCCAGGTCGAATCGTGGACCCTCATCCGACGCAGGCTTCATCGGCACGTCTTCCGACATCCACTCCAGCTTCGAAGCCTCACTCTCGGTTCCGGTCGGGAAGTAGCGCTTCAGAGCCGCTGGTGTCGGTGCGTCTTCCTCGCTGAATCGCACATTTCGCTTTCCTTTACTCGCTTTCTCGACGGTAGTGGTTGGCTCGGCTGGTCTCGCACTGGACGCGGTCTGAATCGGCGGCTGAGGCTCGGGGGCGGGATCCGTGTCCATCGGGGTTAATTCTGACGGCGGCTCCGGTTCGAAGACTGGCGGTGGTCGGCCAGCAGCTTTCGCCTGCGCTCTCGCCTTGATCTTGCCCAGTAGTCCGCGGCCGAACAGGTCCTCGAGCTCGTTCATCTCCTGTGCATGCTCCTCGAGCGACATGCCTGCCACCTTGACCCGATTCTCCTTGTCTGCACTGGCAAGGATCTTCGCATCCTCGGACGCCGACGGCGCTGTCGGCGCTGTCGTAGGAGCAGTCGCAGTCGAAGTCGACGGCGCAGTCGATGGTCCCGCGGAAGCCTGAGCCTGCTGAGACGTTCGCGCATCACGCCGCTTGCGCATGAGGTCGGCAAGACCCGGTCCGAAGCGCTCCTTCAGCTCTTCAGCTTCCTGCTCGCGCTCAGCGGGGCTCATGGCAGCAACCCGAGCGCGGTTCTCGTCCTCGACCTGGCGTCGGATCTTCTCCTCCTCGGTTGCTGGTGGTGCAGCGCTTGCCCCGGCCGCAGATGTCTCTCCCGAAGTCGAACCCACAGTCGGGACGTTCTCGACGACTCGCCCCTGTCCTGCCGGGAGACCTCCGGCGCGGCGCGCGGCATCGTCCTTTCTCGCCCTCGCGAAGGCGGACATGCCCTTGGAACGGTGTGCAGCGATGGGAAAGCCGCCCCGCGATGCAACGGGTGGGCGCGGCGGCTCCGGAGCCGAGCCAGGCTCGGTCGGCTTTGAGGCGGGCCGCTCGACGATGTCGCGGACTAGCATTGCTTGCGTGTGGTGGTTTGTGTGGTTCTGACCTCGCGCCGCCAGAAGTTCTGGAAACACCTCCACCGGCCGAGCGCGATCTCAGGAACATGCGTCATCACGCAAAATATTTCGGACCGCCTGTTAACAGATGCGGGTACCTGCGCTTCCATTACGGCCAGCGCCTCGATCATCTCGATTGATCGAGAGCGATGACACGCGGCCGATCCTCTGAAGAAAGCAGACAAGTAGGCAGTAATGAAATGCATTGTGGAAGCTATGAATGTCGACAAGATTGATTAGTCCCACACTCCGTGGAGGAGTTTACGAGTGAGGACATGCCCAATCGAGACGCCCAGAAGGTTCTTCTTCGCTTTTGTCACCGAGGTGACAACTCCGCCAACAGCATTGCTAGGCAAAGGCTTCGCCGCTGTGAAGGAGGACTGAAAGCGGAACTACGTTCGTGAGTGATACGCCTGACAAAGGCGCGCTTGCTCGTACTCGGCTATACCAGCAACCCAGATGCTTTATCCAACATTCTGCATTTCGTTATCTGAGAGTCAGTAAGACACTCTCATGATAAAAACTTGTTTGTGAAGATCAGCAATGCGAAGTTTAACGCCTTCAACCCTGCAACTGCCGAGGACAAAGTCAATCGCCAGCGAACGCAGGGCTGTCGTACTGACGTGCAAATGTCGAAAGTTTTCATCCTTATAGGGCGAAGGAGAGGAGAGAGAGACACGCACCTATGAGTCTATCTTGAGGACGAACGACTTGAGAAGATAGAGAAGAGAGATGTTGAGGTTAGTCGCGCACGCACAAGTTTTGGCGCTGCGCTGAGCATCGTCTGCCACACCTCTGTATAACCCCGCGACGCCCCCCCCTTTTGCTTCCGCGTGAGAGTTGGACGAGTTGTATCACGTGACCTTGTGTAAGTTTTCGCTCCACGCGGGAACAGAATGCAGTCAGTACCTGATGCACTTAGCAGCTAGGTCCGCGTAGAATCATTTTGTCACCTCCCATACATCCTTCCTTCCCTCTCTCCATCCCCCTTCATCCTCCTTTCTACTCTTTCTCTCGTCTTTCGACGCAAAAATCGACTCAAAAAAGGTCAAAACGACCCCTTCTACTTTCTTTTCGAACTCCCCTACACTCTCAAAACCTAAAATGGTAAGTTTGCCACCCGGTTCAATTGGAATCAACAGGCTGACGTTACAGTCTTACGGTGGCGGCTACGGCGGCGGTGGTTACGGCGGCGGCGGTTACGGCGGCGGCGGCGGCGGCTACGGTGGTGGTGGTGGTTACGGCGGAGGTGGCTACGGCGGCGGCGGTTACGGCGGTGGTGGTTACGGAGGTGGTGGCTACGGAGGTGGTGACCGCATGAGCAACCTCGGTGCTGGTCTCCGCACTGTCGACTGGAACAACACGGAGCTTACCAAGTTCGAGAAGAACTTCTACATCGAGGACAAGGCTGTCTCTGCCCGTTCTGAGGCCGAGATCGCCGAGTTCCGTCGCGCCAAGGACATGAGGATTCAGGGTACTAACATTCCCCGTCCTATCACCACGTTCGAGGAGGCTGGCTTCCCCGAGTACGTTATGTCTGAGATCCGTGCTATGGGCTTCAAGGAGCCTTCTCCCATTCAGTGCCAGGCCTGGCCGATGGCCCTGTCTGGTCGTGACGTCGTCGCTATCGCTGAGACTGGTTCGGGTAAGACGATTTCGTTCGCTCTTCCGGCCATGGTCCACATCAACGCCCAGCCCCTTCTTGCGCCCGGTGACGGCCCCATCGTCCTGATCCTTGCCCCCACCCGTGAGCTTGCCGTTCAGATTCAGGCCGAGTGCACCAAGTTCGGCAAGTCGTCCCGCATTCGCAACACCGCTGTGTACGGTGGTGCCCCCAAGGGTGCCCAGATTCGTGACCTGCAGCGTGGTTGCGAGATTGTTGTCGCTACCCCCGGTCGCCTGATTGACATGCTTGAGTCTGGTAAGACCAACCTTAAGCGCGTGACCTACCTCGTTATGGACGAGGCCGACCGCATGCTCGACATGGGTTTCGAGCCCCAGATCCGCAAGATTGTCTCTCAGATCCGTCCCGACCGTCAGACTCTGCTCTTCTCTGCTACCTGGCCCAAGGATGTCCAGCGTCTCGCTCAGGACTTCCTCAACGACTACATCCAGGTCAACATCGGCTCCATGGACCTGACTGCCAACCACAACGTCGCCCAGCACGTTACCGTTTGCACCGACTACGACAAGCGTTCGATGCTCCTCAAGCACCTCGACCAGATTTCGCGCGAGAACGCCAAGGTTCTCATTTTCGTTGGCACCAAGCGTGTTGCTGATGATCTCACAAAGTTCCTTCGTCAGGACGGCTGGCCTGCTCTTGCCATCCACGGTGACAAGCAGCAGGCTGAGCGTGACTGGGTTCTGGCTGAGTTCAAGTCGGGCCGCAGCCCTATTATGCTTGCCACCGATGTCGCTTCGCGTGGTCTTGGTAGGTTTCCCCTGAACACTCACCTCTTGTGCACAGCTGTCGGCTCTTGAAGCAGAGTAACTTTGACCGATCAATATTACGAGACTGAGGCGCAGCCCGTCCCCCAACTTCATGGTGTTGCGGCGTGATCTTCGATGGCCTCCGAATGGCTGGACGTGGGACGTGCCCAATAATGCCCTGCGTCCCGTCAACCTCTCGAGATGTTTCATTACAGCTTTATGAGGGTCATCAACAGGAAGAAGATCACCCACCGCATTGGGATGGAAGCTCACGCTGTACTGTGGCGTTGCAACATGCGTCTCGAGTTGAGTCGAATCCTGTGCTGGCCAGGGCGTGCCCTCTGGCCCACAAGACTCCTCGAGGCCAATCGCAACGCAATCACGGTTCTCATTTGATTCGAAGCTGCTTTATCGATAGAGTCGGTTGCTCGCAAGATCGAGTTGCCCCTCCCCGAGAGATCGTGTGTTAACATGTGCTTTTTTCTTTCCGTCGACTTTACTGAATTTGCTCACTGCATTTTTACTTTCCTTAACAGACGTCAAGGACATTTCGTGAGTATCTGTGTGCTGCTATATAGTCATGCCAGCTGACAGTCAGTTACGTTATCAACTACGACTTCCCCAACAACTGCGAGGACTACATCCACCGTATCGGCCGTACCGGTCGTGCCGGCCGCAAGGGAACTTCTTACACTTACTTCACCACGGACAACAGCAAGCAGGCTAGGGAGCTTGTTGGCATCCTCCGCGAGTCCAAGGCCGAGGTGCCCCCTGAGCTTGAGGAGATGTGCCGCTACGGCGGCGGCGGTGGTCGCGGTGGTGGCCGCGGCTACCGTGGACGTGGTGGTGGTGGCCGTGGTGGCTTCCGCTCCGGTGCTAACTCCTCGTCGCTTGGCGGCGGCGGTGGTGGTGGCTACGGAAACCGTTGGTAAGCGTGCTGAAGTTCTCTGTTCGACATCTTTTTCCCATCGCGAGGTCACGCACGGAGTTAGCTGAGAGCCTTCATTCGTTGCTACTGACCATCAACCTTCTCTACAATATAGATTTCATTCTTTTTCTCTTCACCCCAGCAATTATCACATTCACACAATGTCTATAGAAAAGCATGGGGTCCTGTAATACCAGACCAAACCCTGTGTAATAGATTTCATCCAGTGTCAAATGCCAGGCTAACGTCGTGCGTGCTGTTCTTTGCTGCTGCTGCTGCAGCCTCCTTGCCGCATGACGCAGAAGTCCTCGCTTGATACTGACGTGTGTTATGTGTACTAATCCAAGGCTGGCGTCCGGGTCCGAGTTTCGTTTAGGAAAGATACATGCAGATTAGATAACGACAAGAGTTCTGAGACATTGTTGAAACACTGACCGGTCAGCTCCGTGTGATAGTCAGCATCACAACATTCAGTGAGGGCACACCTGCTCTATAGCAGACGATGCCATCGCTACTGAAGCAGGCATTGGTCGGCACGAACCGCAGCGAGTAAATCCATAACAAAACTATAACCTGTATTGATTCATTAAGTATGTAGATATGAGCTTATAAGACAACGGCGCCTATTGTAGAGGCGCTATTCCATGTTCCCTTACAGACTGTGGACGCCAACGGTAGCGTCCGTCTTCTTGTTCTCGTCCAAGATGATGTCCTCCTTCTCCCTGTCCTCCTCACTTGAGCGGCCATCGTAGTCGGTGGCGTGAGGTACGTGGTCAGCGGCGCCATCGAGGTGCTTGTTGAGGATGGTCCAGCTTCCGCGGCGCTTGCACTTGATGATCCACATAACGAGTCCGTACGTCATGAGCGGGATAAAGCCAGCCATGGCGACCAGGTACGAGCGCTGCGCGGAAACCCTGTGCACGAGTGCAGCCTGGGCGGAAGGCCACGCGGCACCGCCCGACACACCGGCAGCAATCAGACCACCACCAAACGTGGCATAGGGGCCGAGGTCCGAAGTGGCGATCGAGAAGATGACGGGGTAGCATACACTCTCGAAGAAGAAAACGAGGTTGAGGCATGCAATGCCTCCCCGTCCGTCGATGAAGGACGTCAAGATCGAGAAGAGGATGAGCGCCGCGCCGTGGAAGAACAGGGCGAAGCATGAGTCAACGTAGCGGAGGTATGCGACACCGACGAAGCGGCCAACGGTGAAGACGGCCTGGCACACCGAGAACAGATTAGAGGCCATCGCGCTCGAGATGGGCGGGTTGATGCCGGGCTGTCGCGTAATGTAGAAGATGGCCATGGAGGCAACGCCGACCTGAGCACCGACGTAGCAGAACTCGGCCAGGAAGCCGAACACGGTGTGGTACTTCTTAAAGATGCCCTTGTAGCCCTCGCGCTTGATGAACTCGACGTGCTCGGGCTTGACGGCCTGGCGCACCTCCGGGAGCTTGCAGAAAGCGAGACCGATGTTGAGCAGCAGCGCAAAGAGTGCCATCGCCAGGTACACATACTGCACAGTACCGAGCTGATTGCCGTCCTGGTCAAGCTGCTCGTTGAAGAAAGTGTGGGAGGCGATCAGCGGGCCGATGACGGTCGCAATGCCGTTGAACGACTGCGCAAGCGTCAGGCGGAACGCAGCGAACTTCGGGGGACCAAGCACGACAATGTACGAGTTGGCAGCCGTCTCGAGGGTCGCCATGCCCGAGCCACACAGGAAGGTAAAGGCGACGAACATGCCATACTGGTGGTAAACCGCCGACGGCCAGAAGAGAATGGCTCCGATGGAGAACAGACTCAGACCGATGTGGATGCCCCACTTGTAGCCAATGCGTCGCATCAGCATACCCATTGGCGGCGCCACGACCAGGTAGGCGACAAAGTACGCGAACTGCAGCAGCGTCGTCTGCACTTCGGTTAAGTGGAAGATCTTGAGGAAATGCTGGTTGAGCACCTGGATAGGTCAGCGCCGTAGAACACGACATGACGCCATAACGCCACTACATGGTGGTGGAGGGGCAGTCACCGTGGCGAAACTTCGCCCGGGTATCCGGCACTATGCGGGCAAGTGTCTTTTTCCACTCACATCGAGGAGACCATACGAAAGACCCCAGAGGAAGAACTAAGAAGAGTCAGCGTTGCCCAGCGTAGTGACGGCGGCGAGAGGCAGTCATTGCAAGGTGCCGCTACCTTCCTCTCCTGTACCCACGAGAGATGTAACGAGCGAGAAGCTGATAACCAGCTGCGACTTGGTGAGGTCGGTATAGTCCTGGGCTGCGACCATCGCGCCAATCTTGATGAGGATCTGTTGAGGAGGGAAGTGGCTAGACAGTTTCTCGACATGCCGGTATTTCAATGTTGTTCACAGGCTTGTGAGCGGGCAGTGTGAGCCGATGACCAAAGTGCCCGTCATCTCAGGACTCTTTGCTTGGCCGTTGGCCGCCGCTGCGCACCGGAAGTCATCCGAACATGGGCTCTAGGGCCGACAAAGCGCTTGTGTGGGGCTAGCGGACGCGAGATGCCGGGGCCAGGACCAGCAGCTTGGGGCCCTAAGATGAGGACATGATGAGCCATTGAAACGGTCCAATAACACTAAGCAGCCGTGACTTGCCGCCTGAGGCCAAACAGGTGAAGCATTCTGGATCTGATGAACTGTAAGGGTCCACAAGGCGCTTAACTGTAACTGGTTTCGAGCTCGTCTGCCTCGCTCCGTCTGCAGACGGTAATTGCGGCTGTCCTCAGGTCGCTCCACCCAACAAATGGGTGGGTGTCAGGGTCCCATGTGATCCCTTCCTCTCGTCTCCCAGCTGCCCACTTCGACCTCGGAGCTCTTTAGTTACCAGCTTCACGGCTCCAGCCCATCCCGCCATACCAAAACACAACGTAAAGGATTCAAGGCCCCGGTACAAAGATCAAGCGAGGCATGAACTCAGCTATGATCCTCCGAGAATCAAGCGAAAGGGGATCATGAACATGACATGACACCGGTCGCTGAAGAGAGCGCGATACATCGCAGGGGGCGGTTTGAGGCCGCTTGCTCGTCGTTTCGGACTCTACCGGCAGCACTGATGCGAGCGTGGGGGTGAGCGGGGATAGAGGCACGCTGCAAGTTGAGCTTATTGCAGTTGAGCCGGAGCCATACCGGAGTGGTCGCGTTATCTGTGAGGCGTATTATGACTCTGAAAGTCGCGCAGTACCGCTGGTCCGCATTGGCGGCTGGTCGAGGTCAACGGCTGCGACGCTGACATGTGAAAAGATCAGCGCCGGCGTGACCGCGCCTTTGTCAACTGCCGCTTCTTGCCGCCTCTGCTGTGGTGCCCATTCTGTTCGGAATGTCCTAGATCTGGCATCACATGTAGGCCCTTGCCCAGAATAGTATCCCTCTCTGTGTTGGGCGTACGACATACCTCGCGTAGAAGCTACAACGCGGAGAACGCGGAGCATAACAGTGCGCGTGGGGTCAGGGCAGGGCGAGTAGCGGACACCGCCAGCCGCAAGAATGATCTACCGGGTGCTCTGTTTGGCTAACCCTCCGGTAGCCCTCCGGAACGGAATAACGAAAAGCATCGCTTGGCGAGTGAGTGTCACTCCAGTGAGTGTTCCTGTGAAACATCATGCGAAAAAAGTGGGGCAACTCAAAGCCGTACCTTGCTGCTGGCCGGCTGGCGACGGTTGGGCACGGATCGCAAACTTGACCTCCGCTGTCAGGCGGTCGTGAAAGTCGCCGATGAGATCCCAAAGGATCGCCGTTAGGAACCGAGAACACAGTCCAGGGGGTTTGGCATGCCAGGTCTGGAGCTGAGGTCAGACGACGAGGCAAGGGAAAGGCACGGACAAGAGTCGTGGTCGTGTTGGCCAAGAGAAGCGCTCGGTGACTCACAGCACGCAGCACGACAAAGCACGGCGCGATAGCAGGCGCTCGAGAAGTCCGACTGCCGTCTGGGAACGACGAGATAGGCCAAGGCACTTCGTAAAGGATAGATATCGGCACGAGCTGTGCCATTGGGCGGCGCGAGGGGCTTGTGCCCCACAGATGGTCCGCTTCCGCGGCATCGAGCTGTCCAGACAATCAGGGAGCTTTCCGGGGCTCTCTTTCTGGGCAAAAGCAACTGCGGTTCCCCAGATGAGCCTCCTCAGTCCGCAGAGTAGAGCCGACATCGCGGACCGTAGGGCCGCGAGAGCGTCTGTCGACTCGTTGCACTGTCACATGATCACACTCAGGTGAACCCCTGAGGTGTGTTATCGCGTCCAACTGCGGCTTGGAGACCCTCGGCAGCGCCACAATCTCCTCGAGCTTAGCGCTCGAGTGCTCGCACAATGGATGGTATTGACTAGACGTTGAACGTCTCTGAGCTCTCACGCACTTCCGCTCAGCGGACTTGGTTCCGATGTTGCTCCACAAGTGTTAGCACGCCACTCCTCGCATTCGGAGCCGGCAGGCGTTGGGTGGTCTGTTGCTCTCGTCCGTATCTCTTCCTTTCTTCCCCCACCTTGAGAGGAGCCCGACACTGCGGTCCGCTCCCACTACTGCAACGGTGCACGTTGGGGCTTGCTGAACTGGATTTACACTGCTCTGAGCGCGCCAATCAGACGGCGGATGGGCGTGTCGCCGAACAACCACCTCTTATCAGGCGATTGAGGGGGAAATGGGGAATGTCTTCTTGCTTGTCCTGTGTGGCGCAGAAGTCCGAACTAGGTCGCCCGGGTGTCAGAAACTTCATCAGAAGAAGCATTGCCTTAGCCGCCCCTGTTGTCAAGTGACCCTCTTTCGTTCGTGGGTCAGTAAGTTGGACGCCATGGCAATGTAGTCGCGATTAAACTGTTGACTCGAAACTCCGATGGAATTATGTCCAAGTATTCCGCCTCTGGGTTAGCAGACTGCACCTGCAAGATGCCATTCACTTATTCCCATCAGTGAGAGTCAGTTCAGTGTGATGATCAGATGTCACAGAAAATGATTGTGAGGATGCGTGTGCACCGTGAGGTTGACGTGGATCAGACATGGCGCACTGTGCCTCGGCCAGCCCGTGTGACCTTCCCCGCCTTCCTCGTCTTCCTCAAACGTGTCTCCTTCGTGATAGTTTATTTTTCACATCACTCTCATCTCTTACCTTCTCATGGCAGATACGGACAGGAGTACTCAACGATAGAGCAATCGTGCCGACAGGTCGTTAGAGAGGTCGCGACGCTCGGCATGTAAGACTGGCCCGTCCAGTCCAGCCGCAGGTTGCCGATCAAGCCTCCTCGCAGAACGCCGATCCTCGGCAACCCCCGTCAACCTGCGGCGACTCGATAACTGCCCTGCAACTTCAACGCTCTGATCCCCGCATTCTGTCTCCACAACATCCTACCAATCGCACCAGACGATCGAGACGATATAGACGACCATGTCCCGCGCACTCGACACGATCGCGGTGCTGATGCCGCTCCCCGCCCGCGCGCTGGAGCGCGTGCGCTCCGCCTTCAAGACGGTGCACTACGCTCCCTCGGGCCCAAACGTGCCCGAGAAGCGGCTCTCACCCGAGGCATGGAAGGATGTCGAGATCATGTTCTGCGACTGGCTCGGGCCGCCGAAGGAGCTGTCGCTCGCCGAGGTGCCTAAGCTTCGGCATGTCCAGCTGCCTACCGCGGGTCTTGATGGTGCGCTAGCAAACTCAAAGCTTGTCCAGGAGCTAGCTCAGCGACCGAGCACGGACGCCAAGGGGCCCACAGTGTCGACCGCGAGTGGGATCCATGTGTTCACGATTCCCAACTGGGTCGTTGGCATGACGATTGCGCTGTCACAGCAGCACCATGTGATGGCGCGGTTTGCGAGGGTGAGTGTCACGCGGCTCCAGCAGCTCTCCAACTCGCAGCTAAGATGTAGCCTCGGGTCACGCTGGCTGACATGGCAGGAGCAGCAGCACTGGGCTGATGAGATGGAGGTCGGCCCGGTGGGCAAGTTCTACAACCGGCCGCTGTGGGGCCGTACGGCAGGCATGCTCGGCTACGGCGCACTGGGTCGAGAGACTGCACGTCTCCTCAAGGCGCACGGTATGCGTATCATCGCTGCCAACTCGTCGGGGAAGGCGTCCAAGTTCGAGGACTGGACGCCAGAGGGCACGGGCGATCTTGAAGGTACGTAGGTCAAAGCCCCTTCAATCCCTTGACGAAGGGGGAATCGACGAGCAGCTTTAAGCTCGATTGGATAGCTGACATCAGGCTCCATCCCGGAAAAGTACTTCTCGGTTAAGGACGAGGCTCAATTTGAGCAGTTCCTTCGCGACACAGACGTGCTTGTATGCTCGCTGCCAGGGACGCCGGCGACAAAGCACCTCCTCGATGCGAAGAAACTTGGTGAGTTCTCAGAGCGCAGCGATGACGAGACTGCGAGCGAGACGGTCTTCCCATATCGTGCTCGTCGGCCACGCTCGTCGTTTGCAGCTAGGCGGTCCTCCGGATGAGTAGCTAATTCCAGCCCTCCTCAAGCCCGAAGCTCTCTTCCTTAACGTCGGTCGCGGCACGCTGATCTCCTCCGGTAAGCTCCGTTGCTATCGTCGCCAGCTGACAACAGACGAACTGCTGAAGGCACTTGATAGCGACGGTCTCTTCGGCGCCGCCATCGATGTCACGGATCCCGAGCCCCTGCCTGACGGACATCCCCTCTTCACGCACAAGAAGTGCATCGTCACGCCGCACCTCAGCGGACACGCCCAGGGCGAGGAGGTGATGGGTTCGGAGCTGGCTATTGTCAATGCGGAGAGGATCCGCAAGGGCGAGACGCCGTTCAACGTTGCAGACCTGCAGAAGGGTTACTAAGTTGGACTGACAGAATGAGATTAAGCAAGCAAGGAGATCAGAAGACAACGCTTGGAATTGTTAGGCAATGAAGGTAGACATCAGATGCATAAAGGACATGTCTCGCTTAAAGACGGCCGTCCAGAGCCTTGTCTTAGGTGAAGCGCATCTTACCAGGGCGCACTCGCAGAGCAACGCCGATAGCGACGAGCCCAAGTCCGACGACGAACGCGAGCGTGCGCTGCACCTTCCACCCGCGAAGGTTGGACCAGGTGGCGAACATGCCGGCCAGGAAGGCGGTGAACAGGCTAAGGCCGAGGAGGATGTATCCGGAGAGACTGCGGTCAGCTTACTGTACTATGGCCTGCATTGAAGCTTCCACCAACGGCAGAAAGTCACTCACCGATGCCACTTGTACATAGCCCTAGCCTTCGCCCCGCCCCCAAACACCCATCCGCCAGCCCACACGCTCGCGCCGCCAATCGCAGCCTGGAGGAAGGCCCAAGTGAGCGTAATGCAGCCAAACACGGCGTGCCAGGTCGTGATGTGCTCGGCCTTGTTGTACTCCTTGTTGTACCACATGAATGAGGTGCCGACGAGCATGGCGGGAATGGCGAGGCCGAGGAGAACGGCCTGGTGCGCATCAAGCCGCGACTCGCGTACGGCTGCACCGGGCGTCGGCGGCTGGACGGGGACAATACCGAGCACGAAGCAGGTGATGGCAAGAGCGTTCAGGGGCGCATGCGGCGTGAAATACGCGAATTTGCCTGGATTCTCGAGGAGGACGAGGAGCCAGACGGTGGGGAGGAACAGGGTGAGGCCGATCTGAGGTCAGCTATTGCGTGCAGGATCGAATAGCATGCGCTCATCCTCGCGATTCGCTCAATGCCTTACCCTGCATCGACGCCCTCTGCAGTCTCTCACAAGTCTACCACTTTGCACGAGGACGTCACAGGAGAGAGCAGAATGTGATGAGGACAGCATGAGTGGCCGCGAGCAAAGGGGTTGAGTGACCACCGGGGCGCTGACACATCGAGCCTACTCACAGCGATAAGCGTCAGCGACAGCTTGTCCCTCGACGTCGGCGCCAGCGTGCCAAAGTTCCACCACTGTCTCTCGCTCTCTGAAGCCGCAGCGCTGCTAGGTGCAGCCGCATTGCCCTGCTCGTCGAGCAGCGGCTGCTGTTGGTCGGTGAACGATCGTCGGCGCATGGTGCACTTTGTCTTAGCTAGATCGCTGTCGCGTTGTCGCGTTGTCAGTTTATCAGATAGTGGGTAAATACGTCAAGTCCGCATGCGGACAACGGAATGACGCTATCGCTGCCCAATTCCTCGAAATCCATGAGCCCATGAGCATGGCCGCACATGTGCGTGCGTTCAATCATCAGTCAGCGGTAAGTCACCCGGAAATGACCGCATATAGCCGACGTAGCCGATCCTTGTTCGGTTACCATCTTCCACGTGCGAGCACTGAGTAATCCAAGTCTGAGACACGCTGGCTGATCAGGTTGTCGGGCTTGCTGTCCTTCCCAAACCTCTGTCTACTCTGTTGCATCTCTGTTCATTCTTTTGCATTCAATTATTCAACATGCTATTGTGCTTTTCTACTTACGCGGGCCTTCTGCGCACAGGCCCCGACGCACAGACAGCTGCGCCACTTACGACCATACACTTACACAAACAGGTGCATGTGCTCAGCGCCGGGAGCGCGGGCAGCGCGGACACGGCCCTGGAAGCTGAAGAAGTCACCCTCATAAGCGACAAAGCCAGTGTCAGCGGCCTTGTTATGCGTGTCGAGACCAAGGAGCTTCTGGAGGTTGCCACTGACGAGATCAACGGCCTGCTTCTTGGAGAAGACGTGAGGCGCGGCCGTGAAAGCCCAAGCGGCCTCGAAGCGGGTAAGGCGAGCGTCGCACTCCTCGTGGATGCCCAGACCGACAGTGACACCGCGCGAGGCAAGGTAGGCGGGCAGGGTGTGGTTGCTGAGCGGGGGGCCGGGGAGGATGCGCCTGCTGTCCCAAAACTGGGGGAACGGGCGGGGGCTGGCGACGATGACGCCAATGTCCTCAGCGGCAAGCTCGTCGGCGAGCATCCACGACTCCTCGCTGCCGAAGATGGTCAGGCGGAGCTTCTTGCTGTCCTGGCGCTTGACGCGGATAAGGGCTGCAATCTGATCTGCCGACGAGACCTGGACGATGAGGCGCAGGTCGCCAGAAGCCACACGCTTGAACGCCTCCGCAAGCTCGCCCTTCACGCCCTCCCCGGCGAGGAACTTGCGCAGGAGAGCGATCTTTGTCGAAACGCTGTCGGATCCGCTGCTCAGGTCCAGCGCGAGGGCCGGGCCGGGGTGGCCGATCGCACCCTTCTCCAGCGGGTGCGCGGCTGAGGTGGAGAAGCTGTACGCCAAGCCGCTGATGAAGCCGTTGCTCTTCGGCCAGGACACGCCAGTGGTGACACCCTCCCTGTAGGCCATGAGCTCGTCCTTGCCTCCGAAGCGAGCGCCGTCGGCTCCGCGGACAAGGACTCCCTCAAGCAGGCCCTCGGTGTTGACAGGGTCGTACGCAATGCCGTCCCATGTCGTCTCCTCCTGCGCGATCTCAACCAAGCCGAGCTTCGAGCCAGTAGAGATGAGGCCAGGCATGAAAGAGCCGCCTTGCAGGTCGATCGTGTCGTACTCGTCAGCCGTGATGGCACAGTCTTTGCCAACACACGTGACCTCGCCGTCGTTGACGACAACACGGCCTGGCACACCCTCGACATTGAAGCCGGAAAGATAGAAGCCCTCAACATTCTCGAACACGACGCTCTTCGACTTGCGCTTGGGGCGGAGATCAGGGTCGCCGCGGGCCGCGACAGCCTCGGCAGCCTCCTTGTCGTACTTGCCAGCCGGGCTGATCTTCTGGGCCTCCTTGGGCTTCTCGATGATGTGGGGGTGGAGGATCTGAGGAATGCCGTCGATGTACGTCTGCTTCGGAGTGGCACCGATGGTCAGAGGGAACGAGTCCCAGACAACAACGTCCGCATCGTAGCCGGGGCGGATGTAGCCCATGCGGTGGTCAAGACCGGCGATCCTGGCAGAGTGCGTTGTGACGGAGCTGAGAGCCTCGGAGAAGTTGAGACCGAAGGCGTGCGACTGAGCGGCTTCGTAGATGAGGTAGCGGGAGTCGAGAACGGGGTGGTCAGACTTGTGCACAACAGACAGGCCAGCATCGGCAAGAACTTTGGCAGCGTAGGGAGTGCCGCGGTACGCCTCGCGCTTGTATCGAGCTGAAGGTTAGCTTATCCGGAAACTACAGAAGCTTATATACTTTGAGGCCAACAGATACTATCTGCCAGTCGCTCAGCACTCACCATTGTTAGCAAAGATGGCGACGCCTGGAGTTCCGCCCCAAGTCTGCTTCAAGAGCTCGGGGACGAGGTACGCCTCATGGGCGTGGTGGAAACTTGAGATAGGGAACTGGAACTCGTTCGAGATACGGACCATGTCGTTCAGGTCGACAGTCTCGTAGCAGTGGACGTTGACCTTGACGTTGCCGCGGATGATGTCGGCCACGACCTCGTACTGCAGGTCCTCAGGGAAGGGGTCCTTCTGCTCCTTCGGGTTGGCGCACCAGGCATCCTGCTTCTCCTTGAGCTTGCGGCCCTCCTCGTACGTCTTGCGGAAGTCCCAGGCCGAGTCCATGCGGGTGTTGCCGTACACGCGCAGCGGATTCTCGCCACATGCGTGCTTGATGTGGCGCCAAGCGCCGGTGCGCTCCCACGAGCCGTTGTGGATAGTGAAAGGGGGCTCGACCTGCATGCTCTGGGGCGTGTTCTCCTCGGTCCAGCGGGGCTTGAAGGTGAACGCCTGCCCGCCAATGTTGCCCGCTGAACCAGGCAGCACGAGCATGGTGGTAATACCGCCCGAGATGGAGAGGTTGAAGGCAGCATCATGCGTGTTGAAGCCGTCAAGCGAGCGGAGCCACGGCTGGGTAGACTGCTTCCACGAGTTGGTCGAGTCGCTGCCGCGGAGGTATGGCGCGGCGTCAACCGCAAGATGCGAGTGCAGGTCAACGATACCGGGAGTGACCCAGGCGCCGTGAAGGTCGACCTCGTCGGCGTCCTTGGCGGCCGCGCGGAGGTCGGCGAAATCGCCGTCCTTCTTGCCAATCCGGCGGATGACACCACCCTCGAGCCAGACGCTCGTCTCATAGAGCACCTCCTCGCCGCGCTTCTCGCCCGTCCAGACGGTCGCGTTCTTGAGCCACACGGGGCGAGTGCCCTTGACGAAACGGTCCGAGACATCGCGGTCAGCGTTCGGCTGCGGGTTCGGCGGACCCTGCTTGATCGCATCGCAGCGCTTGATGCCTTGCTCAACGTGCGGGGGCAGAGGGCTGTCCGGCCACGGGAAATTCAGGTAGCCGATGAGCGCCAGCGTCGCAACTCCGAGCAGGACGGGGTGCATGACGAGCGACAGGATGGGGCGGCCGTTCACGTTGAAGGAGAACGCGTGGCCTTGTTTCTTCTTGCCGTCATCGCCGTCATCGTAGCTGCTACCGTCGTGGTGGTAGGGGAGATCGAGAGGAGCCTTCTCCACGTCGGCGGCGCGTCTTGCGCGCGCCTGTGCTGACATGGTGAGGGATGGGGGATGTGTCAAAAGAGAGAGTAGACCCACGAGGAAGCACGCAAGTTGAGAGCCTGCTGCGTCGGGATGTCCTAACGCGGAAGCAGGCACCGAGGTGTGCTAGGGAGAAGTGGGTGATGCATGTGGAGGAAGATAAGGCGCGAGGCGCGAGAGGGTCGACCGGCCAAGTCCGGCTGACTCCATGTGACTAACTGACTTTGCTACCCTAAAGTGTTCCTTCGAGTCCTGATGGTCGCCGGATGTCGGATGTAGCGCCTAGTACCTCGTCGGCGTCGTGCGACGGCGCTGACTGCCTCTTCTGGCGATCTGCAAGAGTGGCAAGCTCCGAGAATAGTCCGTCTCACTCGGCTCTTACACCGAATCCAGGTCGACGCTAGCTATGCTTAACACGCCAAGACACCGCAGAGGTATGTACGCTCACGTGGACACATGAGCCGGCGATCTGCGATTACTGCAGGCGTCTAACTCTTTGGAGCTATGAACATATGCATACAAAGCATGATACAGGTTACTGCTGCTGCTCTTTCCTCTTATTGCGCCCTCTAGGCGTTGGGCTCGCTTGATCTCCTTGCGTGCGGCCGAGCGGCGACGGATCCGTCGCCGACGCTGCCGGCTTCTTGTCAAACGCTCCAGTCTTACGCAGCCAACGCTGGCGCACTTGATGATAGCTTCTGGTCGGTACACACTTGGACACAAGGTCCCACTTCTCGCCGTGCTCCATGACTGCACGCGTGAGGAGCTCGTCCTGATAGTCAGCTCTGATCCAGTTGCAAGAAAGCTCACCTCTTCCTTTGTCCACTTCAGATATGGAGAGCGCACACGGCGCGCGGGCATAGCACTCGACAGATGCACATACTTTCCCAAGCCTGGAACCGCGGCGCCAGCGGTCGGGGAAGCGAAAGTGTCGAAAGGATCGTCGGCGGAGGGGAATCCACGCCCCGCCGGTGTCGGGGTCTGCTGGTCGAGCTTGATGGCGGGGCCGAGCGGCGTGTGACCGCGCGAGCTACCATCGAGTCGGGAGGGGCCACCGTGGGCCACATCCTGGCTTGCCTGAGCTAAGAGATCGAGAGCAGATGCGCCCTCCTCGTGCCTCGATGACGATGCGCGGGGCGAGACGTCGCTGTTCCACATGCGCCTCGATGACCACTCGACTGTTGCGGGTGCCTCACGGGGGCGGCGAGGCTTCTTGCTAGGGCTCTCAAACGTGGATGGCACATAAGTCGTTGTGCGTGCTGCGCTGACGGTGGCCGGCTGGCCGCGTGTCGGAGTGCCGGGGCGAGTGGCCATCTCGGCAGCCAGCAGCAGGTCGTTGAAGTTGCCGCCTGGGGTTGAGGCAGGCGCTTGCAACTTCCCACGAGCACGAGGCGTTGTCGGAGCACGCCTCTTCTTCGGCCGCGGCAGTAAGGGCGTCGAGGAGCTTCCACGCTGCGGAGATGCCAGCGGCTTCTCCTCGTCAGAGTCGATGGGCTCATCATCACCTCCGTAGCCTTCAGAGTACCCGACGCCACCGTCCGGACCGACAACGCCGCGCTTACGAAGCTCCTCCAGGGTCAAGTGACCGATGTCTTTATTTGTGGTCCGCATTGTCCGCACCTTCTTGGCCGCGAGGAGCAGATGTTCCGCCCTGGCGTCGCCCATCGTTCCCCTAGTGCGCCCTGATCGCTCAGGCGGAGCGGTTCCGCCCTCGGTCTCACCAAACACGGCAGTGTTCATCATGACGTGGGTGCGGAGATGACGGAGCTCCTTGACGAGCGACTCGATCTGCTTCTGGGTATCCACCAGCTGTTTGTCAATTCCCATAGTCGCACATCGCGACTCACCCTTGGTGCCATGAGACGGTTGTCCATTTCCAGGCGCTTGTTCGCCGCTTCGAGCTCCTGGTGATAGCCGACGTCCAGGTCAAGAATTCGCTTGGGACGAGTTCCAGCAGCCTCCTCGGCCTCACGGGCTCGAAGGATGGCTTGCACTTCGGCCTGCCAGCTCGCACGTTCCGCTGCGAACTTGTCCCGCTCGATGCCGATCATACAGTCTTGAAGCTTTGCTTGCTGCTGAAGAGTCGCAATTGTCTCCTGCTGGGCGACGACTTGTTCCCGCAGGAATGGAACTCGACTGGTATACACGTCGACTAAGGATTGAAGCTGGCGTTAGACTGAGAACTGCCGATCATTTACTCACCATGTCCTTCAGCTCATCTCGCTTCTGAGCGGCATCTCCCTCAGACGCGCTGTCCAGCGCCTTCTGTATATCCTTCAGTCGATCGGCAGAGGGGAAGTCGTCGGAAGCGTCCGAGTCCAAAGGAGCCAGCGATGGGGAATCTGAAGGCAAATTGGGAGAGCTCAAAGGGGCCCAATGCCTCACCGAAGTCGGAGTAGGCATGGTAATGTCATCATCCTGGCCCTGCTTGGGGGCGACTTCTCTTGATCGGATCCGATTGGACGCAGTAGGGGTCGAGGGAAGCGGGGGAGTGACAGGCGACGAGAGGGCGGGCGTAGGATGACTATGACGGGGAGGTGTGGATGGGTCAACCATGAAGTTTGGTTCTGGTGCACGGTGGCGAGAGTCGACGATGTTCGAGGTGGGGCGGGGGAGACTCTAGGGGACGGTCAAGGGCCGGTCGGGGGCACTGAGCAGGTATTATAAGACAGCAGTAGAGATGGATTAGGTAGCACGAGGTGTGTGAACGGTGGTGTAGTCAGCAAGAGGACGGACGACGACGAGTTGAAAATGACAGGGCCAGGGAAAACGAGGCAAAGTTGAGACGAAGGCAGGCGCGGGAAACTTCCAACCAGGCCCCTCCAATCTGCTTCCGCTCCACCCACTTCCCTTATAAGGTGACGAGGTCATTGAGTTGAGTGCAACTGAATTCATATGCACGGCCAAATCCAAATCCCAATCTACAACGTCTTGTCTCTAGTTCTGCAGCAGCTTTTCGTTCACAGCCTCCGTCGTCAGGCCCTCGGCACCGTCACGGACCTCGAGGATCTGATTGTCAGTCACACTGTATCGGGCATACAGTTCCTCACCTTTGCGACCTCGGCGGTCTGCTGGAAGTACGACAGCGACGACGCATGCAGAGTCATCAGGTCCGTCGGCGATCCGGACGGCGCCCTGTACGTCAGTTGAACGTCACTGGGGTGTGTCCTCCGAGGCGGCTCTCACCAGTTGATAAGGAGCAGCGGGTACGAGATGCGTCCGTCCGGGTGTTTCTGCCGTCAGCTTGTTTATGCTTATGATCTTGCGGCATGCGACACGCACCAGCTCGTGAGACAGGAGAACGTATCGGGGCGAGTTCTCGGGCAGTTCTGATGTCAGATGACCACGTAGGATTCTGTAGCTCACCCTCAGCAATCTCCTCAATGTCCTGGTCCTCAAACTCCTCGTCAACCTTCATGACCAGCTCATTCTTGACAATGCGCACTGGGGTTAGCTTGAACTCAGCTGAACAATGAGCTCACCGGAGATGGCCGCGTTTCCCTTGCTCTTCTGGAAGCGGAAGTGCTTGAGAGCCTCCTTGACGTCGGAGGGAATGTCGACGGTGCGTGTTGACATGGTGGATGGTGTGCTGCTGAGCCCCGAGCTGGCGCTCCTTTCACCGATGTCATCACTGCAGGATCCAGGCACGCGGAATCTAATTCGCTCTCACGTTCGAGAGGATCCCCACAGCCACCCCCTGCACGTCCCTTTGTTCTGCAAAGCCACGTTTCGACGTGCTCTGACAGAATCGAAGTCTCGTCGGCGACTGACTGTTGGAAGGCAGGAAGCGCTGGGCTCAGTGTGCAAGTCTGTGAGACCGAGACTGGATATGGTATTGTAAGTACAGGTTAACCTGCGCGGCGCACTGGATGTAATAGAATACCACAGGTAGCGATAACTGGGATATCAGAAGGCAAGCCGTAGAGGCTCTATCCAAGAGTGTTAAGAGAATGTGTTGGGAGAGTGACCGAACTATTCCGCATCATTCGATGAGAGGCCATAGGTCCCCAATCGCACCACTCGTCCAGCTCGAGGGCGCGGGCAGAAAATGCTGCAAAACTGGTTAAAACAATGAAAGAGCCTGAATGCATACTCTATAACTTAACAACTTAGTCTAAACTACGCGGCGTAGCTCTCGTTCGCCTTGGCGCCCTTCTCGACGCCGTCGACATCGACAGACTGCGCACCACGCTCCTTCGAGAGAGCGGCGACCTCGCGGCGGAGCACACGCTGCTGGGCGTCGGCACGCTGACCAATCTCGTCGACCATCTGGTGAAGCGAGGGGTCGAGCTGGTTGCGGTCGATCGTCTTGTCCGTCTCGACCAAGACTTGGAGCACGGCGTCGAGCTGGTTCGGCAGCCAGGTCACGATCGGCGAGCCTCCGGTCGCAACGGGGTGCTTAGTGTATTTCAGTATGTATGAGCGAGTGAAGTTCCACTGTTTTGCGTCAGAAACACGCACAAAAATGAAGAAGAAGCGATGTAGAAGTGATGTGGAAAGAGGGAAGAGGTGGAAGACGAGTTGGTGGCGGTGAAAATGTGAATAAATGTGGAAATGGCAGTTAGTGCCACACTCACGTGACGGTTCCTGAACTGGCGGATCTGGTCGACGTTGGCCAGGTACCAAGCGGCTGAGTTGGCGTTCTTAAGGGCGAACTCGCGGACGCCGACAGCGGTGGCGCGGTCCTGGACGTAGTTGATGAAGCTCTGGTGGTTGCGGGGGCGGTAGGTGCGGAAGTCACGGAGGACCTCGGTCAAAGGGTTGGTGGGCATCTGCGCAGTGATCTCGAGCAGGTTATCGCCGAGCGGCACCATGGAGTCGTTGGCGCCAGACTCGCCGCGCATCTTGAACGGCTCGTTCGAGACACCCTCGTAGATGACACCGTTAGGGAACATCGGCTGGTTCTTCGTGCCGTAGATCCAGGTGCGGTAGGACATGTATGCCTCTGGCTTGCTGCGGCCCCACATGGTCTCCATTGTCTGGTTGATCGTGCCGTAGGCAGCGAGCATGTCCTGCATCGCCTTGTCGAAGGCAGGGCGGTCACCGAGGGCAGCAGCATCGAGGGCGGACATGGCGGCAGCAGTGAGGGGTCCAGAGTGCTTCACCATGGCGACGTGCACGAGGATGAAGCCGTGCTCGCCCGGGCAGCCAGAGAAGGCACGGATGAGCTCGCTGTTGTCGTACTCCAGGGGCTTCGACTTGTCGACACGCTTGTAGTTGTACAGGGCGTACGAAAGGGCATACTCCATGAAGGGGCGCTGGCCGATCTTCTCGGCAACCTGGTTCAGGGGGACAGCGATGTTGCGGGGAAGGGTCTGGCGACCGAGACCGTAGGTACCGTCGATCTTGTACTGCTGGTTGCAGGGCTCGAGCAGGTAGGCGCTGGCAACGAAAGTGAGGTCACGGTAGAGGGCTGAAGTCAGCACGGTGGCGGTGGCGTGGGCTTACCGGAGAGGACACGCTGGTCGGTAACCTTGCTGAGGTCATACTCAGGGAGCTCGGCTTCTACGGCAGCACCGAAGTCACCGGTGGCAAGCAGACCGGGCGAGCCGTCCTTCGTCTTGACGCTCATGCGGTTGAGCAAGCTCTCCATCTCCTTGTACTCCTCGGGAAGCCTCTCAAGAGGCTCCTCCTTGGGAAGGAAACCGTTGTGGGGGTGCACCGAGAACTGGTCCTCGGGGAACGGGTTGGACCAGGGCTTGCCCTTGAGAGCCATCTTGTCCGAGGCGGGGCTGGCAAGACCACGCACCATCGTAGGAGCGACGGAGCGGGTCAGAGCCGCCTTGGCCACGTTAGCGGCCAGGCGCGAGGCAGGGAGGCGAACGACCATGATACAGTGGGGAGTGGGGCTGTTTGGGTGTGGTGTGGCTGATAGGGGAGGGGAACGAGGCTAGCTGAAGCGCTTTGTGGCTCTTTGAAGAGAAGGGCTTTGAGTTCTTGATTCTGACGATGGCAGCAGTGTCAGTAAATGTTTATATACTCTGCAGAGGCATTCGTAACGGGGGATATGCCGACGTGACACTCCCCACCGTCCGGCGTCCATGACCCGCCCGCGGGTACCGAGGACGGCGTTGAGGATAACAAAGGCATCATGAGACGTAGGTTGTGTTTCTTGAGATTTGAGTCCGGCCGGACGTTCCCCCTCGCCTCTTCTCAGTCACGTGATACACACTCAGGGTTTCAGGAATTTAGCATCAGCCACGGTTCCTGTCTTGGGAACCTTAGTATGCTCACCTCAGCCGTTGCGCCTTGTGGTTCTTCCGAGGACCCCACGGGAATAAGGATCATTCCGGGCCCAAGAGTAGCGTGCGTCGCTCGTTACGGGAAGAGAAGCTCGTTACGAGGATCGGCCTCGTAACGAGGCAGACCTTCTGCTCTTCTGCGGAATTGATCTTCTCGAGCCGCCGGATTTGATTTCCACTTCGTGTAGTAGACGCCCACCATCGCTGCATCGCAAGAAGGATGACGTTCATGTGGCTTCCAAGTTCTCGCGCGTCCCTCGTCTCCCCGCGGGGATGCCGAATCCGCATGTCACCATTGGCTCACTTTCTCAGACCTGCCCACACAACACTCGATGAGTACCAGCGGCTCGGGTCCCGCCGTGGCGTCGTCGCTGGATGCTGTGTGCGGGGCGGTTAGACACTGTGTGCTGTCCCCTGATGTCCTCGTGTTCCAGGCGGCTGGGAATGTTTCGATTACACTCCTGGCCCACCCAATACGGGTGTCCGCATTGGACATGGCCGCTACTTTTGGTCATTGCCGACCGGAACTTCACGAATCTAGAGCCCTCTTGTCCAGTGTAACAACCAGCGTGCCGCAAGGCACTCTCCGTTAATTACTCTCAGCGCCCTGCCTCCATCATTCTGGATAAACTTCGGCATCTCTTCCGGCACGACCGGCGGAAGGTGCCCATCTGGTGGAAAGCCGCAACGAGCTTGCTGCCCCGCCGTCTCGTATCGATGCACTCTTAGCTGGTCACATGTAGCATGTGGACATTCTGTGGCGATCGCGGGGACTTTGCGGTCGCGATGTGGGCCAGAACAGCGGTAGCGGATAATAAAGTAGCGGTGACCTTTGATCGGACATGCCAATGGCAGATGGGCGTTGCGGCGTGTCGTGGCTGCCGTGATTGTGGAAGCGAAAATGGCACGCGATCACTTTATGACCTCACTTGCCATCTCTCAAACTCTCAAAAAACACCTCCACAACAAGATACTTAACAGCAGCGCCGAGACTTTCGTTTTTGCAGTCCAGATCTCACCACGGGCCCCGCCACCTATATCGCGTACAATGCTATTCGTCAGCCTACGCCCGCGGTGTCGCCGGCAATGAAGGCAGTGAGCCGGTGGACGCCCCGTGGAGCGTCGCCACTACCTCCCCATGGTGCCTGAGCCTGAGCCACGTGCGGGCGACTACTCCACCGCAGGAGATTTCTGAACCGCAACCGGAGTCGAGAGCATCCGTGGGGCCATCAATCTTATCTTTGCACCTCTCACCCTCATTACCTACTCTACACCACATCTACTCAACTATGGGAATAGGCTGGATCCTGAAGCCCCTGGCAGTCGCATCTGCCGTTGCCTTCTCGACGCTCGGCGTCCTCTCCAGGTCGTCGCAGAAGGCACGTTTCTATTTCAACGCCACGATCTTTATCGCGACCCTTGGTGCCGCCAGCGCCTGGGGTGTTGTCATTTCCGTCCTCGCTAGTCTTACAGGCCAGGTGAGTTTCTGACAGTTTGGACACTTTCTGACGCTCAGCGCTTCAACATCAACTACTATGTCGCTCGTTCATTCTACCAAATCTGTAGCCCGCTCATCGGGGTCACCTGCGAAGTCGAGGGCGAGGAGCATATTAAGAAACTGCTCACCGCTAACAACGGCAAGCCTCAGTCGGCCGTCATTATCGGCAACCACCAGTCGGCTCTCGACATCCTCTACCTGGGCAAGATCCTTCCGAAACGTAGCTCTATCATGGCCAAGAAGGAACTCAAGTGGTCGCCCGTCCTCGGCCAGTTCAGTGCGTAAAGGTCCGTGTGTCCTACCGCTTACATTCAGTGTGGCTTTCCGGTGCTGTCTTCATTGACCGCAAGAATCGCAAGAACGCTCTCAAGACGGTTCAGCAGGCTGGTGATCAGATGAAGAAGAACGGTGTCTCGCTGTGGATCTTCCCGGAGGGCACCCGCGCCTCCCATGCCGAGCCCGCCCTTCTGCCGTTCAAGAAGGGTGCTTTCCACCTCGCTGTTCAGGCCCAGATCCCCATCGTCCCCGTTGTCTGCGAGAACTACCACCACCTCTTCGATGGCCGCACCCGTCTCGACCCCGGAAACCTCAAGATCAAGGGTGAGTAGCGGCAGCCTCTATGTTGAGGCTGTGCCGCTTGGCGGAGCTAACATTTCAGTCCTCCCTCCGATTTCGACAAAGGGCCTCTCCACCGACGACGTCAATGAATTGATCGAGAAGACCCGGGATCAGATGCTGGCTACTCTCCGTCAGATCTCCCTCTCTGCTAAGGGCATTGAGGCGCCTGTCGCGGACGACGTCCGCGAGGAGACGTTCCGGCCGGAAGCCATCCTGGACTCTGCTCCGGAGGATGTGCTTGAGCCGAAGGCTGCTGCCGCTGAGCAGGCCTCGAGCCCCATCACTACCGAGGACGAGATGGAGGGCGATGCTGTTCTCCTGAAGCGTCCCAATGCTGGTGCCGTCGCCCAGTAAGACACTCTCTCATCAGTACTATCTTTTCATATAATCTAGCAAATCATGACCATCTGTCCGTCCCTATGCATCTATCATCTAGACTTTTAACGCATTCCAGAGCCGGTTTTGTTGTTGTTCGGGTATTGAAATTCCGCGACCATCGCGAACTGTAAACGAGATAAGCCGAGCAGATTAGGGTCGGTGATTAGCGGGAGCAAACCGCGTTTCAGCGTCAGCGCGTCTCGCGGTGTCAGCGCCGCCAGCACCTCAATGTTCTCGACGTCCTGACGACACCTTGACACCTTCCCCAGGCCTCCAAGCACGACACCATGGCTGCTCCTCCCAGGAAAGGTGAGTTAACATTTTCGTGCGCAACTGATGACAGGCGAGAACTGGGAGCTGCGCCAGCAGCTCAACAGCGAGTACCGCGACAAGCGTGCCGATGCCATCAAGCGGGTCATCGCGAACCACACGATCGGCAAGGACTGCAGTGGGCTCTTCCCCGATGTGGTCAAGAATATGGTGGGCTCTAGCTGACTCGAGCTTGGCAGCTGATGGACAGCAAACGGACGACCTGGAGCAGAAAAAGCTCGTCTACCTCTATCTCATGAACTATGCCAAAACGCAACCCGAGCTCGTCATTCTCGCGGTGAACACCTTTGTGAAGGTAAGCTATCGGACATATACCGTCTAGCTGACTTCAGGACACGGAAGACTCGAACCCGCTGATCCGAGCTCTCGCGATCCGCACGATGGCAATGCTGCGAGCAGAGAAGATCCTGAGCTACCTCGCGACACCATTGTCGCGGTGCCTGCGAGACGAGAACCCGTACGTGCGCAAGACGGCTGCGCTGTGTGTGGCAAAGGTGTTCGACCTGAAGCCGGAGATGTGCCTTGAGTACGGCTTCATCGAGACACTGCGCGACCTGGTCGGAGACGGAAACCCCATGGTGGTGGCGAACGCGGTCACGGCGCTCGCGGACATCCACGAGGCGGCGCTGGCAATGCCAGAGGACGATGATGAGAACTCACCTAACAAGTCGCTCTTCATCATCGACCAGAGCACGCTCACAAAGCTGCTCGTTGCGCTGAACGAGTGCTCGGAGTGGGGACGGATTGCGATTCTCTCAACGCTGTCACGATACCGGACAAACGACGTCGACGAGGCTGAGCACATCTGCGAACGTGTCATGCCGCAGTTCCAGCACGCCAACGCCGCCGTCGTCCTCGGTGCGATCCGCGTCGTCATGATCCACATCAAGCACGTGCAGCGCGAGGACCTGCTGAAGAACCTGACGCGGAAGATGGCGCCGCCGCTCGTGACGCTGATCTCGTCGGCGCCGGAGGTGCAGTGGGTTGCTCTGCGCAACATCAACTTGCTGCTGCAAAAGCGGCCGGAGCTCCTGCAGAACGAGATGCGCGTCTTCTTCTGCAAGTACAACGACCCGCCGTATGTCAAGGTCGAGAAGTTGGACATCATGGTGCGCCTCGCGACGGAGCGCAACGTCGACATTCTGCTTAGCGAGCTGAAGGAGTATGCGTCCGAGGTCGATGTCGACTTTGTGCGCAAGGCGGTGCGGGCGATCGGGCAGGCTGCGATCAAGATTGAGAACGCGGCCGAGCGCTGTGTCGGCGTGCTGATGGAGCTGATCGAGACGCGTGTGAGCTATGTGGTCCAGGAGGCTGTCATTGTCATCAAGGACATCTTCCGAAAGTACCCGCACAGCTACGAGGGCATCATCCCCGCGCTCTGCGGCAGCCTGGAGGAGCTGGACGAGCCCGAGGCGCGTGCGAGCCTTATCTGGATTGTGGGCGAGTACGCTGAGAAGATTGAGAACGCCGACGAGCTGCTGGGCACCTTCCTCGAGTCGTTCAAGGAGGAGTCGTACGCGGTGCAGCTGCAAACGCTCACTGCGATCGTGAAGCTGTTCCTGAAGAAGCCGGACGAGAGCCAGGGCATTGTGCAGGCCGTGCTGCAGGCGGCGACGAAGGACTGCGACTCGGCCGACGTCCGCGACAGGGCGTACATCTACTGGCGTCTGCTGTCTTCGGACCCAGCCGCGGCGAAGGGAGTGGTGCTGGCCACGCGGCCGCCAATCTCGCTGCCCCAGACGACAGTCTCTCCCGCGATCCTCGAGGAGCTCATTGCCGAGATCTCATCGCTGGCAAGCGTGTACCACAAGCCAGCAGCGACCTTCATCGGCAAGGGACGACTGGGGGCCGAGGCGGTTTCTCGCGCAGAGCACGAGGACGAGGGCCGCGAGCGTGCGCTCCAGCAAGTCGTCAACGCGCAGCGAACGGAGAACCTGCTCGACTTTGACGACGAGCCAGCCGCCGAGGCGGGCAACAGCAGCTCGGACCTCGCCGGCCTCGCGTCGCCGGGCGGAATGGGTGGAATGGGTGGCATCAGCCAGCAGACGATCACGAATGTGGCCAAATCGACAAATCCTCTCGACGAGCTCATGGACCTCTTCTCGTCTACCAGCGTTGCGCCGGCCGCCGCAGCGCCGTCCCCAGGCTTCGCTTCACCGGCCATGGCGTCCCCGGCACCGGCACAGGCGCAGGCGGCAGACCCCTTCGCCAGCCTCGGAGGATTCGGCGGCCTCGGATCAATGTCCCCTGCCAAGGCGGCCTCGCCGGTACATGCCCAGAGCCCGCCGCCGCAGCAGACAAGTCAGAGTAATAATAAGCCGGCCGAGGAGGACCTCCTGGGCTTGTTCTAGATAGCGCTTGGTATGAATACATAGACGACTTATACCTGTGGGACAGCGCTGCGGGGATAGAAGGAAGCCGCCGTTGCGAGCGTACGAGGCGAGACTGGTGGGCAGACTGGGTGTAGTCGGTCAGGACTAGCGTCTGCTCGCACGATACAGGCACCCAGGCACGGAGGAAGGTGGCCTGGAATGATCTGCACACCTTGCACCGTCGACTGCGCTTCCCCACACATGCAGCGGTCGCGGCAGCAGCAATGTCCAAGGCATCAATTTGGAAGGCTGACTGCATGATGCATAGTATGTGCTGTCCGACATGAGAGAGTCGTCTGAGTGCTTTTTGTTGTAGGCTACGTGCAGCAGATCGACGAAGGCCGATCGACATTGCGATCGGCACATCTTTGATCGCTTCTACACCGCCTTATCTACTCCCATACACGAACCTGCGCAGCCCTTATATCAATCAAAGCTAGCATTTCCTGCTGTTGGGTTCTGCAAGCGCTGACTCCTCCGCTCCGTACGTCGGAGACCGAACAGTTCAGGTCAAGAAGCAAACGGCTGCCTCCGGAGAGGTGGGACAGTGAGACACAGTCCTACAAGCGCAGTCGAGCAGGGAAGACGCTCACATAGAGGCTGATCCGCACCGCATGGCACAGCGGTGCTCTGCGCCCAGCGATCATTAATTGACTCGCAGATCAGAATGTGAACGCCTCGTCGGATCGGTCGCAGCGATCACTCTGTACCTCTCAGTCGTGTCTTCCTTCCTTTCCTTCTCTTCCGATCTCGTTCCAATGCAACGCTTGCAGATCACTACGACGGGCGTTCCCATGCATGACAAGCACATCACATGGATCTGCCAGTATGTCGGACCTACTCGATGCACGATGCATCGTGCGCAGGATCGACTGTCTGAAGCGGATGGTTGCGACCATGTGCTCACCGCCTCAGTGAATCAGCCACACTCCAGCCTACCTCGGCACACGGCACGGTGCGATTGCATGCTTGGCACTATCTGGCTGGGATGACTGTACCGACTCTTGAGCGATGACGGATGCCTAACCCCTAAGCCTGAGTCTGGCTGCCTGGCCCGCCCGCGCGCCCGCATGGCGCCCTACATTGGGCTTTGGGTTGGCTGTTGTTGGGCGCGGCGCACGGTCGCCTAAACCCTGGGGCTTTCTCGGAAGAATGACAATGACACGCAATGACGACGCTGCCGCAGCCGTAGACTTCTATGTCGCCTGTCGTCTATGACTCGTGGCATCATTGAGGGATCCGCATGGGTCCACTTGTCTTGCAGCCGTGTTGCAGTATTAGACAGCGGGCTAGCTGGTACATATATACAGGGAGGGGTTGCGATCGAATCGATGCTGCGCAATCAACTTGGTCAATCGATGAATCGTTGGCTGTGCCGAACACGATTGCAAGATGACTGCGTGTGTCAGTTTCGGTATTGCAGCCACCGGCCAGTCAAGCGGTGAGCCAGTGAGCCAGTGACGCCACGGATCCATTGACGCCCGGCTTGGGAACAGAGGGACCAGAGTCGACCAGAGTAGGGTATCACAGGGTCTTGGCCAGGGTGTGAAAGGGTGCAGTGCAGAGTTATGGCACGCGGCTTGCTCGCATCCTATTACGTTTCAAATGGGGAGTTAATTAGAGAATGTGACTCCTCATTAACCTGGAGGTGCATCGTTTGGACACTTGAGAGGATGGAGCTGCTTTGCTCCTCGATCCTTTGTAGCGAGGATGAAAGTGCTGCGAAGCGAAGGATCTGGCCTGTCGGGTTAACTATGTGCCTGCGTGTGATCATGCCTGAGAGGTCTGCAGGACGGGTGTACCAGTGACGAGTGAGTGGTCCATTACTCTGTCACCCGTCAGCCAAGGCTGTGGACTAATTTGAGCTAATACATCACTGTGGGCCAGGATCGCTCTCCTTTCGGCGCCAGGTGCCAGGTGCACATGTGCTCAGTCGCATGCGCGTACCCGTAATACCACACATTCCATAGTCAGCCCAGCGCAGAGTTGCCCCTCCGAGCCCTCCACCGCAGCTGCGCTGACCTCACCGTAGACACGCACCTTCGCGACCTCGGCTCGCCCCTTCCCTCACCGTAGCGTATGCGCTCACCCAGCCCAGGCTCAGTTTCCCACTCCGCCCTCCCCTCTCACCCCTGCCTCGTGCATCCGGACCCTTCGTCCGTCATCCACCACCACTACTACCTGCACTACTACCGCACTACTACTGCACTACCGACTGAACCTGGTATTCGACACACTACTCACCCGATTCATACACCACTCCACTCCATCACACTTGCTTCCTTCTGGGCTTTGTGTTCTTCCTCCACTTCATCTCCTTCATCTCCTTCTTCGCCTAGACTCGCTCTCTGAACGACTCGCTTGGCTCTCACACCCTCATTACGCCCACCCACTTCAATCCTCACTCGACCAGTTCGCTCGCCCTCTCGCGCTCTCGTCCTAGGGTCATTCCCCCTTCGTCATTGTTCAGTCTTCAGTCTTGGGCTCTGCGTCTCCACTCTTCGACTGTCTCACCCTCACCTTCACTCTCCACCTTCTCCTTGCACCTGTCAACGACACACGCTCAGCGACACATCTCTCTTCACGCTTCGGTACGATTCGCTTCGTTTCAGCTTGGCGAATTCTGCTCTGCTTCCTGACCCGCCGTGTCTCTGACTAGCGCGACCCACTCGCAGCGTAGCTTAGTTGCTCAAGCCAGTCAGCCAGGCTAGGAAAGCTCTCATCAAACCGACCGACCGAACCGGCGCGCGCGTCATCGCGACAAGAATATCCCGGCCGGCCGCCAGTCCTCCACGACACACACCAAACCAACAATCCGTGTCCGTTGCTTCTTCGCATTCGCATTCGTCTTCGCACTATCACCGTCACTGGCCCGCTCGATTTGCACCGTGCAACCACAGGCAAAGCAATCGAATGGTAACAAGCATCCATTCGACTACGCCGCACCCGTCCGTCCGTTGATTGATTCAAGCACCCACCACACACGACCCTATTAGCTTTGAGGAGCACGCGTACGTTTTCGAGAAAGCGAGCGAGCGGCAGCAGCAGCAGCCTGGGGCAAATCCGAACACAAGCACATCTTGTCCTTTGATCTGAGCTTGCTTTGCCAGGGTGACTGCCCCACCCGTTCCCTCAGTCGATCGATTGTCCCTCTTCCCTCCCTGCTTCCCCTCTCTCTCCCTTCTCTCCAGCACATCGCACAGTAACCACCACTGGTTACAGCCCAGTCGTTAGCTCTCTCAGCCGATCAGGCAATGGGCTCCTCCACAGACGTGGGTTCCCACCGAGGGACACCGCCTGGCGTGTCCCATCATGACGCAAACTCGGAGATGGTGTGTCCAGACGACCCAATTTCCATGCACACTTGCTGACACTATCCTTACAGTCCGGGACCAGCGCCGGAAGCAACAGCAAGCATCAACAGCGCAGCATCACAGACGTTAGCGGCGGAAGCAGCGGCGCCGGAGGTTCGATGCGTCAACCTCCCACCTCGGCAGAGATCGATGCAGTGATTGCTGCGGCCATGGCAAACGCCCCGCCCGCCCCGCCGCCAATGGAACTAGCCATCGAAAGTGAGTCACCGCAAGCGCTTAGGCCCGGGCCCGTGCAGTGCCGTAGCGTATCGCCGTAACGTTGTCGTATATTAATGTCCAGCGTCTACCCGATCCCTCACCCCTCTCATGACCAACATCCTGCCCTCAGCTATTGGCTCGGATGGCCGCGTCAACCTCTTTGTGGGCAATGTGAGTTACGGCACAGTTTTATTTGATCTAACTCTCAGCTCCCGTATCGTGTCCGCTGGCAGGACCTGAAGGACCTTTTCCGCAAGGCTGGCACCGTGCTGCGTGCCGACGTCAGCCTAGGACCCGACAACCGCAGCAGAGGCTACGGCAATGTCCTCATGGGAAGCAGGGAAGACGCTGCGCGGGCCATCGGTAAGTTCGCTGACTAGGGGGCGCTTAGACGGCGATCAGCAATCGGTGGTGATCTTCTCTGTTCTCTCTTTCTCTGACACGACGCAGATCGCTTCAATGGCTTCACATGGCAGACACGGACGCTCGAGGTCCGGCCAGATCGATTGCCGCCAGAGTACGAGCCCCAGCCCCATGTCCACCACAAGCAGATGTACGGCTACCCGCCGCCCATGCAGCACTTTGGTGGAGGATGGGGCGGCGGCCGACCGCCTCACCACGGCCCGCCCTTCGGTGCCTTCCCTCCGCACATGAACTCGCACCCTCCCCATGGCGCGGGCCCGCAGGGCTTTGGGCGTGGACCGGGCATGCATGCTCATGCCGCGACGGTCCCGCCGATCGGCCAGTCGCCTCTGGCGGGATCGCTCACGGCCGGGCAAGGGGGAGCCGGCGCACATGGTGCAGTCGGGTGGGGAGCGGGTGGAGGCCGGGACACACTGGCGCCGTTCGGAAGCTTGGGCGAGATTGCTTCGGGCATTCCTCGTAGCACGTCGCCGGGCAACATCGGCAACTTTGGTCTCGCAGCCGGCAAGCGCAGTGCTTCTCCCGTCCCGAAGGATGCGAGCGACACGACGCCGCGGATCATGCCTCTGGGTCGCGCGCCTTCTGCTGCGCTCGGTGCCGGAGTCAAGGGTGTCGGGGTTGATGAGCCGCATCGCAGGATGTCGAATGGTCTGGAAGCGCCGAATGCGGCGCTGCGCACTGGCTTTACTCCGCCCATCCCTATGAACGGGCTGGCTGGGCAGGTGAAGGACCTCGGCTCGGTCAACACGCTGTACGACCGGGTCGTCTTCGTGAAGAACGTGAGTGAAACAAGTCTGATCTGAGTGCATGGCTGACTGAGCAGTTGTCGGGTACCATGCAGTGGCAGGATCTGAAGGACCTCTTCCGACCCGCTGGCGCTGTCATCCGCGCCGACGTCGCGACTGCCCCCGACGGACAGTCTCGAGGATTCGGAACGGTGCTGTTTGCGTCGAAGGAAGACGCACAGAAGGCTGTGGGCATGTTCAACGGGTGAGTAGTTATTGGTCGTAAGGAGTAGTAGCTGACAGCAGACACGAGGTCGACGGTCGCATCTTGCACGTGCAAACGGAGCGCAAGACGCTGGAGGACAAGCAGATCCAGCCGATCCACCCAGTCGACCCGTTCCCGATGTTCGGCACGAAGCCCTCTCCGCCAGTCTGGGGCACTGAGCCCGGTCTGCCGAGTCTGAGTCTGACTGCCCCAGCTCCATCAGACACTCGCCCGCCCGGTCCCTCCTCGAGCACGTCGCCTACCGGTCGTGTGCCGTGGCAGCTGAACACAGGCGCCTCGACGTCGCCAGTGACGCCGCAGCGAAATGCCTCGCAGTCCTCAGACGAGCAGAAGGCCAAGCACCCGGGACCGATCAGTCTGCCGCCTTTCCCTAACCTGAGCGAGATGAACCCTTTGAGTCCGCTCCAGACACGCGGCTTACCGCCCATGACGCCGTCGATGCCTGGCTTCGTCTTCAACGCGTACCCATCGACGCCGCCCGCGCACCCGCAGTTCTTATCTCCGGGCGCGGGACCCTTCAGTCCTGGTCTGCCAGTGACCTCGCCCATCTACAACCAGCACCAGCCGTTCTTGAACGCAGCGCCCGGCGCGCCGGTTGTCCCCAGCGGCTCAGCCGCGCTGAGTACGCCGACAACTCAGGCGTTCCCGAACAACCAGCCGCACTCGGCCGCCGGCCCCCCGGGCGCAGAGTACTTCCCCCGCCTGGACCCGGACCAGTCGATCGAGGAGGTGCTTGCGGGATCGACAGCGGCGCTGAAGCTGGACAGCGACACGCCGACCAAGAAGGGCAGTGGCGCTGTAGGTGGAGCTGTAGGCGGGCCGGTGGGTAACGCGAGCAAGCAGAGCTCCAGCGACAGCGGAAGCACTGCCGTGGGAAGCGCTGTGGGCAGCAAGGCCGGCGCTGTTGGCAGCAAGCCTGCAGGCGGCAAGACGAAGCAGGACGCCAACAAGAGTCCGACGAAGAGTCCAACGAACGGTCGCAGCAGCTTAGACGAGAGCCGCGCGCCGAATGCGTGGAACATGGACCGCCGCGCGAGCTGGAGCGAGGTGGCCGCGGGGACGAAGTAGACAGCGCAGCGTGAAGCGCGCAGCGCGCAACGCTGTAAGTGAGCCGTACTGCTGTGTGCTGTGCGACGCAGCAATGTGCAGCTGATCCATGTGGCACTGTGCAACGCGGTAATCTGCCATGCTGTGCCGCAATCTGCAAACGAAGCAACAGACGACAGCAGCAGCGTGAAAAAAATAGAGAAGAAAAGCAGCAGAAAAGCAGCAAGAAGGCAGGACGATAGGACATTATCTCGGGCTGTAGGCGGGAGGTTGTGCAGTTGATCAAAGGTTTTCCACATAGGTTGGGTATGGTTGGGTTTCTTTCGTAAATGGTTTTGGTATAGGTATTTCTCCGTTCTTTTTTCTCATCACACTATGGCTCGGATGAAAAGGCCAAGGGATATGGCATGCAATGCATCGGGTAGTGTACAGTCTAGTCTAGGCGTCTAAGTGGGTTATGAGGCGGGGGCGGGGGTGGAAGGTGTGGAGGTAGTGGAAGAAGGGGTAGTGATGGGTTGGATGTGGTTGGGTGTGGGCTGTTTGAGGGGAGGGCAGTCGGAGGGACATGGTGCCGAGTTGGGCGCGGCGTTGGGCGCGGCGTTCGGCGTGGAATTGCAGGCCGAGTTGGGCGCAGAGTTGGGCGTCGGAGTAGTCGGCGCAGGGGTGGCCGGTACAGGCGTAGGCGGAATAGACTTGATACGGCCTGCTCGTTCTTGAGCACCATCCTGGACTGTGTTGTACGTCAGCCACAACCTCTAGCTCATCACACTCTGTGCGCCGTCTTCAGTCTGGGCCGCTGCTCGCTGCGTGATCCGCAGTGTATTACAATTTACACTGCGCCCTCACGCCCTTTGAGTCCCCCATGCGCCGTTCAGAGCACCACTGGGAGCTAACATTAAGGAGCAGCAAGCAGCCAGCCTTCTTTTTCCCTTCTTTTTCACCCATCTCCTCTCTCCCTCTCCGTTTCTTCTCATCAACACCTCACCACAGCCTCGCCACGGCCAACGGCCTTCGGGATAGGCCGAGGCGAAGGGAGGGTACTCACGCATCCAAGCAGGCCAATATCCCCCGTCCTCCTTCCGCAACAGCGGGTTACGAAGCGTATTATGCGTACTACCGAGAGAAGTGTACCCCTCATCATAAAGACTGCACCAGGGCACATCTAGCTCGCGGAGGAAGGACCACACTTCGGCGTAACTCCAGTCCAATACTGGGTGGACGCGGAGGACTTGCGGCCAGGAGGGGTCTGTTGGGGCTAGGGGCTCGACTTCTGTTGATTAGCTCTACTCTGTTCCGTGGCATCTGCCTTCTATCCTCTCTGCTCGTCCTTCTGCCTCCGTTCTCCTACCATCTCCTTACATTCTCCTCTTCCATCGGCCTGCCCTCTCTCCCCCCTTCCTCCCCGCCCCCCCTCTTTCTCCGCACCCACTCTTCTGCCGTGGACGCCTCTCCGCGAAGACTCGCTGCTAGAGACATCGCCGTCCTCAACGAGAGCGGCAACTTTACTCGCTCAGAGGGCGGGCGCGGAGAAAGGAGCGGGGCGCGGCTGGAAGCACTGCCTCATTGACAAGAGTGGCAATTACTCAGGAGCAAAGGTGGCAAAGGAGCAATGGCAGAGGAGGCCTCAGTACGCACTCGGTACACTGCTGAACCTCAGAAAGCGCACACGCTTGAGAATCTCAAAGGGGTCAGATCGAACGACAATGCGCTGATCTTGCCAACTCTGCTGCCAGTCCCTTCTGCCACACATCTGCACCTTCTGCTCCGCTGTCTCGGCTTGCTGAAGGTCACTCATCGACCTCTGTACATCGGTCCGCTCACCCGCGACCTCATCCTCTCCTCTCGCTGCGTCCGCTCCGCTCGCCCACATCTCCTCCTCTCAACTCGCTGCGTCCGCTCCGCTCACTCGTCTGCACTCTCTCGCTGCGTTCGCTTCGCTCACTCGTCTGCACCCTCTCACTCGCTCCGCTCGCTCGTTCGTATGTACTCACTCCCATTCGGATCATTCTGCCTCGTGCCCAGCAGAATCGCCTTGATGTCCCTCCCCCCCTCGCAATCAAGATAAGCCCCCAGGGCAGCCTTCATCCCCCCTCCGAAGCGGTACAAGTCGAGCCCGTAAAGCTCCACTTCATAGAGGACGAAAGCTTCAAGTTCCGGGAAAGGGTTAGGCGCGGTAAAGTAGACACTGCGGATGAGCTGGCGGGGCTTGCGGCGGCGCGCTTTGGCTGCTTCTCGACGTTCTTTCTCTCTCAGCCGTCTACTGTCGCCTGCTGTCCGTCCGCCGTAAACGCGGTCGCCCTCGGCAGCCTCACTGGACCTCCTCACCCCTCCAACCCCGCCAACTCCTTCCGCCTCACCCGCAGCGCCTGAGCCGCTGAATGACGAACCGAGCTGCGCCGCCTCGCCGTTGAACGACGAACCAAGCTGCCCCGCCTCGCCCGACTCGCCTGACGGCGAGCCAGCCGAGCCGACCTCGTCAGGACACCAAGCCGGCTCATGGTGCGTCGCATGCTCGCTCTTCCCCGCCAGGTCGAGGTTGGGGATATGCGGCAGGGGTGGCGGAGCAGCGAGCGGTCTGTCCCAGATACACCGCTGCTCGTCCGTCGGCTCCTTCTCCTGCACGGGGGACGAGGGGACTGAGATGTCGGGCACGACGCCGTGCGGGAGGTCGACCCCCGTGTGCCGCGCGTACAGCACTGCTGCGAAGATGTGTAGGAGGACGGTGCAGTCTTTGCCGCCGTTGAAGCTGAGGGCGACGGATTCTTCGCTGGGATGTTAGCGCCACTGTCTCACTATTCGCCTTTCGCCCGTTGTAGCCTCTCTACACTCGTTGCCACTTGTGCAGATCGCACACGTTCCAACAGCCTAATCCACTGTACCCTCACCCAAGCTCTAGGCTCTTTCAACGCTCACTCAGACTTCGTCCTCGCTCGCTCTTACTCACCCCAGATCCTCCAATACTCCGTCAATCAGCTCTATCGCCTTCTTAATCTTTACTCCCAGCTCGTCCTTGACCATTGCCCTGTCGAGGACGCGGTGGAGCTGTTCTCCGGGGATGCGGTTCCCCATGGTCGTTTGTGGTGTGTGGTCGGTGGAGTGTCAATTTGAAGAACAAATGCGGATACAGTGTATGTGTGTATGTGTGGAACGTGTGTGTGTTGTTTCGATAGTGATCTAGAAACGGGGATCGGAAGTCGGAGGTGACAGACCACACTACTTTGGTAGCTGGACTGACAGACTAGTTTTGAAGGAGCCGATGATTAGCGAGTGAGTCCACTCATCCATCGGCTGCAAGAGCTGGCTAAGCGCGGATTGCCGGGATGGCCGTCTAAGTGTAGGGTGAGGGTGAGGGCGCGGTACATCCGGGTCCGGGCCACGTGCTCGCGGGCCTGTCTATGTAGAGACTGACTGCAGACTGTCGGGTGTAGGCTCCAGGTAGAATAGAATTTGATCCCGCGGGCCTAACTGTCACCTCGCAGTTGAGCGGGACCCACCGTAGCGGGCAGAGGGACGGGGCGGGGCGGGCGGAGCGAAGGTGAGGGTCAAGGGAAGGGCAGGGTCAGGCAACGAGAAGTATGTGCATCATGTATGGTGGTGCCCTCTACGGTGGACTCTGTACAGTGGTACAGTGGTGGGTGCGGCCTGGCCCGTCCTCGTGGTTTCAACAGCCGCCGACTACAGACCTTGTTGCTCCTGCTCCTGCTCTCAGTCTGCACTGAACTCATCTTGCTTCTTCCTCGACGACCAACAACCATCTCCCAACCCATTGTACCATCACCATCAAGATATACCGACACCACAAAAGAATGCCCGCATCCACAGCTTGAGCTCCCTCGCCCTAATTCTCCCTGCACGCATTCGCACCCACATCGATCAGGTCGCCTCCCATCAACCATCTTTACCTAGACACACCACACATCAATATTTGACCGACCGTCCGACCAACCAACCGTCCGACCATCCGATCTGATCTAGCACGGCTTGTCTGCATTTCATTTCATCAGACCAGCCCTCCACTCGACTACTGGGCAGCAATATCCCTCCCCCGTTGCCCTCCGCCGCCGACATCCGCGTTCCATCGGCTTCTCCCTTGGCTTCTCGCTTCTTAACTCCCCGCGATCCATCGGAGTAACCAACAACACCACGATCCGGGCAGTAGCATGTCGTACTCGCGTGTGCCGGACGGCGCGCAGAGCCCATCCGGGCCGCTCGCGCAGCCGCCGCCATCAACAGCGGCAGCACTGCACCAACTGCCTCAGCCTGTTGCGTCCTCGTCGCGGAATCCGCAGCTCGGCCCGCACCCATACTTCCGGTATCCGACGCCGACGCCAGAGCAGATCGAAGAGGAGCTCCCGCCGTACTGGGAGAGCGAGAACATTGCTCTCGGACCGATGTTGGACCGGCTCGCGCGGAAAGGTTACGGAGACATGAAGGTGCTCGTGGAGCAGACGTGAGTGTGAAGGCGGGCGGAAGGTCTATCACTGGCGATAGCCCGCAACCTACAAACAGAGAGAAGAGCTTCTGCTAACCCCCAAGGCTCCCGCCACTAGCGATGCGGCAGAAGCCAAAGCAGATCATCGAGTACGCCAAGTCGACCCGGCAGGCTGTGCTGAAGTATCTCGCGCTGCTGCGATGGAAGCAGTCGGTGGACATGGCGACGAGCCCGGCGCCGAGCACGCATCCGCCAGGCTTGAACGCAGCGCAGAGCTTCCCGACGCCGCACTCGAATGGCGAGTCGAACGACACGAGCCCCTCGTCCTTGCCGCTCAAGAAGCCCGAGGAGCAGCCGCGCGGCAAAGTCACAGATGCGCGGAGGATACAGCAGTTCCTCGAGCACCAGAATGCGCAGCACGAGGTCGCGATCGCACACATCCGGCACGTCACTTCGCTCGTCGAGACGCTGCGGGAACGCAACGCCGACTTGCTGACGGCCATGTCGCTGCGGAGTGCGGGGAACTACACACGCTTGCCGAGCATGCTCGAGGAGTCGTTCGTGCCGCGCCCGAAGCTGAAACCGACCACCGTCCTCGACACGGTCGGTAAGCTCAACGAACACCTGCTGTACCGCCTGCGGTGTGTTGACTACCTGCCGCCGAATCTTGTGGTGGAAAAGGTGACCGATGGGCGGGCGTACGTCCGCGGCGGAGGCGAGGCAGGCTGGCGCGCGCAGCTGACGGTCGCCGGTTTCGACGACGACGCGCGGTGGTGGCTCACAGGCGTCGAGTGGGAGTGGACGGCCAAGGGGCAGAAGAAGGGCTTTGCGCCGGAAGAGCGACAGCAGATCCTCGACCTCGTGAACAAGGACATTCTCGAGCCCAGGCCGATACCGGAGGGCCAGGAGGGCGCCGTCGACGCACCGCTAGTCCGAGTCGCCAACTTCCTCCAGCACCTCTCGCTGTCGTACCAGCTCGAAGTGCTTTTCTCGCAGGCCCTGACGCTCAGCCAGCAGGCGTACCGCAACCAGCTACTCGTTGAGATCGACCGGTCCAAGAAGGAGCTCACGCTCAAATACTGGATCCGGCCAAGGCAGGCCCACGGGCCCGGCGGAAAGCGGCCGAGCGGTGGACCGACGACGCCGATCGTCGGAGGCACCATCACATTTGCCATCACAGAAAGCAAGGCGCCGATCAGCGAGGCGGAGCGCCTGTTGCGCGATGTGTCGGGCGGCAAGGGCGTGCCTGCCGATCGTCCTGTGGGCCTGGAGTTGTCGGTCAAGTGGACCGTCGGCGACGCCGGTACCGGCGGCGGCCTGAAGGCTGGCGCGCAGATGGACGGCTCGCTGCTGAGAATAGTGAGTGCACAGAACAGGCGACGACGCCCGGGCGGACCGAAGTGGGATAAATGCTGACGTGCGACACAGGACTCGGGCGGGCTGAGCATGAAAGACCTTCTCCAGACGGCAACTCGGGCGCACGCCAGCTTCCTCGCGCGCTCGACGTTCTCGCCACTTCTATCCAATCCCCGCCTCGCGCTCGACCCGCTCAACCTTCCCAAGCTTATCGAGTCGGACTCGACCTCACGGCCGGTGCAGCTCATCATTCCTCTCCCGCCGGCGCAGGGCGACGCGCACTTCACGGTATCCGTCTCGGCGACGACAGGACTGATCGAGATCGAAGACAGCATGAAGGACAGCGGGCAGGTGCTAGAGAACAAGCGGCTGCTGCAGACAAAGTTAGCGACAGCCTCGGTGAACGACCAGAAGACGCGCCTCGCCGACGACCTGCACCGCCTGCTTACGGCCGTGATCCTCGAGACGATTGAGGACAAGATGCGGCAGCTGGGTATGCAGCCGACGCGGCGTATCCCGCTGCGCTCCCACGAGCTCACGAAGACGGACCTGCAGCCCTCGGCGACGATCTTCGTGCCTTTAGCCGTGTCGAACTCGCACTATTTCGTGTCGAAGATCACGCCAGAGGGTGTGGCGTACGAGCTCCTGTGGCTCCTGCGGGTGCCGATGGAGAACGGCGGCCACCGCATGGCCGTAGGCGACCGGACGCCGATCGACCTGGCGAAGCTGATGGAGCGGCGGCGGACGAAGGCGCTGAAGCGTGCGCGCGACGCCGACGAGACTGGCGCAGCTCCCCCGCAGACTTCGCCGTGGGAAGAGACAGGCGTGAAGTGCCGCTTCGACGTCAAGGCAAAGGACCTGCGGGACATGTTCTTCTACTGCAACGCGCTCGTCGCGCAGACAATAGTCGAGCAGCAGCTCAAAGACAGGGGCATCCCGTATGTGCCGCGGTATCCTGACGAATCCGACTTCCCCGCGCCGTTCAGCCGGAGCGCTCTGGCGGGTATGGTACCGTACATCTGCGTGAACGCGAGCGACCTGTTCAAGGACGGGCGAGCGACGGACGTGGCGGCGCCGCAAGTCTACTTCGTGCTGAAGGACTGGTGGAAGGGGTCGAAGTGTTCTGCAGAGACGATCGTGCGCCTGCAGCAAGCGTCCATGAGCAGCGAGGTCGAGGAGGCGACGCCGGCCGAGACGGGCAACAACCGCACCGAAGGGATCAAGTATGACGCGGCGACCTCTACCGTCCGCTTCCACGCGCCCAACATTGCCAAGTGCGTGCCCGACTTCCTCGAGCAGTGGGAGAGATTATCCAAGGTCATCATCGTCGCCGGCGAGGTCAACCGACTCAACAAGATGGAGGCTTATCGCGACGTGCGCATGCTCAGCTTTGACCTGTGCACGGCCACGCTGCAGTATTGGGACGGATACTACGTCGCGATCACGTATACGCCGACAAGCGATAGTTACGAGGTATCCTTCAGTCGCGCGAGCGCGAGTGCAGCGAGCGTCGGCCCCGCTACCAACGCGTCGACGGGGGCAGGACAAATTGCGAACGTCGACAACCCGCATCAGCTGCTTGCGCCATTGCTCTCACACCACCTGAACGACCTGACGTCTCAACCGTCCTACGTCCGGGACACGCTGGGCTCAAACGGACAGCAGTTCATCTCCCTCCTGCGCGCGACACTTCCTCTATTACTCGAGCAAGAGACTCTGCGGCGGCAGAGCGCGAGCGAGTTCCCAGCTTTGGTCGTTCGTTCAGTCTACGACTACAGGTTCGTCTGGGACTCAATGGGCACAACCCGCTTCGCGCTCGACATTACGTTGTCAGGGAACTGCCGCTCCTTCCTGATTTCGGACGGAGCCGCACGCGAGCCAGAAGACCTCAGCTGTGGTGTCCTGACCCCATTGCCTGATTTCAGCGCAGTGGTAGGAAAGGGATACCAGGCTGCCCGGATTGCCAAGGTGCATACCCCCGGAAGTGCCGCCACACCAGGCATGACGCCCGGTATGGCCATGACGCCCAAGACGCCGACGCCGGCCAAAGAGGCAAAGGGCACGCCGAGGACGCCGGTTGTCAAGCCGGTTAGGATCAAGAATGGGCGCGCGGTCGGGAACCCACTCCCGCCGGCTGTTAAGCTCGATGAGGGAAGGACACTGCTGTGCGCGGCCACGGTGGTGCAGGAGGTGGTTAGGGCTATGGTGGCGGAGATTGAGACGCAGGTCGCGGGGTATCAGGCGAAGTAGGGCCTCGACTGAGTGGCCAGGCATGAGGATTGCCCCGCCTGGCGGATACTCTGGGTACTACTTCATGCATCATCTTGCCTAAGCTTGAGTCTCCCTTGCCTGTGTCTCTCTCTCGAGTCCCCCGGAAGGTATCCTCTTGTTCGAGTTTCTCTGAGAATATCCTCGCTGGAGTCTCTTGCTGGAGCGCTGTTGAGTCTGAGCCTACTCGAGCCTTCCTCCGCCTATCTCTTCCTCGCCTGAGCCTTTTCCGCATAAGCGTTCTCTCGCCAACTGCCGGAGCAATTTTCGTCCGACAAACTCGCCGGCCGCAGAGTCCTCAGTAGGGAGTTAGTTTTATGGCCGCCCGGCCGTGAGTCGGGCAGCCTAGCCTAGCCACATCCCCATCTTCAGCCGTATTCCGAGCCGTAGCCCCGGTTTCGCCCCGGACCGTCGCCTCGTGATCTCAGCCTCAGCCTACAGCCTTGGCACGGCTTCGGCTTTGGCACGGCATCGACATCGGACTCGGCCTTCGGCCTCGTGGGCACGTCGGATAGAATACATGATGCATCATCTGGATCTGCACCAAACTGTCTGGTCTTGTCTACTTCTACTGCACTCGACACACTAACGCCAGTGCTTCTGTCCACTCCTGTCCTCGGCCAGGTCCACTGCACGCTCGCTCGTATCCGAGGTCGAAGTCAGTGCTCCTGTCCACTCCACGCTCGTATCCGAGGTCGGTGGATGCTCCTGCTAACTCCACGCTCGTATCAGAGATGAGAGCTCAGGCTCCAAAGGGGTTCTCGATCTCTGTAAAAGTCAGCGAAGGGAGTGGAAGTAGGGGAAGGGAAAACTTACCAGCAGACCCATCCGTCGGCGAGATGAGCACGACATTGGGGCCGCGGAGGACTACGAGGCCTAGGTTTCGGGGCGGCATTTCGTCTGTTTTGTCAGCTTAAATACGACTTTCGGGCAGCTGAGATTGGCGCGAACGGTCTATGATAAGTCTTGGGAGGGACTGCCTGAGGGGCTGCTTGAGGGGCTGCCTGGACAGCTGATTTGAGAGCTGATCTGCGTCGAGTCTGATCGCGGCTGGGTGGGCGGGATCCCACCGGCTATATCACCGCTGGCTTGGTCGTGGACGGCTTCGGGCAGGTGAGGCGTGGCCGGGTGTGCTGCGTCCATCTGAACCGGCCAACTCCGTGGCCAGTTGATCGTTGCCAGGTGCGCCGGGCTCAATCCATGGTGAACAGCATCCCGAGTTCAGTCCTCCGTAGCAGTGAACCGAGCCCAGTTCTCCGTCAACAGCAAGACGAGCTCAGTCTACCGTGGAAAGCGCCACTGCAAACATGCTGGCTCCAGTGAGGATAGTGGACCAGTCAGGCCGAGCCCGACTGGGACCAGAACGGGCCAGAACGGACCTGAACGCCGAAGCTGGCTATCCGTTAACCAGCACAAAGCCAGCCCTGCTTTCAACAGCTTAGCCGTGACCACCCTTGCCGTCCTCGGCTGGATCCTCGCCAGCCTCCGTCGCCAGCAGCACCGTCGCCAGTTTAGTTAAGGACCATGGCCGCTTCGGCATCTCGGCAGCTATCGCTGCCTCGCTACCTCCGCTGCAGCGTACTCACTCTCATACGTCTCGACCACCTCGTCCATGACCAGGTTCATGAGCTGGTCGTAGCCTTTGAGGATGCCCGTCACTGTTGTTAGCTAGGCAAAAACAATGCGCGAGCATTGCGAGCATTGTAGTTTCACAACTTGCGAGTACTGCGAGCTGCGAAGCTGTACGAGTGCCGCGCTCTGGGCGATCTTGCTCTCCAGACGACTCCATGCCTGCATTGCTGGTTATCAGAGCCGCGAGTCATCGGGGCTGCTGCTGCGCGAGCCGGACCCTAAGTCCGCGAGACCACCAGAGCTGAACTTCATGACCTCGCATTGCTGGCCGCGCAGCCCCGCTAGCCCGGCCTCACAGCCTCAGGTCTACGCGGCTTCGCTGGCTCGACCACAGCAGCTTTAAGGTCGCGCGCTCATGGACTCGCTGATTCGGCCTCACACATTGCGACCTCGAGAGCTCAACCTTCCAGCCTCTACTCTCGCAAGCTCGCTAGCTCGGCTTCACAAAATTGAATCCCCGCAGACTCGCAGAGCCCGGTTTCTCAAGCTCGCAGCCTCGCAGCCTCGCAAGCTCGGCCTTGGAGCACACTCACCCTCCCGTCCGCCCAAAAACTTGACACGAATACTCTGGTCCACATACTGGGCCAAGTTGAGGATGCTTTCCCGCTTCTTGCGCTCGCCCGTGTCCTGCTTTCCGCCTCGTCCTCGGCCGCCGCGGCCGCCCTGGGAGTCAGCTAGAACGCAGTATTGCTTAGCTTACTCGAGATGACATGGTGGTTTGTTGTGGTGGAGGATGCGTTGAACGCCGACTTGGACTGCTCGTGCTCGAAGGCAGCCTGGCAGCATGCAGCTCGCAGGAGGGAACAACATGACGGACCACGCGGGAGCAAATTGGCTGAAGGGAGGCCTCCACCGAAACTCACCCTGCACCGTTGGCTCAGCACACGGCGTGCCTGAGCCGGCTGGCGGGGCAGGGCCGAGGTTGAATCAAGGTCGAGGTCGAGGTCGCCGGCATCTTGACGTCCACATCGGTCGCTCGACCAGATACACCACACACCATGGCAAAGGATAACGGCCCGCTTAGCTTCAAATGTGAGCTGGATGAGATTGGTGAAGCTGACAGGCAGTGCTCAACCTCCTCTCGCGGGAGCGCGCCGTTTATGGGCTTCGCAATGGCGACCATGAGCGATACCGGTGAGTCCATCTTTCTGGCCTCGTTTGAGAATGAGCCATTCAGCTGAGATCACCGTACGACACCAGCTGACACCTTTGCAGCCACCACTGCGCAAACAAGCTCCACCGCCTGCGCCAGTCGACGGGCCTAACGAACGGCAAGGGCAAGACGTTCAAGGCTGCGCCCGCACTCACGCCCGAAACGGTCAAGGACGCCAAGCACATCCAGCTGCTGCTTTTCAGCAGCGAGCGTGCTCTGGCCTACAGCCATGAGCTGAAGGCCCTGGCCACGAAGCAGGGCGCTCCCCCCTCCGCGCGCAAGGAGCAGATGTCGTGGCTGCGCAAGGCGGGCAAGTACGCTTCGGAGCTGCAGGAGCTCGTCTCGACGATCGCGAAAGAGGACAGCGGCCGGATCAACTTCCAGACCCGCGCCGAGGTCAGCATCTACTACCTCTCTGTCAAGGCTGAGCTGGCGTTCGAGCGGGGGCAGTACGCCGACGTGCTTGCCTCCCTCGCCGCACGCCGCGAGCTGCTCGACACCCTCGCCTCGGCGGCGCGGGACAGCCACGACCAGGCGCTGGCGGTCGAGTTCATCGACGCGTACGACCCGCTGATCCGCTTCAGTGCGTACAAGCTCGGCAACACTGCGAGCCACGACATTGACGGCGTCGTTCGCGACATCGAGCCGGCTATGCGCGAGGAGGCTCTGCCTGGTCTCGGGGAGCTGGTCGCCGGGCTGCGGGAGGAGACAAAGGCGGGCGAGATGGAGGCGGGCCGACGTACGCTCGATGACGTGACCTTTGCCGGGCAGCGGGTCGAGTTCCGCTCGGCCGAGATCGTCGACGCCATGCTCCGCGTCCAGGACGCGCAGGCGCGCCTGGCCGCGAAAGGTAGCAAGGCGAAGGGCAAGGGCAAGGGCGGCATGGCTGCTTGGGACCGCCTGCTCGGCGTGCTCGGCGACGCGGAGGCTGTCTCCCGCCGCCTGGCGGATGAGCAGGGCTCGGCCGCGGGGCAGAGTACGGCCGCAGCCGCCGCCCAGACCGCACACCAGTACATCAGCTTCGAGCTGCTCGCGCACCGTATCCGCCGCGACCTGCTGCTCGTCGACAGCCTGCTCGGCACCACGAACGCGCTGCCGTCCGACCCGACGGCGATGCGGATCCCCGGCGGCCGCGCGCGTGTCGAGGAGGGCGTCAAGGCCCTCGCGGGCGTCGTGAAGCTCTACGACACGGTACTCCAGAGCATGCGCCAGATCCGAGCTCTGCCGCTGGTCGAGGAGGCGGAGGGCGCGCGCCGCGCCGCAGAGGCCGTCGAGGCGTACTACGCCGCGACCAAGGCATACACTCTCGCGAGGCTGCAGTGTCTTTTCCCCAACCCCGGGTACGCTGCTGCGGTAGAGCTCCTGACGCAAGCCCAGGAGAGCGCCGACACGGCCGCCCGCGTGTTGAAAGACTCTGCGGGAGCGCTGCAGGAGGAGGTCGTGCAGATCTCGCCAGAGCAGGCCGCCCAGCTCCAGGAACAGGTCAGGGCCCTCAGTCTCGCTGCCAAGCGCGCGCTGTTTGCGCAGACTGTCACTAAGCCCGTCTTCTTCGACTCGGCGTTCAACTACATCGACTTGCCTATGGAGGATCTGCTCGATCTCGCGGGCGCGGGACAGCCGAAGGCTCCGGCGCAAGCCAAGCAACCCGAGCCAGTCAAGGCGCCAGCCCGAGAGACGAGGCAGGCTACGCCGTCTATCGAGCAGCAGGTGCAGCACGAGGAGGAGGAAGAGTCGGAGGAGGAAGAGGAGCAGCAGCAGAAGAAGAAGGGGTGGTTAGGAGGATGGTTTGGCCGTGGATAGGCGTGGCGTGGGGAGGTGTAGGTCCGTATCTGCATGCATTACTGGTAGAATATGGGCCCTAGAGCTCTGGGAGCGCAGGCGTGTGCATCCGTGCATTCGTATGAGCATACCTGACGACGCATCAGTAGTGATCGGTCGACCGAGTCGAAGTTCGTCGACAGACCACACCCAGGCACCAGTGGAGGTCGCCTATCAGCGTACAGCCAGGTTTTGCCGCCGCCACCGTGTTTCCGCCCGACCGCGTGCCGGTGACGGCCCTCCCCTCCCTCGGCACTGGAGGCCACTTTTTTTCGCCGGCCGTAGCTTTGCCGTGCCGTTGCATCACATCACTCAACAAAGCCATGGAGCCACCTCCTCCAGCTCCGCCGCCAGGCTCGACGCCGGGCAGCACGGGCGCGTCAGCCCCTGCGCCAGCATCTGGTTCTGCTCCGCCGCCTGTCCCGTCAACCCCCGCGACTCCGCCGACGACGACCACCGGGACCACGGCCACTGGCACTACAACCGCTGCCCCCGTAACCGCCGCCGCGGCCGATGCGAAGAAGGGTCCCGTCGAGCTGCAAGGCTTCCGCAAGAGTCTGGAGCACACCGGCCTGCCCCGTAGCGTTATTGGGTGGAAGCCGCGCCTGCCGAGCCGGAACTGGACCATCTTCCTGACCATCGTCGGCACGCTGAGCTATATCTACTACGATGACCGGAAGCAGGCGCGCGAGTTCCGCAAGCAGTACGAGGAGGCCGTCAGGCCCATGAGCGAGGTGCCGACTAAGAACTCGCTGGAGCTGCCGAGGAAGGTTACGGTTTATGCTGCGCGGTGGCCTGAGGACGATGAGAGTGATCGGGGACTGCTGTACTTCCGCAAATACGTCAAGGTGAGTGAACCTGGCAGTCGAGGTAGCGACTGCAGCGTTGGTTGTCGCGGAGGAGGCTATGGACTGGATCGTTATGATTGCTTCTCAGAAATGCTGCAGCCGTTGTTCAGTTGTAGGCTGTACTCGGCGGCCCAGCAGAGATCTTGCTTCAGGCCGAGATCGCAGACTTGCTGCGCTCGTCTGGCATTTGCTCACTCGGCTCGCTTCGCTCGCCTTCGTGTGCTAACCTTTCCAGCCGTACCTCGCCGCCGCCGCTATCGACTACGAGCTCGTCCACGCCCCTCTGTACGGCAGTATCGCGCGCATCGTCCGCGCCAAGGTGCTAAAGGAGCGCCGCGAGTCGCTCAACCTCAGCGAGGGCGATGTGCTCGGTCCGATCCAGAAGACGGAGAAGGAGCTTCTGCTCGAGGAGCAAGCGCGTAACGGCGGAGTCGTGCTCATGGGCCGCCCAACGATGAAGGAGTACCTTGCCGGTCTGAAGATGGGCTGGGGTAACGGAGTGGGCGAGTGGAAGTGGGAAGACAGTGTGAAGGCGACTCTGTCCGATGAGCCTTTCGCCGAACCCGCCACGCCCACCCCTCCCACCGCCGCGACTTCCTCCGAGGACCTCTCCGCCGACGTTGCTGCCTCTGGTGATGCTGCTCCTGCCCCTGCCGCCGGCCTTCCCGCCGGAGGAAGCCAGATGGCGCACGTCGGTCTGCACAACCAGGCACAGAAGCTCTCCCTCCCCCCTGTCGAGGACGACGAGCCGCAGCACCAGAAGAAGTCGTGGTTCGGCGGTCTGTTCGGCCACGGAGGCAAGAAGCAGGCCGTCACCCCCGGTGTTCCTACTCCTCAGCAGCCCCAGCAGCCTGAGGAGCCGGTCAAGTTCTCAATCCCGCCCAACTGGCACGAACCGCCTCATCCTCTCCCCCCGCACGCCCCAGTCCTGCTCGTAGACTGGTGCAACCACCTCGGCTTCAAGCAAATCCCGTACATGATCTACGACTTTTTCACCGAGCACAAGCGTGTAAAGGCTGGTGCTGAGGCTGCCTACGCTCTTATCACGGAGCAGGCTAGGCCCTTCCGTCCCCCGACTTCCTCCTCTACTGCCTCCACTTCTTCCGAGTTCCTCGAGACTCCCCCCTCGTCTGAGACTAGCCAGACTCCCGCCGAGGGATCCGTCGCGGGCCACCAAGGCGGCGACCTCGACTTTGACGTCTCCTACGAGCGCTACTACAAGAAGGACTATGCCAAGACACCCGCCGAGGTCGAGAAGGAGCGCAAGCTGTACTACGAGGACAAGCTGCCCAAGCGTCTTGAGGCCGCGCGGGCTTTCGCGCGCGGAGAGCGCGAACTGACCGCCGAGGAGAAGAAGAGCGATAAGCCTATTGAGACGGTCCAGATGCTGCAGGAGGAGAGGCACAAGAAGGAACTCAGGTGGGAGGGTAACCTTGAAGGATGGGAGATTGTGCGTCCCGAGACCCCCGTCGCTTGGGATGAGCGGTTCAATGGGTGGCTGCATGTCTATGAGGCTAGTCCTGAGAGTTTGGAGGCTGTGAGGAGCGTGCCGGAGAAGAATGGGGAGAGTAGGCTGGAGTAGGCGGGCGGGGGAGCGAAACGAGCCAGGGAGCGCTATCCGCTATCTGTGAGAGTGTAGCGAGCCAGCGAGCGCTGGTTTGAGCCTGTGCCGACCGAAACGAGCAGATGCTCGTTGTCATTTCAGTCGACTGAGTGCACCGTCGATGAAAGAGGGCAGCTGAGCGCCATTCAGCCCGTATCAGCACATAATATCTCGGCGGAGGACAGGGAGGAGCGCGAAGTCAAGAGGAAGAGTATTCAGAGAAAACAGGACTAGCCAAGTCCAGATATCCGTCCTAGACCACCTTCAGCCATCTTGCAATGCATCATTCTCATTCTCTACTAGATTTATAGCTCCTCTTCTCTGTCGCTGCGGCACGAACATGGGTCACTGTTTATGCCGCTGTCATTCACGCTGAAAGGTCGCGTTGCAGATACGCGGTGTTGCTACTACTGCTCCCGCAGCCGCTGCCGCTGCCGCTGCCGTCGCCGCTGGCCGCAGCCCTTCGGCCCGCGACACCCGCAAAACCCATCTCTCCCACGCTTGCATGTCAGATGTGTCTCTATGATGCTACTCGGCATGATCTATGTGGCTACTGTGGCCGTCGCAAAGTCTCCTCGGCCCTGTACGCCTCTGTGCCTGGGCTTCTCGCTCTCATGACGGGGATCGCGCCTGCTCTCCTGATCTGCCCTCGCTGCTTCTCGCCTCGTCTTGTAGCCTGGCCGAATCAGCTGGGCAGTCCACGGATAGCTTCCCTCCAAATCACCGGCCGCATTATCGGCCAGTCATGCGGTTGCATGTGGGTGGACAGCAGGCTTGGGTGGAAAGGAGTGCTCAAGAGTACCGTGATGACGAAGGGCTAGGACTTATGCAGATTGGCCCGCAGCGACTAGTTCTGTGACTGATCGTGGTCATTAGGACTGGCCATACCACTGTCCCCCGCTCCCGACAGCTCCACCACTCGCACTCCGCTGCTGCCCCTGCCCCTGTTGGCTCCAGCTATCCCGCTGCCCAAGCGATGGCGGGCCCCAGATGACCGCCGCCTGAGGCTGGGGAGACGGCGACCAGCTCTGTCCCGGTGGACCCGGTGGTGCGAGACCTGGCGGAGCCCGCGGCGCGTTGCCGCTTGCGCCGGATCCTGCGCCGAAGGTCTGGTTCGGGCCAGAGTACTGCGACGTAGGATATTGCGCCGATGCTGTGCCGTTGCCGCTGTTGTTGAATGACTGCCCGTGCGCTTGTGCTCCGAGCTGGCTTCCGTGCGTCTGCCCGCTGTGCGCCTGCCCGGCCCCGTGCGCCTGGCCGCCGCCGTGCGCCGGGCCGAACGGACTGTGTCCGAACCCCTGCCCGCTACCCGGCCTGTACCCGTACTGCGACGGCGGCTGCGCGAGCGACTGCGAGCCGAACCCAGGCGGTGGACCAGTGTGCGGCGAGGGTACGCCCCGTTCAGGCCAGCGGTCCCACTGTCCACTCGGCCTCGTGCTGGATGGTGCGCTGTCCCATTGTCCGCTTGGTCGGTCCCACTGTCCGCTGGGCTGTCGAGATGCGCTGTCCCATTGCCCGCTCGGTCTTCCCTCCCACTGTCCACTGGGCTGCCTCGAATTAGCGTCCCACTGCCCACTCGCCTGCCTCGACACGCCCTGCCCGCTCGCCTGCCGCGATACGCTCTCCCACTGTCCACTCGGCCTATCCCACTGCCCACTAGCCCTGTCCCACTGTCCAGACCGTGCGTCCCACTGCTGACTCGCCCTCGAGGCTTCCCACTGCGCACTAGGCCGGCCCTCCCACCCTGGCCGCTCCCATTGTCCACTTGGCCGAGCGCTGCTCGGCGCACTCTCCCACTGCCCGCTGGGCTGGCGCGAGCCTTGTCGTGATCCTCCTAGCGCTCCGGAGCCTTCCCAGTGTCCGGCTGAGCTCGAGCGGTCCCATTGTCCGCTGTCGCGCTGTCGGGCTCGCTGCATGCCCTTTTGCGATTCTTCGCGGGACATGGTCCAGATGGTTTGGCCGCCGTCCATTCCCCCGAAGAGGAGGGGGGGTCGTCGATCGCCACCTGCTGGGCCGGGGGAGGGCGCGAGCGTTAGAGATTGCAGAAGGTTCTGGGCGGTCGTCGTTGAGGTGACTTGAGGAAGGACGGGGGTGGACGTGCTGAGTTGTTAGTATGTCGTCTTTTGATGATGGGGGCTACCTCCGGCAGGCTGACGGCAGTAGCGTTGTGAGGCGGCAGCGTCGTTCCAAGAGTAACATGACTCCGGGCGACGACGTTCTTCGCAGGAGCAAGTCCCAGACAACAGCGTTGGTCCTGGCGGCCGTCGTTTAGACCACTGCTGGACTACCTCCATTGCAATTGCATCCTCTGAGAGTCTTTCATCTCCCAGGCACACAACCCCGCTGCACACGGACTCCGCCCTAACCACGGTGACTCACCTATTCCCCCACAAAATAACCTCATCATCATTCTCCGCCGACGCGGCCACGCTAATCCCGTCTCCGCCCAGACTAGCCCTCATGGCGAGGTTGACTGGGTCATCCTCAGTCTCTGCCTGGCTCTGCGTCTCTGCCGCATTGGAAATCTGCGCGTCCATAGCACTACTGAGGGCGCGCATGCCGACATCAGTCTGCATGAGGAGTTTCACATCCACAAGCAAATCCGCAAGGCGCATGAGCTGTTCCTCATTCGGGTGGACTTCGCCATTGGTCGGCGGCTGCGTCTCGTCGAAATTCGCGCTCGCGCGGTGTCCTCGTAGCGGCGAGAAGCCGCGCATGTCCCTGTCTTCCTCGAGGGGCTGGTCGAGTTCTGGCAGTTGAGCGAGGGGAAACACCTGCGCGAGCGCAAACATGAGCCGCTTGTAGGATGCCCAGAAGCTCGAGACTGAACGGGCCACCTCGGGCGACGCGGGGGCCAATCGGCCAACATACTCGATGTGCGACTTGAGCCAGCGCGACATGATGCGCAGACTTGGGAGGAGGCGCCTCAGGACGGCAGTTATGCGCTGCGCTAGGGGAATCTCCTCGTCTTCCTCGACTACGGCCGAGTCGTCGGCGTTGATTTGAGAGAGGGCTTCCTCCGCCTGCTCGGCTGCGACCACCACGAGGCTCGTGAAGATGCTCATTAGCAGGATCAGGGAGAGATTCTCGACGACGTGCAGTCGCTCGGCACCCGCTGACGAGGTCTTGTTCGCCCCGAGGCGGGCTTGCCAGTGTGAGCCTATCGCCATCGCTGTCGTCTTGACTATCGTCTCGGAGAGGAGCTTGCGCTCGCGCAGGAGGCGCGCGAAGGAGACGGAGACTTGCGAGCACAGTGCGTTGAAGTGGCTCGTTCTGAGCGTCAGTTCAGTGTTGAGCATTATCTAACTCACCCGGCCCGGATAAACAATATCGACACGACGATGAGCAGGTCACGCTTGAAGGCGTCCGTGTCGTCCTGAGCTTGGCTCTCTTTCGAGTCTGGTGCCGCGCCTGCAGCTGCCGCTGGAGACTGCTGCTCTCCACCATTTTCCTTCTCCTTCTCCTTCTCCGCATGCCGCTGCGACCGCCACTTGTCAAACACCTTCTTCAGCACTCGCTCCAGATTCGCCTCGCCGCTGGGAAAGGGTAGCCGCACCTCGAGCGCGCGGAAGTAGTGATACGTGCAGTGAAAGTTGTCGCCGAGGTAGCCATCAATGACTGCGAGCTGGTTGAACGCCGTCCCTGTGTCTGTCAGCTAGCCAGTCCGAGATCTGCCTTCCAGCAGATCGGTTAACTCACCGTTGTCAGGCTGCAATGCCCGCGCAACCTCATAGTACATGATAGCCTTATTGAATCGCTCGGCCGGATCGCGTCCATTATTCTTGGCCGGCGCGCCATCGCGCTCCTTCCTAGCCTTATCCGAGTATTGCTCCTTGTACCGCTCCAGGTCTCCCAAACACACCAATCCCTTATAGACGATATCGATCTTCTTGTCGAGCTCCTCCTTGCTGAGATGGGGCGCGAGGCTGGGGTCATCCTCGGCGTCCTCCCTCCCGACAGGAATGTTGACTTCGGCAAGGTACGCCGCGGTGCGATCCTGCAGTCTGTGGAAAGTCACGATACGCGTAATGAGCGAGTGATAGAATGCCGCCTCCTTGACGAGCGCTTGGCGGAACCGACTCAGCGTTGTGCGGAGATGCGACAGAGCTTCCTTGTTCGCCCTAGCGCCTGATCCGGGGGCGGGCAGCGTCGCCTCGATCCGCGCAACGGCATCACGATAAGCCGAGATGAGAGTGTACGTCGTGCTGATCCAGAGGAGCTCGATGCTCTGCGCTTGCGGGTGCAGCGGGTGCTGGAACAGAATGCACAGGTATGCATTGCGTGCTCTGTTTTGTCAGCTCTGTGTCCCAAACATCAGAAGCTGGCTCAGGCTCACCGCTGCCGAACATTGAAGGCGTCCTTGGACCACGGCGTTTGGTTCTTGAGCAGAGCCTTCAGCTCGGTCGTTGCGTCGGCGGCTTGCCTGCGCGTATGTCAGTCTCCGTGCTACCTCTTGGCCCCTCACTGCACTAGTTCCGAAGCTGTTGCTGGCGGCTGTGTACCTCCTTGCCCCACTTGTCCCGCCGATCCGGCCGGATCGTCGACCTCGGGCGTGTCCTCGCGCGAAGAGTGGCCATGGCGGGTGCGCTGTCTCCTACGCGGATGCGTAGAGGGACCAGGCATTTGGTAGCTCTTGCTCTCGTCTCGCTCTGCTCGGTGCGAGAGGGCCGTGGCCTGATGGGTATGTGTGAGTGGTCGGAAGGAGTGGAGGACGGAACACGGAGGAAGAGCAACGGGCCGAGAGCGGACGACGGTGGACACTGGACGGTGGTCGGAGGGCGGAGAGCGGTGGACGGTGGAGAGCGAGCGGACGAGCCGAGTTTACGACTTTGACTTTAGTTGAATGACGCACCCAATGCAGCGGAGGGGAGCTGCACCAACTTGGCTTAACTTGGCTAACTTGGCTGGTTAGCTGGGACGGAGACAATCAAGTCTAATCCAGGTCAATACGGCCAATACTCTGCCTGGCTGGCTGACCTGGCTGGCGGCAAATCTCAGTGGCAGTGGCTCCTGATCCTCGGCTCGGCTTATGCCTTCTGCGTAACGTGCTTCAGGTCAGCGCAAGACTTCTGCTTGCTAGGAGCCATGCTTGGCCTCCACCGTACTCCGTCAACACCACCCCACCTCCGTCGTCCCGTCTGCAACCTGAATCTTCTTCAGTAAGGGCTTCTCGAAGGGCCAGGCCATCCCACTCTCAACGTATCCGCACGGCATCGCGTCATATGCATTCACGCCGTCGAATGGCGTTCGGCCAGTGACGATAGCTACAAACTACTTCTATCACCGCAAACTGCTGCCATGTATGGCTTTCCCGTCAGGAATCTATCACTTGCCTATCTTCGTACACGTAAAAGGGATCGTACACGCATAGATATCCTCCTCTGCCTATCTATGTATAGCACCGCTACCATCCTTACTGCCGTCTCTGTGCACCTCACTATGCACTCAGATTACAAATTGCTGCGCCGCCCGTTCATCACGTCTGAAGCTCGTGCGCCCCTCTGGTTCCCCACCTGATAGTAGTTCGGGTCATCCTCGTCGTCGCCAGAGTCGTCCCCATCCCGCCGGCGCTTCTTGTTAAGCTTAGCGTGCAGCTCGGGGAACTCCTCAATGGCCGCCTTCTCTCCCCCGATGCGCCTGTTCGGCACCGTGTTCTCCATAAAGTCGTACAGATCCCTGTGGATGTGCGTGTTGGCACGAATGTCGACCCACTTGCCACGAATGAACCTTCGCATCTCGCCGATTTCGGACGCGAGCCTTGACGTAGAGAGTACGTTGAGGCGTTTGTAGACAATGAGGCAGGCGAACCAGAACTCGACGGGGGCGACTCGCTTGTCGACGACGCCGAACGACTGGTCAAAGTACTCTCGCGCGATGTGGAGGAGAATGGTGAGCGCGGCCTCGATCTTGGCCTTGAACCGTGGTTCGGGCACAATGCCGGCCTGGAGGAACTTGTTCTCCGTCACGGCTGTCGGGACGATCTGCTTGCCCTCGTGCGCCATATACACGAAAGCAGTGAGGATCTGGAACGAGCGTGCGCGCTTGATGTCGAATTCGGGCAGGTAGGACACGAAGCCGTTCTTGGCGAGGATGAAGCGCTTGTCCAGGTCGCGAATCCAGGACGACATCTCGCCGCCCAGCGCTTGCAGCCGCTCAGCCGACGAGAGCGGCATACCGAGCTGCACGCGCTGGAAGATGTCGCGCTGCTCCTCCTTCGTCGGGTTCGGGTACTCGACCACCTGGAGCGAGATCTGGTCAAACTTGCGCTTCAGCGCAGGCGACAGCACCTGCCCGCCCCGCACGCCGTGCGTCGTGTACCAGAACTTGTGCCCGCTGGGCGACTTGAACGGGATCTTGCCGTCGTAAAAGTTCATCACCGACGTGCAGCGCTGCTTGCCGTCGATGCACACTCGCTCCTCTTCCCCCGTTTCCTCGTTAATGTCGACGGCGAAGATGACAGGCGGGACGTAGAAGTTTAGGAACAGAGACTCAATCAGTCCCATCTGCTTGTCTTTCGACCACACCACTTCTCGCTGATATTCCGGAGCAAGGTTGACGCCGCCCACATGGATAAGGTCTGGCAGTCAGCGGGGGTGTGCGGCAAGTAGGGCCGGGGTCAGGCAGGCGGGAAAGGTGACCTGGAGCGTGCCAAAGGACGCTCAGGATGAAGTCGAAAGTAAGGTGATCGAGATATTGTCTCCTCGTCAGACGCAAACGCACCATGCAGTTGCCTTAGGCTGACTGTTTTGTATCGCGGCTCCTGAAGCTGTCCCTTAAGGATCTGGCTCGTCTCAATGTTGGACGGCTTGACGTCCTCATCCTCGACGAACAGCTCGTCTCCCTCGTCATCCGAAAGCTGGTAGTCGGCCTGCGCCGCTTGCGCGGATGTAGTGAGCTGGCCTGCCATTGCCAATTTGCGTAGTCTTGGTGCACGAAGCGATTGATAGGTGGAAACTTGGGGTATCACAAGTGATTTGGCAGAGGTGGATGGAGGAGCGACAGGCGATGGCGATAAGGATGGGTGGATACCAAAACAATATAATGTTGTCAGGGCTTGCGGCCGGGTGAGGTCAACCGCGCGGCGCGAAGTAGGGTGGCAACCCCGTGACTAGAGCACGTCCAACGCCTCAGCTAATTGCATCTCGGCCTCCACCTCGGTACCTCCAGAATCCATCTGAGAACCATCCTCTCCGGGATATTTCGCAGCTTCATGACCTTGGTACGCAGTCACTTCGTAACGCAACAAATTCCTGATTGGTGTATTCATGCCTTTTAATACTACAACGCTCGCTGAGAGCAGCGTGAAACATGCAATGTCCTCTCCCCTCGTAGTCTTAACGCCTCTTCAATCCTCCCTCAATCAATCACTTCCATCTAGTCGTCGTCATCGTCCTCCGACATGCTCTCCTTAAGCATTTCAAGCAGCTCGTGCGCCTCGGACAGCTGGGCATTGAGGATCGCCTGACCCTCGGGCACGCTGCCGTCGTCGGCATGGAACTTGCCGTCTCGGCGGATCGAGTCGATCTGGTGCAGGGCAAGGTGGTATGGGTAGAGGTCGCGGGGGCTGTATGGTCCTCCGTACTTGTGCACTTCGTTGAGGCACTTCTTGATCGTGGAGAGCTTGTTGGCCTGATATGGTCAGCGAAAACAGGACAGCGGTCACTCACAATCGGCATCAGCTCCTCAGAGATGGGCTCGGACTCGGACATGAGGCGGTAGATGAGGCCATAGCAGCGGCGCAGGAGATAGAGGAGGAGGTATTGTCCCTCGGCCTTGTTTCCGTCCGCGTCCACAAACTTGCCGTCCACTCTCATCGTGTCGATCTCACGCAGCGATAGCAAATAGTTGTACAGGTCGGTCTCGCGGAGTGTCCAACGATGCGTAAGAGCTGAGAAGGTCAGTTGCGGAGTTCTATCAATGAACAGCCATGATAACTCACTGAGCTGCTCGAGCTGCTGCTTCATCGTCGTCAGCCGCTCCCAGATGGGCTTGAGGGGCGGGCTGACATTCTCCTCGTGCTCGCGCGCCTTGATGTCCTGCACAATATCGAAACACGAATCAATCAGTCCGCTGAGTAAGGCTTGTCCCTCCGGAACCGAGGATCCACCTGGACCCAGGAATTTGCCGTCCACTCGCTTCCTGTAGATAAAGTCAGCCGCAGAGTAACAGCGGAAATACGTCGCTCCAGCGAATACTTACGAATCAATCTTGCGCAGCTCCTCGAGAATGGCCTTGAGCTCGGCCTTGTTAACCTTTGGCTCGGTGGCAAGAGCCGTCAACTGCTTGCGGATAGCAACGAGGCGGTTGTGAATGGGGACAAGCTCAATCGACAGCACGGACAGCGACTCCATCAGCTCGTTCAGGATAGCCTCTACGATCGTCAGCTGGAGTTTGGACGTGCAATAGCTCACCAGTTCCCTCCAGCTTCTTCTGCATATACTTCAGCACGGGCTCCGGATGTCTCTCCTCCTCGCGGTCGTTCTTGATGATAGTCTTCAACTCGTCCAGACGGTCCTTGAATCCTTGCAGGTACGCCTCCGTGTAGACTCCAGACTCGTCCATGTGGCTCAGAATTTGCTTCATAGTCAGCGACTTGTCTCAGGTCGTAGAGTTGACTCACCCTCATGCTGGCAATCTGACAGTAAACGGCCGGACTCTCCCTGCTCTTGCCGACAGTGAGGAACATCAGGCTGATAAGCGAAAAGACATCGGCGATGATGGTGTCGACGCGGTTGGGCTCGTATGTAGACTTTGGCGGGTTGCTCGGGTTGCTCTGTAACGCTGATTCAGTAGCCTCCTCGCGAATCGCATTCAGCTTGGTCACTGGGCTCGGTCAGCCTTCCCTCTCGGATGTGATATCGGTACACACGTTGCTTGATGATCTGGTTGTAGATCGACATGACATCTTGGGCTCTGATGAAGCGGGTGCTGTCCTGTAGTCGGCGTCAGTGATGCAAAGCCTAGAGCTGTAATCGCAAGCGTTGCAGCTCACCTTCTTGAGAGCGGTCAGACGGTTGCGGATGTTGATGAACGCCTCAAGGATCGGCAGTTCCTCCTGTTGATCTGTCAGCACTTAGTCAACACCCCAGACAGTGCCGGGCAGAGTTGTGTACGACGTACCTGAGGAACCATGTTGGACGACATGATGTGCACGTTCTGCGGAGTAACGAGGTTGTGGATATCAATAACAAAGGGTTGGTGGGTAGGGGCCGCCGGCGGCACGGACTATCGGGCTGGGCCTGGAAGCTTGGGCGGGCCAAAGACGAGTCTTAGGTTTGGGCCGGGAGGTCGGCGTAATGTTTTGGGTGGCAAATGACGGACAGATGCACGGAGATGACGGAGGGCGGCGGGGGAGCGCGGCTATGCAGTCGGAAGGTGCGGCGTTCGAGTCGGATGCAAGAGGAGGAGTCGGAGCAAAAGGACGTGCGGAGGGTGGTGGTGGGGGTGGTAGAGGGATGATGTAAAAATGTCTAGCTGGGAATGAGGTGAGTCGTTATGGTGGTGGTGGACCTAGTCAGGTCTGGTCTGGCTCGTCTGGTGCGGTATGGCATATGGCATGCATGTATGGTCGGTCTAGTGTCTGTATGGTGGCAGCCATTGCAGGGAGCAGGGAGGGCAGATCTGACCGTCTGAGCCGGGTCGTCGCCCGTTGCCGCTGCCGCTGCCGCTATGATGCTGATTGATCACTCTATGGTGGCACGTTGGATGGCCGGCCATCCGCGAAAATGAAATGAGACTGGGCTGCCCGATGATGCAGCCAGGTAGCCAGCCAGGCTTCCTATGGCTGAATGGCAGGCCGCTTCTGGCCGGCCGAGATAAATGCACAGCCGTCATGTTGCGGCCCGTATCTTGCGGCTGTGTACGATTGCCCCCCACTTTTGGCTGGGACCACTGCCGTCCCCGACCGACCGTATGCGTATATGCGGGGACTCATCGGATCCTCTGACTGGCTCGCGATGGACTTGGCACACGCTCGTTGGATATAAACGACGTGGTTGGCTCTTGCCGATCCATCCACCATAGCCGGCAGATGGAGGGTCAGCCAGGCAGGTCGGGATGCAATGTCCGCAACGTCGCGACTCAGCGCGCGCGAGCAAGCGTGTGGGCGTGTGGTCGGGAGTTCATTTGGGCGTGCGTGCGTGCATGTGAGCGAAACGAAGCTTCCGAACCTGCCAGAGAGAGGTACGAGCATGTTCCTAGACTGACGACTGACTACTGACTGCGCGGGCCCAAGTTGACTGGATCGACTGAGCTGAGCTTGCTGAGCTGCTACATGCTGCTCGTTGTCATGCATGCCGTGTGCTTACTGCCTTGTTGCCTGGCATTTAGGTATTGGGATTGGGTAATGCCCAGCGTTAATGCACCCTGACGAGAATCTAAGCAGACTTAGAAAAGTAAATAGGTAACGAGAGTCTGGGCCGGACCTGGGAATTCAGCACACGCCTGGATCGTGATGCCAGTCTCAGACGAGGCTCGATCGCATGCCTAACTGCCTGCTGCTGGCAGGTGCCGCCGAAACGTGGTCAGGATCACTGCCAGAGCCAGGAAGGGAAGGAGCATGACGTTGCGGCTGCGATTCAAGACGAGTCGAGCACGTCACGGCGTTTTCTCGGTACTATTCTTAGTGGCAGGGTCTGCGGGTCCTCAGGAGCGCCGACCCTTGACTAGACCTGGCATCAAAACGGATAATCCAATGACAATCGAGCTTGACCCAGGAAGCGATGCCACGTAACAACCGCGCGGCGCGGTCCCTTCCTTCTGAGCGCTCCTTCCTATCTCGTCGCTGGATCTTGCCAGAGCTTGCGGCCTCGCGCCTTGTGCTTCTGGCCTCGTCGAGGGTTGAGGGCGTACGGAAAAGGCATTCCGTATTGACTTCTAACTGGATGCGGTGGTCGCCAGACAATTAGAATGCAGGATGCAGGAGTATGCAAGCATGGATGCCTCCAAGCTTTGACAATCAAGCTCCATTAGGCAGGAGCAGGAGAATAACAAGCTCAAGCACACCGACCTTGTTTTGGACTGAAGCAGGCTCGGATATTCGGCTGTGTCTGTCGGCAAGCCAGCCCGGCTAGCGGTCACTCCATTTATTGTAGCCTCGCGCAGTCGGTCGTGGCCGTCGCAGCGCGCAGCACAGCGGCTCCGAGCGCAGAGGTCGAAGGACCTAGAATTCGAGCAGGCCATGCATGCATCCAGTCGCGAAGGAGTGGTCGAGAGAGATGACATATGACATCGCCTGTGGATGGTCTGGAATCGAGGCTGCCTGGGTCTGTGCCGGTTGGGGGCTAGCCAGGAACTAGGCATCCGGTCGACTACGTGCCGACTGGAACCCGGTCCAGCTGTATATGCGCTTTCAACAACAAAGCGTCGCTGGCCGTGAGCTCGAGTCGCTTGACTTGAAGAGGAGAGCAGAGGCCCCGCAGGATCTACCTGACACGGAGGCGAAGGGGCCTGCAGTCGCTGCCTGCATATCTGTGTAGTCCGAGCCAGACCGAGGAACGTAGAGCAAGTGAATGCATGCACGACCAGCGATAAGCTCGAGACCTAGAGGCTCTGCGCTATGTGCTAGTGATAGCGAGCGAGCGGGCGGAGGGTGCGGAGGGGTCGCCTGGGTGGAGGGCGGAGGCGGAAGCAGGTGGAGGGCACACTGTCGTTGCTGCTGCGCTGGGCGCTGAGAGGCCGAGGTGCGCCCGCCTGTCTGCACGCCTACGGGGTCGTAAAGGTGACTGTATCGGGGCTTCGGAGCAGCGAATCGATGCTGTGCGTCAACGCTCGCTGCTGCGGGTCAACGAGGGCCAGACCACATGCCATGACATGCGTGCAGCGTGATCTTGAGCTTTGTGCGTAAAGCGCTGAGAGCTTTGAGTCTCGATGCATGGATAGTCGGCACACCTGACTGGACCTGGCTGGACGATGGCACGGTGGCCAGGTGGGTGCTTGTGCTCACCATGGCTTGCGGCTACTCCGTGACGATGTGGTCGTGGTCGCGGTCGGGGTCAACATGCATGCATGCATCCTGGCTGTTGTGTGCTAGGTGCTGGGTGTTGATGTCTGTGTCTGCCTGTGTCTTGCTTGTCGCGGCCCAGGTGCCCAGGGCTTTGAGGGCTCTATGTGTGATGACCCTGAAGCTAGGACGACTCGACCACCTCCCACCTGGCAAGACTTGCCAGACTGGGCGATTGCCCCTGTGTGATCCTAGGGAACCTACCAACCGACCGCCAGGGCCCCTGCTCGCGCTGGCTGCCCCCTGCCCTGTGCTGTCCTGCCCTTGCCCTTTGCGGTCTGCGCTCTGGCTCTGGCATCCTCCGGGCTGGCTCCCACACCCCCCTCACGGCTCATGCTCACGGCCCTCACCCCCGCCGGGCCTCCTCCTCGTCCTCGCCCGCCCGCTCGCTCACTCACTCACTCACGCACCCAGTCGACCTCAGGCTGTGTGCCCCGAGGCCCCTCCGCCCGCCCGCTGGCCTGCCCGCCTGTCTGGCCGCCCGGCCGCTGGCTCGCTCGCCTATGCGATGCCCATGGCCACGCTACCCCCTTCAGGCCAGCCAACAGCGAGTCGCCCAATCGCCCAATGCCATGCCGCCATGCCAGCGGTCAGCGACCAAAGTATAGGGGCTATAGGGCCATTAGGTATAGGGAGGCGAAGGGGAGGGATGGGAGGGAGGGAGGGGGCACACGGCACACACACACACGCCTGCACTGCACCCCCCTCCCCCCTCTCCCTGCCTCGCGGCCTCCCTCCCACCCTACCACCCGCCTACCTGCCTATACCTAGCCAGCCAGTCAGCCAGCCAGGCCAACCAACCTACCTGCTTGCTTGCTTACCTGGCCTACCTGACCTGGCGCCGCACCCACCTTCCACCGTCCACCTTCCCCGTCACCATACACCATACGCACCTCCTATCACCACCATCACTCTCTCTCCTTTTACCTTCCATTCCTCACACCCATCCATCCTTTGCATTCATCCACTCACCCATCTCCCCTCCAACCCTCCTAGTCCTCCCCCAACCTTGTAAGTCACACGCACCGCATCCTCGGCCATCAACTCGACCTCTTCGGCCCACACGCACGCGCGGAACGGAACGGATGATGCTTGCCTGCTCAGCCTGGCCCGGCCTGTCGTCGGCATACCACCCTCGCCGCCGCCCCGTCACCTCCTCTTTGTCCCTACCCCTTGCCTTTGTTTGAGTCATCACGCATGCTTTCCCGAGAGCCGATGTGCAGCCGGACGCGTCAACAGAACGGCTCGGACTCGCAACACTCGGTATCCGTTCCCGCTGCGGCCCGGCTGGGCTGTGTGGCCTAGCGGGCTTTTGTCGCGTCTCGCCCGAAGCACGCCTATCTCTGAAACTTGCCCCCATTGTCACTATCACGGAACTGTGCTGACGCTTGCCTTTCCACCTCCTCGTCTCGTCAATCGTCCGATTCGTTCGCCCGCTTTCTGTCCACACTCCGATCATCATCTCACCCCGCTTCTCTTGTCAAACCGTGCATTCATTGCGATCGCTGCAAACAGAATCCGTCACTGTAAGTCATATTGCTCCTGAATACGTGGCCGGCCGGAGTGACCAGGGGCGCGCGCCCGCGGGAACGAGTCACCGTGGGGTAAGGGATTGATGCGGGGCGAGCAGAATCGTCTCGCAACGCTGCAACCCCCCATCCGCACGCACACATTTACGCAGGATCAGTGCCCCGATTGCACGTTGCAACTGGCTTTTTTCTTGCGCTCGAGCGATCAACTGGATCGCAGTGACGTGCGCAGGGGGAACTAAGCTGGCGCGGGGGAAAAAAGCGATACCCTCCTTATCCGGTGCTATCTGAAAGTGCGAGCGGATGCCACGACACAACGGTGACTCTGCGGCTGTCAACACACGCCTCCGAGCCGCGCCATGACATCCACGTCCTCGAGAGATCAAAATGCTGACCCGGTCTTTCTTGACGATGCGCTTCCTCCCATCAACTTGTTTCATCATTCTACTGTTTTCCATACGTCACGGACAACAAATTCCACGCTACAGATGACCACCAGCCGCGAAGATTCCGTCTACCTCGCCAAGCTCGCTGAGCAGGCTGAGCGTTATGAGGGTAGGTCTAGTTGTCTCTCGGCACTTGAGACTGCCGAAATGCAATCCAACCACGGGTGGACGCTGACCAACCCCCGCAGAGATGGTCGAGAACATGAAGGCCGTCGCCTCCTCAGACAAGGAGCTCACCGTCGAGGAGCGCAACCTCCTCTCGGTCGCCTACAAGAACGTTATCGGTGCCCGCCGTGCTTCGTGGCGCATCGTCTCCTCCATTGAGCAGAAGGAGGAGTCGAAGGGCAACGAGGCCCAGGTCGCCATGATCAAGAACTACAGGGAGAAGATCGAGTCTGAGCTTGCTAAGATCTGCAAGGACATCCTCGAGGTTCTCGACAAGCACCTCATCCCCTCGGCCGCCTCTGGCGAGTCCAAGGTCTTCTACCACAAGATGATGGGCGACTACCACCGCTACCTCGCCGAGTTCGCCACTGGTGACAAGAGGAAGGACTCTGCCGACAAGTCGCTCGAGGCCTACAAGGCCGCGTCCGACGTTGCCGTCACCGAGCTCCCCCCCACTCACCCCATCCGTCTCGGTCTCGCGCTCAACTTCTCGGTCTTCTACTACGAGATTCTCAACAGCCCGGACCGTGCCTGCCACCTTGCCAAGCAGGCGTTTGACGACGCCATTGCCGAGCTCGACACGCTTTCGGAGGAGTCGTACAAGGACTCGACCCTCATCATGCAGCTCCTCCGTGACAACCTCACCCTCTGGACCTCTGACATGCAGGACAACGGTGAGTATTGAAGAGCCCGTTGTTTGTTGCAAGTGTCTGTCTGTCTGTCTGTCTTCTCAGTATGGACCCCTTTCCACTTTTTCGCGAGATCTTTAGATTGCTGACGACCCTTTTGCAGCCGAGGACGCTAAGAAGGACGACGATGCCAAGGAGGAGGCTCCTGCCGCCTAAGTGTGTAGTGGGACGTGAGTCGACGAGATGCAGCAGCCGGCATACCTTGAGGCATCCTTGATTTCCATGGCTTTCACACCTCTCGCATCTGTCTCAAAGTGGCAATAGTTGCTCAGCTCACGCTATCGCTACCCCGCGTGCGGCGTGCGTGGAGTGTTTTTAATTTCGTCGTTTCCCCCTTTTTTCCCCCATCCCCCTTCTTCGTAAGCCACCATGAGTAAATGAATACTATTTCAGATCCCATGGTGGTGTGCGTGATGAAGTCTAGTGAGAAGTTTGTGTGTCTGTGTGATCGTGTGTGATGGAAGATGTGTCTGGGTCATGGGCATGGGCATCGGGGCATACGTGCATGGTCGCTATGGTATGGTATGGGGTCGTCGTAAGACGAAAGTTGAGAGCTAAGTGAGCTTAGTGACTAGAGTGTCGAGTTCGCCGGTGAGCTAGAGAGTGAGGGGGTGAGGGGGATGTCACGGGATGAGGGAGTTTCGCGATGGCGCTAGTTCGTCTCAAGTTCTGGATCGCTGGCATCGCTGGATCTAGGCAAAGACTGTGAGGAAAAAGTGAGGAAGGTGCAATCAGCGGTTGTTAGTGAGGTACGCAGCTTGGCGCTCGGACGAGAGGCGAGAGTCGATACTCGTGACTCGTGACTTGAGCGGGCGAGGAGTGAGACTGGGGCCTCTGAGTCCCCAGATGCAGAGGCCAGAGGCCAGAAGGGAGAGATAAGCGGGGGCGTACCTGGCCTGGCCTGTAGATCAATGATTCGAGGGTGATCAGGACTGACTGCTCATCTGGCCGCAGGCCAGCAGACCAGCACACTGCTTCGATCTGATCACGCCCGTCTGCCCGTTCAGTTGGGGCTTGAGCACCAGTGCTAGTGAATCTGTTCGGATGCTCAAGTTTGTTAAGCTGTTTCGAGGCATGAGCAAAATACCGCACTCGGCCTCGCAGAATGATGGGCGTAACGCAACCATGATAGTGAAGCAGCGACTGAGTGTGCGTTTCGGAACGAAGGAAGACACGAAGACACGAAGACACGTAGACACTGTCACGCTATCGAAGCAAATGGTACAGCGGGCAGTGCGGGCAGTGCGTCTTCCCCGCACGCCCGCACCCAAATCAAAGTGTGACCTTCCTCGAAAGCTAGCTCGAGGTAGCCGAACTCCGTCCCCGACGGCTCTGAGTGTCTCAGGCCGATTTGCGTCTCAGAACCGTGTCAGTGTCTTCACGTGCCAATCTCACCCGGCGCTCAAAGTCGTCTCTGTCGACGTTTCTGGTTCCACATGTGAGCGATCGAAGTGGAACTTGGCCAATGTCAGACGACCAGAACAGTTGTGGAAGGCTTGGTTCCACGGAACAAGGAGTGGAGAGTGGGCTACGATCTGGAGGGCATGGCTGTGGCGTTGCCGTCGTCCTAGAATAGGTTATTGATTGAGCAGCAGTGAGCAGTTTGCGCCCTGCTTGCCGCACTCCCCCCTGCGGCCTGCGGTGCACTCAGTGACCCCTGTACCTGTGATCTGCACCTGGGGGAGGATCTTCGGTCATCCATGGCTAGCTGAACTATGGCCAGCTTGGACATGGGACGGCGGGACAGAGCGCGCTACGACATGAATATCTGGCAGAGATGTGCTTGAGCTCTGTTCTGCTCCAGGCGACGCCGGCAGTTGTCCGCCTGTGCTGACCAGCTAGTTGGCTCGTGCATGCAGCTGGCCAACTGACCGTATAAATTGGACTGGCTAACAGTGCGCAGAGCGCATGTACGGTGGAAGCTGTACCTGCGCGGCAAAATCAAGTCGCCGCTGACCGCTGAACCACTGAACCGCTGCACCGGTTCTGGCCGGGACCTGAGGTGGCCGATGCCGATCAAGCACAGACCGAAATTTCAGTCCTCAGTCGACCATCCAACTCGAGAAGCCACCCGACGTCAGTGGCCCCTTCCATTGATTGTCAACAGTCGCTCTTGATTCCCACCTTCTCTCTCGCCCCTGCTACTTTATCTGCTCGGTGCTCAACTTGCATTGATCAGTTCGCTCTCGCACGCTTGACACTCGCTTCGACTGATCTCGTCCACCCTCCGGACAACCCTCACACAACGACACTCTTCCGCCGCCTATCGCTATCGCTACGCTATCGCTACGCTATCGCACAGCTCTCGCTCAATTCTAGCTCAAACCATCGCTACGCTCTAGCTACTACTACGCTTTAGCTCGCCGCCCGCCGCTCTCGCCCAAGCTATCGCTGTCGCTACGCTCCAGCTCTCGCTACGCTCGCCATGTCCGCCCCCAAGTCACCCTCGCCGCACCACGAACTCCTCGCGCAAGAGCTCAAGCCGCCAACAGACGCGACCATCACTGTCCGTGTCATTAAGAGCTTCCCGTTCCGGACTTGCAAGAATTTGGTCTTGAGGGATCTGGACTTGACGACTATGACTGTTCAGCAGCTTATTGAGCGGTGTAAGCAGGGTGAGTACACGATGCGAGCGAGCGGAGCGAGTGAGCGAGTGCAGCGGGAGGTAGGAGCAACTGCTTCGCTCTGTGATATAAATGGGCAATAGGACTCGAGCGACGGGCTGCTGTGACATGGAGCGAGTGGTGCTCTAGCCTGCCGCTGTGCCCTCGAACCAATTGGTCGTCGCTGTGCGGTAGCCATAGATGTTGCAGCGGCGGCTGTAGCTTTGAGCCCGGGCATGATCGGGTACGAGGAGAACATCTCGAAGCTAGGTGAGGGGCGTACGCTGCCGAAGCATGCTCTGACGCAGTGACTGCGCCCCGCCCTCACCTCCTCAGCGATCGCGAAGACCGCCCACGACATGCGCTGGCCTGATCAGCACATCGTCTCTCCAACGGCGCAACCAGCTGGCCCACGATCGAACTCAGCTGACATGCAGAAATCCAGTCCCAGGTCGGGTTCAAGCTCTACCGGAAACTCGAGCTCGACACGTTGAAGAAGTACTCTGCGGCGCATGGGCATAAGGTGGGTTGTCCTTTCTCTCCAGGCTGCCGCTGTGCAGGCTACCGCGTTGTTCAGCCATCGTCTGCGCCTGGCTGGGCATTGTGCCCCGGCGTGCATGACGGCCTGGGATTGCCGTAGCCTTCAAACCGACCGGAGGCATAGCTACGTGGAACTGGCACAGCTAACCCCAGACCATGAACCTCATCATCAACCTTGACAATGACGACTGGATCTTTACTGATCCTAATGCGACGCTGCAGAGTATGGGATGTGGTGAGTCCGCCGCGAAGTTCGCAGTAGCGCTGCGGCACTTCAGCGCTATAGCGGTCTGCTATGCAGCTAGAATTCTACGACGCTGAGCTGACAACCGCAGAGAACGAAACCGAGCTCTCCCTGTTCAATCGCAAGGATTACGAAGAGTTCAAGAAGGACCCGGAGATCAAGTGGGACTAGACTGGGAGATTGGGTTGCATTGGTTCTGCATTGGGATTCACTACTGGCATTGGGCGCGGCTATATTTCTAATGTTTGCGGACGCTGACTACACGGCCTTGCATGGAGTGAGGTAGAGGGAGTTCAGTGGGGTTGGCGGGTGTGCTCGCCACGGAGGCGTAGACGTAGCGGCTGAGGCAAAGCCTGACATCAGCTCAACACTTGATGATTACCAAGCTGCGCGCGACTTACGATTGACTCGGCATCCCATGAGCTCACAGCCAGACAGGATTCCGACCTCTGCCAATCAATGAAGACTGGTCTTAGCTAGCCGCTCTTCAATTAGCTGTTCCCAGACTCACGGCGACTAGGTCCATGGGCAGCTTGCAGCAAGACAGAGTGTCGGTCGGTGTAGACTGAGGGGGACTGACTTCAGCTTTGAATCCACGAACCGCAGCTGACCTCCGTCTCACGATGACAAAGCCTTGAGCAGCTTACAGCGTGGCAGAATCGGCCTCGGCAGATAGATGAAGACTGATATCAGCTTCGGGCTGATAAGCCATGCAGCTGTCCCCTTACTTGGAACGACGAGACCCACGAGCGGCTTACAGTGAGGCAGCATATCAGCCTTTGCTAGCGATGGCAGTCTGATATCAGCTTGGACTCAATCTACTGCCTAGCTGCCCAGCGACTCACGATTGGCAGGGGCAACTCCGAGCAGCTTCCAGCGAGACAGCGTCTTGACCTCCGCAGAAAGATGAAGACTGTTATTAGCTAGCGCTGTCCTTTTAGCTGTTCCCCGACTCACGACGACGAGATCCAGGGCAGCTTACAGAGAACGGGAGTGTGGACCTCTGCATCTAAGTCAACACTGAGGTCAGCTTTGAACTCAAGGATCATCTAGCTGTCCGGCGACTCACGACAGAAAGTCCATGGAGGGAGATAGTCTGTATATCAGCTGAGAACGGAATACTACCTGTCGCCCCACCACTCGCAACAGTTCAAAGCGTGTGGAAGGGGGAATGGTCTGGAGTTCAGCTCAATTGGAGACAGTGACCAGCTGCCCCACGACTCACGACAACCAGACGCTTGAGCAGCTTACAGCAAAGCAGAGCCTCGATTACCGCAGAGAGATTCAGACTGATATCAGCTTGGTCTTAATCGAACATTAAGCTGTTCAGCGACTCACTCCTGACTTTGGGGACTCTATGAAGCTCACAGCAAGGCAGAATTCCGACCTTCATTAAGCGATGAAGACTGGTCTTAACTAGGCCGCTCTTCGATTAGCTGTCCCCCGACTCACGACGACGAGATCCATGGGCAGCTTACAGCGAGGCAGGATCTCGAACAGTGCAGACTTAGGAAGACTGATATCAGCTTTGGCCCTGTGCGCCACGTAGCTGTCCCCCGATTCACGACAACGAGATCCATGGGCAGTCCACAGCGTAGCAAGTTCGACCTCTGTGGACCGATTGAGACTGAGATCAGTTTCGACCCGGTAAAGTACTCAGCTGTTCCCCGACTCACGATGAACAAGATGAGCAGCTGACAGCGTGGCAGGGTTTCGACCTCTGCAGTCCGTCGGGACTAATGTGAGCTTGCCTTTACACGCCACCTAGCTTCCCCGCGACTCACACGACCAGACCCCTGAGCAGCCTACAGCGAGGCAGAATCGGCCTCGCCAGATAGATGAAGACTGATTTCAGCTATGACCTGGTCAACCAAATAGCTGTCCCACGACTCACGACAGAAAATCCTGTGACAGGGGGGAGTCTGTAACTCAGCTGGGAACAAGCACGAAGCTGTTGCCCCATAACTCACAACATTCAGAGGCGTGTCGTATAAGGGGGCAGCGGTCAGGAAATCAGCTCCGCTGAGGAAAGCGAGAGCTGTTCTGCGACTCACGGCGCTGAGTATCGCTAAGTGGGACAGCAAAGATGACACTACAGGTCAGCTCTGGTAACCGATTTAACAGCTGTACCGGCTCATCGGTGGGGAGCGATGGCTATCAACACCCATGACTTGCCCGACGAGGCTTTTCCGAGCTGCTCGTCAGTTGCTTGCGACCCCTCACAACTCACAAGCTAAGCTATAGTGGACCTGACTTGGGCAGCGAGACCTGCACCGACCAAGTGAAAGTGCCTCAGTGCATCAGTCACGCTTCGCTCGGAGACCTGGGCGGCAGCTCGTCGAACCCAAACTAAATGTTAGCTTACACAGGGCTGAGTAGCCTACTGAGACCAGGCTGGTCGTCAGCTCATTTACCGTCGCCTGTCGACAGCTGAGACTCACGGCGAGGATCTCTTGAACAGTCGAGCAGAGAAGCCTGGGATCAGCTTCTGGACGGCCTCAAGCAGCTTACGCAGGTAAAAGTCAAGGTGGCAGGATGAGAGTGACTGAGTCCGTTCGATCTCTATTGAGGCGAAGACATGCACAAACTCCAGTAGCAGGCGTACTGGGCGTCAGCTGAAAGTGACGTCCACTTAGCTGAATTTCACAAGCTGGTCATCAGCTCACCTAACGTCGAACAGCTGTGGCTCACGACGGACTTGGGCTGGGCCTTGTGGTGGTCTTGGAGTTAGCTTGCCGTTTCCTGGAACCCTTCTAGCTTACGGAGGTCGACGCCGCAGTGCCAGATAAGACGGGTCAATTGCACTCACTACCTTGCTCGACGAGCATCTTAGGGCGAGATTCAGACCTAAAGCGGAGTGGGAGGCACTGGAGGTCAGCTCAGATGACGACGCTTAGCTTACACGCACGCGCTGGTTGTCAGCTGATGCGAGTACATAGCAGCTCTAACTCACAGCGAGCCCGGTTGAATCAGTAAGGCCGACTGTGAGTCAGCTTGTCCTGCACAAGAGATCAGCTCACTCTCATACGTCAGAGTCTTCGTGGCAGGAGCTGGCCGCCAGTTGTGATGCGAACATGGGGCAAGCTGGAAGCAGCCACACAGGCCCTGTCCGTTCAGCTCAACGCTTTGAAGAAGCTGCTATGTACGCACGCGACTGGTCGATAGCTTAGAGGCGTTTATGGAGCTGAGACTCACACCACCTAGACTGAACAGTCAAGCAGCCTGACAGTCAGCTTCGTCTAGTACGCCCAGTGAGCTTACCTGATTGATCATAGCGACGGCACGATACTCGTCGGGCCTGACCGGTGACTTGTCATGCGGACTTGCTGCCACTTGGCGAACAGAGTCTAAGGCACTGGAGATCAGCTGGAGCGGCTGCCCTCAAGCTTACATGCACGCGCTGGTCGTCAGCTCGCATGCTTCGCGCAGCTGTAACTAACGAGAAGCAGTCACTGGAACACAGCCTGAGCAACCTCGTAGTCAGCTATGCTGTTGAGGAAGCAACTAGCTTACGCAGACAGTAGTTAGAGTGGCATGCGGAACCGATAGCCTAGCCTCCATGACGAACTGGATGTCAGCTGGTGGGCACTCGAAAAAGCTGGGACATTAAGACAAACAGTCACTGAAATGCAGCTCAGGCTGTCTCTAAGTCAGCTGCCTGTCGCGAACAACTGTGTAGCTCACGCAGCTTGGTGGTCTGACGGAGTGCGTGGGCAAATCACCTTACCGCCTAAGAACACGCTGGAGACAGAGACGCAGAGGCAAGGGCGCTGGCTATTAGCTTAGAAGGAATTCACGAGCTGACAGGTATACGCTGGTCGTCAGCTCACACTGGTTCAGAGAGCTGTGACTCAACGAGAAATAGCCACTGGAACGCTGGGCAGAAAGACTGGAGGTCAGCTATGCACAGATGAGACCAGCAGCTTACACAGGACGACGTTTTGGCGGCAGAGCAAGGCGGAATGAGCCTACTCTCACACTCTGGATGCAAAGACACTGCAGACAGGACGGCCAGAAGTCAGAAGCACTGGAGGTCAGCTGGAACGACGTCGAGTTAGCTGAGTCTCACGAGCTGGCCGTTAGCTCAAGCATTCGAGGCAGCTGAGGGACGACTCACAACAAGCATTGACTGATTATTCGGGATGCCTGGATGTCAGCTTGCTCCTAAGAAATGGCGTAGCTAGCTTACTCTGCCAGGTCAAGAAACGTCCTGTGGCGGAGCAAGCCTTGCGGACCTTTCACTACCGCAAAGAGTTGTCAGCTAATCGACACCCGCTTAGCTGCGGCTCACAAGTCACAGCTGGCAACGACTGAACAGTCGATCACACTGAGAGTCAGCTTACTCGGAGTGTGCAACTGTTCACGCAATCTGGGAACGGTGTCAGAGCCGGCCTTGCGTCCGGTTTGCTGGCCGACCTTCACATCGCATGCGGAGTGGAGAGCGGATACAGTGCCACTGGGTTCAGCTCAGAGGCAAAGGCAAGTGGAGATGTACGAGCTGGTGGTCAGCTCAGAGGTGCGCCGCGCAGCTGAAACTCACACCCAGCCTGGAGTGAACAGTAGAGCAGCCTGTACGTCAGCTCAGCCCCGAGATGAGAGTAGCGGAAGCTCACCCTCGTAGGTCTGAGTTATGATCCGCAAGGCGAACAGGGGAGGAAGCAGCTTAGCAGGGACAATGGCCCTTAGAATCAGCTCACCAGTCCTGCAGAAACTGATACTTACGACTTACTTGTCAGCTCGTCACTGGTTTCCCACAGCTGTGGCTCATTGTGAGCTTTGGCTGCATCGTCGAGCAGCCTAGAAGCTCGCTCAACTGTGTGCCGGGCAGACTGAGTTTACGCCCCCGAGTGCGATGGCGAAGTACGGCTGCTGAGCTTACACTCTTGTCGTACGAGCATACCACGACATACGGGCAGAATCAAAGATGCTGAAAATCAGCTAGACGTGAAAGAAGTAGCTGACTCGCACCCGCTGGTTGTCAGCTCAGAGAAGCACGCGTAGGGAGCTGTGACTCACAGAGCGTTGGTACAGCGGTCGATCGACCTGTGTGTGAGCTTTTCCGCGCCGACGAGTCGATTCAAGCTCACACAGGCCGGGACTGCGGCATCAGAGCAAGACCGCTCAACCCGCCCTGCTACCAATAAGTCGGATTTTGTGCTGGACTGAAAAGGAAGGGTGAAGGTCCTGGATGTCAGCTCGGAAGGCCTGCTTCAGCTGACACGCACGTTCTGGTCGTCAGCCCGGAATTTTGTTAAAGAGAGCTGCTTGTCAGCTGCAGCGATAGCGAAAAAGCTGTGACTTACGACGAACAATGACTGGAATGCAGCTCTGGCTGTCTCGGAATCAGCTACTCGTGAACTGCTCGTGGAGCTGTTCACGCGGGTCGGCTCCGGTGGCAGAGCCACCCTAGTCGGCTCCGCTTCATCGCGGATCTGAACGAACACAGTGGAGACCTTTAGCGGAGTACAGGCATTGACAGTCAGCTCGACTGGCTAAACCAGCTGACACGCACGAGCTGCTCGTCAGCTTAGTCGGGGGGAACCAGCTGTACATAAAAGGGAGTGATACCTGCCGCTCAGCTCTGGCAGTCTGTATGTTAGCTGGTTTGTGGCAAGCAACAGTCAGCTCAGGTGGTGAGTTCTAGGGAGGAAGCCAGGTGAACCAGACTCACACCCGAAGCTGGAACGGACCAGCAGAGCCAAGAGTGCTGAAGATCAGCTTTCAGGCCTGCTAGAGAGCTGCTTGGCAGCTTGAGAGAGTTACAGACGACTCACAGCGGCAGTTGACCAAAGTGGTGAATAACCTGGACGTCAGCTTGATAGTGAAGCAAGGACAGCAGCTCACGCAGACTGATCGTGGAGAGAGAGCCCAAGCTCGTCGAACTTTCTCTTCACCAACGGAAAGAAGTACTGCACCCCTGAGACGAAGTCGAAGACACTGGAGATCAGCTGCGAGCGTCAGTCTAGCTAGCACGTAATTTACGAGCTGGTGGTCAGCTTGGGCCGGAGCTTTCGGCAGCTGAGACCCACAACGAGTAACCGTTGAGCAGTCGAGCGGCCTGGAGATCAGCTCAGTTCTTGAATGTCATCGACAGAGCTTACCTTCGAGATCGGTGTCGTGATGTCTGAGCGAACCTCGCGTCCGACTAACGACCTGTCCTGCTCATCTCATGCGGGCTATACAGCAACAAAGGTACTGAGTGTCAGTTAGGCGAGTCAAGGCTACAGCTAACTACCACTCAGACTGCACATCAGTTCAGTCTAGCTAAAATATGACCCACGACAGATGCGACCTGGTTGTCAGCTTTAGCGACATCGTGCTAGCTCACGGGCAGGCCCACGATCACTCAAGTTCGCAGCGGCAAACTGAACTTCGGAACAGTGAAGGGGATGAGCTCTCGACGTGCGGGAAGTAGAATTCCTTCTGCGGCGTGGTCTATCGTTGCGTCGCGCCACAATCGTATGCCGGGTGACTGACTGCAACGATCGGATCATTGAGACCGACTGAGGTTAGTTATGCTTCCTCAGTCCAGTGTCAACTGACGCTGCAGCCGAAGTTGTTCTCACGGCGCGTCCTGAGACAGTCAAGAAGTCTGAGGTTATCTTAGTGAAGTTCTTCAAGAAGCTACAACGGTTCTTGCGAGATTTGAAGATCGACGCGCTTGTTGCATAGTCGGTTATGTGGTTACACAGCTATCTTGGCAGTGGAGGTGGAAGTGGTCCTCTGCGGGCTGGGAGGGAGGCAAACTCTGAGAGGTCAGCTCAGAATCAGCAATGAATCAGCTGTCTGACTCACGTTCACTGTTCACTGTATCAGACATTCGACGATGCGTTGAAGGGAACCTCGGCGTGACGTTGACGAGGGCGTGGGAGGTTGAGGACTAGGTCATCAGCTTCAGGCTCCAACGACAGCTGCAGAAACATTCACCCTTCCTGGGCGGTTCCAGAGCGGAGAAGAGAGGGCGGGCAACGAGGAAGGCATAGCGAGAGGATGTCTTGCGTTGACACCAACCACTCTGGTTGTCGTGGCATGAACTAGAACGAAGCGCGGCCGCCTAGAGGGATGAGTAGACTGTCTGTCAGCTTCTTCACTCCCAAGCCAGCTTACACTGCCACGTAGTACGAGATAAGATCGAGGAGACATTGCAGAAACAGCGTCAGATTCGACGGTGTACCGAGGACGAACAGGCTGGTGGACACGGGGTTAGCTTAACAGCATTGTGGTCAGCTTACACTGCTCCGCTACCAAAGATGTTGTTGAAAGGAAGGTGTCAGTCTTGACAGGGACACGTTGCACAGCGAATACACCGCCTAGGCTTCTCAGAAGGGCGGGGGGCGCAGAGTGATCAGCGGGGCGTCCATCTTGTCAGAAAGGAGTACCAATCAGCGCTAGCGGGGCCAAACCGCTGGCTCCACGAGTGCATCAGGTTGAAAAGAAGGATGCATGGCCAGACATCTACCTCAATAATGATGATCTCCCTCTCACATGCTGGTCAAACAGTCACTGAATGCAGGCAGATTTGACATCGACTTCTGAAAAGCACAAGAAGTTAGCGAGGAAGGCGAAGTGGGTCGATGGAACCGCCACATTCCAGAATTGCCCCTCCTTGACAGGTGTTGAGACATTGTCAAGGGTCTGCGTAAGGCCGACCGGCACCGATAGCGCTTGCACAGTCTTCTAAACATAGCCGCAGTAGATAATGCATGCGAGACATCTTGTTCAGCGGGTCCGAGGTTGCTCCAAAACGGTCGCAGGATCCGTCGGAGGAGGATGTTCTGGGGCTGTGGAGTGCGCTTACGGCGTTCTGGCCGCTGAGAGGCCTTATGCCCATTCTCAAGGTCTTCAGTGCATAGTGTGCTACGGAACAGTGCGTAGTAGGACTGGGTCACCGTGGCGGTCTGGAGATCTGGTGGCGCACGATGGATGTCAATTATCGCTCTGCAGTGGGAGCTTTGACAGTGGGGAAGCGTCAGTGAGCAATGGTTAGTGGGCATCAAGAGGGTTCGGATGCGGGCAAGTGTCCTGCAAGCGGTGTGGCAATGCAGTCAGTGGGGCCGTTGCCTCCCCACTGTCCGGCGCAAAGTGGATAAGATCATCCCCTACTCGAGGGACGTTTCTTATCGAGGGAAATGGCCCTCTTAACAGACCCCAACCCACGAGGCTGCTTCGAATCCTCTGCAATCCTTCCTCAGCGCCGATCGTGCCCCATGTGCCCGCCGTGCCACATGTCTGGTTCACCCGGTTCCAGCGGAAGGAACCCATTCGACAGATTCGACACATACGACGGGATCGGCGTCGCACCTGAGCTGTACCTGCACTTAGGCCCGCCAAGTCCGAAGAGCGACGACCGACGGGCTTGCCGTAATGATCGTGGTGGAGGCCGAACCCGAGTGAACCCAAGAGTGAGCCCGAGCAAGGTCCGTCGTGTGAGGAATGGAGCTAGCAGGCCGAGCTGGCGAGCTGGGCTCGGGACGTGTGCCGACCGCGAGGCAGGGCCGCATAGCGCGGAATCCACCGAGTGCTCGACAGATGTGGGTAGTGCGATGGCCCATCAGCTATCGTCAGGCACACCTTTGCACTGTAGCAGCTGGGCAATCCCGAAGACCGACTTTGAGATGACTGATGGAGACCCCAGCATGCAGGGCGCGATGAAACAGACTGGCGGGATAACCGAGATATGCTCGTTGGTAGATGGCTTCAGATGTTGCCATCGGTCCCTCCACCTGCATCTGCATCTGCAAACGGCCGTAGCATCTTAGTCATGGATACACATGCCCCAGAGTGTCCGTCGATCGACGGTGATGAGCTCGACAGTGTCCGAGGCATGGACGGCATGGGCAGCGGGGGCGGTATCGCCGGATCGGTCTTGCGACTGTGACACTGACAGTGCGTCAGTGGCACCGAGCGAGCGACGGAGCGAGGGCCCAGTGCCTAGCCAATGACCACACCGACTGCGAAACTGTATCTAAGAATTTCGAACGGGAGATGCGGCGGTGTCGGATCAGAGGCTACTAACCACCCAACATCTAGTGTCTTATCTTCTCGATCACTATGGCGGATGACTCAGCCCGTGGGTCTGTCATCATAGCCATCCCGGAAGAGGATATAGCGACAGAGAGTGGTAGTGACGACGACCGAATACGCCGAAGCTCGTGCTCGTGTCCATGTCTGCCGTACAGGTGGCGGCAGCGGCTGGACAGGTGTGTACAGGTGTCTAGACACATGGGGCAGCGAAGACAAGCAAGCACCGGATGTCGCCCGGATGTGGGGATCGTTCGAAATTAGCAACTGCGCTGAAGGGGCCGAGGAGACGTTGCACCGGTCGCCGCGTATTCCGATGCTATGCCGAAGCTTGCTTGCTTGCTTTGCTATGCTGTGATGCTGCGATGTCTGGCGATCGTCCCGGATTGTAGCTCCTATCTCTCTTTCGGCTCCGGAGTGGACTCGATGAGCAAACACAGAGTCAACAAAGTGAGGCTGTCACCGAGTGTACCGCTCTTGTAATTTCGAACCCGCGCCACGGACCGACGAGCCACGAGCCAAGGGCCGCGCAGCGCCACAGAGCAGCTCAGCTCAGCTTTGCTCGTTCATTTAGGCGCCGCCGGGCCTGCCGGGCCGCCAGACTAGCTTGCAACTTCGGGCATCGCTTGTAGTGACCATATCATTATGCAGATCGGGGTCGTCATGCATGCGCAGCAACAGCTCGGATGTAGCGTGCATATGTATCAGCAGCCAACGTCACGGCCGCCGTGGCCAGGAATGCATGCATGTATGCATTCGTCCCCATGCACAAAGAGATTGATCCGCGGACATGCAGCGGCGGCGGGTCCGCGGAGGCAAGCACAAGGGATCAGCCCGCCAGGAGCCAGGGTGCGACGGACAAGGCCGCAGCTGAGCGGATCCCACGGCTGACTCTGGCGAGGAATGAAGGTCCGGACATGCGCGAGCGATCGATCCACCTACTAACCTCCATCCGCCTGCTCTCGCCCGGGCTTCAACTTTGGGTCGTCCTGCCCTCGCTCGATCTCTCTCCCGACTCTCATCACACACAACATATATAACAGTCGTCGCATCCGAGCCCGCGACCCTCCCCCTCCCCACCATGGATCAGCCCTCAGAGGTGGACCCCATTGGAGATCGAAACATGCTCTTCACCCCGTCTCAACCTCCGCCCCCGACCTCCCTCCTCGCTTCTCCTTCTCGCCTCTTCCCACTCCTCGGCGGTGACAACAACGTCCTTGCGACTCTCGCCACTGAGCCGCTCCCCTCCTCGTCCTCGTCGTCGTCTATCGACACAGCCCGCAAGCAGGCGCGGCGCAAGGCGGCTCCCTACAACAATGCCGGGTCGCGGCCAAGCGTAGAGCGGGCAACTACGACCACCAGCTCGGCATCTAACGCGGAAGGAACCGAGGAAGATAGCAACGACCCTCCCACAAGCAACTCGAGAAAATCTCGGAGCGGAGGTGTCGCTCAGACGCTTACCAGTGAGCTGACTCCGCCGTTACGCCAAAGCTGACTTCAGGCTGTGAAGCATGCCGCAAGGGCAAGTAAGTTGCTTCTGGACGATCACCGCGATGGCAGACTAACCGGTCCACAGACGAAGATGCGAACCGTCACCGCTGGTGCCCCCGGACCACCCCGACGTCGCAAAGCTGCCCTGTGCTCGATGCCGGCGGTTCGCTCTCGACTGTGTCCGCATGCGTGTGTCTCGCCGCAAGGGCCCCGCTCCTGTGTGAGTTCCTCTGTTGTGCTTCGGTGCCTAATGTTACAGCGACCTCAGCGCAATCTCAGATGCCGCCCACGGGTATACTCAAGCCGCGATTAACGTCCTGGAGCCTTCAGCGATTGACCCGACAAAGACGTCCAACTCAGGAACGGTGCAGGCGAGTCCACTGAACTTTGACATCAGTCTCGGAGGGTGAGTATGCCGCACTAGCGCAGGGCTGACAGACTCTAGCACCGGACTGCCGTCTCCGTCCTTCCCTTTGCTTGCCGGATCGTCGCCGAGTCCCTGGACCGACAGTGCATCTGTTCCTTCTAGCCTCGATCAAGTGGTCTCGCCGGCGGTCATGGATAACATCATCGGCCTGTTCTTCGACTACGTCTACCCTCTGACCCCTGCTGTCCACCGTCCGTCGTTCATGGCGGACCTTGCGGCCCGACGAGACAAGACGGATCCGGTATTCTTTGCTCTCGCGCTTGTGGTCTTGGCTTCGACACTGGTCCAGGTGCCCCGTGTTCTGATCAGCCTCGACAAGGACGAGGTCGAGCAGCTCGCTCGGCGCTGCGTGCGGGTTGCTCGCGCGAAGACGTCCTTCATTTGGGATGAGTCGGTTCCGATGCGGGCAGAGTTTGGTGAGTTTGGACAGACTTCAGGACACGTGCTGACGGAGCAGTTGCTATTTTCTACCTGTAGGATACCGAGGTCCAGGTCATAAGCTTACCCACAGTGAAGGCATAGTCCACCTCCTTCTCGGGAACAACACGGCGCACGTCGTCTCAACGGCACAAGCCAACCAGTGTGCTCTGGCTCTGCGACTGAACGAGGAATCGGTGAGCTCAACGTTCTGCTGATATCAGCTGACGGACAGAGCTACGAGAACCTGAGCCCTATCGAGTCTGAGGTCCGCCGGCGAATCTACTGGCTGCTGTTCCAGGCCGACAAGAGCACCGCATGCCTTCGGGCCCGCACCATCTGTCTTCGCCTCGAAGACGCTCAAGGCCTCCGCCTCCCCTCGGAGGTCGACGATGAGCAGATCACAGCGACTGGTATCCTGCCTCAGCCGGCTGGACAGACACCCCTCATCTCCGGCTTCAATGTCGTCACAAACCTCTTCCGGATCCTGAACGACGCTCTGCTGTTACAGCGGCGTAAGGCCCCTCCCACGGTCGACAGTATCCTGGCCGACCTTCAAAACGTGAATCAGCTCCGAGATCGCACTATGAATGCGACTTTGGAGGCGGCCGCGCCGCTGAAGTCTCGACCGATGGCCTTCGACTCTCGAGCAGTCAGCCCCTCAAAGGGCTGGGAAGCGAATCTGCAAGCGCGCTTCCTCGACTTCTTCCAAACGGCCTCGGACTCGAGCCATGTCAACAGCTTCTTGGTCATGCAGGGCAACATTCTCGTGACTCAGCAGGTCGTCCGACTCGTCCTGCTGCAGACAAGGGAAGCTTTGCTGACACAGCTGGCGGCGCTCACTCAAATGCCCTTACAGGGCGTCGGCGGTCTCGCCGGTGTGCAGAGCAGCGAGAATGCAGAGGACATCGCGTGTGACCTGCTCGACGGTCTGAACAGTCTGCCAGAGGAGTGTCTCGCGACGAATGGTCCGTCGCTGGTGCAAAAGGTTCGCTTCGTAGCGATCCAATTGATGGAGTGCTCGACGTCGTCGTCGGCACAAGCTGTGCGAGCGTGAGTTCAAAGATGCAGGTGGCACAGCTACAATGGTTGGAGATCATAGCTAACGACCTCAGCCAGAGCTTGCTCATGCAGTTCCTGTCCGTCCTCGGTGTCATTGAGGGAATGTACACCTTTGGAAAGAGTGTTTCGGTGGAATAGAGAGAGTTCCAATCGTCTGTATATTATCTAGTTAACACTGTTTCAGTAAACTTCAACCGTCGACGAGCTATAGAGAGAGTCTCTGCTTCGTGTTAGACGTCCATGCACTCTTGTATTCATAGATGCGGTACCGATGTTGTCAGGCCGAGCATGCCAGACTTAGCCGTGCCACTAGCCGTGAGATGAAGGAGGGTGGAGGTGGAGGCGGTCCACTTGAGATGGTGCCTCGGCGATCAGCGGCCTAGTGTGTGCTCGATGCTGCTACTTCACGCTCGTCCCTTCCATCGTGCAAGAAGCCGTACTCCGCGTTGTCGATTCGCGGCCTCCACATCGGCGACGCGAACGCGTACACTTTACACCGCTATACACCGGCCTATAGTACGCGCGTACAGCGCAGAGACTGCCGTCGGTCTGCAGATCCGGACCACCGAGCCACAGACCGATGCCAAGGTTACGTAAGTGTTCTAGCATAGTCCCTAGGAGCGCCGCGACCCTGAGTTTGCCGTTCGCTGACGGATGGGCCATTGCCATGCCGAGCCGAAGCAGCAACGCACACGTTCACGGGACCTTTTCGGCACGGCCTCGAGCAACTGGAGCAATCAGCGAGTAGGGATATTTCATGACTGAGTGTTGCGGTCCATCTTGCCACCTAACATCTTCCATCGCACACAAATAATCAACAATGGCTCGCTCAGTAAGTCATCCTGGCCTCTACCTCCTCTCGAGCGCTGGCCCAACGCTGGCTCAATGCTCGCTAGGTGGCCGCTAGCCCACCGCTCGCTAGAAGAAACAGCTCGCTGACGCTCGCTCTTAGTCTCGTGGATCCGTCCGTCCCGCTTCGCGCCCCTCGTCTGCCCCCTCGGGCTCGCGCGGCGCGCACACTGCCGCCCACCCCCAGCAGCACGCTCCGGCCCCGGCGCAGGCCTACCCCGCCGCTCAGCCCGTCCCCGCCGCCGTGCCGCAGAAGCAGCCCGGTCTCCTCGCCCAGGCGGCTAGCACCATGGGCGGTGCCGTTGCCGGTTCCGTCGTTGGCCACGGTATCTCCAACATGCTCTTTGGCGGTAGCCGCCCCGCTGAGGCCGCGCCCCCTCCTCCGGCCGAGTACGCCCAGCAGCAGCAGGCTGCTCAGATGGGTGGCGCGTCGTGTGATGTTCAGGCTAAGGGTGAGTTAAAGCGAGCGCGCAGCGCGAGCTCAGCACCGGTTGAGCGCAGAGCGCAAGGCGTGACATGAGACCCAGTCTAGCAGCTGGAAATGGAAGAAGGACAAGTACTGACAACCTCCACAGACTTCACCCGCTGCCTCGAGGCTACTAACGGCGACATGACCTCGTGCAACTACTACCTTGAGGCCCTCAAGGCCTGCCAGGCCGCTGCTAAGCCCTTCTAAGCTTGAGAGCCGGACAGCTCGAGAGCTTTAGAGATTTGGGAAATTGCAGTAACTTTTGGTTGGTCAAAAAACAGCATAGTGTAGTACTTTAGCATGCATCTGTCATCACATCTTGCTTTCGACAGCGTAAGCGTAAGCGTTGCGGATTGTTGCAGTGTTTTTCCGAGTCAGTCACCGTGTTGTTCGGCCACTTTTCCGCCGTCACTTTTGCGCCACCGGAGGGTGACAGTTGGCTCTCAGCACAGAAAGAGGAAGAAAGCGGCCAAGGGATACTAGATGAGATGCGATGCATATGCTACTACTTCCTCGATTATAACCCCACAGCTGTAGCTTCACTACCTCCTCACCGGCCGCTTCTTCGCATGGTACATATAATTAACAAGCTCACCAAGCGGCTTCAACCAAGTCCCTTCCGGAGCGCTGTTAAGTCTCCACCGTCCATTAAGCGGGTCATAGATGATCCCCTGTGTGGAACCAACCTCGCCCTCCCTGAGGTCCGACGCATCGCGATTACCCTCCCAGACATCAAGGCCGCCCATCTCGGTCCCCACAAATCTCCTCAGCTCTTCGGGGCGGACAAACTTGTGATAATGATGCGTGCCGGGCGTAACGAGGCGGAGGACGTCCTCGGCCATAGTAAGAGTCAGGAGCTGCGCCAGCGGTGTGCGGCTGATTGTGCTGAGAAGGAGGTGGCCACCGGGTTTGACCATCGCTCCGAGAGCCTTCAGGAACTCGCCGGGCTGGTCGACGTGCTCGAGCACTTCCATTGAACAGACTAGGTCGAATTGCTCCCCGGCCGCCAACAAGGCTTCGGCGGAGGTGTGGCGATACTCTAAGCGGCCGGCGACACTTGTGTTCGCCTGGTGCCCCGTCTCGTCGACGTAGGGGAGTAATGGGTCGGCGGAGGCGTGGGTTCGGGCGATGGCGATGTTGGGCGCTGTTGCGTCTATGGCGAGGACGTCGCCGCCTAGGCGGGCCAGTGTCTGGAGTCAGCGTGTGCCCCGCGCTCATTTTTCGCCCTGTTACTGCCGATATCGACTCGGACATCGGGCCCTGAACAGAGTCCAGAGACCTCAGATCGACGACCAAGCTGACCTCCAGATCGAAGGTCTGGTCGACCTCCCGTCTCCCGACACTCACCTCAGCCAACAGTCCCCCACCACATCCCACATCCAAACACCTCATGCCCTTCAACCACTGTCCGGTGCCCTTGGCCGCCTCGCGCTCAGCGTCCTGATGCCGTCCCTCAAAAGTCCATTCGGGTTCGTTATCGGGGTCAAGAGCGACCTTCTGGCGAATAAATTCAACACGCTCGGGGTTCATGCGGTGCAGCAGGCCAAACTCGCCCTTCTCGTCCCACCAGTGCTCGCTCAGCTTCGAGAAGTGCGCGACCTCGTCGGCGTTGATCGTGTTGAGGTGTCGCTGCTGGTCGAGAGATTGCCCCGCAGCCATGGCCCCACGGGACATGGCAAGGCTCGCTGGCCGCGGGACGGCCGAGCGGAGGGAAGTCGTCCTAGCGGCTGTTCGTAGTGTCCGAAGTGATCGAGCCGACATCTTGGGTGATCGAGCAGTATGTAGAAGCCGACTTCAGCTCAAGGAAGTGTGACCTGAACCTCGCAAGATTCCGGACATGACGGCCAGGGGCGGTAATCTGGCCGGCTCGATGCAGCGGACGCAGCGGAGGCTAATACTTCCAGAAACCACGTGCAATGACGCGCCACCCTCCCACCCAGCTCCGGCGCGTCGCGTCTCTAGTCTCTAAGCGCGGAAAGTAAATGAATGAGAGTGAATGATTTCTTGGCTTGTGAAGGGCTTTGCGGTCTTCAAAACATTTACCACCACTTTCTCACCCACCCATCCATCCACACCATGTAAGCATGCTTTTGCACTGTTCTTGAGACGGAATGGAAGCTGACCCTACAGGTCCGAGACCAAGTCACCCGTGCCGGACGTCAAGCCGGAGACCAAGCCCGAGACTGAGACCAAGCCCGAGACTGAGTCCAAGCCCGAGGCGGAGTCCAAGCCGGAGACGGAGGCCAAGCCGGAGAACCCAGAAGACATCAAGGCTGCAGTGGCAAAACTCGTCGCGGAGGGAAAGAAGGCTATCGCGCTTAGGCAGTGGGAGGAGGGCGTTGCCAAGTATGCTGATGCGCTTGGATTGCAGTGAGTACATAGGCTCTTTCGGAAGCTGGGCTTCGTTTCAAGCGACGCACTTTGCATTAAGCAACTCGGCGCACCTCGCTTCGCTCGGTGCTGAGCTGACAACCCAGACGCGAGCTTGTCGGCGACTTTGACCCGAGCATGGCGCCGCTCCTCCTGTCCTACGGCAAGGCGCTATACGAGCTCGCGCTGTCGCAGCAAGGCGTGATGGGCCGTGAAGAGGTGGCGAAGAGCACGAATCCAGTCGCTGCCGAGCCGGCCGCTCCGGCTGCGAAGGGCAACTTTGTCTTCGAGGGAGATGGCGACGACGATGACGAGGAAGGCGAGGGCGAGGGAGAGGAGGGAGAGCAGGAGGGAGAAGCCGAGGGAGAGGAGGGACAACAGGAGGAAGGAGAAGAGGAGCCGGAAGACGACTTCAACGCCGCGTGGGAGGTGCTCGACGTCGCGAGGACGATTTACCAGCGCGAGATTGAGAAGCTCGCTGCTGGAGAAGGAAAGGAGATGAGGCTGCTGCTCAGCGAGTGTTATCTTGCTCTGGGTGATGTGTCGTGCGAGACTGGTGAGTGTGCGCGGAGTCTGCAGGCTGCCGCTTGGCAGTACAGCTGTGCAGATGACGAACAGCTCAACGGCGATGGGAATGAGCTAATATCGCAGAGAACTTTGACCAAGCAGCCAAGGACTACGAAGCCGCCGTCAAGATCAAGTCGTCCCTGCTCCCAAAATCGTCCCGCGCGCTCGCAAGCGCAGAGTATCAGCTCGGCACGGCACTCGAATTCACACCAGCCGGCCGCCCCTCGGCGCTCGTGCACGTCCAAGCTGCGCTGGACGGATTCAAGGCGCGCCTCGCGGAGCTTACATCGACATCGGAGCCGTCGCCTGACGTCGCCAAGCTGTCCGAGAAGGAGCGCGAGAGCGAACGCAAGGACGTCGAGGCGCTGATCGGCGACCTGGAGGTGAAGATCGAGGAGCTGAAGGCGGCGCCAGAGGGTGGCGACATTGTGTCCGAGAGCATCAACCATCTCCTCGGCGGCCAGGGTGGAGAGATCAAGGCTGACGCTGGACCCGTGAACGACCTCACGAGCATGGTCAAGAAGAAGAAGAAGCCGGCAGCCTCGGCCCCAGCTCCGGCGGCCAAGACAGCAGAGGGAGCAGTGAAAATCGAGCAAGAGGGAGAAGGAGCAAAGAGGAAGGCCGAAGAACAGGCCGCAGGCTCGCCGGAGAAGAAGGCTAAGAACTAGTTGCCGGTGCCGGCCGGATGATCGTTTCTTTTTGATTTTGCCTTGGCTAGATAGCATTTTTACATGTAGCAAGCATTCGCTTGAGGGATGCATAGTGTACCTTGTACCCTGCTCGCACTGAGTCATGAGGTGGTGCATCGCGATCGACTGGGATGGGAGGAAGGACAAGGAGGGGGCAAGACAAAGTAAGTCGCCGCCACCCGAACTAATCACGTTATCGCTATCTTTGTAATCTAGTGATCTCGCTCGGGCCGGCTGGCTCATTCCGTCACCTAAACAATCATCATGTCCACACAAGATTCGTGTACCGACTGTACACCCGATGCTCCGGCTCCGAACGCACAGGTGACGCAGGCAGCTCAGCAGCCCGATGCGACGGCGACGGCGAACATCCTCCCTCCGCAGTTGGGCACGCCGCACGTCATCATCGAGTATTGCGATCGGTGTCGGTGGTGAGTCTTCCCTCCCTACTCGCTCCTCGATTCTTCCTCGCCTTCGCCGTTTGAAGCGTCCTCCTGGGGAACGTTTATAGTGCGAGACTGACCGTATCGATGGGTCATCTGCACAGACACCGAGCGGAATAAAGATAATCAGCTTTGCAATAACAGCACTTGAGCTGACGGCAGGGCACCCCGCGCGTCGTGGATCCAGACCGAGCTGCTGCTCACCTTCCCGACTCCCGTCATTCGTACTTCCACGCTTATCCCGCTCAAGACAGAGGAGACTGGAGGCCGGTTCCGTGTCTGGATCGACCTTGGGGATGGGGCTAACCCGCACCTTGTGTGGGATCGCAAGGTGAGTCGAGTCTGGCGTCTCATCATCTTCCACCTCCACCTCCACATCGCCCTCTGCTCTTCAGCCCCTTCTCCGCGAGTATCGTCTCCGCGAGCACCGTAGGGGTCGGCCCAAGGGGTCGAAGCTTGCTTCAGACGCTGTCTGAGAGGAGGGCCAAGGTGTCGATATTCATGCAGCTGCTGAAGATGGTGCTTCGAGCTGACACACAGACGGAGGGTGGCTTCCCGGAACTCAAGGTACTGAAGCAGCGTATCCGCAACCTAGTCCAGCCGGACCTCGACCTGGGCCACAGCGACGTCAAGGGCAAGGGAAAGTAGTGGTACAGTCTATGTAACATCTAGTGTGTCTGATTGTACAACCTGCAGTCTGTTCGGAACAGATCAGCACTGCTCAGAGGAAACCGGCAGTCTCGTCAAGGATGGAAGCGAACCGTTCGGGCTGTTGCGGAGGGAAGGGCTTCAACGTCGACTTGATGAGCTTCTCAAGACCAGAGGCGAGATCCCTGTTCGTCAGCTTTCGGAAACAGCCATGACCAAAGCTCAGAGAGTACTCACTCCGGCTTGCAAGTCACAAGATACCTCTCCTTCTCCAGTGCGTCGGCAAGCTCAACTTGATGGTTGTCCATCAACGCCTCGTTCGGCACGACGAGCAGAGGCTTGCCCATTCGGAGTGCAGTGAGGATACTGCCAGACCCTGTTGGTGTCAGCTGTAAGGAACTACCGCCAGCTGCATTCGCAGTGCAGGTCGCGTCCCCGTCTTCCTTCTCGCCTCCTGCTTCTTTCAACGCCTTGGCGCCGTCATCTCTCCTCAACGACCGAACACGAGGCGCCAGATCCTCACCTGCATGGCTCACGACCACATCAGCGCCCTGCAGCAAGGCGTCCATCTCGACCGCGTCGCGCGTATACCGCAGCGTCTTGACGCCAACATACGCCCCGCCTCTTGTCGTGTAGGTGAACTCCCCGCCGCGCGCATGTACTGGGATATCGGCCGACCCCAGCTGAATAGTGACGTCTCCTATTCCTAGCCCTGGCAGTGTCTCCAGTACAGCAGGCGAGAGCACTGCGTCAGACAGAGCTCGGAACTGCGTCGAGCCGACCGTCACGACGAGCTGCGCCTGTTTCCGCCTATCCCTCTTGTTGCTGTCGTTCTTGTCCATTGGGCTCTTGGCTGTCTGAGTTCGTGTTCTTCACTGTCTTGTTATGTGCAGGAACAACGGCGGGCGCACGGGGGCCGACGTGCGTGATGTGCAGAAGTAATGGCGCTGGGGCTATGCTCGAGGCTGTATTGAGGGGCTGCACTTGGCTTTGAGTTGACAAAGGCAGCTGACAAGTCGAGGCTGAGTTTGGCTGAAGGCTGCATACAGGCTGTCGTGACATCAAGCCAGCTTATGCGGAACTGGAGGTCCGCGGTGGAGGTCAGTCCGCCTTGAGCGATCTGGGCCATACGCCCAGGGCCTGCGCCTTGTGCCTTGCTCTGGGCGCTGACAAGGGACGGACGAAAGGGACGAAAATCCGGAGCTACGTTGCGGCGCTTGTGCCATGGCCAGAGTTGCTGCGTAATGATGCGGCAATGTCCGAGTTAGCGGAATGAGTCCACACTGGACAAGGACAGGATGGACTAGGGGTTGCCATTAAAGCTGCTTACTACATATCTGCATTCACTCCGTCCACACCCTCCCCTCCTCGTCCTCACCAGCGACCTCACGGCCAACATGCTCCCCCCGCCTATCAACTTTCCCAAGTGGCTCGAGGAGAACTCGCACCTCCTCAAGCCGCCTGTTGGTGAGCTTTACAGCTGTCGCGTGAATCAACTGAGCTGACCTGACCTTCAGGCAACAAGTGCATGTACAAAGGCGAGAACTTTATCGTCATGATTGTCGGCGGCCCCAATACGCGTACCGACTACCACATCAACACGACCGAGGAGTGGTTCTACCAGTACAAGGGGAGCATGGTGCTCAAGGTCGTCGACGAGGGCAAGGTCCGCGACATTGTCATCGAGGAGGGGTCCATGTTCCTCCTGCCTGGTAAGCTTCGCGGAACTTCGCCGTAGCTGACGCCCAGCGAACACGCCGCACTGCCCGCGCCGGAGCGCTGACACTATCGGCCTCGTTATGGAGATGGTCCGTCCTGGAGACGCGCTGGGTGAGTTGGCATGGAATCAGAGCGGAGGATATGGACGGAGAGAGAGAGAGAAGAGGCAGCAGAGCTGACAAAGCGACAGACACGATGCGCTGGCTCTGCCCGAACACCGAGGCTCATGGGGATGAGCTCGTCGTTATCCGCCAGTGCCAGTTCCACTGCTCTGACCTTGACACGCAGCTCAAGCCTCACCTTGATGAGTGGATGGCTAATGAGGACATCCGCCGTTGTCCCAAGTGTGGCGTCGTTGCGCCTGCCAAGTGAGCTGTGGTCGTCACGCGAGTTGGTCAGTCACAGTCTGCGAAGGTCGGCGGTTGAGCGACGGACGAGAGCCAGTCCTGCTGCCAGTGCGGCTCTGCGCGGTGGTGGTGGTGCTACGCCACGGCGTCCGCGAAGGCCGCAAAGTCGGCTATCGCAGGTCGGAAGGAAGAGAAAACTGTCGGTGTGTGCGCGGACGACGTCAAGGTGCAGCCAGCGCCGTGATGTCACCAGCACACGCACAACATAGTAATGATAGCAATGAATCCCGCGTAATGCATACATGAAACACAACAGATCTAGCCTAGAACATCGTCTCCTCGTCACGCAGATACTCTCCGACATCACTGTGGGATTGTCAGCTAAATTGTCATTCGCAGGTGACGCAGCTGAACTCACGCCTGGTGGAAGACCACGATACCAGCCGGGTCGAGGTCGCGGGTCTGGATCGTGCTCTTGGCAGTAGCGCCAAATCCGAGCGGGATGTCGCTCATCGAGAACACGACGACACCCTGGTGCTCTGGCGTGTCCTCGGTGATACGGCCCAGGTGCGCCTTGAGCACATGGTTGCCGTACAGGAACGGCAGCTCGCCGGCCGGCTTGATCCACACCTTGTACTTGGCGTACTTGGCCAGCCAGTCCAGTGCCGTCACGCCGAGCTTGAACTTGCCGCTCTTGCTGAACTTGCCCAGACATGTGCCGAGCGAGACGAGGTTGGGGCGGGCGACAGAGGTCGCGAGGTGAAGCATCGGTAGCGGGAGGTAGTATACTCTGGAAGGTCAGCTATGCGATCTACCACCAGCTGGGTCTGCAGACAAGTTGTGCAGCGCAGCACACTCCGATCATGTACACCGTAATCCTGAAGACCTGCACACCATTGCACTCACCGGTCCTTGTGCAGACGGAAGCAGTACTCGTCGTCATCGTCGCGGTCGATGAAGTGCGCCAGGTTCTTCCCGACGTAGTTTGAGAGCTCTGGATGTCAGCTATGTCAGGCGCTAGCCATAGCTGCACTCACTCTCAAAGACCGCCTTAGTCTCCTCTTCAGTGAGGGGGCGCATGGCTCGTGGATGTGTTGTTGTTGCTATCCACCGGCTACATGAGCTCGATCTCGCTCGAAGCTGGATGGGATCTGCGAGGATTCAGAAATCTCGCCAGTCACGTGAGAACGTTCCTGGGAGATTGGATTAAAGTTGTGAAACGGTAGCAGAACAAATCGCGCCGCGCCAGACCGGCCAGCTTTCCCACGTGGCGAGGACGCGTGAGCGAGAGCACTCACTGGTGACGAAGTGTCATCATTGCGACCTTTGAGACGTTCGTGACCGTCGATACTCTCTTCCAAGCTATACCGCGAGTCGACTAGAAGCGGGCCATCATGGTGAGCTCACCGGCGTTCAATACAAGCTGACATGACAGTTCCGCAATTCCTATGACTCGGATAACACCACCTTCGTGCGTCCCACTCACAGCTGAGGACATCGCCGATTGTCGGATAGCTAATGCATCAGTCGCCTCAAGGCAAGCTCCACCAGGTCGAGTATGCCATGGAGGCCGTGAAGCAGGGCTCGGCCGCCATCGGCATGCGATCCAAGACGCACGCCGTGCTGCTTGCGCTGAAGCGATCGACGGGCGAGCTGGCGACGTACCAGAAGAAGATGATTACGATTGACGACCACGTCGGAATTGCGATCGCCGGTCTGACGTCGGACGCCCGTGTGCTCAGGTAAGCTCCCCTGCTTTCTAAGCGAGCTGACATGGCAGCAACTCGATGAGGCAGCAGGCGCTGCAGTCTCGGATGCTGTACGGGCGTCCCATCCCCGTTGCTCGTCTGGTCCAGACCATCGCCGACAGTGAGTAGCTTACAACTGTCCCAGAATCACCCAAGCTAACGTCCACAGAGGCGCAGAACAACACGCAGATCTACGGTAGGCGGCCTTACGGTGTCGGTTTCCTCGTTATTGGCCAGGACGTGAGCTAGTTCCTCCCGAACCGATAGCTAACGTACAGGAGACAGGCCCGCACCTGTTCGAGTTCTCGCCCGCAGGAACAGCGTTCGAGTACTACGCGCACTCGATCGGTGCGCGCTCGCAGAGCGCCAAGACGTATCTGGAGCAAAACTATGAGGCGTTCGAGAACGCCTCGCTCGAGGAGCTGGTGCGCCACGGACTGAACGCGCTCGCAGACACGCTGCAGCAGGACAAGAACCTCACCAAGCGTAACACGAGTATCGGCATTATTGGGCCGGCGGACGAGGCGACCGACCAGGCCGAGGGGGGCAAGGTGACGGGCGCCGCGCAGAGGGGTTACTTCCGGGTGATTGAGAATGATGACGTTGAGCCCATCCTCCGCTCGTGGCGCCGGTCGCGCGGCGAGCCCGAGGACGAGCCCGAGGCGGAGGGCGAGGAGCAGCCGGCTGGCGAGACTACTGCCCAGACGGACGACGTCGAGATGGCCTCGTAGGTGCGCCGTGCGCAGTGACAGTGCGCAGAGTAGAGTAACGCGCACGCAGCGTGCTGGACGAGTAGACTTTTATAGCATAAATTGTGATGTACAAGGTGTGAAGAAGCTAGTACGTTAAATGCGTTGGTGGGTTGGGGGTGTTGAGGGAGTGGGATATGAGGTGAGGTGAGCATGGAGATGGTAGTGATGAGGAGGATAGAGGGAGGTCGTTAATGGAGTCGAGGTCGAGCTGAGGCTCAGCCATGTGCTCGATCATCTAGCAACAGCACGCAAGCAAATGGCCAGCTATCGACGGCCGTGCGCTTACACGACCAGACGCACGTCCTCCTCCTCCTCGACCGGCTCCTCCTCGACCTCCATGGCGCCAACACGCTGCAGCACCCGCTCAACAACCAGGGGCAGCATGCGTTCCCTCTCGCGGCGCTCGCGCTCCTGGCGACGCTTGAGCTCGAGGCGCGCCTTGGCCAGCTGGCCCTCGAGGAATTCGATCTTCTCCCGGCTCTCCTCGAGCGACTTGTTGTGCGACAGGTGTGTCCGGATCAGCGAGAGGGCGAGGAAGATGGCGGTGGAGAGGACAAAGATGGGGATCATGGCTGCTGGCGTCAGTCAATAGGCGAACGGGGCCTGTGAAGGCGGGGGGTTGAGTTGCGCTGGCGAAGGCAGCGACTGCAATTACGTTGGTCGTCTGCCTGCTCTGCCTGTCGTCACTGGAGTGAAGCCGACATCACTGGCCTGACTCTGTCCGTGTACACTATCCATCGGCTTTCCTTAGGTAGGAAAGGTTGAACCGCAAGTGACGACAACACAGCGCTGTGATCGAAGACCTTCGACACCCCTCAGCACACTGTGCAACACTCACATGGGAATACCTCGCGATACCAGAACTGGTGGCTGGTCTTGGCTGGCCTGTTAATGGCCTGGTTACCCTTGGGCACGAGCGGGGAGTGAGCATGCGTTCCGGTCGGGTTAGGCGCCGGAGCACGGAGAGTGCGCGACGACGACGAAAGACTTCTTGAGTTGAGGAGCTGGAGCGTCCTTGACGGGGCGAGCGGCATGCCCAAGGGAATGAGCGGCGTGCGAAGGGCAGTGGTGGGGATGCGCATAGCAGTGCGCACGACGGACCGGAGTGCCATGGTCGGTGTTGCGAGTGGAGGTTGGCTGAAGATGTCCAAGTCTAGGTCTGGTCGAAAGGATGAGAACCGGATCGCGCCGAGCAGCAAGCTTGCACCGAGACTGCGAGCGAGCTTGCGCCATCCGTCCAACTTGGCCGTGGATCCATGGATCCTCACCGTAGCATGGCTCATGTGCGGAACCAAATCGACCATCCAGTGACATCAACCACGGGCTAGCTCGCGCTGCTCGCGCTGCTCGAATGCGGCATCGACTCGCGTACTCGGCGTCTAACCCTCCACTCTCCGTCGTCCGTGCAGTCCAAGCCAACCAGCTCCCGCCGTCGCCCACGACTACGCCCACACCCGTCGATCTCAACAATGCTCCGTCTCTCTCCCATCGCTACCCTCGCACGCACCCTCTCGACCTCAGCAAGGATGTCCGCCCCTTACACCGTCGTCAACACTGACAGTGCGTCCCGCTCTAACCCACGCTGACTCGGAACAGAGGCTCCCGCCGCGATCGGCCCCTACGTCCAGGCCACCAAGTACAACGGCGTAAGTCTCAGCTCTCCGTGGTCTCGCTGAGCTCGGCGTCGCTAACAGAACAGATCATCTACGGATCCGGCTGCATCCCCCTCGACCCTAAGAGCATGCAGATCGTCGAGGGAGGCATCAAGGAGCAGACTGTGAGTGTATAACAGTGGGCATGGGGCAAGCGACTCGCAGCTAGCGTAATTCCCGATTTCCAAGGTCCGGCGCCGCTTGGCCCGCATAAGTCGTGACCGAGGCGCACGGCGCGCGGCGCACGCGGCGGTCCGGTGTTCCGCCATTGTTGCGGAGGTTGCGGAATGCACAAAGCCAGCATGGCATCGTCGTGCATGCATGCCTCGACGTCATGCATGATGCGTACTGCACCGCTGTTTGTGCATGCTGAGGGGGCAGGGTATGCACAGCGAGCTGAGGGGCTGCGGATCGGCGTCTTGTCGCCCAGCTGTTCACCAGCTCGCCGTCGCCTCTCGCTGCTCGCTGCTAGTTCATCGAGCTGCACAGGGCATAGAGGAGGGATTGATGTCTAGCTACTCGGAGGCAGCTCCGCCTCACAGCTCGCTGCGCTCGCTGCTTGGAGTCAGCTCCACCTCGCATCTCGCTGCGCTCGATGCTCGGCGAAGCTGACGTACAGGCCCAGGTCCTCAAGAACGTCGACGGCCTCCTCGCCGGCTCTGGCTCGTCCAAGAAGTCTGTCCTCAAGGCCACCTGCTTCCTCAAGGACATGAACCACTTTAACGATTTCAACGCCGTCTACGCCGAGTACTGGGGCGAGAACAAGCCTGCGCGCTCTTGCGTCGAGGTCGCTCGTCTGCCCAAGGACGTGCTGGTTGAGATTGAGGTGATTGCTGTGGAGGAGAAGTAAACTTGCCCCGTCAGGAGCAAGTTGCTCCTCTCTCAACGAATCGCTCATGGTTATCCACCCGGGTTTGTGAGGAGCCTCTCGGTCAAAATCAAGTCATAGGAAAAGGCCCGAGCCGCTTGGGGCTCTGTGCCGGAAGATAATAGTAGTATGCTAGCTCATGCATTGTCGTGCGCTATGACTATGCTTTTGGGATCCTATGTAGTTGCGAAGAAGAGGGTGTCTCAGGGAAGGAGCCTGGAGGTGGAAGAGGGAGAGAGGGAGAGGATGGAGGACGGTGGAACGACGCTTTACTTCTTCTCCTTCTGGAGAATGGACAGACACGACTCGATAACGCCCATGGCGTGGTCGGCCTCCTCGTTGCTAACCGTGAGGGCGGGGATGAGACGGACGCAGTCCTTGCCCGCCGTGAGGAGGAGGACTCCGCGCTCGCGGGCGAGCTTGACGAGCTGTCCGGGCATGCTCTCGTCCTTGAACGCAATACCGCGGATGAGCCCGCGACCGCGCTTCTCGTCCTTGATGAGGTCGGGGAAGAGCTTGGGCAGGCGGGCAACGAGACCGTCGAGGTGTCCCGACACGTCCTTGATGTGCTTCTGGAAGGCCGGGTCGCGGAGCCGTCCAACGACGTGCGCGCCAATACGAGCCGCGAGGGGCTGTCCGCCGAACGTCGTGCCATGCGAACCCTGGCCGATAGCGTCAGCGACGTCGTCGCGCACCATGATCGCGCCGATCGGGAAGCCGTTCGCCAGCGGCTTGGCCATAGTGACAATGTCGGGGTAGGCGTCCTTTGGGAAAGCGCAGTGGGCCCACATGTCGCCCGTGCGGAAGAGGCCGCACTGGATCTCGTCGTAGATCAGTACCGCGCCGACCTCGCGCGCGCGCTTGGCGACGGCAGCGATGAACTCTGGCGTGGCAGTCGCCAGCCCTCCCTCGCCCTGTACTGGTTCGAGAATTACTCCAGCAGTCGTCTGGTCAATGAGCGCATTGAGGACCTTCTCGTTCGCGTCGTTGTAGGCGCCGACCTTCACGTTCGGGATAAGGGGCGCGAACGGGTCCTGATACTTCGGATTAGGGGTCACGGAGAGGGCACCCATCGAGCGGCCGTGGAACGCGTTGGAGAAGCACACGAGACCAGTCTTCATCGGCCCGCCGCGGTCCTTGCCCACCTTCCGCGCGAACTTCAACGCACCCTCATTCGCCTCGGTGCCGCTGTTCGCGAAGAAGACCTTCGCGCCGCCCTTCTCGCCCGCCTTCAGGCCTAGGCCACCAGCTTCCCGCGTTCCCTCCACTAGCGACTTGGCCAGCTCGCCGGCCCACTTGTTCCAGTACACGTTTGAGACGTGCGAGAGCTCGCTCGCCTGCTCGGCCATGACCTTTGCTACTCCCTCGTCGGAGTGTCCCAGCGCGAGCACGGCGATACCAGCAGAGAAGTCGAGGTACTCCCGCCCGGACGAGTCGGTGAGCTTCAACCCCTTGCCCTTCTCGAACAGGATTGGGGGCCGGGCATAAGTGTTAAGGAGGTAGTGCGAGTGCTCCGAGATCATGTCGTGCGTCGACTGCGGCGCCTCGGTGTCCGGGTGCGTGACGGAGGTGTACTGCGTGTTCGGCGTGAGGTCGGACGACGAAGCGTACGCCCGCGCAAAGTGCAGGCGGGCAGCGCGGGCCGTAGTCGGCAGCGCTCGAGTAGCGCGATAAAGAGACATGGTGGTGTGTTGTGTGGTGGTAGAAGCCGAGTCAGCTGGCTGGCTTTTGTATAATCGCAAAATCACAACTTTTGGGCTCTGGCTCTGGCTTATCGCGATCCGCAAGACGATCCGAGTCCGCGGAGCCAAGTTGTTATCGAGTCGCCGGTTCAAGTCTGAGTCGCCGGTGACTGGAAATTTGGTCCCGAGTGAGTCGAGCCGGTGGAGGTCGATCTCTCACGGACGCGTCGAGGGTAGGGTATGACAGGTTGCCTCATTCCGTGGTAATAGTGGGCTTACTTGGCTTGATTAGCCGCGACTTGCTAATATTTCCGAATGATACTAGTATTACAAAATAGCACTAATCACAACTTGGCACGCACGGCTAATAAGCTGCTCGGGTCGAATTAGGTTTGAGCCTGGGCATTGAAGCGACGGCAGGATGACCTAATGCTGTCATCACCAGGGTCTGGTCAGGCGCGAGCGATCACGCACGACGCACAGTCTTTGCGCGATGCGTGTGCGTGTGCGTGCGACTCCAGATCACAGAGAGCTAGAGCAGACACAGCGAAACAGCGCTCAGAGAACTCAGAGACCAGACTTTGTCCAGAGAGAGGCGTCTCAGGGAGAAAGCACTGAGAGAGGGAAGCTCAGCTCAGTTGCAGAGGGACACGCTCACTTCACTCGCTCTCAGACGTTCGCGCGCTCAGCTGAGCATTCACTCAGCGGCATCATTCCTCGCTCTCATCGCTGACACCCTCTCTTGCAACCCACCCTTCGCTACCACCTCGCCCTCGCTCATCGTCCATCGCATGCTTGGCTCACTCTTATCTTAGTCCATCTCCTTCGACCACTCCTTCACCCCCCTTCTCTCGGCAACTCCCGCGCTCCGGGCAACGCCGCATTTCTTTCCTCTTCACTCGCTCGCTCGCAGCAGCAGCAATCACGACTTGCGCCTTGCCTTGCTCTGCCTTGCCCTTGTGGAAATTCGTTCATACCGCCCTCCCACCACCCACAACTACAGCCACCAAAGAACCAGGCCACTCCCTCATCTTCTCGCCTACCGCTACGCACTGCTGCTTGCTGCTTACCCTCCTACCACCAAGTGAGTCCCATCTCCCATACATCATGCATCACATGCACTGCAGGTCAGGCTCAACTGCAACCCACACGGTACACCGAACCAAACCCACACCCCCGTCCCTCCCACGCCGATCCACTCCGCCCGCCGCGTTCCCAGTGGTCGGTTGTGTGTGAACCCGCCCCGCTCCAAAAGGAACCGATCTCACCATCTCATGTCTCATGCCTCCTGCCTCCCCACTACTCCCCTCCTCTTCCGCTTCCTTGCTTTTCGATAACCCTCCTTTTCTTGCTATCTCAACGCCGTCGCTGACCACGTCTTTTGCTTGCTTGCACAGATTCACTAGCCGCATCGCATCGCTCTAGCTCGACCAGGATACCACCCTTCACCAGGCAGTGATAAATACCACCGGACACCAACCCCCAGATCAGCTTCAACTTTGGCTTTGGCTTCGCCCTCGCCCTCGCTCGCTGCCCCCTCCCCTGCCCCCGCTACCGCCTCTGCCCTCGCATTACACGCATCGCTCCTAGCAACTCTACTTCTACCCGCACCCACTCCTCCCCCTTCTACACGGCACAACTTCGCCCTCCACCGCCGCGATGGACCTGTACACCACCTCGTTCACGTTCCAGCGCCCGGCGTCTGGCGTGCACAAGTCGTCGCCGCTGCGGACAACGCTCTCAGTGCCAAAGGGCAGCTCGGGTTCCGGCGGCAATGCACAGGGAGCGAGCCCGCAGCCGGACGCCGCCCAGGCCGAGCGTGAGTGGGAAGCCGTGCAGAAGCTCTGCAACGACATCACATCGCGCGAAGGCTGCCTCGTCACTGTCACTCGCGAGGCCCCGCCCGGCCACGGCTCACCGTCGGACGCTCCGCATGCGTCCGGCGACGCAACGGGCGCATCGCAAAAGAACCAGGGCCAGGACGCCCAGGCCAACATGTGGAACTTTCACATCTCTGGTGCCTACCAGGCAGTGATGAGCGCACGTGGGGCACTCCTCCGCGACACTCCCCGCGACAATCGCACCGCGCTCAAGGTGCCGCGGAGCGACATTCTCGAGCGACCCCTCGCCCCCGTCTCTGTTGTCAAGCCGGATGTCAAGCACCGCCTCGACGAGATCGCGAATGACACGCGCGCCCGCATCGCCGTGCTCAACACGGAGGCCACTGGCGGTGCCTCTCAGCCTTCCGTCATCGCAACGTCTGAACCTAATTCGTCCGCGAAGGAGCAGGCCGACGCCAGCGCATCGTCTCCCGCTGTCGACACCAAGCAGCAGGCCGCAGGCGACTCGTCCAACTCCCAGCAACAGCAGGGCCAGCAGGGACAGGGACAGGGCCAGAACCAGAACCAAAATCAGCAGAATCAGCAGAACCAGCAGCAGAGCCAGCAGCAGGGCCAGCAGCAGCAGAACCAGCAACAGCAGCAGCCCACCTATGGTCTCGAGACAGAGCGCATGTGCGAGCTTCTGATCTCGGGCTCGGTCGAGAGTGTCGAGCTCGCCAAGGTCCGCATCCTCGTCATGCTCGACGAGCTGTCTGGCCTGCACTCCGAGGTCTGCGACATCGACTACAAGCTGCATGCGATCATCGCGGGGCGCAAGCGCTGCGTGATCCAGTCGATCCAGGAGGAGACCGCCACGAACATCTACTTCCCGACGCCCCTCGTTGGCGTACTCGACTCGCCCCAGCCCGGATCGCAGCAGGGCGTCGGGTACAACCGCGTCAACATGGCTTACGGAGCGGCGACAATGTCGCCGCAGATGACGGGCATGAGCTATGCGAGCAACATGAGCATGGGCATGTCGCCCGTGCCGCCACCGCACCACAACCCGCACTCGCGCAACACGAACCAGCCCGTGTACAACCCCCAGCAACATGTGCACTACCCGTACTCGCCGCAGCCCCTGCACATCAACCCGCAGACGACACGGGGGATGCCGTACACCGGCCCGGGCGTCCAGCAGTGGTCGATGCACGCTGGCCCAGGCCCGCACGGCGGCCCGCCCGTCCACCCCGGCCCCCACGCTCCGCCGCACCAGCAGGCGCCTGTCCAGATGACGCCCACCGGCATGTCGGGCATGAACCAGATGTCGAACGGTCACGGTCCCGGCGGCTTCGGCCAGCGCACGATGGGTACGCCGATGGCGCACAACCAGCCGATGGGGCAGCCGATGATGGGCATGTCGCCGATGGCGTTCGGGCAGAGCCACATGCACGTCGGCATGGGCACGGCGCCGATGGCGGGCATGCCCATGAACCCGGGCGACATGGGCATGGGCCAGTTCGGACAGGGCCCGCACCCCGGCCTGTCGGTTCACTCTGGAGAGCAGGGCATGCTGGGCAAGGCGAACCAGATCTGGATTACTGGCGAGTTCTTTGGCGTGCAGCGCGCGCGTGACATGCTGCTCACGGTGGCCGTGCAGAAGAGCAAGCTCGTCATCTCGCGCGACACGGCCATCCTGCCGCGCAAGCTCGACTGGCTGCTGACCGAGCGCATCGACGACATCCGCAACATCATGTGCGACAACGGGACGTACATCCAGGTGCCTAGCGTCGGATCGCAGGCGAGCCTGATCACCGTCTTCGGCGACCACCGGGTGAACATAGAGCGGACAATCCGGAGCGTCATGGCGCTTGCGTGCCAGTTCTACGTAGCGAGCTTCTGGCTCCTGCCGGTCTCATTTGACGTGCTCATGCCGCAGGCGACGCTGAACCCGCCGCAGATGCAGCCTGCGCTGAAGCGGATCGCGCACGAGACGGGTGCCGAGGTGGTCTTCAAGAGCAACTGCTTTGAGATGCACGGCCTCGAGAAGGAGGTACGCGACGCGGTCGTCAAGGTGCTCGAGCTGGACGTGATCAAGTCGTTCCACCACGAGATCCGGTTCCAGATTGAGCTCGCGAACGAGCACCGCGAGTTCATCAGCGGCAAGAAGAACGGTAAGATCAACAAGATCATGAAGGTGTGCGGCGTGCGCATCAAGTTTGAGACGTTCAACGACTACAACTTCCTCATGGACATTTCCGGACAGGACGTGTCGGCGCTGCAGGGGTTGAGCATGCTGCAGGAGGAGCTGCCGGCCGAGGTGTCATTCCACGTGCCGGAGGGGTACCACAAGCGCATCATCGGCGTGGGCGGCAAGAACATCCAGCGCATCATGAAGATGTACGGCGTGTATGTCAAGTTCTCCAACGCGGAGGAGTTTGCCCAGCTGGGCGGATACCTCGACAACGAGGACAATGTCGTCGCGCGTACGCCGGCGAAGAACGCTATTGCGCTCGAGAGCCTGAAGTCGGCAGTCATGGAGCTCGTGTCGCCTAAGGACAAGGACTACACGATCGACTCGGTCAACATTCCGCGGCGGTACCACCGCACCCTGCTGGGCGAGAAGAGCATCTTCATCCACGACATTGAGCGCAAGACGAACTCGACCATCTGGTTCCCGAACAAGGAGACTGCGAGCGACACGGTGACCATCTTCGGCCCCGAGAGCCAGGTGCACATTGCGATCGCGATGCTGCTCGACCACGTCCCCTTCGAGGCGGACCTGCACGTGCCCCCGTCGGCGGAGCTGACGCGGCTGGTGAGCTCGACGGACTTTGTGCTGTTCACGGAGCGCATGAAGCGCGACCACCAAATTGCCATCTCGCCCTCTCCGCGCTTCGGGCAGGGCGACGAGGCGATCTTCAAGTTCCGCTGCCAGCGGTCGAGCGTCGACTTCCTGAGCACGGTGCACGATGCGCTGGTCGAGTTCCTGGCCGGCCACAACATCCAGGTCTACCCTGCCAATGCGGCGAAGCGGGTCGACTCGTTCGCAGACGCCTTCAGCCACTTTGACTCGAAGCTGCTCTCGACGGCGAAGGCAGAGGGCAGCGAGCAGCGGGACCGGGATGACCGCTCCGCTGGACACTCTACGGGCTCTCGCTCGCGCCCTTCGCCGACGAACGTGAAGGCGCTCTTTGACGGCGGGGCGCCCTCGGCCCCGGCGGCTGCACCAAGCCAGTCGCGGACGTTCAACAGCCCCCTCGCATTCAACGTGCCAGAGTACTGGTCCGAGAAGCGCGGCTCGTCGCACGGCTCAGACACAGCATTGGAGGACAAGCTCCGCCTCGGGCACAGCCAGTCGCACTCGCACTCGCAGAGTCACTCGCAGTCGCACACCCAGCAGAGCCACAGCCAGCACGCGCACTCCCAGTCCCAGTCGCACAGCCAGCACACCCACAGCCAGTCGCAGTCGCACGCGCCAGGCCACGCCCCGCACGCAAGCCACAGCGGCCATCCCACCCACACCCACCACCACGGAGGACACGGGCACGGAGGCCACGGAGGACACGGCCACATCCCAGGCCACAGCCACACGCTGTCGCACAGCCACGCGCACCCGCCCCGAGCAGTCGGAGCCCGCACGCAGAGTTTAGACATTACGCACCTCAACTTTGCGCGTGCGCTCGGCGGGCCAGGATCCGGACCGCAGGCGCCGTTCGCGCCCATGCCCCCGAGTCCTACGACCACGTCGTCGCCTAATACGTCGACGGGCAACTTCTTCCCGAGCTCGGGGGGAAGGTATGATGGCACGGAGCGGATCACGCAGGGCCTCGGCAATGTCAATATCAGCCACTCGTAGGGAGAGCTTTGGAGGCTTTGAGCTCGCCAGAAGGGCAGAGAGAGCAGCCTGTCGTCTGTGAAGCCTTCTGCCGGTCTCCTCGTCGTCGCTGAGAGACTGCGTCGGGCTCTGCAGATGCCGTGCGGAGCGGCAGAGGACAGGAGCGATAGGTGTTGGCAAGGCCAGACCTGGAAGGAGTCAGATGACGGCTGAGCATCGTTGAGCGGAAAGCGGCCATGAGGAGAGTGTGGCCAGTGTGGAGTAGAGCACGAGAGACAGTAGCGGCCCGGACAGAGCCAGAGAGCCGGTGAAGGACACGAGGGCACCGATGAGGTCTCTTGTCGGAAGATTAATGACGAGAGCAAAGGGCCTGGAAGAGTGGACGAAGGCCAGGGGGCCGGAGGGCCGGAGACGGATAGCCGGCGACCGGAGTACATATACGAAGACGAGCGAAGAGCGAAAGAGGACGTAATCTCGAACGGACAATCAGTTGACAAGAACTGTTAGAACAGATATCTCAATCCCCTATCCCACCACCACCCTTACCACACTTCCATCACCCCCAGCAAACCAGTAGTCCCATACCCCACACCCTCACAATCACCCTCAATCACATCACAACACAACAACACGCAACACACAACCAAATCAAAATTAAACAAAGTGTTACCCCCGCATTTTCCTACCCTGCACGCCGATCCCCACGTTCTGTTACCCCCTTTTGAGATGGATATATTGCACGAGAGTTGCGAAGCGAAGCGGAGCGGAGCGACGCTGAGCGAGGTGATGGAGCGGCGCGCACACGAGGAAGATAGTCAGCGAGTATGCCGGTGACTGAGCGAGAGCGAGTGAGAGGGGGTGGCTAAGGGTGAAGTCATTTGCGAAGGCACAACTCCAGAGAAGCCGGGGAGGTGTGTCAGCGGTGATTGGAAAGGTAGATCAGTGTGCGCGAGCGAGAGCAGCTGTCACTGGGTTTGCTGGATAGGTGAGGGCTGAACTGGGAGGAGGTCAGGACGCTTTTGGAGCAATTAGCGAAATCATAGATGGGGACGAGTGGCACTCTGAGTGCCACCAGTACCGAGCGGGTCATGAGTTGGAGACACTGGGCCGAGCCTGCATTGGACCTGATGGGAGCTGCCGAACTTCCAGAGAACTACCTAACCAGCTGGCTGAGGGCTTTGGAGTTCTGCCACGAGTGTTGGACTGGCCTCATCTGAGGAGAGGCTGTTCCTCATCAGACAGACTGGGATACCTGTCTCTCGCCAATCTCTAGTGCTGCTCCTGCCATCGATCAGCCCGGTCCTACTTTGCTCTAAGGGATGAGCGATGCGTGCATTGCGATTGTCTACTGATTGTCTTCTTGATTCTATCCCCTTCCCCTTAACTCAACCACCTCCGCCTACCACACGCCTACCACATCCTTCGATACCTCCTCTTACACAAAATCGCCATGCCAACACCAGCAATAATCCCCCCAATATGTCCCGCCCCATCAACCTTACTCCTCGGGTCAAAGATAGTCCTCCAAAGATCCCACACAAACACGCCGCTGAGCAGCGCCCAAGCCGGCATAGGGACGACGAAGAAGAGCAAGAACGTAGAGCGGGGGAACATGGTTCCGAAGAAAGCCATGCAGCCATAGATCGCGCCCGAAGCGCCCTCTGAGCCGATGGTGCGGCCGGGGGTACGGCTCTGCCACCAGAGCGAGGTTAGGGCGCTGAAAATGCCTGCGCCGAGGTAGAAGAGGAGGTAGCCGCTTGTGCCCAGGATCGAGGCGACGGCAGGAGCTGCGAACCACAGACCGATCGAGTTGACGAGAATGTGCGCCGTCGTCATGTGGCTGAAGCAGGATGTGAGGAGGACCCACACACGGCCGGCCTTCATGTTGGGCACGTTTAGGATGAAGTTCTTCAGCATTGTGTAGTAGGCTGAGGGGTCGCCGAAACGTTGCTGATGTTAGCTGTGCTCTGCGGGCTTTGTAGCTGTGACAGCGTGGCCTCCTTCCCGTCTCTGCTCCTCTCAAGAGGTGAGAAGCTGGTGAGACCCCAAAGTCACTCACATAGACACTCATGGCATACTGCCAGCCAAGGAAGACGGCAATGTTGATACCGAGGATGACCATGGTCTGGCGTCAGCTAACTCTAACACCAAGCACAGCTGAGCTCGGCGCAGCACTCGGCCATACACGCCATATAGTGTACGGCTGAGGCCGAATACAATGCAACGCTAGACGTCGCTGGGCTGACGCCCAGCTCGTCGAGCTCATCACTCACCAACTTCTGCGGCGGGATCTGGTCCAGCCTCCACCGCATGCGCTGCCACCAGTTCATCCTCGGCCGTCTCGGACCACCCTGATTGCGAACCCACGACGTGCGAATGATCTCCGCCGGTCGGCTCGTTCCAAAAGCGCGGCGGAAGAGTGCAGCAGCGCCGAGTCCCTTCCAACTGGCTGTGCTTGCTCCCTGTGCTCCAGCGGGAGTCGTCGGCGTCGGTCGTCGGAGAGGCGTGAAGAAGTGCTTGCTGTCGAGCCGTGGTCCAGAGGAGCGGGTAGCGAAACCTCGCGCACTCCGAGAGACCTGCGCACCCGGGGTCGAGAGCCGACACGCGGCGGCCGACATTCGGCCAAGAAGGCCGGGAAAGAGCCGCAGCGACATGATATCGATCGTCGTTGTCGTTGCGGTCAGAGAGTTGTGGAGGTTTAGTTCTAGCCCAGGCCGATCGAGATCCACTTGCCGAGCGAGCAGGATCGAAATCGAATACGGGCGAGCCCGGGAGCACGGACGTCAGCGTTCTATGAATGCCGTGGGAAAGTTACTTTGTGCCGTGTGGAGCCCCAATGTGAAGTCACGTGGGCATTAGCGCCCGTTGCCGCTCGCCGCTGGGTTTTGAGATTCAGAAAGATTTCGGTGGGACATGACGCCGGTGAGCAGCAATAACAACGACCGCACATAGCTAGACCCAACTCTCCAACAAAACCCCCTCACGACACGACACTTCCGGAACGCCCTTTCGCCAATTCAGTTGAAGCATACTCGGCGATGAGCTTCCCCAAGGTGTACACGGTGAACGGGCCGAGCTCTACGAGCTCGACCTCGCTCCCCTCCTGGGTGACGATCAAGGCTCGGCCGACACGAACCTCGTCGGGACACAAGAAGCGTGTCAAGACGCAGCGCGAGCTCGGCCAGCTCGAGCTGATCCAGGACTTCTCGTTCCCTTCTGCTGCTATCAAGATCCGCACGACGGCAGACGGGCACCACGCGCTGGGGACGGGGACGTACAAGCCCATGATCAAGTGCTGGGACCTGGGCGAGTTGACTGAGAAATTCACGCGTGTGACGGACGCCGAGAACGTCGACTTTGTCATGCTCAGCACGGACTGGACCAAGTCGCTGCACTTGCAGCGGGACAGGAGTCTGCAGCTCCACACGCAGGGCGGGCTGCACCACACTATTCGGCTGCCTATCTATGGCCGGGCGCTGGGATATCACTCGCCCTCGGCTGATGCGCTTGTTGGATGTACTGGGACAGAGGTGTTCCGCTTCAACCTCGAGGAAGGACGGTATATGACCCCGCTGAGGGTGGCGAGCGGGTGGGGCAACGGACTCGAGGACACGGTGGACGGCGTCAACGCGCTCGACGTCAACCCCGTCCACGGACTTTGGAGCTTTGGACTGGACGGTGGCGGCGGCGTGGTCGAGTTCTGGGACCCGAGGTCACGTACCGCCCTCACCCGCCTTAATCTCCCCGCTACGGCGCTCCTGCCCGCCGAGAGCGACCACAACGCCCTCTACTCTGCCGGCACGCGGCTCAGCGTCACCAGCCTCAAGAGCCACCCCACCGACGGACTCAGCATCGCCGTCGGAACGAGCACGGGTCACACGCTTCTGTACGATCTCCGGTCGCCTAGCCCGTTCGCGGTCAAGGACCAGGGATACGGCGAGAGCGTGCGGTGCGTCGACTGGCTCCGCGGCGGAGGGCAGCACGAGGACAGCGGCCGCGTCATTACGGCGGACAGCAAGGTCATCAAGGTGTGGGACAAGAATGAGGTGAGTAAGCAGCGCGAGCGAAGCGAGTGCTGCCAACAAGCAACAAGCTCCGCTCCGCATATCTGCTCCTTTTGCCATCTCTTCGTGCTGACATTCCCAGCCCGCTCGCAACCACCTCTCGCTCCACCCGCCGAACCCGCTAGTCGACCTTCACTGCGTCCCCAACTCCGGTCTCCTCTTTGCCGCCTGCGACGCCTCGCCTCTCAACACCTACTACATCCCCGACTTTGGCCCCGCGCCGCGCTGGGCGTCGTTCCTGGACAATGTCACGGAGGAGATGGCCGACGATCCCACAACAGCGACCGCGTATCAGGACTACAAGTTTGTCGACAGGCAGGAGCTCGAGACGCTGGGCCTCACGCACCTCATCGGCACGCCCGCGCTCAAGCCGTACATGCACGGCTTCTTCCTCCAGCTCAAGCTGTACCAGACTGCGCGCCTCATTGCCAACCCGCAGTCTTATGCCGAGCACCGCGAGAAGATTGTCGCAGAGCGCCTGGCCAAGAAGGCCGAGAGCCGTATCCGTGCCAAGCGCGAGCAGCCCAAGGTCAACAAGGCGCTTGCGGAGCGGCTGCGCAAGGAGCAGGAGAGGCTCGATGCCGTCGAGGCGCGCAAGGCTGCCAAGCGTGGCGACAAGGCCGCAGAGGCAGAGGGAGAAGGAGAAGGAGAAGAGAAGGGAGAGGGCAAGAAGGAGAAGACTCGCAAGGACGCTGTCCTCAACGATCCTCGTTTCGCGGAAATGTTCTCCAACCCCGAGTTCGAGATCGACGAGGAGTCCAAGACTTTCCAGCTGCTCAATCCGGCTACGTCGCACAATGCCCGGCTGCGCACGGCCGTCGAGGAGGAGGAGGACGACAGCGACCGGTCTTCGGCGGGATTGTCGGACGAGGAGTCCGAGCCCGAGTCCGAGCCGGAGCAGGAGTCGGAGCCCGAGTCTGCCTCGGACGAGGAAGACGAGGAGGAAGACGAAGAGGAGGACGGGGATTCAGGCGATGGCGAGGAGTACTCGTCAGACGAGGAGGAGCAGAAGGCCCCAGCACCCTCGGCCTTCCCCCTTGCTAAGGGTCAGAAGCCGAAACTGCAGGGCGCGAGCCAGGCCAAGGCACAGACGTTCGGTCAGCGGCTGCACGCAACGCGCAAGCCGAAGGAGGAGGAGAAGCCCGAGGGCGTCCTCGCCATGCGCCGGTCAGCCGACGGTGGCATGGAGATGTCCTTCATCCCCAAGGCTGGAAGTGGCAAGGGCAAGCTCGAAGACGAGGAGGACGAGTACAGCGGAGGAGGGTACCGCCGCCGCTCTCGTGTGGAGACATTTGGAGCGGGACTCGAGAAGGGCGGACACGAGGAGGACGAGCTGCAGGGCCGCAACGGACGGACGAAGAGGAGACACATCGAGCGCTCGGCGAGCAAGAACGCCTTCAGGCGGCGATGAGCGGGTGTGTCATTGGTAGAGGTTTGCATCGTAGATTGGAGCACAGACTTGTATGCATCAACATCACATTCACGTTCACATTTGCATTTGAGTTCGGTAACTACTACTTGCCTGCCACCCTGGGCTGCCATCATCGGATATCAGGCGGGTGTAGGATGATTAGCGAGGGTTAGAGTTGCGGAGGAGAACGGTGTGGGCATGCGGTGAATTCTTTGTGCTTCCATAAGCAGCACACAGATTCTCGCACCGGCACCATGAGGATAGGATATGAGAAAGCCGGACAACACACGATACGCGGGCCGGTGTCCTCAGTCTCGGCGGCCGTTTATGGGTCTCTTTCGACGCCTCGAGCTTCTGAGAAGCCATCGCTCTCATCAGCTTTCCCTGTGCGCACTGACAATGACGGCGATGGCGTCGGGGTGAGCACGTGACTCCCTGAGTTGAGTCCCAGGTTTGTTGACGGGTCGCGCGCCTCTAAGCACTGGAGCGGACTGAAACACGCGGCTCAGGAGAACAGAGGACAGGGCGACCCAAATCCAGGCTCAGGATCCGCAGTGAAGGGCGCAGCGAAGGGCGCCGGACTACGTCGTCGTTGTCCGTCGCAGGCGCCAGGCACGGGTTCACAGAGACGTTCGGTCGGCGGCTGACGGGCGTCAGCATTCCACATCGGACACGGTATTCAGCGGACACGGCATAACAGTCCTCTCACTCTATTCTCGTTCGACACTGACAGACTGACGCGAGACCGATGAGTGTGCCCGCATTCTCCTCGGTACTCGCTTCAACTGCTATGCCGCAATCATAGCCTATAGTCACTCCGCAACGCACACGACTCACTCTCTTCCACACACCACACCACCACCTGTGGGCGCCCACACCTCTATCCGTCATCCTGTCCACCTCAGCCTTCCCATCCTCGTCCCGCCCCCAGCGGGCTCCGGGCTCACACCACCAGCACGCCCACGGCCCCCGCCCCCGCTCCGTATCACGCAGCTCGAGCAGTCCATCACCCGAGCCACCCTCACTTTCGCAGCGCGGCACTCCGCGTGGCACTTTCTCTGCCTTACCGCCTGTGGCTAACAGCCACGGACACGGGCACGGCACTGTGCGCGAGAAGAAGCGCTCGTCCTCCCGCTCATCTCACCGCAGACAGTCGCAATCAAACAACGCCGGAGCACCCGCCCGGCCACCACTACGTCCCGACGGACCAGGCTGGATGAGCCACTACCTCGGATCGGCATCTAGTGCCGGCGGCTGGATGGCGGGCGAGTCGCCGCTCGACGGGGACGGCTTCGTCTTCATCAAAGCGGACGATACAGAGATAGACCAAAAGCAGCAGAAAGTCCGCTCCTCTTCGAGTCCGAACGAGGGACGGCCCTCAGCACCACCGAACGGGGCGCAGCGCACCGGACCGCCGAAGAAGCTGCCGCCAGACGTCACCGCGCACCCGATCCAGGCGCGGATCACGCTCCTGCCCGCATCAGTGCTCGGAATACGGCTGAACAGAAAGCGCTGCGAGGATGCCATTCTCCTCAGCGCAGTCGTCTTTGCAATCTACAAGCTGGCGTACGGCTGGGGCGAGTGGGCCGTCGCTGGAGGTGAGCTACAAGGATTGCTGCCACAGCTGACGCCGCAGAACTCGCGACCCTCCTCGTCATCAGCGTCGTGTATGTAACGTTCCGCGTCCGCCGCATCTCGCGAGACAACGTGGAGCTCGCCCGGCCAAAACCACCGGTTACGACCACGAGTACCCGGGACAGGGATCGGCCGAACCGGCGCTCGGGGCAGTTCGCGAGCGCCGTCTCGGGCGCATCGCTGCATTCGCGTGCCGACTCGCGGAGCTCGACCGCGAGCATGGTGTCTGGGCTCAGCGGAGAGCCAGCAAGGGTAGGCAGCCGGGGGTGCGTCTGGGGCACCGAGGAGCGCGAGTACAGGTAAGCTCGCGACCACGCTCATAGCTAACGGCCAGGGAATGTCTGGACGACGGAGCGCTCTTTGCGCTCCTGCTGGCGCCCTTGACAGCAGCAGCAATGCTGCACGCCTCGCTGACGCGTCTCTCCTCGGAACCGGGCACGGCCGTCCCGCCATCGTGGGTGATTGAGCCGCCGCTGGTCAACCCCTCCACGCCAATCCGACACATCACGCCCTCAGTCCCTGCGAGCGTGAGCGATGCGACCAAGGCATTGTCCGCGCTGGCGATCTCGCGCCGAAACGCCGTACAGCTGTTCACGCTGTGCTCGTTCGTGCTCCTCGTCCAGCTGTCGTGGTCGCTGCGGCACGAACTGAAGCGCGCCCGAGCGGCAGTGGCGGCGGGAGAGGAGCCGACGGGCACGTACTGGCTCAAGCGGGGAGAATGGCGCCGCAACCTCGCCGTCATCGGGTTCGCATTCTTCGTGACCGCGTGCTGCCTCGTTGTCAAGGCTGTCACGGCTTATATTGGCCGCGGAGTTTGGAGCGATATGTCCCCCTCGGACATTGTCATTGCCACGCTCTTCTACCAGTTTTGCATCTACGTGTGCGTCCGCCTCGCGAGGCGCGGGTTCACGCTCGGCGAGATGGGCATTGTGACTCATGCGGGTACCGCGCTGTTCATGGAGACGGTCAACATGACTAGGACGAAGGTGAGTGATACCAGTGGAGGTGTCGTCCGGAAGGGGGTTGTCCATTTGGATGAGAGGGTGCCACTCTGTGTGAGTTGTACTTTGAGTGCAGCTTTGAGTGCAGCCAACTCTCGAGTAGATGAGTTTTCCGCGTGGACTTGTTCTCAAAGTGAGCTGGCCTCTGTGTGCAGTTGTCCCTCGAGCGAGTGCAGCCGTTCTCTCAGCGCAGCTGCTACCTCGAGTTCAGTTGTCTATCGAAAGCAGTTGTTGCTCGAGGCAGCTGTCCCTCCGGCGCAGTCAACAGTCATACCTCAAGTCCAGCCGTCCATCGAGTGCAGTCGTCCCTCAAGTGCAGTCGCACTTCAGGTGCAGCTGTCCCTCGAGTGCTGTTGTCCCTCAAGTGCAGTTGTTTCTCGAGTGCAGTTGTCCCTCGAGTACAGTTGTCTCTCGTGTGCAGTTGTCCTTCAAATGCAGCCTCTCTCCGGGCGCAGCTCCCTGAGCACATCCATCACGCGAACACGACTATCCTCTCGTACAACCCTCTCTCCACTGCAGCTGCCCCCGAGACTTCGCAAGCTAACCCCAGATCCCCTTCTTCCGAACAGAGTACATCAAAACCTACCGCCTCCCCACGCCCCTGCTAATCTTCCAACTCTCCCTAATCCCAGGCTCGCTACTGACCGGCTTCCTCCTCTCTCCACTACTCTACCTATCCCGGCAACTCGCTCAACGACCCGTACACCGCCTGCGATTTCCCCACGAAAAAGTCCAACACCGGCGACTCCTAGCTCTGGGGTTCTACGCCGGCGCCCTTTTAATCGTGGTCGGAGTCGTAGGTTCCTGGGCCTGGTGGTGTCTAAACCGTCGCAATCCGTGGCTCTGGACGCTACGATTCCTCCTGCAAGGATCGCGGGTCTGGACGCGTCCAGCGCTGATCTCGTACTGGGGTCTCCTGGCCTTATTCTCAGTAGCGGCGTGGCAGCGCCAGTTGTCCCGCGCCCGCAGGCATAGGACGTACGACGTCCGCCCGAAGACGCCTGAGAGAGACAGTGGCTCAGAAGCAGTCCGCGTAGCGACGCAGATGATGGACGCGGCCGACCAGCGTATCCCCACCCTCAGCATCAACGCACGTCGGAAATCATTCCACGCCCTAGCCGTGGCAATGTTCATACCCGGGATCTGCTTCGATCCGGCCTTCACGCACCTCGCCTTTTCCGTCGCATTCGCAGCATTCACGTTTGTCGAATACGTGCGATACTTTGCCCTCTGGCCCGCGGGGCGGACTATACACCTGTTCCTGAACGAGTTCATCGACCATAAAGACTCTGGAACTGCAATTCTGTCCCATTTCTATTTGTTGGCGGGGTGCGCTTGTCCCCTCTGGTTTGAAGGCAGTAGTCGTCTCCTGTCCCTCCTCGGAGTGCTTTTCTTGGGCATCGGGGACTCCATGGCTAGTATAGTGGGTAGGAAACTGGGAAGTACGAGGTGGTCACCCGCCAGCGGCAAGACGGCCGAGGGCAGCGCCGGCTTCACGCTGAGTGTCGTCGCTACTGCGGCGGTGTTGTGGCTCCTTGGCGCGGTGGATGATTTCCGCCTCGGAGCCTTTACGGTCACGACGGGGCTGAGTACGTTGTTGGAGGCGTTTTCCGCGCAGAACGATAATTTGATCTTGCCGGTTTATGGGTGGGCTGTGGGGACGCTGCTTGGCGTATGAGTATGAGGTCGAGCGAACTGAAGCGCGGCGAGGGCGAGACACGACCTCAAGACTGGTTGAGAGGCAGAAAAGCGTGAAGACGTGAGGGGAGTTTGAGGATTAGGCAGCGGAGGACAAGTTCGGGGGCGGAGCGAGACGCAAAATGCGCATGAGGCGCAGAGCGGACAGACGACCATAGATTCCTTTTCTTTACTTGTAGCATTTCTATTGCATCTAGCATCACGTTGCATCCCGCACCGAGTGAGCCGACACAAGATTGGCACTGGCTGCTGCTATGGAAGCGACCAATGAAGAGAGTCATGAGAGCGAACGACGAAGGGAGCTATGAGAGCGAACGATGAGGAGAGCCATGAGAGCGAACGATGAGGAGAGCCATGAGAGCGAATGTTGTAGAGAGCGTGATGTCGCATGGTGTTGTGGCACTGCGAGAGAACCTGCTTGTCGTCGCCGCCAGACAGTCATGACCATGTTCGGCGAGCGAAGCATGAGGATGTAGAGGCAAGAATCAGGGGATGTTGCCGATCCAAATTCACCGGGTGTCTGGCGGACGCCCAAGCTGTAGTGACGCCCGCTCATCGACCATCTGGAAGTGAGATGCCGATTGCCGGAATCATCACATATCACACCTCAGCTCCACGCAGCCAAGGAAGATAGGGCGATGGAAGGTGCGAAAGCGAAAGATGCAGACTGTGACGAAGGAGGTTGAGCGAATGCTGGTCGAGAGGCGGAGCGGAAGAGGACGACGACTCTCGAACGGCAAGAGATACGGTGTGAAAAGTCCCTCTTGAACGTGGCAGCGAGTATGAGCAATGTCGATGTGCTGGAGACACAGATGACCGATGTCTTAGAGCTTCCGGTTCATGGCACTGTAAAGACATGGGATAGCGAAGTCGGGCAGTCATGGGACTGCTGGTCGGTCTCTTCGCGTCTACGGGCGCTTGATGAGAAGGGAGGGCAGACTCGAGGCAGATATGGTGACCTTAATCCTTGAGCCACGGCTTGATCTCCTTCCGCTTGAAGACGTCCTCCCACGCTCCCGTCGCGACCCAGTCCGAGAAGCTCACGAACTCCACCTCCCTGTCCCACGATTGGCCTATTTCTCGAGACCTCTGAATCCCCATGCGCAGAAAGTGTTCCTCGATGTCGTCAACAGGGATGCAGGCCAGTTCCGGGTTTCGTCCGTCGCTGATGAGGTTCCCCCCATAGTCGAGCGCGCAGATGCGCTCGGCACCGACGAACGTAATCCGCTCCAAGTCGGAGACAGCGACTTGCTCTGCAAACTCCTCGAACACCATCGACACGACCTTGCATTTGCTTGACGTGGGGAAGCCGTTCCTGCAGTAACCAAGGAAATGGCCACAGGGAGGTATCCAGAATGACTCAGGATCTGGCTGCCAGAATACGACAGTGGCCTCGCGCGCATTCGGGCCTGGACGGGGCCGTATGCCCCAGTGAGGGATGAGCTCGCAATCGAATTGGCGCGGCCCGTTGTCGTGTGCTTCGTCAAGCCAAGACCAAGTGTCCCCAGAGTTGAGGACGAAGACGAACTCGCTCGCGGGATCCCACGGGAATTCCGGTGGATCAGCTTGGTGATCGTAAGGATTACCCCAACGCAGGCTGGCATTGCGTACAACGAGTTTGCGCGGCTCGGCCCACAAGGAATAGCTCTCGTACATGTGGCAGACTCCTCGGCAGCCTACGAGGGGTTTATCGTCGACTTGGACATCGTCCTCGTCTTCGACGTCAGAATCCGGCGCCTCCACACAGCGTCCGTCTCGACGAACGTGATTGGAGGCACCGGGAAGTGTTCCGCTCTGCTCCTCGTGCGTCAAGCACCTGTGCAGCTCGATGTACATGACATCCAGCTCACCAAGCCCATGCCGATGTCGATCGGTGGTCAAATCCCAAAAGGCCTGGCACTCGCCCGTCGTATGCAGCGGAAGCTCAACGCGCCGGATCACGGACTCTAGCTCTTTCCACTCATTCTGTTGGAATGCGTGGTTTCCGAGTTCTGGGAGATTGATAGCCGGATACTTCGTCGGCGCGTGGGGAAAGTAGAGACCTAGTTTTGTGAATGTGCCGAAGCGGTAGAAGAAGGGCTTGGTGAACTCGAGGAAGAAATGGTTGACGCCGCGGAGTTGCGTCAGGTCTGGGCGCTGTAGGTGGTCGCACACGTACTCCCAAAGCTCTGGCGGAAGCTTTGGCGCAGTGTAGGAGCGTTTCTTGTTTCTCTTGTTCTTCATCGATGCCCTCGATGGATGAGTGGATGGACAGGAAGTGGATGTTGACAAGTTACGTCAAGTTTGTTTGTGATCCGAAAGTGGAGGTCGATGGCGATCTAGGTTGTTATTGTTTACCTCATCAGCCGCCTTCCCTCGAAAGAAGGCATCCGCCACCCTTTAGTGTCCCCAGACCAGACGCTAATGCTGCGGCGGCTCTTCGTACTATGTCTATGCTGCTGTATGCATCTGCATGATGTCTAGGTTCACGGCACTTCCTCCACCCGACGGAGACCTCCTCCGTCCGTACCATGCCAGCCGCTACTTCTGCATCTGACCCGGAATCGTGTTCTTGTCCTTCTTGACGTGCGTGAACGTTCCAGCAGAGAACCATCGGTCGTTCGCCTCCTGCACCTTTTGCGCCGCGCTGAGACTCGGCGTGACGATCTCAATACCCTGCACTGGCGTGAACGAGAGCGACGTGCTGGTACCGCTCGCCGAGTCGGAGCTGAGAGCACTGCGACCCAGCATCTGCGTGCGCAGCTTGTTCGCCCTGGACAGACGCGCACGACTTCGCTGATCGACAACCTGCGCGCGCACCTTGCCAGTACCGATCATGCCGAGACCAACAGTCTCGTCGTCGACGCCAGTCTCCTCTTCCGGCTTGCCAAACTCCATTCTATTCTGGAGCTTCTGCAGCTCCGTCTGCGCATACCTCTCCTTCAGCGCGCGAGCTCGACGACCACCGCGCTTTTTCCGTGCCGTCTCCTGCGGGACGGGAAGCGCCTTGATCATCTTGTTGGGTGGCGGCTCGGACATCTTGGCGATCTTCTTCTCCAGATCCCGCAGCAGCTTCCGTCCGTAGCTTCCATCGCGAGACGACTTGCCAGCGTCGATACGCGCCGCGAGAGCGACCTTCGCCGCAACCGCACGCTGCGCTCGCCGCCTGTCTTCCGGCTGCGCGCTCTGAACGAGCGCACTTTGGAAGATGAAGCCTGTATGCCGCTGCTGTCCCGCTGCGCTCAAATGCGTCGTAGCGAGCGACTTCTTCAGCGCGCCGTACAGCATGACGTTGCAGGACGGGGCACGAGAGAATGCGTTCAGTCCACCAGCGAGGCCGAGAAGTTTCGCAGCAATGTTCGTACCAACGATCGCGCTGATGTTGGGGGCGACGGCAGACATTCGGCTCTCAACGAAGCGGAAAATCTCCTCACGAGCCGACTTGAGCTGGTTCGCGACATCGATCGCCTTCAATGTCGTCTGCCACTCCGCCTCCGATATCGGCTTGCCTCGAGAACTCGTCGCCGTCAGTGTGATCGAGAGTACTGTCGCCGCGGGGAGCGAGGAGGGCAGCGTCGCCTTTGTCAGATCGTCAATGTTGCCGATCGCCTGAACAGCGGCGATATACGTCCAAGGGTCGTTGATGAGCTGCTCCAGTTCCGGGAAGCGCACGCCGTAGTGGTCGCGGATGAACTTGTGGACCAGCATGATCTCGTTGTCCACTTCGACGCTCATGTTGTTGGCCGTCACGACAAGGTGATACTCGGGGTTCTCCTCAAGTGCCCCCGCCGCTGTTGACATGTTGGTCGGGTTTGCCGTGTAATGCTCGATATCGGCGAGGACCTCCTTCAGCTTCGTGCCCGTCATGAGCTTCGCGACTCGCGTCACATCGCCGTAGTCCGTCATGTCCGTCCTGTTGACTTCGTCCTGGTCCAGCTCATCCGCTGGTCGGACTCCACCTTCGGGGACATAGCCGACCGCATCGGTCCCATCCTCCATCTTCAGATCGCCGTCCTCTTCCTGGACGTCATTTTCGAGGTCGTCGAGGAGTGACCGCTTGCCGTTGCCGTTGATCGCGGGCGGGGGCATCGACGACGAAGACGCACGAGGGGCCTCCTCCCCGTCGGAGAGGCTGTCGAGGTCTGCGAGCAGTCGGTCCGCAAGCGACATGGTGAGATGGGTGTTGTTGTTACTAACCGACCGGTCAACTTCTTGGTCGCAGGTGGCAACATTATTGCAGGTGCGGTTATGGCGGGGATAGAGGGGGTGACGGATAAGATGTCGAGGCTCAAGAGGCCACGTGGTGAGACGTCAGTATGAGCCTCCACCGCTGGGCGACTCCGAATTTCAGCCCCCTCACTACGAAAGCCGGTCTCTGAACCATAGGGAGGCTTATGCATGCGAAGAAGCTCCTCCCGACCCCGAACGACGCGACCTGAGCGACCCGACTCCGCCTGCGTCTATCGTTGTTGTGACTGCTCTGTTCACCATAAACGACGACTTTGACGGACACCACATACCACCGTCGATCCTCGTCACCCAGAGCGATCGACCAAGAGGACGCCGTTGATTTCAGCAGGCGAGCGAGCATCGCCGCGGAATCAAATAGCCGCCTGACCTCACCGTATCAGCATTTCCATCTGCGGCCACCACCAAAAGTCTGGTCTCCGCGATTTTCCGGCAGACTGCTCAACCCCGTACCGACCGTTCCCACACCCCGCGCGTGCTCCGCGACGACAGAAGCGCCGCCGACACGCTCGCGAGCCCCGTCCCCATCCCCCGACTCTCCGTCCGCCCGTGCTATGCTCTCTGTCGACCTCTGAGCTAGCTGAGACGTAATCCTTTCGAAGGGCGATGGCCGGAAGACACCAACAGGCCATCGCCATGTCGCGACTGGTCTCCGGCACCGGCGCACACGTTCTCAGACTCGTCACAACGTCTTACCTTGACGGGGCAGGACCGTCTACGCAAGCGTACAGGAGGCTAGCCAAGCAGGCTTCTTCCGTGAGTGCCGCGACCCCTCTCGACGCAATTTGGCTAACGTATCAGCGCCGGACTTCGGTGCCATTACGGCGGTTTGCCTCCTCGGCTTCGGCACTGGCGCAGGGGATCGATACCGACCTTCCGGTCGTCTTCACGCCGAGCAAACCTTTAAGACCGAAAGTCCATCCGAAAGAGGTGCATGTGCCGGACTGGGCGGTACTGCCAGAGGCCGAGGAAGAAGCTCTCTTTTCACGACCTCGCACGGCTGGCGAGTTCGTGCAACGCTTCGTTGACGGCAAATATGATCCGCGGTTGATCCTTCCCTACAGGAGATTGGTCGCTATCACCAAGCTCTTCTGCAAGAGGAAGGCGCCGACACTGGAACAATGGGAGTGGCTCGAAGCCACTCTAGATCAAGTCAGAACGCTGGACAGCGAAGGTTGGAATGAGCTGCCTCTATCGTGGGGTGTGCAGCGATGCTTGCTCGGCCTAGCACGAGCCCACACGGGCAAGTGGGAGGCTGCTGTCCGATCGATGGCATTCGGGCTGAAGTTGACGATACCCGATGCGGAGAAGCTATCCACGGACCGGACAGTGATCGACAACGTCCCGGAAGGGACGCCGACAATCGTGCGAGCTTATGTTGATCTCGTGCGTGAGGCGAATCGAGCCGCGGACATTCCAGATGTGGTCTTGCGGTCCACCCCAAGATTAATGAAGATCTTGACTGGTATCGACACTACACGACACGACACTGGATACGTCCAAGAGCTCCGCAAAGCTCTCCAATTCGGACTCAGCCTCACCTCTGATCCATTCGGCTGGCTCAGCAGGAAGCTCGAGAGGGGTCGGAACCCCAAGCCTCATCATGTTTACATGATGGGCAACGTGTTCCTGGCTTCACTTCTTGTCAGCCCGCAGCGCAGTGTCGGAGAGGCGTACTCCCTATGGCGCAGCGTCACGCAGGAGTTCAACTCGACCTTTGTGCCAGCGCACCTAGCTGCGGAGCTGGCTCAACGGTTGTCGGGGCAGGGACATGTGACCGCTGCTCGGGAGGTGTTCGCCCGCATGCGCGAAAAGTGGGCGAACCTTCCGCACAACTCACTCTCGGTTGAGCTTCGCGTCTACGCCCAGGCCGGACTCACAGAGGAGGCTAGGGATATCTGGAACCACCTCACCGCCCGCTATGGACCGACGCGCGAGGACAAGTTGGCGCTCGCGGACGCCTTTGCGGCGCAGGGAGACGTACAGGCGGCCGAAGAAGCACTCCGACATCTGCTTGGCCGCAGCGCTCTCAAGACTGCCGACGCCCTGTTCGTCATGCAGCGGGCTTGGGCTGCCGCTGGGGACCTTGAGCGCGCCCATGACTATCTGCGACGGGCGTCCGCCATCTCTCCGCGGGCTGGGCCTTACCTCAGTCTACTGTCGAAGTATGCTGACGTCGGCGACTCCGACGCTGCGGTTCGATTATTCGATGAGATGTTGGGCCGTGGAATCGAGCCCACAGTTCACAGCTACACAGCGCTGATATCGGCCTTTGCTAAGAATGGCGACCACGTCAACGCGGACCTCATGTTCGAGGGCATGGTTCGGGCGGGATACACTCCGGACGCAATCTCTTACTCAGCCGTGATCAATGCTGCCTTGCAGGCTGGCGATTGGAATCACGCGGCCACTTGGTGTGACCGAGTCCCGAGGGAACTACTGAATGATGAGGCGCTCGCAGGCATCATCATGAAGGTATTCGTGCTGATCAAGGCTCCGCTGGAAGTCACATTGCGACAATTCCGCCAAGTCTCGGTTCCGGGGGAGCGACTATGGGCGTTGGCCATGCAAGCCGCCTCGGACCACGGCGATGTGGTCATGGTCCAGGCCCTCTTTGAGGAGATGGACGCGCGAAGCAAGCTCGACTTCCTCTCGCCAGCGCCGACTGTTCATGTATTTACGATCCTTCTCACCTCCTTCATCCGATCCGGGGATCGCGACAAAGCTAAGGAAACGTACGACACTATGCTGGCTCGCAAGATCATCCCGAGCAGCGTCACGTACGGCATCTTGACGAAATCGTTCGCCGAAGCTCCGGGCGACAACTCGTTTGAGCAGGGTGACAACTTTGCCCGCATGGTCTACAAGCACATCACGTCGACGAACCACGCGGAATCGGAGGGCGCTGTCGCCGCGAACATATTCGCGCCGCTCATCGCGGCGTCCGGGCGCAACGGCGACATTGAACTGGCTCGGCGCTATTACGACCTTGTGAGGGAGAAGGGTGGCAACTCGATCTTCCTGACGACGCTTCTCATGGACGCTTACCGACGATCGGGGCACACGAAGATGGTGTATCGACTGTGGCGCAAGCTTTTCCACTCCGCCGTTCGCACCATCCCTCAACGAACCCCCGATTCCTCCAGCTTCGACGCGGTCCGATCTCGCAACAACCTCCTCTGCATCCCGCTCTCCGTTACGATACAAGCGTTCACCGCCGCCGGCCTTCATTCGCGCATCCAGCAGGTGTGGCTCGAGGTTCGATCGGTCGGGTTCGGATTTGACGCTCACAACTACAACCATCTCATTCGGGCCCTCGCTCTCACCGGTGACATCGAGTCGGCCTTCCGCGTCGTTGACCGTGTCCTCATCCCTCGTTTTGATGAGGTTCGACGCCGCAAGTTCCGTGCACTGCGTTCTGAAGAGACACTGCAGCCCGTCGATGCTGCAGCGATCGTAAACGCGGACGAGCTCGAGCTCACCGACGCCGAGGTCGAAGAGCACGCCTACGCTCCGGTGCGCAAGCCTGGTCCCAAGGCGGAGTTTGGCCTTCGCAGAGATACCGACGAGGAGGTGGACGCCGAGCCAACAGCGCCAACCGACCAATCCCACCTGACCTCGAGTGATGTCGCTACCGACATGAGGATGCCGAACCGCCGAGGGGAGATCACGTCGTGGGCTCCGCAGCGGTTCCGTGAGCCGAGCGAGGAGGATGACTGGATGGAGAACGACCTGACGCTGGTGCGGTACTGGCGACCGACGGATGCGTTGTGGCGACCCTCGAGAGAGACACTCGCCATTCTCGACCAGGCGTACCGCCAGCTCGAAGACGAGCGCGACCGCCGCGCCTGGGTTGGCATCGGTGCCGACGAGGACGGCGAGGAACGGCCACCTGTCAGGTTGCCCGAGTTTGGTAACGTGACGGTCAAGCATGAGGACAGCACGGTGAACCGGCGCTCGCCCTGGGTCCTTCTCACGCGACTGAACCGACTGTACGGCCGGACGGTGGCGCTTGTCATGCTGCACCGGAAGAAGCAGGCGCGTAGGAAGCTGAAGATGGAGCGGAGCGATGTGTAATGGGCATAGGGCATAGGGGCATAGGGCATTGGGCAGTGAGCACAAACAAATTACGATACAGCATTATCAATCCAAGCAAGCATTTCCAGCATATACAGCATCATATACTCTCCCCATTCAATTGCATATGCATTGCCATGACTGTCACTTTTCGAGCGGTGTCTGTGCCGCCATGCAGAAACGATTGTAAGTGAGTGCACAGATCCAATCGCCAATGCGTGCAAACCTCGGACCGAGAATGATGAGTGCGTCCGGGCCGATCGCGCCACTCAGGAGCCTATCAGACATGACGTCGGGCTGAAACCGCGAAATCGGGAGCGCGATCAGTCAGTACGAGAGTGGGTCAAGTCACGCTCGCTCGCCCAGATCTCTCCATCGCATCACATTGCACACACACCACACCTCTGCTTTCCAGACCGACAACAGACAGAGATCACCAGCAATGATCCCGAGAGCAAGGGGGTCGCTGTCTCTGATGCGGCGGCAGCCGCTGATGGGAAGCGCGTCACTCCTGCTGCGACCGCAGTACCGGACCGCGGCACTTGCGCGAACCGTCGTCGCCACCGGCACTCCGATGCGCCTGCTTGCGCCCAGCGTCCGATTCTACAGCGACGAGAAGGCACCCCCGAAGGAGGAAGACGGTGCGAAGAAGGAGTCGGCCGAGAAGAAGGAGGCGGCGAAGGAGGAGGAGCCAGAGCTAGACATGTCGGACCCGGAGGCGGTCGAGGCCGCGCGCGAGCACGGGTCGTTCTACATCTCGAACGTGTTTCCGATAAAGCTGAGCGGGTTCGACATCCGGCCGAAGCTAGCCGAGATCCGCGAAGAGACGATCATGGAGCAGCTGAACCAGATCGTGGCAGGGTTGAAGGGGCGGCACGCGTTCCGGCTCGAGTCTTGGGAGATTGCGCGCAAGGACGGCGGCGTCTTCTGCCACTTCACGTACTTGCGTCCGAAACTGAGCCAGCTGCCGCGGAAGCACCACGACTGGACGCACGAGCATGCGCCAGAGGACGAGGCGCCTGATCCCACCAGCCCGGCGGCGCTGTTCCTCCCGCCTCTGCTCGAGAGCGCGAAGAAGCACGGCGGGTGGCCGTCGTGGCTTGGCAGGTGGTGGAGCAACTTCACCGACCGGCACAGCGCGCCCAAGGCCGAGTCGGGGCGCGACTACTACCGCGGCGGCGAGGTGCCGATTCGCGAGCCCGAGCTGCGGGGGTGGCAGCGGAGCGCGGGCGCCGGCCGCGCCTGGGTCGTAAAGGGACGCCAGTGGACGGAGGACTTGTCGCGGTATCCCTCGTCGCAGCTCAAGGTGGAGTTCGCAGGCCCGGATGTCCAGCAGGAGGTCCTCTACTCCCTCTTCCGGCCGTATGGGCGCATACTCGAGATCGTCCCGCCGTCGCCTGTACCCGCCGGCGCGCTGCGGTACAGTATCCTAAAGTTCAGCCGGATCTCAACAGCCGTCGCGGCCAGCAACTGCCTGCACTCGTACTCGACGCCAACGAGCCAGACAGACTACGACCGGGCCAAGCTCCAGCCCGGCCCCGGCGCGCAGGACGTGACCCGCTCCACGCTCAAGATCAGCTACGAGCAGCCGCTGAAGGGGCACCACTTCCGGAACTGGGTGAAGGACCACCCGAAGATCGCGATCCCGATCCTGGCTTTCTTGGTCGGTGGGCTGTCGTACAGTTTCTTCGACCCTATTCGGTCCTTCTTCGTCCGCAACGACATCGAAGGCACGTGGGATTTGGACCAGTACCAGGCGGTGAAATTCGTGCGGGACAACGTCTGGCTGCCGGTCTACAACACAGTGACGGGCCAGCGCAGCCGGCCCTCGCGGAAACGCAACGTGGACGACCTCGGCCGCGCCTCATGGCAGGACAGGATGGAGGCCGAGGCGAACATTGACAAGTGGATCCGCGAGTTCCCGAGCACGTTCATAGTGGTGACGGGTCCGCCAGGAAGCGGAAAGCACGAGCTGGTGCAGCGGATGATTGAGAGTTCGCACCGGCCGGCCCTGGACATTGACTGCGCGCAAGTCGCCAAGGCGAAGACGGACGGCGGCCTCGTCAAGCAACTAGCAGAGCAGACATCGTACTGGCCAGTCTTCTCTTTCCTGCAGAGCGTGAACGGGCTGATTGACCTAGCGTCGCAGGGCCTGATTGGCCAGAAGGCGGGCTTCTCGACACCGATAGACGAGCAGCTGCGTAACATGCTCGACGTGGTTACGGGCGCCCTGAAGGGAGTCACGGAGGACGAGCAGGAGGACCGCCGCGAGGCACAGCGCCACGCAGAAAGAGAGAAGAAGATGCACTGGGCCAACGAGGCTGAGCGCGAGGCGATAAGGAACGGAACGTGGCACGACGGTCGCCTGGACTGTATCGCGGGTAATGGCGTCATGTCCGAGCTCGGGTTTGGCCAGGAGCCCATGACGCGCAAGGACGCGCGGAGGGATGTGCCGAAGGCGAAGCCGAAGACGAAGGCGGACGAGGGAGGCAGCGGAGACGATGACGTTGTGGCGCAAGCCGAGGCCGCTATCGCCGGTACCGCTCCGCCGGTCGTGCCGGGAGGGGGACCTGACGACTCGGACACTGCTACGCCGGCACCCCCGGACACGACGGAGGAGGAGGCGCCCGTCCTCGACACGAACGCCGAGACGATCAGCACTTTGCCGATAGTCGTTCTGCGCAATTTCAGCGCGAAGCCGGCCCGCGGCGACCTCTGGAAGGTACTCGCCGAGTGGGGCGCGGGCTTGCTAGACAACAAGATCGCGCACGTCATTGTGGTCGGCGAGGGCTCGCTCACGACGAAGACGTTAACTCACGCCCTGCCCTCCAAGCCGCTGAACCACGTCACGCTCTCCGACGCAGACGACTACAACTCGCTCGAGTTTGTGCGCGAGAAGCTCTCCCCGTCCCCCTCCGCTGCCGAGAAGGACAGCACAGGGCAGGCGAAGGCGTACATCCTGTCCGAGAAGGAGAAGGACGCTATTGCGAAACTGGGAGGCAGGATGGTCGACCTCGAACTGCTAGTGTACAAAGTGCGCGGCGGGCAGAGCATAACGCAAGCCGTGGCTGATATTGTGCTCCGCAACGAGGTCGAGCTGCGCAAGCAAGCCTTCGGGGACGATAGCGAGGACGCGGCCTCGCTGCCGTGGAGCAGGGCACAGGCTTGGAAGATTGTCACGGAGCTAGCACGGCATCCAGAGCTAAGCTACGAAAAGCTGCTGCAGTACTATCCCTTCAAAGGGGGCGATATGGCGCTGAAGGCAATGGAGGAGCGCGACATTGTCACCATCGTCTATAGAGACGGAAGAGCCTACGCCGTCCGGCCCGGCAAGCCCGTGTTCCGCGAGGCGTTCCGCCAGCTCGAAAGTGATAGCACGTTTGCGGCGGCGAGCCAGATCGCATACAACAATGCTATCATTTCTGCCGCCGAGTCCGCGATCAAGACGTACGAGGACGAACTTAATAAATTGAAGAACCTCATTGGAGAGGGAGACGGACTCAAACTGAGCGATAGGAGTAGAGGGTGGTTTACTAGCTGGTGGGGTGAGAGCTCGCCTATTAACCAGAGAGCTAGGTATCTTCTCGAACAGATGGAGGCGAATATTAAGAAGATTCGCTCGGCCGAGGCCGATAACGCTTGCCAGTTGGAGAAGTTTAATCCGCCGACAGAGGGGAATGGCAAGTGCCGCACGAGACTTGCTTGAGTTTGCTCGACTTCTTTGTTCTCTTCAGCCTCACACCATCTTATGTAGATTCTCACTCTCACTCATCTTGGCCGCTCCATTCCGCACGAGTTTCAGCCTCGGCCTCAGCACACATCAGTACAGATCTAGCCATGCATTGTCTGCCCATGACCACATGACCATCGTGCAGACTGACAGCTTGCAGCCTACAAAGCTCGCCTACTCATGCCTCGTCCCTCTAGCGCATCTCTCCTGCCCTTCGCTATCATTCTGGGCGGTCGTAGCTGATGCATGCATTTTTTGTGGGGTATATGATAAAATCTGTCTCACTGTATGATAAAAATGCCAAAACCATAGTGTGTTATTATCGTCTGCGCCGTGCGCAGCGCACTTGCTCTAGTCTAGTCCACTCCGTCGTCCTCGTCACCTAGTACTCGGACACTGTCCATGTCGATCGCCCTCTGATCAACCCAAGATCGCTAATAGCCCTCCTCTACATCGAAGCCCGCTCTACGCTTCACGCCTCGCGCTCCGCGCTCTGCGTTTCGCGCACTTAGGCGACGGGCTTCTTCTTGTAGGTGCGGCGGAAGAGGCCGTCAATGTTGTCGAGGTAGTAAGCTCCGGGCCAGATGTTGTCAATGGAACCCTTGGGGGCGTACTCGACGGCGTTGTGGTTCTCCTCGCGGAGCTTGAGGGCGTCAACGTACTCCTGGCAGGGAACCACGTCCATGCTCTCGAGGCGGTTGGCGAGGTCGAGCTTCTTCTGCATGTCGGACACGTCGCCGTCGACGCGGAGGCCGTAGAACGAGGCGGCGCAGCCAGAGCCGAACGCGAACATGCCGATACGCTTGCCCTTCATCTCCTCGGCGGGGATGTTGGACACGAGCGACGAGAGGGCGCCGTACAAAGAGGCAGTGTACATGTTGCCGCAGCGCTTGACGCACGCCGACGCGGGGTCGGTCGCGCGCTTGTAGTGCTCGCCGGCGTGGGCCATGAAGGCCTTCTCGACTGTCTTGTCCGTGTACGTCTTCTCCTTCTCGCTGTCCTTGAGCTCGGCGGGGATGTTGGCAAACTCGGCCTTGGACGGGTCGCGAAGGTAGTCGTTGTAGAACAGACGCGCGTGACCCTTCTGCACAAGCTTGCCGTAGGGGGAGTGCAGGCAGACGTAGTCGAACTGGTTGATGCCATCGTACGAGCTGCTGCTGCCGTTGGCGGTACCGTTGGGAGTGCCGTTGGCGAGGCCAGAGGCGGCAGCCTTCTTGGCGGCGCGGGCGCGCGAGGCGTTGGCCTTCTCAATGTAGGTCGAGTAGGCGTTGTCGAGGGCACCGAGGTACGCCTTGATGGTCCAGGGGCCGTCAACAGTGGGCTGGTTGTTAGCTGTGGCTCAAGGATGACACATGACAGCAGCCAGCAGTAAAAAGGGGCGGTCTGCGGAACCGCCCGGTGGAGGGGGATGGGAGATAGCGGAACGGCAGGTGGAGGGTCGCACAGACCTCACTCCACCCCACGCACACACGTCCCGGCCAGCCGATCCTTCCCTCCCTCCACACGCCACTTCCGGGCTGCGCCGACGCTAAACAGAAATTTCTGCTACGGCTACTGCTACCGAACAGCGATACTCACGTACTCAGCCGTCAGGTCAGGCTTGTAGAAGTCCCAGGTGTTGGCAATGTAGGTTCCGTGAACGGCTGCAATGTCAGCTGGACTCTTCTCTTTCTCGAGCAGCGGCGTATCTGCACACAATATGTGCGAGATCACATGATTTGATACTCACGCTCAACAACAATAGGCGCGTTGGGACCGATGAGGAGGGCGCAGGCTCCCATGCCACCGACGGGGCGGGCAGATCCCTCCTTGTAGATGGCAATGTCACCGCACATGACAATGGCGTCGCGGCCGTCCCAAGACTCGGACTGGATCCAGTTGACACAGTTGAAGAGAGCAGCGGTCGAGCCGTAGCAGGCGTTCTTCGAGTCGATACCCTCGATGTCGTGGTTGCCGTGCTCGGCGAAGAGGTCCATGAGGAGCGTCTTGGTCGACTTGGACTTGTCGATGATCGTCTCAGTGCCGACGTCGAGGCGACCGATCGACCGCGGGTCGATGTTGTACTTCTCAAGAAGGCCAGAGACGACTGGACAATGTCAGCTCTCATTGTTCACTACTGAGACATCTCAAGATCGTTCGTCGCTGAAGACCGAGACACGCGCAAGCGACGTTTCGGGCCGATTCTCTTTGGTCACAGCTGGCTGGCTGCTACGCCCAGGACTGCACACCACAGCCAGAATCGACTCGTCGCCGCCATCGCACCACGGCTTCCCACCAGCGCTGCTACTCACCAGTCAGGGCGATGGAGTTGATGTCCTCCCTGCGAACAGTCAGCTCTTGCTCTGATCAAAGCATAGCTCATGCGACGAGAGCGTCGTTTCTCCCTCCCCGCTCCCCCTCAATTTGCGATGGGAGAGGCGAAGGAAAGAAAAACAACCGCCGAGCCACAAAAGCAACCGCTCTTTACTCACTTGTCGTCGGTGAAGGCCATGAACTTCTGTCCAAGACCAATGGTGTACTTGCCCTTGGAGACACCGTCAAACTCCTCGAGGTCCTCCTCGGAGATGCACCTCTTGGGGAAGTACATCTCGATGGCCTTGATGCCGACGTTGGCGGGGCGCTGGGGAATGTCGAACTCGGCAACCATGTTGAATGTGGTGTTGCGGGGGGAGTTGTGAGAGGGTAAGGGGGGTTGAGGAGAAGAGAAAGAAAGGGAAAGGGTTCAAGAAGAGAATAAGTAGAGAAAGGACAATGCAAAGCAAAAGAGGTGGAAGGTGGTAGGCTGGCTGACCGGCTGGCTGGCTGGCTGACTACTGGGATGATACGATTGCTCTGAGGGTGCAAGAGGGTGAGGGTACGGAGGGTGGCCCGACGCGCGATGGGATGGGATGAGTGTGGTTGGGCGGCCAGGCGGTGCGGGGTGCGGTGCGGTGGGGGTTTAGTCCGGGACAGAGATTTGCTTGCTGCCTGGCTGGGTGTTAATCCGATGGCTGCGTGCGATCTATCTCGTACTAACTTTTTTTTAATCAGCCGGGCTACCGAACTGAGCTATCGCGCGTGCGTGCCCTTGACGCCTGGGTGGCACGATAGACCTGGGGTGGGGGCTCTCCTCCAGCCCAGCCCAGGCAAGACAAACCATGTTACGCCATGCAAGCCATGCTTTGCTATGCAGACCAGCCCAGCCCAGCCGCCCATGGTACGATTTTTTCTTGCCTGCAAAGAGAGCTATCACCCAACTCTTACTGCTTTAGGCTCAGCGCCCGGCTCAGCGCAGCATCATAACCATGGCGGGCCATGACCCCACAGCCTCTCACGGACAGTGACCAGACCAGACCATGGTGCCATCTGCCTCTTGCCTCTGCCTCTGTCTCTGATGTCGAATCAGGGCGCCAACTGATGTGCATTATCTCTCAACATCGACCCACCCCTGCTCTTCCCTTGGCCGTGCCCTTGCCAGAGTGCCCTGTGGACTTTTTCTTTGCCTGCTTGCCTTGCTTGTCGGCCCTGCCCCATGGCGGTTTGCGGATCACGACCCTCCGCTCTGCTCTTGTCGCTGAGCCGATGGGCCGTAAGACGGCTAGGGCCGCGTGAGACCTTCCGGTCCGCGGGCCAGTTCATTCACGTCTCTCTATCAGAGCCCTTGAGCGTTGCGCAAGCCCTAGCTTGACCCTCAGACTCAGGCTCAGGCTCAGGCTGGCGCGCAGCAGCAGCAGCACAGATATCGAGAGGCACAGAGGGACAGGAGGGACGGGTGATGGCGCCACGTGTCTGTGTGCAATGCCAGCGCCGGGGTATGTGAGTGAGTGGGTCGAGAGGAGGAGTGCCGGCGTAGTGCTGGCTAGGCTGGCTGATGATTTGATGGGATGTAGGATGGTGTTACCCTTTTTTCTCGTCGACTTTTGTCGTACGATGTTGACAGCTACGGGTACTACGCGTCGCATGACCAGACCCTGGCTTCAGTTCTAGCGCTCATCGACATCGACGCTACGCTACGCGCTGCTTCCTTCCGAAACCCCTGAGCCTCTCTCGATCTCTCCCTCGCGCCTCGCCGCGCAAGCCTTGCGCGCCTTGCCTTGCAACGCGTGCGCTCATTAAGTGGAGGGAGCAGGTACGCGGATGCACGTGTCTGGGCCCTGAGAAAGATCGACTGGGGTATCCGATTTTGCTGCCGAGAATCACGTGAACATAGACGTGGATAGGCATGCCCGCCAGAAACCAAGGCTCGTCACATTCTCGAGATGCCTAGAACGGACCAGAGGAGTCTATAGGCATGCCACTGTGGCACCGGCAGAACCCGCTCATCCGATCCCTGGCCAGACTCTCTCACGCCGGTCCCTTCCCTCATATTGCCAGATTGCCACGCCGCATGACGTCAATGGTACCTGGGGTCAATTCCAAGCTGCGGTGAGTGAGTTGGGCAATGGCGTATATGGGCGCTGTGAATGCCGGATCCGTCGGCCTGGTAACACGAGGAGTCACAGCAGACCACCACGTAGCACGCAGCTACACTTCCGCCAAGCGAGTGCTATCACCGTACACCCGGCCGCCCGTCCGTGTCCGTCATAGTCGACCAAGGAACACTATATAACTCGACCTTCTGCCAAGCTTAGCCTTTCGCTTCTTCCTCAAACCAACAACCACCCAACTCAACCCAACAACACACTCTCACATCAACCAACAATGACTCAGGAGCTACTCGCTGTCATCTACTCCCCGTCGGAGCACGCCGACAACTACATCGTCTTCATTGACGACGAGAACGAGTTCCTCCAGTGGAAGGAGCAGCCCGAGGGACAGAAGTCGATTGCGCTTGCTCGCTTCATTGGAAACTTCAACATCGTGAGTGACTCTGGTGTGCACATCGTGTCTCATGGGCTATCGGGCCTGCTGATGCTGCTGACGCTGATTACATTGGAGCTCTCGTGCTAACGCTCAGTACAAGTCGCACCTCTCTGGAAACACCGGACTGCTCGACCCCGTCTCGAAGCAGGACTACGAGAACGCCTTCTTCGGTGACAACAAGAACGTCAAGGACAAGTCGATCGAGTGAGTAGACCTAGCGAGTAGCGAGCGCAGCGAGCATCGAGCAACGAGCTTCGAGCCCTTCAGCAGAATAAGCATCAAGTCGGGAGGACTCCCAGGATTGAGCGCCCACCACCCAAAGGCGGAATCAAGGTGGCTGGTCTCGGTGGGCACTCACTACCTCGGTTGCGGCCGTTGCGGAGCGGATCTGAGCACGTCCATTTCTTCTGCTTTGCGGATCTACCTGCGGCCTTTCGCCTTGGCGCGTATCCCGCCCTCTCCGGACCAGTCCGCATCCACCCGCCCCGTCTGCTTGCCCGCCCTCCGTCCGCTCGCTCACTCACGCTCCCGCTCGTTCATTCGAGAAGCTACCCGATCAATCCAGCTGACATAACCAGAGCCGCGATCAAGATCATCCTCCAGCACGGCACCCCGCAGAAGAAGCAGTTCAAGGTCGAGGGAAATGCAGACCTGAACCCCGGCCGCGGTAGCGGTGAGGTCAAGGTCGGCGCCAACCAGCCCGGCAGGTAATCGCGCGAGCCGTGAGCGAGCCGCAGGCTCCGCGAGCACGCGAGGCCGCGAGCGAGCACGAGCGGACTACCGGCGTTGCTTGCTAGCTTGCTAGCTCAACGCGGCGCGGCGTGATCCCGCACCCGCACGGACAGACTATATCGACATGTAGCACGACAGAGTAGACAAGTCAGAAGAATGCTATGCATGAATACCCCTGCATCACGTGTACTTTATGGCCGACGGCGGCCGAAACCTCCAGACCTCCGTGAGCTCGGCGACGGAGGCGCCACGGAGTCGTGACGGAGCTGGGGGCTGATGACGAGACATAGACGGATAGTGACGACTGACATAGTGACGACTGACGTCGAGCGGGTTGAGGGCCAGTGAGGGCCCCCGGAGAATGACGCTGCAGCGGCGGAGCGGCAGCGGATGCTGACCGGGCAGAGCCAATCATAGCGAGAGGCTAAGCGACGACTCGCTACGGACCAGACTGGGCGTTATGTGCGGCGATCAGTAGGCCAGTCAAACACGCAGCTGGCTCGTTTAGGGTAAGTAGAAATGTACATTCACGGGCTTGGCGGAGGAGTATATATTTCTATTCGCTGCCAGATTGCGGCAATCATAGGAATGACGCGGGGGGCGTCCTGCGCCGGGTCTTCGCGTTCAGTGCCGGGGTGCGTTCAGCCGGGAGGGGGGCAAGCTGGGAAACAGTCCAGTCCCGGGAGATGCAAGCTTGGAATCGTATTCTGCCGGGATTGCCGCGAGGGCGAGTTGGGAACAGTGTAATGTCGGGATGTGCAGCCGGAAGGTGCAAGCTGGGAAACCGTCCTCTGCCGGGAGGGTGCAAGCTGAGAACTACCCTTCACCAGGAGGGCGAGTTGGGAGCCTGGGACAGACGGTGAGACGTCGATCCTATTGTGGCCGATCGCGGCCGGCTTAGGCGGCTGAACTCTCCGTACGCGGTCGGATCGACCAGTCTAGGCGTTCGAACCCCCCGTACGCGTTCCGGCCGCGCCGACGCTACCACTACCACTGCCATTACCGCCGGCACCAGTGCCGTTGGGCCCAGCCTGCTGCTTCCCCGGCAACCTCTTCTCCTTAATGAACAACCCCGCCCCGAGCGTCCCACAAGCCAATACAGCCGCAACAGCCCAAGTCATCCTCAAACTGGCAAGGTACGCCTCGATAGCCTGTCGCTTCTGATCCGGTGGCAGCGTATAGAGGTAGCTCTTCTGCCGGACGATATTGTTGATAATTGCCTTAGCTCCGGGACCATAAAACCTCTTCCTGAGTTCTCGTACAAGCGCCCAGATCTGGACGCAGCCGCCTAGGCTGATCCCGAGCGTCGCGCCTAATGAACGCACGGTGTAGAGCAGAGCTGTCGCTTTTGGCATTGTCTGCGCGTCGACACTGGCGATGGTGCTCACGAGCGAGACGACCAGGAAGACGGCGTAGCCCACATTGCTGGGCATTACTGCGAGGTAATAGGCCCACTGCGGCCAGGATGCACTCCATGCCCACGCCGCTATGCTGCATGTTATTATCGGGGGAATGAGAGAGACCCGGCCTAGGCGGGTGTATGATCCGACGCCGCGGCGAATGTACCATCCCCCCAACAGCGATCCTAACGCCAGCCCGACGCCAGAACAGACTGACACGACTAGGCCTGAGCCACTCCCGCTGGCGCCAATGAGGGAGAAGTAGAGGGGGACGTAGAAGAGGAACATCTGGGATGAGCAGAGGAGTAAGAATCCGCTGAGCCAGATGGCTCTTAGCTGGCCACGGGCAAACATGCCCAGAGGGATTATGGGGTTCTTTGCGCGCATCTCTGCGCGGAGGAATTGGACGAACATCAACCCAGACAGGCCAAGGAGGCCAGATACGCGCACATCTCCCCAGGGGAGGAAGAATGCCGTGTGGAACGATAGTCCCACAATTAGAGCTGAGAAGGTCACGAACAATGTCGATATGCCGGCAAAATCGAGGCTGCGGAGCGCAGTGCCCAGAGGCGTGGGCTGGGCGCGGACTATATCCCCTGCCGTGGTCGAATTTGGCGTCTTCCGATCGGGCAAGAAAGCGCGGACTGTGACGATACAGAAGATAGCGATTGGGAGTTGGAGGAAGAAGGCCCAGGGCCAGTTCCCCCGATCCATGATCCAGCCGGAGACGGGGCCGCCGAGGAGCGCTCCGGTGCCGAAGACGCTCATCATTATTCCCTGGTAGAAACCCCTCTCTTGGAGTTCCACTAGGTCGGTGAGGATTACTGCTGAGCAAGTGAGCAGACCCCCGCCGCCTAGCCCGCTCAGTGCCCGCCAGGCTATCAATGACCAGATGTTCCCCGATAGCCCGCACATTAGCGAGCCCAGACCGAATAAGCCCGCCGCTAGCGTCATTGCGTTTCGTCGTCCGAGAGAGTCGAGGAGCACTCCGTAGACTGGGATGCCGAGCGTGTTTGTGAGCGAGAAGGAGAAGCCGAGGTAGGATGTCAGCTCCGAGTGGGCGAATTGCGAGGCTAGCGTTGGCGCGAGGACCGGGATCGCTGTAGACTGGAGGGCGAAGACAAAGTTTGATGACCAGATACCGGCGCTGGCGAGTTAGCTATCAGCACACCTACACGCTTGTAGCTGCGAGGCCGCCGTCTCCCTGCCCTCGCTGGAGCATCTCATAAGCAGTAAATGCGAGCCCCAGAGCAGCACAGCAGTGGGGTACGATGCAGTCTCGCCGGATAAGTCCACACTCACAGGATAGCGACAAAGCGCGCCTTTGACAACTCATACTTGAGCGGCGGCGGTCTTCCGCCAACAGCCGCCTTCGGCCCAGTGGTCCTCTCCACCGCTCCGTTCCCGTTCCCATTCCTCCTCCCGTCGATAAGTGGCGTACGTTCGCTAGCTCCCGGCATCGTTTCTGTCGAGCCAGTTGGAGAGATAAACGTTCGAGCGATACGAATTCGCCCACGGACACCAAAGGTTGGAGTTTTGATTCTATGTCATATGTATCAGTCAGCATCCAATTTCCAGGGTTTTGGCCTGGGTTGCCGATGTCAATGCCCGCCGGACATGGCCGAGAAAGATGACGTACCTGGGCGCTGGGCGCCGCGCTCGGTTTATTGACCGCATTTGCATCGCATCGCGCGCTGAGCCGCCCACATGCGGCGGTGCGCGGGCGGCGCGTGCTGATAAGTACATAGCGAGGTACACGAAGTATCGAAGCTATGCTAACGCGAACGTGCGCTGGAATCGGGATGGTGTGCTTCGCTCGCTAGTTCGAAAGATAGCCGGCAATGGGTGATTTACATACCGCGGCGGGGGGCGTGACGCGCGATCAACCGTGAGGGTTTGTGTTACCGCAGACGCGGTAAGTGGTGTCTGATGTGAGCTTGACGGAACTACCGGCAGCTTACTGAACACTGCTTTGCGTCTGATTTGTGCCATCGACGAGAACTCGTTGTGCAGTTTACACATCCTTCCGCAACGACCGATACGCAAACGCTCACCACAGAATGCCGCCGAGGATCTGTGATCAGCTGGCATGCGCGTTCAAGCCTACACTTGGACGTTGCGAGGACGAGGCTGTGCATCTCGCCTTGACGATCTTCGCTCTTCGATGGCACGTTGGGCTGTGTCGATTTGCTGGTGCTGCAGCTCGAGAAGCATAGTTCCAGGCCACTGCGTTGGGCAAGCATCGGACCCCTCTGATGTCTGAGATCTGCGGTCGGCTAAGTGCGTTCGGGAGGAAGCTCACCTCGATCAAAGCTTTCGGAGGTCCTCTTGGCGTCTCTTGCGTGCGACTCACAGGCTGCAGTCAGCTTTGACGCGGAGCCCTAAGCTCACCGCATAGTTATGCCAACCTCGGACATTGTTGTCGGGCAATTGGGCGATAAGCGAGGGTAACTAGATGGATAAAAGCCGAACTGCTAGTCAGCTTGAGCAGAAAACCCCCAGCTTCCTTCCCGCGCAGCAAAGACCTCAGTCAAAGGAGTAGGTGTGATGAACGGTCTGAGTCTTCCTGTCTCGTCAGCTCTGGTTGTGGCCCAACAACTGACAAGGGACGGTGGTCGCTCAAGCGCCGGTGGCCGATAGCTTATCCTCAGACCCACCACCAGCGCGCTGCGGCCGCAGGAAGGAGTCTGCCACTGCTGTCAGCTACGGGTCCCAATTGGTAGGTGGCATACATAGGCGACAAGGATGTGTTGCCTTTGTCATTGGCCGCCGGTGGGGCATCCTAGAAGGTCGACTCGACGTCGGTGTCAGACGAGCTCTCGAGAGCTTCTCGGATTCCTGCACCAGCCGCACTGCTTGCGGTCGCAGCCCAACTGTAGCCTTTGACTTGTGGCATGTGCCACCTAGCTGATAATAAGCTTTTAGACAAACATCGTAAGCTCTCACCTTGCTGATAGTCGACGGCGATGTCGGCGGCTCGTCCGTCTCGAGTACTTTTGTGCCACTGCCCATGATGTGTCTTCGCACATGCCGCCCGAAGGAGATCGGGGGCCGCATCTGCTTTCAGCTCGTCTACGGCTAGTCTAGCAAGCTCACGCGAGCGTCGTGGCTGGCCGGGCCTATTCCCCCTCGCACTGTCTTGGCCTCAGTGTCTGGTTGTCAGCTCGAACAATTGCCAACAGCAGCTCACGCTTCGTCGGCAGTCGCAGCCTAAAGATCAGCTCCGATTCCCAGTCATCCCGCAGCTTACCTAACGCCGAGAAGTCTCTGTTGCCCATCCACCCTATTAAATCTGATCGGAGTCTCAGTGCCGTGAGCCTGCAGCCAGCTCACGCGGTCATGTAAGCTCACACCCGACCCTCCAAGACTGGCCGGCACCACCTCAGCTCCGCCTGAGTGCGACTTTCCATTATACTTCCTCTCACCGTTCGTCTGGGCGTGAGACGTAGCTGCCATCAGCTCGGAGTCGGCTTGACAGCTCACGCAATCGTCAGACCTATCTCATCTCGCCCAGATCCACTCACAACCCTATCTGCAAGGGTCTGGTGTCCATCAGCTTCGATCCTCATCTTAGCTCACGGTGCGTTGCTTGACATGGAGGCCGCTGATAGTCAGCTGGTGCAAACCTTCTCCAGCTTACCGAGTGCTGACGCAAAGCTGCCAACCATTGATGACTCGCTAAGCCCCAGCTAAGGTCACTTCAGCGCTGGCCGTTAGCTCATCCACCTGAAGTCAGCCTACGATTGTGGCGGCGCGATTACCTGCCACACTGTCCGTAACTTCCCGGCGCGGCGCTGACGTTAGCTCTTACAATGATCTGTAGCTCACTGTGTAGCGCTAGCCAAGTACATTGCTGCCAAAGCATGTTTACTCTGCGAAGCGCACGGGGGGAAGCGGCACTGAACACTGCCTGTCAGCTAAGACACGGACCCATGTAGCTCACGACAGGCCAAAATCTCGTCCGTATCCTCGGTCGGTATAGCTTCGGGGCTGGAGTCAGCTAATACGTCTCGTGCAGCTTACTCTGCCGCAACCTGCTGCCCAAACGCTCTGCTGCCCATGCTCACTCATGGACTGCATGTCCAGCGGCCTGGCCGTGTGCTCTTCTGTGATATGACTGGCCGCCAGATCTGTGAGTCAGCTCTGTGGGGCAGCACGAGAGCTGCATCGCTCACCACATCTCAATGCCGGCTGGAGTCAGCTTCCCCGGTCAAGGCCAGTAAGCATACCTTCATTATGACTACCGAATCACACGCAGTGATCTTGGCCGTCGCTGAGGTCTTGCGTCAGCTTTCGAGTCTCCATTCCAGCTCACAACAGAGACAACATTGTGCCACTTCCGTGGTCCGGCGATTTGACGCAGCGCTGAAGTCAGCTGACAAAGACGGCTATCAGAAGCTTACTCGGCGTAGCGTGCAGGCCGAGCACATCTGTCCCAGCGCCAAGGCCTTGAAGCCCAATCGCTGGAGCGTCACGTGGAACTGACTGTCAGCTTCAGAAATCGCCACGAAGCTCACGGCATAAACTTCGATTCCGTTCCGCCACTCTGTTTACCGGGAAGTCGCTACAACGCTGAAGTGAGCTAAGTGAGACCGATGTGGTAGCTCACGCTGTGGAACGGGCGGGCTGAATACCTCTGTCCCAGTGCATACTTCGCAAAGCGCCAAAGCGCAGGAAAGGCGGTTTTGCTCTGGCTGTCAGCTTGGAGATGCTTCCTGAAGCTCACGACAGAGACAACATTTGCCTCCTTCGCGGTCAGGTGATTCGACGCGGCGCTTGAGTCAGCTAGCAAGAGGTGTGCGGGCAGCTAGCTCACTCGGGGTGCCATAGCGTGCAGACCAAGCACACCAGTCCCAGTGTTTAGGCCGGGACGCCTGATCGTAAAAGGCTGATTAAGACTGGCTGTCAGCTCCGCTGTATCTAACCACCTCACCTTATGACTCAACCGTTCCGCCACACTCACACCTTCCCATCAAACGACGACTCTGTGGTCAGCTATGCTGCAACTGTCAGAGCTTACTCTGAAAAGCTTGCATTCAGATGAGCACATAGCTTCCAGTACCCACTTCTTTGCAACCACACCCGCCTAATAAGGCTGTGCACTGTCAGTCAGCTGAAGAGAAGCTGGCCAGCTTACGTTCGTCTCAATCCAGTACCAACTTTTCTCTAAAATCGTTGTATCGGTCACTGCACGAGACCTGCTGTCAGCTAATCTCACGGGCTTCCTAGCTTACGCCATGAACTGCACAAATCCAAGCACAGAGTTCACAGTGCATGCTCGGCGGGGGACGCTGATTGTGACGGTGAACTGACTGTCAGCTCGAATCGGCGATCTTAGCTCACGGCGTACACGGCATCCCACCACGGACACTGCCCATCGCCCAACCAAGCCGCTGCGGTCAGCTCGTCTAGGGAGGGAGACAGCTTGCCTTGTAAATCATGCAGATCGAGCAGATCGGTCCCTGCGCATGCTTCCCGAACCGCAAATATTATCACTGCGCGCTGGCGGTGAGCTCGATTCACATCGCTAGCTCACAGTGCGGTGACCAGCCTCTCACGACCGTTGACCAGCGTCGCTACGGCGCTGGAGTCAGCTCCAAACACCGGCGCGACAGCTCACTGTGTACACGCAGATCGAGCACCTCATCCCCGGCGCATACTCTCAACCGCAAGAAAGGTCACTGGAACTTGTCCGTCAGCTGAGCACGCTTTATACGGCTCACGGCAAGCCGCAGCGCAGCGAGCGGTCAGCCTCTATTGCCAGGGATTGCCACGGCGCTGGTGTCAGCTAACATCAGAGCTCTGACTCACTCTCTGCGAGCGTAACAACGGAGCTAATGCCTTAGTGTATACTCTCCGAACAACGTTCAGGGAAGGTCGATACGCACTGGCCGTCAGCTACCGAAATAATCAACAAAGCTCACTCCAAAGATCACTTTCTGCCACCGCCTTTAACGTTGTCACACCGCTGTGGTCAGCTAACTTCACCGAGACGCAAGCTCACTCTGTCCTAGCGTACTTATGCAGGCAGTTCCAACGCGTGCCTGTGAGCCTGCATAGGCGTGGCCGCAACCACTGTTCCCCATGGTGCTGATTCCATCAGCTGGCTGTCTTCTCAAGAAGCTGTCTCGCTTACTTTGCATCTCGTAGACATGCCACCTGGAGTCAGCTTGAGCAAGAGCACTGCAGCGTAGCTTATCTCAGAGCCGAGACCGCAGCTCCTTCACCCACTGTGCTGGGACAATCAGCTCTGCTCCTGTTAAGGGAGCTGTGAACCTACTCAATACCTTGTAAACATGTCGCCTGGAGTCAGCTTCCTCAAGACCGAAGTAGCTCACTCTGTGTCACGGCTGCACTCACGGGTTCAGCTGTGCTAAATCACTCAGCTGTTCGCCTACTCACTCAGCTGTCCGCCCATTCGCTCCCTCGTGGACGAAAGCGGCTGCAAGTCAGCTTGAGTATGAGACATGCCGACAACTGACCTTCAAAGCGTGGCTGCACTCACTGTCGCCCGCCATGCCTGATCAGTCAGCTCCGCCATTGCCAATCGAGCTCTATCGCCTCCACCGTACCTGGCGCACGCCTCCTGGAGTTAGCTTGATCAGAGATCCACTCAAGTAGCTCACCCCACAGCCGTGGCCGCACCACTGTTGCCAACTGTGCTGGAATTTTCAGCTGTTCGCCTCCTCGAAAGAATCCTACAGCTACTCACTCCCATGTGGCCAGAAGCGGCTGTAAAATCAGCTCGATGAGACCGCCTACTTAGCTCACCTCGCAGCCGTTGCCGCACCCACTGTCGCCAGCTGAGCCGAATCTGTCAGCTATCAAGCTACTCGACGGAGCTGCATTCCCCACCTCGTGCCACATTGACAGGTCCCCTGGAGTCAGCTTCATCAGGACAATGCATCAGCTGTAAGGCCTACTCACAGCCTCGTAGACATGCACCCGGAGCGTCAGCTTGACATCGAAGCCGCATGGCAAGCTCACCTCATGTCCAACACTGCACCGACGATTACCCGCCGTGCTGAATGCGTCAGCTCTACGCGTCTACTCAAGGGAGCTGTATCGCCCACTTCGTGCCACAATGACAGATCCCCTGGAGTCAGCTTAAGCAGAACCATGCATGAGCTGTTGAATTTACTCACGACCTCACAGAAAAGTCGCCTGGAGTTAGCTTCAAAAACATGGACGACATAGCTCACCTTCTAGACGTGATTGTACTCGTGGCTGCCCTTCGCGCTGAAGCATATTTATCAGCTATCAGGCTCCTCGTGGGATCTGTATAGCTCACCCCCACCCAATGCCTCATAGACACGGCCTCTTGTGTCAGCTTGATCAAAATCGTGCTTGACCTAGCTCACCATCTTACTGAGCCTGTGCCCATCATTGCCAGTCGTGCTGGAAGCGTCAGCTGCTCGCAGAGTCCTACAGCATACTCCCTCGTGGACAGAAGTGGCTGTAAGTCAGCTTGATCGTTGACCGCCCCTGTAGCTCACCTAACAGCCGTAAACGCACCCAAGGTCGCCTCCCCGCTGTAGGATTAGTCAGCTGTCCGGCTACTCAAGGGAGCTGTATTGTCTACTCACTCCCTCGCGGGACGCGGCTGGTAAGTCAGCTTTGGACAGAAACCGCGTCTACAGCTTACCTCACAGCCGTTGCCGTACCCACTGACGCCAGCTGAGCTGAACCCATCAGCTGTTCGCTCCACGAAAGAGTTCTATAGCCTACTCACTCCCTCGTGTACAAGAGCGGCTTCAAGTCAGCTTGATCGACAGCCGCTTTTGTAGCTTACCTCACAATCATGACTGTACCCACCGTTGCCAGCTGCGCTGATTCCGTCAGCTGTCCGTCTATTCACCCGAGTACCACAGCTTGCTCACATTGTCGTGGACAGCAGCTGCTGCGAGTCAGCTTGATCAATACAGCTACACAGCTCACCTTCAAGCCATGGCCGCACCCACCGTCGCCCGCCTTTCCTTACATTCAGCTCCGCGCAGTCAATGGAGCTGTGTCGCCTACTCCATGTCACTGTATCAAGATGCTGGGAATCGGCTTGGTCACAAGATCCTGATACCCAGCTCACCTCTATCTATCAAAGCCGGAATCGTACGCCTATCACCACCGACGCTTCGACTTTGAAGGGGCTTAGTCAGGCTGGCCCATTGAGGAGTAAACGCCTTCGTTCAGTCTCAGCTCGATGCCGATTGCTGCTCAGCACTAATACCGGTGTGAACGTCCTTGTGGGCACGATCTCAATCTGTTTCGTCAGCTAGTGCCCTGTCCTCGTCAGCTCACCGCTCAACTTCCACCGATAGCGCCTCGACAAATCGCGAAGATTCGTCCGCAAAAGCTAACAGAGGTTTCGTGTAGGCGACGAGACGCTGGAGTCAGCTCAACTGCCTTCTCGCTAGCTCACCACGGAGCAAGGCCTGCAGCCGCTTATCTGTCGATGGCTATGTCATCGGAATTTCTGAAGCACGCACCCAAAGCTTCTGTGCCACTTTAAGTGCCACAGAGCTGCACTCTGTGCTGGCCTTCTGCCACTTACTCCGTGACTTTGATGGATTCGATGGATGCAAGCAAGCGACTGACACGAGATACGGGAGATGCAAGATAATATACGTATCGATATGTGTCGCTGTCTGCGAACTGTTGACGTGGCTTCGTGAGACATGATCTGCGCCCCCCTCTATCTGCGCCTCTGTGATCGACGCGCGACAATATGGACCAGTCCATCTCTTGCTGCGATTGGATTTTGCTTCGCTCGAGGCAATCTCAGTGCCACTCTCGCTTCCCGTGATCTTGCTGCGCTCGACTCCCTCGCTCGAGGCTGTCTCTGGTCCCCTCTCGCTTTGCTCGAGGCAACCCCTGCTCCACTCTCGCTTCACTCGAAGCAACCTCTGCTCCACTCTCGCTTCGCTCGAAGCAACCTCTGGTCCCCTCTCGCTTCGCTCGAGGCAATAACTGGCCTCCTCTCGCCCTCTCGCTTCGCTCGAGGCTCGAGGAGTCATGTATCGCGGCAACAGATGCATACACTTTCAAATCACTGCTCAACAAGACCGCGCGCCCGCTCGGACATACAGTTATACGGGGCACGACCGAAAAAATACGTATGTAAGAGAGGAGGAGTTGAGGTTGGCGGGTGGTGGTGGGTGGTGGGATAGGGGGTGTTGGTGGTGGTGGTTGGGTGGGGGTTTGGATCTCATGGTCTCTACACTACTACACCGGTCGGGAAGAAAACTGGTATATGAGGAGGGGGGGAGTAAACTGGGGGACCGGAAGGCCAGTTATGCAGTTACAGGGGTTTTGTGGTAGGAGACGTTTGGCTGAGGTCGAGGACCACACGAGTAAGAGAAAGGAAGAAAAGAAAGCGGGGGTATGTTGTAATTTCTTGATTTTTTGTGGAATTTTTTCACGGAGGGTTCCTCGTTTACGTGGTTTGTTTTTTCGGGTTTGTTTTGTTGGGTTTGGGTGATGTGATGTGGTTGTGGGTTGTGATTCTTTCGGTTTTCCTCCTCATAATTTCAAATTCAGATATAGAGATTCTTAAAACGGACAAAGTTGTGTGTACACGGGAGCGAAAGAGAGCGCATGGTACAGGTGGGGGTTGTTGTTGTTGTTGGTTCTTCAAAGATAGCCTAGCTAGCGTACAGCATTACAGCCGCGTCGGTGTCGCAGGTTTTGCAAAATCGGAATAGATGTCGCCCCGGAAATTACTACCGTTACATCAGCGGTGGGAGGTGACCGCCGTTAGTCGTCGCGTACATGTAGCCTCCTGAGGGGTCCTGCCACAGAGGCAGGCCGGGCTGGCCTTGTCCGTTGCGGTCCGTAACCGCAGCGGCAGCGGCAGCCGCGGCAAGCGCCGGGTCAGCGTCCGAGGGGGCCGTCGCCGGCAGAGGGTCGATGCCGGCGTGGTTGGAGCCACTGGGAGGAGTGTTCCAGTTGGGCGCAGGCTGGCCTGCGGGGCCACGGAGGTGGAGCCAGGGCTGGCCGTCGGGTCCAGGCGCGTGGTAGCTCATGCCAGAGTGGTTGTGGATCTCACGGCCGTGGAAGGGAGCACCACCGCCGGCAGCGCCGCCGTGAGGACCGTGACCGCCGTGCTGGCCGGGGCCACCACCACGTCCGTAGCCGCCAGGGCCCATGAAGGGGGCACCAGCAGCGCCGTAGACCTCGGTGAGAGCGTTGATGTGCTGCAGCTGAGGGCGGCCGAGGTGACGGGGGTGGTAGCCACCGCCGCCAGCGCGGTTGCCGCCGTAGCCGCCACGGCCACCACCGTAGCCACCGCCGGCACCGGCACCACCACCGCCGTACGAGAAGGACGCGTCCTCGCGCTGGAGCTTGGACTGGATGCGCTTGCCGTACGGGGTGTTGCGGATCGAGGGCAGGATAGGGCGGATGCACTCGACCAGGACCATGCGCTGACCAATCTCGCAATAGTCGAGGATGGTCTGGATAACGTAGTTACCGTAGCTGTCGCGCAGGAGCTTCTCAAGACGAGACCTGTTGAGGACCTCGGCCACAAGCACCTTTCGGATTTCGGGGTCGGCCACGCGGATACACTTTTCTACAACATTGGAAGAGAACCTGAAGGTCAGTTAGATTCCAAAGCAGCTGAACTCACTTTTGCACAGACAGACTGCAGACGTTACCGATAAAGGTGCGGATCAGAGGTTCAGAGAAACGAGCGTCGTTGAGGTCAAGAATGTACTGGATGACGTAGTTTCCGAAGGGGTCCTGGACCAGGTACAGCGAGTTGAAGATGATCTCCGTGACAAGCTGCAGGCGCTGAGCAGGCGACGCGTGGTCAATCGAACGCTGAAGCACGCAGCATCCGTGGCGGTGCGTGGCAACCTCGATAAGGTTCGTGGCAATGGCGTTGTAGATGAACTGGTTGTCCTCGGGGATTAACTTGTTCAAGCACTTCTGGATGACATGGTTGCCGTTTAAGTCCTTGATGAGGGCGACAACGTTGACCGACAGAGCGTAGATGAGCGTGCGGATCTGCTTGGGCTGACGAGGCTGTGCAAGGAAGTCGACCATCTTCTGGACGGCGCGAGTTCCGTGCATGTTCAGGCTGATACCAACCAGGTCGTTCGAGACCGAGACAATGATGGCAGAGCGCTGCTCCTCCGTGGCGTGCTCAAGGAGCTTCTGGCACAGGTAGTTGCCGAAGGGGTCAATCATGAGCTCGGGGAAGTGGCCGTAGGTCTCGCGGAAGATCATGTCGCGGTGAGCGGGGTCGCCCTCCTCGAGCTTCTTCTGCAGGTAGCGGCATCCGTGCTGGTCCTTACAGAGCGAAAGGATCTCGCCCTGGAGGTCCTCGAGACGCATACCAGAGAAGCGGTTGAACTCGCGGTCAGCCTCGGCGCGCTTGGTCTTGAGACCCATCATGCCGGCAGGGTAGAGAGCTCCAGAGCCAAAGTTGTCGTCCTCAAAGCCGTAGTCGTTGTAGCCCTGCTGCATGAAAGCGTTAGACGAGTTGGGCATTCCCATGGACGAGTACAGCGGGTCGGAGCCGTAGGGGCGAGGGGTGTCGTTGAGACCGCTGCCGAAGCCACCGTTTCCGGCGTTGCCGCTGTTGCCACCGCTCTTCGAGCTGAACGCACGGGCGAGGTCAGGGTTGGAAAAGCCACGCTGAGCCTGGGTGAAGCCGTCGCTCAGGCCAGGGCTCGTGCCAGTGCGCTTGGGAGCCATTCCCGCAGCACTGGGACCGAGGCCGAAGGGAGTGGCGGGGACAGACTTGCTGGGCATCGCAGGCAGGGAGGCGATGCTGTCGGCCAATCCGTTGGGGGACGTCTTGCGCGAGCCCAGCAGAGGGTCACGCGGAGTCTCGTCTCCGGCACCGGCGCCCATCAGAGCGTTGCTGCCCAGCGGCGAAGTCAGTCCCCGGGCCGAGTTCGGGAACGTCGACCAGTCAGAGCTCTTGAGCGAGTTGTCGAACGGACGGGATCCGAAAGCGCGCGTCGAAGCCTGAGGAAGGGGCGCAAGGTCAAGCGCGGCAGAGGCTGCCGAGAGGTGCTTGTCCTTCGGGAGTCCAGGGAACGGGTCATCGTCGTTAATGAGGTAGCTAACCGACTCTGCAACCGAGTTAGCGGACGGACATGAAACGGTCACGGTTGATGATGACTCACTCTGAGCTCCCTCGGCGTCGACATCATCCTCGTTCTGCCAGTCCTTCTGGTGGTCCTTGTCCAGCGAGCTGAGGCTCAGCTTCTCCATTCCGAAGGTGCCGCCGTAGCCGCTCGTCCGCCTAGACGCAGGCATGCTCTTGGCGCCGTTGACCTCCCGGCCCTGTCCGATAGGAGCAGGAGTGCCGGATCCAGGAGCGCGATCGGCGGCACCCAGAGGAGAAGTCGGCGCAGAAGCAGCCTCGATGTTGACGGAAGCGCCACCGTGGAGCAAGAGGTCGTCAGCACGCTGGTCAGCCTCGAGCTGCTTCATCTGAGCCTCGAGCCGCGCGCGCTGCTCCTCACGCTCGAGCCGCTTCTGCTCGAGGCGCTGCTTGTCGGTGACAGCATCCGGAGTGGAAGCCGCAGAAGCGTCGGCAGCCTCGGTCTTGCCAGCCTGTAGATGGTGTCAGCAAAGTGTAAAAAGGGGAGGTGCAGTGAGGGATGGATACTTCGCCGCGCTCTGAAATGATCGACAAGGGTGTAAAAGAGTGTGTCTCACTCGGAGAATGAAACCATCCCGTGTCAGACATCCAGCGAGCTTCGTATCCATTCTCCAGCACATGTAACTCACGTCTCGAGACGCGTGACCGTTGAGCTCGAGGGCGTCAGCCGCCTTTCGCAACTCCGAGTCGGTGCCGTTCAACTTGGTCGGCGAAGCAGACATGCTCTGTTCAATCGAGAAGCGATAGGGATCCTTCGAGCTGTGGAAGAAAGTCAGCACCATGGTGTGTGTCGAGATGCGGATTGGTGGCGGCACGCAAGTGCTGGCTGGCTGGCAAAAAGAGGGAGAGGCTCAAGCACAGAAGAGGAGCAAGCGCCTTGGGGATGAAAAGAGGCGAGGCCAAGCGAGGGCGGCGGCGCAGGTTGCGTCTCTTGCGATTTTGAGGAGAGGCGAGAAAGGAAGAGCGATTGAGAGACGCACACGTTACCTCGTGGGGATCCTTGTATCGGGTCGCTTTGGGGATTGCTTCGGGCAAGGAAGGTGTGGCCAGGCGGACAGCGCTGCTGGTTGGTGGCCAGGGTGGTGGTACAAGGAACGGTCAGTGGAAAAGAAGAGGTAGAAGAAGAGGAGGGAGGAATGGAAAAGGGACGCGTGGTGTCGGCGTCGGATAGCAAGTAAGTGAATTAGGACGTTGGTCGAGATGGTTGGATGAAGATTTAGACGAGGCAGAGGCGGCAGAGGCAGAGTCAGAGGCAAGGTGCAGGGTTGTGGGTGTGGGCGTGGGCGGAGGCAGTCAGGTCAGGCAGGCAGGTCAAATCAGTCGGCGGCGGTCGGGGAGAGTACGCGGTGTGTGTGTCAGCACGAGCGGCGGCGGGACCAGGCCAGGCCAGGCAGGACCAGGCAAGGGGTCTGTCAGCGGGCGGGGCATGCTCACACCTGTTTTTGACAAGTGGGTCAGTCGAGAAGACTGTCGGGGGGTGTTGTTGGTTGAGGGGTGGTTGGAGACGAGGAGAAGAAGGTCGAGATATCGGCCGGGCAGCTGGTGGTGGTCCCGGGCGGAGGTGTGGTAGGCGAGGCCAGGAAGGACGAACGAGCGAGCGACAGTTTGGACCGCAGCCCAAGTGAAAAAAAGATCCGTGCAGCCAACAAGCCAGAGCCAGAGCCAGAGCCAGAGCCAGCGAAAGAGAAAGCGGCCATAGAGAGCTCGATTCGTTCCTTCGCCCTCGTCAGTAAGCTTCGTTCAGTGCTCTGGATTCTCCGTGCGCCGCTGCTGCTGCTGCTTCTGCAATGCTCCGTGCTGTGCGGCCCGGTGGGGAACACCGTGCAGACTGATTATTGATGCATGTGGGATAGCGGGGCTGCGGGAGAATGTGTGGGACATGGCATGGCTCCACATTCAGACTGATCGCAGCGGCGTCTGGGCACCTAGCGCACGGCAGCGCACAGCGCTCTCACTTCTCTCTCTCGCACTCATTCGGTCGCTCGCCGGGTCGCTGGCTGCTCGCATGGCCCGCGTACGCATCACGCGCCCGCACACCCGCACCCGCGCACCAACAAAAAGCAACAAAAAGCAGCATAGGCCATGGCCATGAACCACAGGGCGCCGTGCGTGTGGGTGCGGCGACTCGGCTGTCGAGGTACCCAGTCCCCAGTCCCACATACCCTCACCCACTCTAAACTACTCTGTGGCCACTCTGATTAGCCCGTGCCCCCTCTGCTGCCTGATGCCCCTGGTGTCCCTCGCGCACCCAAACGCTCCTGCTGCACTGATTCGTTTATCTAGTGTTTAGCCTCTGCCCAGAGCTTGTCGTGGTCACGGGGCCAAATTTTTTCATGGCTAGTTCTGCGGTTCTACGGCTCTCAAGCTGATATGCCCCTGCTATCATGCTGCTGCTGATCGCCTTCTCCCGTTGGTTGGCCGCCGTACCGCTCTACCGCTGTCACGGTCGGTCGTGTCTGTCTATTCGCCTGGCGCGCCTGGCCGCCTGTAACCGCACCCTATCATACTCGTACGCAGCTGCCCTCGTGCCTGAATCAAGTCCATCAGCCGGCAAAACGCCGTTTTCCCGTTCGGGTAGGTGGCACACTCCCACGTGGCTGAAACACTCGACCAGCAGCATGTCCATGCAGCCCATGTCTCGATCAAGTCACGGGAGACTGAGGGTGGAAGCAAGTGGCACCGAGCAGATGCAACGCCTCTCAACACTTCTAGCGATCGACGATCGCGACACCAAGTGGCAGACCACACGATGCACGAGCTGATTTGACGATCGCAGAGCGCGGAAACTGCAACAACTGACAAAAATAGAGAAATCTGAAAGCACCTTCAGCAGACACAACGCAAGCAGGAACAGCAGTCACACTCTGGTCGCAGCAACACCAGAGCCAATGGGCCGGGAGATGGTATGCCATCACATATACAGATGCTAAGACCTCAGAAAACCTCGTCGAGACACTTCTTAGTTGTACTTGACGAAGCCCATAGCCTTGGACTTCTCACGGAAGCACTGGCGGCACATGTCGAGGCCCCTGGTATGTCAGTTGTGGCTCCCAATGATTGTCCTCGTGACTCACCACTTGCGGATGAGACCGGCGCGGTGGGCGCAGACGCGGCACTGGCGGGAGCCCTTGCCGTAGTTGCGGGGGCCTGAATGTTAGCTACTGGGTCACGGGTCCAAAGCTGATTGAAGCAGCGAAGAATCCGAGGAGAAATGCGGCTGAAGGCGGGCATAGGACAAGCATTCGTGGACTGAAACTTGACGGCTTGCACGAATCCGTAACTGAGCGGCAACAAATGGCGGTAGGCGGGTCGAAAGCGATAGATTCAACGTCGAGCAGAGCGTCGGCAGGACGACACGCAAGCGCCGTCCAAAAGTTTGGGCGAGATCCTTCCACCAAGCTGCAGACGACCGAAATGGTCGAAGTCTGCAGGGGCATGCCAACTTCCAGCCCGCAACGCGCGATCGAAGGCAGGCAATTGACACCCCCAGCAATGTCGACAGATGCGCAGAGAGTCGCTCGATATCGCTAGTCGTCGCCCAAGATCATCGCTCTACCGTGTCCGTCTCCGTCGCCGATGTCCTTCCCAGCCCATGTCCATGCCTTCCTTCCATGCCTTCCAGTCCGTGTTCCAGCAGCATTTCTCCCCCTCATTCCATCGCAGCGCAGATCCAGCCGTCATCGCAACTCACGAGAGAACCAAACGTTGGAGTGAGCCCTGCATCTGTCAGCTCCAATCCCTTCATTCTTGCCACCAGGCCACCTCGAAACACAGCAACCAAACTCACATCTTGAATCAAGTTCGCGGTAAGAACGCGGTTTCTGCGGAAAAGCGTCAGCACGCCGGTCCAGTGGATGTCGTCGCGGGTGTCGTGCTCGTCGATAGCGTCGTTGTGCCCGCAAGTAGTCGCCCTACTCACTTCGTTTACGTTGGTTTTGACGGACGAAGAGGATCCTCTCTGGCGGCTTGGCTCGTTGTAGACTTCTGGGCTCGCCTGGGCATCAATTTCGAGCTGGAGGGCCAAATTTCCGCGGATAACGCCGCGTGTGGCACCGGTCCCTGGCGCTTTCAGTTTGGCACTCGTTTCGGCTTCTGCAATCTCGACATCTTTGACAGCGAGGACGTACATGCGCATAGCTGCATGCATGTCGCTGGCGGTTGCGACAGTGCATGCTTGCATTGTGTATGACAGGACGCTGTGCAGCGTTGGACGATCTCGTGATTGAAGCGAATTCTGGCTCGCCGACCAGATTTCCCTGACTGCATTTGTTTACAGCTTTGTGGGAGCTTTCTCGTTCATCCCCGTCCCAAGAGCAGAGAAGGGCACTCTCCTCATATTCCAGGCGACTGCTCACTGCTCCGACGACGATGCCCTCACTCTGTGCTACAGGTCACCGCGTTCACCATCGATTAAAGGCCAGCGTGTAGATAAGCGCGTGCTGTCATCCCTGCTTCATGTGGAGGTCCGCCCACCCGTCTACACAACAATGCTCGCCAACCTCGCAATCAGTGAGATACATGCATACATTAAAATGAACCGAAAGTGCCAATAGTCGATTGCAGTCTAAACCTTCTCCTGCGCCTGCGCCTGAGACTTGAGCGGTTTCTCGAGTCCCATCAAATTACGCTCCTTCTCAGAAAGAGTGAACATATTATTAGTCCACTTGTGCCATTGTCGGCGGGGCTGTGTGGTCAGCTCACATCGCACAGAACCCAGCTCAACGCAAACTCGTAGCCTCTTTGCTGCAGCAGGGACCTCCTCTCCCCTCTCCCCCTTCTCCCAAAATCAGATGGCTCGGGCGAAACTCACCTCGCTAAAGACGTGCTCCTTGTTCCCGAAATCTGCATAAATGACCATGTAGAACACGGCGACTGTCTGTCAGTTCGAACCGAGATCGCAACTCACAGCCACTCAGCACCCAGCCTCCGATCCCCGTCAGCCGTCCAAAGCGGGGCAGGGGCGGCCCCTCGACAGCCCGCACGCGCTTCCAGTACTGCTCTGCTTGTTCCGGTGTACGAGCCGTAGACAGGCTCTGTGGGTCTGGTCCGCCGTACGCTCGTTCCGGGTGTCGCTTGTACATTTGGAGACTTGGCCCTGGGCCCGTCTCGGAGCGCTGCGGTTTCCAGCTCGATGCGGTGCGCGAGGGGCCTGGGGTGTGCGAGGGACCAGGCTGCGATGGGCCAGCTTGGCCGGTCTGGCCTGGTTGGCCGGGGGTGTCGGACATGGTGGTTCGGTCCAAGCTCGGGCGGCGGTCGTTAAAGGAGCGGAGCGGAGGTGGGCGGTCACTCGGAACAGAGGTCGGAGAGGGCCGAGCGGCGGCACGGTCTAGATAACGAGGAAGCGAGAAGCGGCGAGATAAGATGAGCCGTCTCGATCGCTTGACGAGTTGACCTCGACGAGGTCAGCCAAAAGTCAGGCCGGCGTACAGGCGTGCCTGAGAGCTGATGACCTCCACCGTCTGCCTGGACACATGGTCGTTCCGCGTACGCTGGGTACGCTGCGTACGGTGTGCCGGCCTAGCCCGGCCAACTCGGGCAAGCTGGTCGGCCTGGTCGGGCGTCATGCGCCATCAGCCGACCAGCCAGCCATGCCAGCCAGCAGGGAGCCGCCGAAGTGAGTCGCAATGTCGCCTCGCCTCGCTCACGAGTCTGACTTTTCTAGGCGACCAGACCAAACGACCAACGGGGCTCTGGGTCTCGTTGCATGGATTCATACATCGACCATGCTGCTACCCCGACCAGCCCGACCGGCACTGCGGACGGCCTTCTCTCCCCTTCTCGCGTACGCTGCACCCGCTGCTCGGAATCATGCGCGCGGAGTGCATATGCTCCGCGACTTGCCGCCCGTGACGCACGCCCAGCTCGCCGAGTGAGTCTGCCCCTCTCTGGTCGATCATGGCCAGGACTTTCTCAGTCCTAAGGAAGACGACCAAGAGCACTGCACTGACGGACAGGAAACCGCGCCTCTTGCCCGTCGACGGCGCGCCGCGGAGTGCTCCGGCAGCCTTCTCCCCCTCTCACCACTTGTGCCAATGGACCAGGCCGCCAGAGAGCGTCCTGTTGGTGCAGAAGAGAGACGACGCTCGCGTCCAAGCCGCCATGGCCGACATTCTCACCTTCCTGACAACGCACTATCCCCACCTGCGGCTCATTGTCGAGCCGCATACGGCTCGGGAACAGAGCCAGTTCCCGAACCTCACAGTGTTCAACGAGATCACCGACTCGGCAGTAAAGTTGCTCGACAACACAGACCTGGTCATAACACTAGGCGGGGACGGGACTGTGCTTCATGCCTCGCAGCTCTTCTCGCGCTCAGAGTGCCCTCCCGTACTCTGCTTTTCGCTCGGCAGCCTCGGGTTTCTCCTTCCGTTCAAAGTACAGGAAATCGACAAGGCGCTGCACTACATCCTTGGCGAGGGCGAGGTCGAGATCCTCAATCGGATGCGGCTTAATGCGCTCGCGGTCGATGGACAGGGGAGGACACTTAGTCGTATGCCCGAGTCCGGGTGGCAGGTCATGAATGAGGTTTGCCTGCATCGGGGGAGGTATCCCCATCTTCCTACTGTTGATGTGTATTACAATAATCAGCATTTGACTGAGGGACTGGTGAGTTCTCAGCGGCTTTGTGATGAGAGGAAGAGGCTGACCCATACTCAGGCCGACGGGTTCCTCCTCTCTACACCGACGGGTTCTACCGCTTACTCCTTATCGGCTGGCGGATCGCCCGTGCACCCAGAAACGGACGCTGTTATCCTCACACCGATAGCTCCCCGCTCGCTGTCCTTCCGACCACTGGTACTGCCCGGTGGAGGACGAGTGAAACTAGCCGTAAGCTTTCACCCTTCGTTCGTAGCTGACGACAGATATCACCAAACTCGCGCTGCCCTGTCGAGGTCTCACTAGACGGACGAGACGTCTGCGAGCTGCACGCCGAGGAATCTGTCCTCATCCGCAAGTCAATATACCCCATCCCTTGCGTCGACCAGCCCGGAGGCGGCACCGGTTGGGTCCGTGATATCAAGTGAGTCACACCACACACAAACTTCCTCTGACCCCAGCTCCCTACTCCAGTTCAACGCCGGCTTCATCAACAGCAGCACAAAACACTAATCAATACAAGCAACTACCTTTGTATGCATATACTGGCTGACACAGAGCGTGTCATAATGCTTTCTAAGAATGCGTGGGGGTTTTCAGTCTCCCAGAGAGAAAATGCGAAAGTGAGTGAGTGCCTATGTGTATGAGGGCGACGAGAGGCGCAGTGTGGGGTAGGTTGGCGCGACCCTCTCAGACCTCGAGGTTGTCGGGAATGTCGCGCAGATCGAGCGCAGGGCACCAGCCGTCGCCGATCCACTGCCACGCATCGAAGCGGTGGTTCAGATCCCTGCGCGAGTGCACCCCGTAGCTTCCCTCGAGGCCGCCGGAACGCTTGCGGGGATAGATGAAGTACACCTCCTTCACTCGCGAGTGCAGGAGAGCCATCGAGCACATGACGCAAGGCTCATGCGTAACAAACAACGTGAGCGATGTGAGAAGGTAGTCGGCTCCGTTACGGGTCGGCTGGAGCTCCGAGAACGGCGGCACCGTACGCAGACGAGCAACGCGGGCAATGCAGTTGAGCACAGCATGACGCAAAGGGTGCTTCTCCGAGTTGCGCGTGTCGTGCGCCTCGGCCTGCAGTCCAGGAGTCGGCGGGATGAAAGATTCTGTTGTCGGCCAAAGGCTCTCAGGGGCCGCAGCGCAGTAGACGGCAATGGGCAACTCGCCCTTGTCTCGAGCAGCACGAGCGTCGGCGATGACACGCTCGATTCCCGCGCGAACCCAGGCAAGCTTCGCAGGGGTGATACCGCGGGCGTCGTATGGCCGCTGCGCAGTCGGGGAGTAGAGAACAGGCCAGATCTTGTTGCGAGCCTTCAGCTGATCGGCAGTGCGCGCAGCGGCACGGGGCACAGGCAAAAGGTAGGGCTCAAGGTCAAGGTCGGCCTCGTCCTTGAGCTTCTCCTTGAGCTTGAAGGGCGACATGTCGTGCATAGCCAGAGCCACGGCCGTGTGCGCACCAGTGTTGTCCTTCCAGCGCTTGACACGCTTCAGGTGGCGCATGCGAGGATCCGGGTCCATGTTCTTCGTAAACGTTAAGAGCTTCGGCGTCTCCTGAGGGTCGCTAGCTTGGACAACCCAGACGTGAACTGATGTCAGCCAGGAAGGTGCAGAGGTTACTCACTCGTAGCCGTGTCATCGGCCTCCGCCTCCTCCTCCTTCTCGACAGGTCCCTTTGCGCGGCGCAGGTAACCCCACATCTCCTCAGGAAGCCTCTCTCCCTCAACAAACTCCCAGTCGAGCTCACTGGCGGGCTCAACGTGCTCATTGTGGCGGGAGGAACTGACAGTGCCATGGAGGGGAGGGGGAAGGTCGGCACGGCGCTCTCCGCGGCGCTGACGAGCAGCAAGACGAGCCGCAGCGGACTGGGGAGCGACGACCTCTGGGGGTCCGGTCAAAGGTTTGCTGGGGCTGGTCTCGGAGCCATTGACGGAGGAAGGAGGAGTAGTATATTGCTGAGAGGGACTGGTACTGGCGACCGATGTGCCCTGAGGGCTGGGCGCCGAGCTCGATGTAGGGTCTGCCGACGGCTCGGCTTTGGGCTTAATCTTTGAATCGCCATTGGGCAGTCGGTGGCCATTTACCTGAGGCGCCGCGGGGGTTGCGGATCCATTCTGCTTGGCCTCGGTCTTCTTGATGGCGGCCACTTCAGCGGCAGTCTTCTCAACCTGCTTGGCTGCTGCCTCCTTCTTTGCTTTCCGCTCGGCCGCCCGTGCACGGCGTTTCTCCTTTGCGACGTGTGTCTTGCCGCCCATCTCTCGTCGTGTTGCTCGTGCTTCAGCCTTCTTTTGAGCTTCAACAGCAGCCTCGTCTCCCAAAGCGAGGTCGGAGAAGAGTTCGGTACCGTCGCCTTCGTCTTCAGAGACTGCGACCTTGACGCCACCCGAGGGTACGAACCAGAGCTTACTCTCGTCGGCAGAGTAGCAGATGCAGAGCTCGTCACCTTTGGAGACTGATCGTGATGTCGTAAAGGTGATGGTTCCCTCGGCCGTGTTGCGAACAAAGTTGACGTTGGGTTGTGATGAGTGGTTGAACAGAGAGGCTGCGAGTGTGAGTGAGTGAGTGAGGAAGGAAAGGCGAAGAAGAAGCCAGGAGTCGAGTGATGGGAAAAGTGTGTGTTGGAGAGAGACGAGAGGAGTCGTGTGCGCCCGTGCGCAGAGGACAGACGGCGCGCTGATCAGAGAAGAGTGTCTGGAAGGGGGAAGAAGGTAGTGACGTGCGGGAAGGAGTGATGGGCGATGGGATCAGCGACTCTGTAGGAGAACAACAGAGAGGCTGAGAGAGTAGGAAGAATGATAATAGTCGAGAGTGACGGAGCGTTGAGCGTGAGTAGAGTAGTGATGGAGAATGGACGAAGCTGAGCAGCTGAGAAAGATAGAGTGAGAGCGAGTGTGAGTGAGTCGTGCGGAGGAAGACCAAGGCTGGGTGCATTCCGGAGGGCTGCAGGGAAGAGTCCGGTGTTGCCGGCGACGATGCGCTCGGCGGCGCGCAGCATCGAGGGGCCAAGGGGGGGCAGGGGAGAAGCCAAGGGGATGGGAGGGGACGGTCGAGGGCGTCCTTAGTGTCACCAGAGGACGCAGTGCGGTGCGTGCGGAGGGCATGGCAGCACGGCGAGTAAAGCAAGCAAGGAAGGCGACATGGCGGGCCGCATGACATAGGACGCCATAGCGCCCGGCGCCCAGGCCCGACCGTCAATCAGTCGAATAGTCGCGTGGTAGTGCAAGACGCAGAGCAGTAGCGCAGTGAACAGCGGTGGAAAGTGAAGCGAGGCGGCGAGCTCAAGCGGGGCGCGGCGGGGCGGGGCGTTCGCTCGCAAGCCACCAATGGATGGATCAGACCCAAGAGCCAGAGCAGAGCCAGAGTTATGCATTGCGTTGCATGGTTGACTTGACTCGACGCACGCACGCACGGCACAGACACTCGAGCACACGCCCATGCGCCCACGCCTCACAACGCCCCCCTCGATCCCTCACCCTGCGCTGCGGCAATCCACACACACAATTACCCTCCGCCGCCCCCTCTTGCGCCCTCCGCATGGCAACTACGCCCGCATCCCTCCTTCCTGTCTTCCTCCGTTTGATCTCTGTCGTCCTCGTCGCCGTCTCGTGGCAGCAATGTGACATTCCACTGTTGCTCATCCGCTTTTGTTGACACGACGTTCTTCTCCTTCCTCTTCTACCTCCACTCGCACACACACACTGACCCATCCTGACTTCAGTAGCACTCACCTATTCCTAATCCAATCGCCATCCCTCCATTCGACCAGCAGAACCCATACTCGCCCAGGATCGAGTCGTTCATCTTGCCGTCCTCCCACTGCTCCTTCGTAATGACCAACACGGGGGCATCCTCAAGTTTCGTTCCGGCCCGCAAGTCCTTGTTCGCAAACACGCCTCGACCGCGCCCGGGGACCTGGCGGACTTCAAGATGCTGCGGATTGATCGTCTCGGACGGCTGGTCGGCCCATGGCGGCGGATCTCCAAGTCGTTTCGGATAGTACCATCCCTCGGGGAGGCCCGTCGACGTCGACGACGACGATGCCGACTGCGACCCGTCACTCGCCGGCCGAGAGATCGCGATACCCATCTGCGAGTTGAGTGTGCGAGATTGAAATTTCAGTGGAACGCCGCCGGAAGACGGTATTGTTCAAGCGCGTGCCTGGAATTGTGACTTTTGGCTCCTGAACTGGGTGGCGAAAATATTGGTCCCAGTGCCGGCCCTGGACCTTGGCAGTGGTCAGTGAGCCCTGACTGGCGCCATCGCCATCTCTTGGCCATCGTCTTGTGACATCGCATCGCAGGTCGACGGCATGTGCAGCTGCTCAAAGTCCTTGCGGTCTTGCGGTAACTTTCAATGAGGGTAACTGCACGGGCTGTCTTGGAAATGCCTCCTTCCTCCGATCACCTGAACAGCGAGCCCTGCACGGAACAACTGCCGCACAGCTCGACGAAGAATAAATGTCCCGGCGTCGACATGATCAAGATCAGAACATGTCAGTCCTACAAGGCGCCGCCGGGCGAACCAGCTTGCGTGATATCGGTATGTTGTGCATAATGATACATATTAACAAGGTGTCAAACTAAGCAATAGTCCGTCCGCGCTGCGCACTCTCTTCCTCTCTCTCTCTCTACTTGTCGGTCGTGTAGTTGCCAGTGACCTGGAGCCTGATTCGGCCGTCCTTCTCGCCAAGCTTTTGGCGCTTTGTCGGCCTGTCCTCAGGGTCGACCGCCTCGGCGAGGTCCTTGACGACCTGAATAAAGTCCTCGACGGCCTGCGGCGAGGTCTGGTGGTGGAGAACAAGGCGGTTCGCGCCAATCGTGATGGGATCCGGGAGGGCGGCGAGGGCGGCAGCAACCTGCTCGAGGTTGATGCCGGCCGGAGTCGGGTCAAAGAAGACCATATTTGTGTCAACGGGGGCAACGATGTCGCAGCCAGCCTCCTTAAGACCATCAGCAAGCCTTCGCGCAAGCGCGTGCGTGCCGGCAAGACGCGGGAAGTGGTGCGTCAGAGCGTAGTCGGCCTGCGCGGCGAGAGAGCCGGACTGGCGCCAGCCGCCGCCGAACATCTTGCGGAACCACTTGGCGCGGGCGATGAACTCCTTCGAGCCGACAATGGCAGAGCCGATCGGGGCGCCAATGCCCTTGGACAGGCAGAGGGAGGCGGTGTCGAAGGGCGCAAGCAGGTCGGAGAGGACGGTCGTCCTGTCCTCCTCGCTGGTCGGGTCGAGGCCGCGGCGCTCGAGCTCAGCAGCAGCGACGTTCCAAGCGCGCGCACCGTCGAGGTGCATTGAGACGCCGTGCTTCTTCGCCAGCTCGCCAATACGAACGACCTCGTCCTGGGGGAACACGATGCCAGAGAGAGTGTTCTCGAGGCAAATGAGCTTTGTCGGGGCGATGTGGATGTTGTTGCCGAGCTGGAGAGCAGGCTCGATGTCCTCGGCAGTGAGGTGGAGACCGTTGGAGGGAGGAAGGGCATGTGTCGTGGCCTGGGAGAAGACTGCGATGCCACCAGCCTCCATGAGGTGGACGTGAGCGCGGTTGTCGGTGATGATCGAGTGCGGGGGCTGCTGCATGTGTGTTCGGATCGCAAGCTGATTTGTCATCGTGCCAGAAGCACCGAAGAGAGCAGCCTCCTTGCCGGCCATCCTAGCAATCCGCTCCTCGAGCGCAGCAGTAGCGCTGTCCTCATTGTAGACGTCGTCGCCGCGCGAGGCGCGGACACCCTCCATCATCTGCGCATCAGACGGCATCGTGAATGTATCGCTGCGGAAATCACGAGCGGTCCGGTGCAAGCGCTCAACGTTGGCCTTGCCACCGATGGCCTCGGTGATGTCGGTGCAGCAAGGGTGGCCCTCGTCGAGCTTGGACGGTGGCGGAATGGAAGCGGTCATCTTGGGGCTAGACTCGGCGCTGGTAGCCGCGGAAGCCGTTGAGGGGGTGACGCTTCTTGTGAAGCCGGTGTAGGAGTTGAAGGCGTGCGAGGGCTTTGCCTGCTTGGGCTTGAAGTTGGGGAGGAGGAGGGTAGACAGCGGTGTGCCGTAGCCAGCGCTAGAGTCGGTCGGTGGGATAGAGGGACGGGAAGTTGATGCTGTGGACATGCTGTCTCGTGGCTTAGTGGGCGTCTAGCACGTCAGGCTGCGTGCGGTCGGCTGGTCGTTGGTCGTCGGAGTCAGCCGATGTGAGTGTGAGAGATAAGGGGCAAGATCCGAAGTTTGTGCGGTGGTTCAATGACGCAGGGGCGGTGTGGTGTAGTTGGGGGGCAACACATCTCTTCATCTCAAGGCCAGGTTAAGTATTCTCAGACCCAGCATTGCAGCGGAGCAAGTCTCGGCCACGTCGGTTGCTGCGAACAACATGCAGAGCACGCAGCAGGTGACCGACGTGGTGTGGGGAGTGTGGGGAGATGGCCAAAAGTTCAGACCCTCCCAGCCTTTCGCGGGACAGATTGGCCATAAAGAGTCGAATTCAAATTGTTTTTAGTCACCGTACCGCCGGCTCATGCCTAGGTAGGAAGGAAGCTTGGCCATGGATGCAAGCGCCGCCCGCCCCCCGCGCCCCCGCCGCGCTGCCCGCGCCGGGATGCTGACGCATATCTCATGATCCAGCGTCAGCGCGTCAGCAGTCCTGACCTTTGCCGCGCACTTGGAGCGCACCTGTCTCTCAGGTAGTCTGGAGCGCGCCGCAGAGTCCGCTGCCACTGCTCTACTCTGAGCATGCCAGGGTTTCCGGGCAACAGGGTTAGACATTGGCCATGCGACCGGCGCGTTCGAAATTCGTCAAGGCAAGTCGGTCAGGTCGCCGGCCACCTGGTTGGCCCCAGTAGTAGACGTGCCGGCGGTGCACCCTGCCACCCCAGCAACCCCACCGTGAGTCACTACAGCAGCCGCTCCACTACGCAGCGAATGACGAAGTTCCGGCCACTACTCGCACAACTACTTTTCGGGATGGCGTTCAGGAGCGCCCTAATGCAAGCGAGAAACCGAGCGTCTGCTGACCGGCCTTGCCGGGCCCATGGATGCATGAAGGGGTTGCTATAGTGATCTGACTCGAGATGCTAATAGATCGACTCGAAATGCGTCGCCGAGGGCGCAAAAGTAGGATCGCTCGTCGCCAGGTTCGCACCGCACCCTGCGCAGGCGTAGATCTTGACCGCGCCGTGGACGCGGCGTCACTCCGATCCGGGAAGAGGTCACGTCGCGCCTGCTTCGTTCCCCAGAATGCTACACAGGATTAGACACTACGCGCCCAACTCAGGTTTTGGGTTGGGGAGAAGCCGTCACAGAATGCTTCCAGCACTCTTCTTCCCGGTCTACCATAGATTGGGCTGGCGCCAGACGAACCGTATTCGGGACGGGGACGTCGCCTCGACGATATGACCCGAATTTCGTGCGGCGTGTCTGTCCGCTCACTGTCGCAGCTGGCTTCAACCTTGCCCCCAGCCCGCCAACTAGTGCTGCATCCACAGCTTCCATGCATGCATCAAATTCACTGTTCTTCACAAACATTTCTACGTGCTCGCCGAATGCCTCGGTGACAATCCATACCAGATCATCGCTGATGGCCAATCTGCCAGCCCGCGAAGATTATGGCCAAAATCAACCACGCTACCAGAATTATGGCCAAAATCCAGCCTGGAATCCAGATCCTGCATCCCCTCCCATCCCTCTTAGCCTCCCGAGCGCACCGCGGGGGACTCATTATGGCCAAAAATCCCAGCAGTACGGGCTAAGAGTGACGCGAGATCATGGTCAAAACGCACCACACATGTTGCGGGGCCTCGAACTATGGCCAATCTTGGCCGGAGTTGTGGCCAAAACTTGTCCAGATTATGGCCAAACTTGGATGCCAGGATGGCCAAACTTGATCCCAGGATGGCCAATCTTCGCTAGCTTCGCTGTGGACCTAGGGGAGGACGCCGAGACAGGCTTACGCTGCATGCGAGGAATGTTGGCCGAGCGAGAGCCTACGCTACTCAGGCGGAGCGCGCTGGGCTGGAAATGGAAGCTAGCTTTGGTTACGGTCGGAACATCCAGGCACCCGGATCCTGGGCTTGCGCGGTTACTACCTTGGAACTAGACGCCAGTCCGAATATAAGTGAGAGACTTAAGACTCACGGCCGACGTCTCCACGGGGTGCGGGGTTGCTCTCTATGGAACTGGTAGTCACTGACGGGTTGTTGACGGGGTGCAGTGTGAGTTGCGGGGCCGACGGTCGTTACCGCATTGTGGCGTTTGCTGGCCCATGATTTCTGTAACAGCAGCGTGCAGAACTGACAGGCGTCTAACGATCCCAAAAACCCAGAGATGCTGATAGGTTACCGCTGTGCAGACTTGCCGCAAGCAGTAGCCATGAAGGCGATTATCAGCTGACTATGCACGGCTACTTGGGATGGCCAAGACAGATAGATCCCAGATACTTCTCAGATTCTCATTGACCGATGTGATATCAAAGATGTACCTCGCCACTCGCTGACAATTGCCCGATGTGACGAGTGCCAAGCAATTGTAGCGCTTACCCCGCATTCTCGTTTCGGAGGTCTCTCTCTTTGTCGGGCAAGTCCAGCGCCGTGTGGCCTTTTTCGACCGCTCTGGCAAACTTGTCCGAAAATGGAAGTGCAATGCGTGTCTAAGTGTCTATGAATCTTACACATGGCGGTCTCTCCTCAACTGACAGCCGTGTCTTACTGGTCTCCTGTCTGAAAGGCCCAGAAAGGTCGAGCAGCTGTCAGGCTGCGGCTCACACCCGTCGCGCTTTCGATCGCTCGGCTTCCTGAGGCTCCTTCGGTGCTTGGCTCACTTCTCGCGCCTCGAGTCAAACAGGAGAGCAGCGTCCATGAGCACCTGAGCTCCATCGGCGCAAGCCTGGGGGCTGGCGTACTCGATCGGTGTGTGCGAAGCGCCATCCTTGCACGGCACGAAGATCATGCCAGTCGGGCAGTGCTTGCTGGTCGAGCAGCTGTCGTGCCCCGCACCGCTGACGAGATCCCTGACCTTGCTCTCGCCCACGCTCGCGATAGCAGCCTCGCGGATAGCGTCCCTGCACTCCTGAGCGAAGAGGGCGGCGGGGGCGTCAAACATCTCCTCGTAGTCGACCTTGCACTCCCACTTGTTGCCCGTGCGGAGGAGGGACTGCGAGAGGGAGCGGATGTCCGCCTCCATGGACTGCACGACTGCGGGGTCTGGATGCCGGATGTCGATGGTGAACTCGACCGTGTGCGGGATCGTATTGATAGATCCAGGCTGGAGGGAGAGGATACCCGTTGTCGCGACGCCGGAGTGGCGTTGCGCGACGTCGTGGCATGCGGCAATGATGCGCGCGGCGCCCAGCATAGCGTCGGCGCGGTACGCGAGCGGCGTGGTGCCTGCGTGCGAGTCGCGGCCGGAGATTCTGGCCCGGAGCCACTTGTACGCCTGACCACCTGTCACTACGCCGATGCGGGCCTCCTCGCCCTCGAGGATGGGGCCTTGCTCGATGTGCAGCTCGAAGTGGGCTGCGAGGGGGTTCGCCCTCGCGTCGGCGGGGACGGAGCCCTTGTATCCGATCCGCTCGAGCTCTGCGCCGGCCGTCTTGCTCGGGTCCGCGACGTCCTTCATCGCATAGGCTGCCTCGAGGCTCAGGTCGCCAGCCCACACGCTGCTCCCGTGCAGGCTCTTGGGGAAACGCGCACCCTCCTCGTTCGTCCAGTTCACGACGGCGACGGGGAACTTGGTCTCGTAGCCTGCGTCGCGCATCGTGCGCATCGCCTCGACGGCGGCGTGGATGCCCAGAATGCCGTCGTAGCGTCCGCCAGTGGGCTGCGTGTCGAGGTGCGAGCCCATGGCCGTCGGGGGGCCGGCGTTCCGCCCAGGACGCACCGCGAAGGTGTTGCCCATCGCATCGACCTTGATGTCGCAGCCGAGCGACGACATCTCGGAGCAGAACCAGTCCCGAGCAGTCTTGTCGTCGTCGCTGAGCGCAAGTCGCGCCATGCCCGTCTCAGTTGCGCCGCTGCCGTCAGCTTGCCTCCTCACATCGGACCAGACGCAGCAGGCGCCAAGCATCAGGCGACTGAAGCCACTGTTTCGATCGGCATTGGACCTAGGGAGCTAGGAGGCAGGAGGCAGGCCAGGAGTCAAATCGGGGATCAGGAGTCGGGGTACAAGGAGTCGGGTCAAGGAGCCGGGTCACTCTCACTCACGGGCCATAGCGGTGCGCCGCGCCCCACTTGCACGTCTCGTGCAGCGTGTCGGCGAGGCGGCGGGGATTGATCAGTAGCGAGCGCGCACGGTAGGCCATTGTTGGTCAGCTTGAGCTTCAGCTTGTGCTTCAGGTGTGAGAGTCTGTGGTCAGTCGGCGACTGCTGTGAGTCTTGGAGGGCTGGTTGAGACCAGGTGAGTTCTGCACGTTCTGACATATCTGAAACGCCGCTCGCTTGCGGATGGACTTTTGAGAGGTGCGAGCGAGCGAGCGAGCGAGCGGATATCCTTTTTGCTTCTGTTAGAGGCCGTGATGGGCTCGTTACGAGCCCCCACGTGGGCGGTAACGGGCTCGAGTCCCGTGACGAGGCGTTGTTCACTGTAGGAGAAAGCCGAGAAACGGCCTGGTTGCGACGGGCGAGACCGCGTGGCATCGGCATCTAAACCAATGGAGTGGCGTGCTCACCTCTGCTCACCTCAGCGTAGCTGCAATTGTTCGTGGGCCTTGTTCCGAATCGGCCACGCTGACCAGGATCACGCGCCGTGCCTCGAGAGGAAATTCGCCGTGCGGGAACGCACCCGCCCAGAGGACCCGAGGGCAACAGGGAAACATCGGTCTCTTAAAAGCGTTTTCGAGGGCGGACGAGGGCAGTAGAGGGAAACAGAGGGGCAAAAGCCCAACATGCCGAACCCATGTTGGAAAAAGACGTCGAGTTAGAACACCGCACTCTGCTTGTTCACTCCATTGGCTCTCCCGCGGGTCCGGGTGCCCTTCGCCAGCGGGGTCGGTTGCGACGGGGCTGCCAGCGAGATACATATGAACACCGAGTCCATCGTGAGTTGGGTTTGCTCCATTCTTCACATTTACTTACTGCATCGACGGCGAATCGACCATTAAACGAGAAAAAACCATGGCGGCAATGGCGCAAACGAACGTTCGACAGCCTCGGTGGCACTACTCTGCATTCAACTCACTCGGCCGACGCCGCTGATCCGACTTGCGTATCACTCAACTCGACATACACTTGCCACATATCCCGCACACGAGCACTGCAAAAGCCGATACATGTGCCACTTGCGCAGGTCGACTACTCTGAGACACGATAGAAGCACGATTCTGCGCCTCAAGCCTGTGCGACTGTCTGAGACGTGCTGATGCCAGCCAGCGTGCAACCGAGGTTAAAGCCAATGGGCGTGCGGTCCCTATCGCCTTTTCGCTTGCTATGGACTTGGACCCGATTTGCATCCGCTCAACCACACCACCACCGACCAGTGGCCATGCGAAGACGCGCTCGGATGATGGAGAAAGCCCACGCCACTGATGCCACTAGTCCGCTCAGCACGCGCCTGCGATGTTGTCAAGCAAGTGGCACCACTATCAAGCTGTGCCAGGCCGTCGTATCGCTGCATAGCATCGCGTGATACAAATAGACATGCCTCGTGCTCTCGCGATAAGCCATGCGGCCTTGCATCGGTTTTCGGATGCGTGCTCGGCTCTCAACGATGTCACTGCGATAACCGCGGCTGACACGTCTGCTCACGGCATTCTCTCCACTCAACCGAGGTCTCTCGACACAAGTGGTGCATGAAGGTCGGTCGTCCCACACATGTCCAAACATGACCGCCGAAGACGCCGCGACCACACCACGGGACCACCGGGACCTGCGGGGAGCGCGCCGACTTGCTGAGCTGTCATCGAATGGATTATTGCACGGAGTCGTGGCCTACTCGTGACCAGGTCTAAATGAAGTGCAGGCACCAACGTGACAGACGGACATTCCGCCCACCATTCGACCCACTTTTTAGCTTGGAGTCGGCTCAAGGTCATGGGAACAATGTCACGACACGGACAGCAACCACTGTCCGCCACTCGTCGGTCGTCGGCCGTCCATAGCCGCCTCCCCCACCCTCAACACCTCTGCAAGATACGACCGGCAACACGACTCCCGGCGTCAGTCCGCACCGGAGTGGCATGTGTGGCAAATCAAGCTGCGACGAGCATGCGAGCAGACTGCAAGATCCGATACCGGGCACGGTGCAGTGACTGAGCGGCCGTGTGGCGGAGTATTGCGCTCGACGTTGAGCTCGGATGTTGTTTCACCGTGGCACGCGCGCTTGCGAGGGCTTCCTCGTTCCTTCTGATGGCAGTTCCCCGTGCGCGAGGCCAACGAACAGGCAATTCCGCGATGATTCCATCTCGTCGGCGTCGCCGACCGCTGCGCACGGTTGCGGTGCCGGCCGAGGTCGCCAACATCGGCAGGTTCGGACGATCACGCTGCTCTGCTTGCTCACCACATGTGGCAGGTGTGGCGAGCAGCTGGCAGGCATGCCTAGCCCGTGCTCGAGCTGTCGCCCCCGAATATTCGCGACATGTTCGGGTGCGCCCCTGATCTATCTCTGCGAGCCTCTTTCGTGTGCCCGTCTGCTGTGTATTTTTGGCACGCTTGTGTCGCAGACGCACTCTTGGACGAGCTTTTTTCGAGCGCTGCATCGATAAGCGAGACGATGGATCTGATAGACAGGAGCGGATCCAGCTAGCCGCTCTAAACGAGCTACCGCAACGCTTATCGCGCTTAACGAGGGCGACGACGTTTGACATGCCGACTACGACGCATCACAATCGTTTGCATGCAGCAACGGTGGGATCGGACTATCTAGATCGGAATGTCTGGACCGGGCGCAATGTTGCAACCCACTCCCGGGCCAGATTGGATCTGGGGTCCAGTAGTTTGGAGGCATCCTATAGGTGCTCGGCGACGATACGACGAGATGTCGAGCGACGACGAATCATAGGCAGAATTGGTCGTGTGAGCAGTCTGCCCAATCGAGCTTGCGTGATCTCTTACGCACGGCTTTCTAGCGGTGCAGCTGCCTCAGGCCGTTGTCTTGCGCCGCCTTCTGGAAACAGCAGTTGTAGTCTACCCGGCCCCTGATGTCCAGCTATGTGGGCATGAGGGGCAGCCACCCTTTTTTCGCTCTTTCATGAGGAGACCCGCAGCCACACCGTCGTACATCCGCGATGCCCACGCAACGCTACGCCTCCGCCTCCGCCGTGCACCCACGATGCCATCGAGGGTCATCATTCCCCCCGTCCCCGACATGAGCCCTAGACAAGATCGCCCGCCGGCGTCATCGCTGCGGAGCGTCTTGGCGCCCACCCTCTCCGCCAATGACACCGCGGCGTTGCCGCTGCCACCGCCCTGCCGTTGCCCGAGACGCCGGCGCGGCCCCGCGCAGACCCCGGTTCGACGACTGCGCTCGCTTCGGGTTTGCATACCCGCCACATCGCCAACTGGTGGCCCCGCGGCGTTTGGAGATCTGATCTCGTATGTTTCTCTGAGTGGCCGGCGAGGGGTTTTGGGTGGAGGCGCCACGCCCCACAGAGTCACGTGGGGCACCTCGGCTGTCCCTCCCTTCCTCCCATCTTGGGCGGATGGCAGCCTGGCATGTCGCGCGATTCAGGTCAGTTCAGGATGTTGTTCCCAGTCCTAGATCTCGTGCTCTCTTGGAGTCATGTCCGTTCAGGGGTTACCCCACACTCCGTACACCGAGGCAAATTGCACTCCTGCACTCCGGCCTTGGCTCGAATTTCAAAGTCAAGCGTCGCAATGCCTCTTGCCTTTGCCTTTGCCTCGATGCGCTCTGGCTGGCACTCTTCCGCTGGGGAACGTGCTGCGATCGCCCACCGCCCAGACCCAAACTTCCAGCGCCAAGCGCCTGGGCACTGTGGCATCCGAGGTGCCCCGCCCTGGCCTCCAATGTTAATTCCCCAGCGTTTTGCCGGCCGGATCCAGCAGAAGTTTCAATACAGCAAGCACGGCCAGCACACTAGCACAGCAGAACCGCTAAATCGCAAGAACGATGGCAAAGTGCCCTGAACGTACGTAATTAATGGGCGGCCCCGCGATCCGGCCTACGACGAAAAAAAGCGCGCAAAGTGATCGCAACGAATGGCACACCTCTGCTCCCAAGCTCCCAGGCAGCCAGGATCGATGGAGCTCCTTACTATCCCTGCCCCAGCTTTCCCCGCTGTCTTTGATCCTGCGATTTTGCGGGGTGCAATTGTGTCGCTAGCTGTTCCGCTGATCGGCGTCCAGGCCCGGAAGACGACTGCGCTCGACTGGGCCAATTACGCTGCTCGCTGCTTATTTGGCGATTGACACGGATAACGACATGCTTTAACGCTTCAACGGCACAGAGGCACGGAGTGAACACGGGGGTTCGCACGGCCAACTTTCAGCGGGATATACTATTACCGCATGGCTTCCAGCATCGCCGGCAAGTATGACATGAATGGCGGCACGGTGTTAGGATCGTTAGGAACGTACCAGGGCAGAGGAACGAAGGATGCTTAGAAGAACGCGACAGGCTGCGCTCGCCCGCCTGCCAGCCCCTGCGTCCAGCGCCCAGCGCCTCATTTGCCTCGCTGAGACTGCAAGACGCTTGGGGTCAGGATGGCCTTGCGTATTGCTTGTTGCGTACCTAAGTGAATGCGTGATCTCTTGTGCTGTCCCTTACCGGCTCCGTTGGGATCGGCCTGGAATTCATTGGCGCCCTCGCTCGCTCGCTCTCTCTCATACATGCCTGCCGGCCGGGCGCACACCGGCATATCGGTGCTGCCGGGCGCGCGGGCTGCCCGTCTGTTGTGTACAGTCCCACGAGGGGGAGGTCCCTGCCCCTGCTTCTGCTCATGCGAGAGGCTGGCAGTCACAGCCCCCGATTGCAACAGAAGAATCGCCGGGCAGCAGCCCATACAGCACGGTCGCCGCCAGGTCGCCGTTGGGGCACGGTCTAAGCGGGCAGAACGTATGACTGCCAGTCGGCCCGCGGCAAGCCCGGTCAGATGGTCAGATGGGACCGACAGACTACAGGCTCGGCGGGCGTGAGGGGGTGTGATGGGTGACGAGCTGAGCCTTACGTTGGGCAATCACGAGGCCCAGACGCCGGACGATCCAGGCCTGTTCTGGATGCACAATGCAGGCTAGCCGAACTGAGGAGCGAGCTGTCTGTTGAATGCATCTGGACTGGTCTGCATGCTGTTGGCTCGCTGTATCGCTATATCCTGCGATGCTGCGATGCCGCTAGCGCAAGCAGGCAGTATCGCAGGATATACTGATAGGAGCAGCGAATGGCGTTGGTCTGATAGTGGGCGGGTGGGGCAGGCAGGAGACCCGCAGACGAGCGCCACTGGCTGGGCTGATTGCAGCAAAACGGACGGCACGCCCTTACGCCAGGCGGACGAACAAAGACCCGGCTAACGCAGGCGGCTGCGGGGCGGGCGGGCGACCCGAGGTGTGGCCCGAAATCTACACTAGCGCGCACGACTACTGCAACCAACACTGCTCTGATGCGCTGCAGCTGTGCTACTGCTGCGAACGAGCGAACGAGCGAGCGAGCGAGTTATGGAACGCTGATACCTCCCGTGCCTAGCAAAGGATGAGGTGCTTGTCTGTCTGTCTTGGTTCTTGGCAGATACCCCCCACTCACGCTGTCCTCGCTAAGGCACGGGCTCACCCACCTTCCACCTCCTGCTGCTGCTGACTCTATCTCTGGCGCTCTGGCTGCTGAACTGGCTGTCCTGCTGTTCTGGGCGCGTCCACCTGACCCCCTCGGTTCCCCCTCCTCGACGGCCTTGACCCGCTGCTCGACCCGGCACGACACCCGTCCAACGAGCATCGCCAGCCGGCTCCCCCTCGTCCTCGCGCCCTCCTCCCCCTCGCGCTTCATGCGCTCACCTCAGCCTGCCTGCCTGCCTGCCTGCCTCAGGCTCACCGAGCCGCTATCCGCGCACCTGCGCAGAGGCACAGAGGCACAGCTGGCATCCTGCCCAGAGAACCGACCACCTAGATTGCAATGCAAGGGAGCGAACGACCGGGCGAGCGATCCTGCGATCCTGCTTGCGAGCGAGCGAGATCAGATCAAGGGAAAGGGAAAGCGCAAGGGGGAGGCAGTCCTTACCGCGCAGAAGGACGAAGGGGAAGAAAGGGGCAAGGGGGACGGGGGACGGAGAAGAGCCTTGGCCCAAGAACATAGATCCACTACTTCTGGCCCTTCAGTGTCCTCCCTGGCCGCCAGGCTACTAGCGTCGCCCCGACCGCCTGACCGCCCGACGCCTGACCCAGGTCTTAGCCTGCTCACCTGCTCTGTCCTGCTCACCCCGCTCGACGCCCCCCCTCCCCCTCGCTTGCTCGCAGCCTTTATCAGTAGCACATCTGGCACGCCCTCGTCTCTTTTTCCCCACTGCTGCTGCCAGCAAGGCGCTCCCCTTTACCAAACCAAGCGCTAGCACCAGACAAACGACAACCACCAACTCAGTAACAGCGACGGCATTGCGCTTCGTCTTTCCTTCTTTCATTCAGTAGAGACAGACACCTCGACCTCCTCCGAGCTCACCTCCCACCCCAACATGTCGTCGTCCGATATCGAGAAGGACGTCATCAAGGGCGACACCGGCAAGGTGTTCGTCATGTCGCCCACCGACGCCGACGACGTCTATGACCCCTCAAAGGAGTCTATCTGGACGCGTGCCGGTCTCAACTTTGAGTCGTTCAAGCGCGCTCCCGGCTCGACTCGGTAAGTGTCCTATCTGGTCGCATGTCACGCGGGTGACATGTCCGACGCCGATGGCCACTCTGCACTGCGGCAGGCCGTAGAGGGAACTGGCGATGTCCATATGAGTGTAGACGCCTCAGTTGTGCGCGCACGGTCGAGAGCTGTACACCTTTTTCGTTCAGATCGCGCAGATCGCACCCCCTCCGAATTACCCTCTCCCGACCTCAATGCTGACTCCCACAGTGGTCTCGTGGTCCACGGTGACGTCCCGCCTGAGCTCGTCGCCCATGACAATCCGCTCCTCCAGCAGAAGATGAAGCCCCGTCACCTGCAGATGATTGCTGTCGGTGGCTCCATCGGAACGGGTCTCTTTGTGAGTATCAGCCACCTCCCACCATATTAGCCCCTCCCTCTTCCCTTCACCTGCTCGGCCGCGCCGATTGTGGCCCAAGCGCCCAACCGTCCGATTCTTCCCAATTAGCCCATTGTGGCGATTCAGCCGTCCATATTTTTAGCCCTCACCGAGATCTACATCCCGTCTACTACGGCATCAGACCCACTCGCCACTCAGAAGTTGAATGTATGCTAACATGACAAGGTCGGTTCTGGAAAATCGCTCGCTACTGGCGGTCCCGCCGGTATCCTCATTGCATGGATTATCATGGGTGTGATGTTGATCAACGTCACTCAGGCTCTCGGTGAAATGGCTATTCTCTACCCTGTCTCTGGTGGTTTCTATACTCTGGCTGCTCGTATGCTCGACCAGTCCTTCGCCTTCGCTTTCGGTTGGAACTGTAAGTGCCACATCCCCTTTCGTGAACGGAACCGAGGCGTTGCATTGCGATCGCCGCGGATCGGCGGACTGGCGGATCTACCCCACCCCGCCCGCTCGTCCGCCACCTCGGCTCCGCGATCTGCCTTCCGCCCGGCTCCGGCGATGACACAGGGAATCTGTTGCTGACGTGATCACAGACGTTCTCCAGTGGGCTGTCGTCTTGCCGCTCGAGATCACAGTAGCAGGCGCAACAATGGGTTACTGGACGAAATCGGTCAATATCGGAGTATGGATTACAATCTTCTGGGCCGTTATTATGGTGAGTCCGCCGAAGAGGCTATTTCCTGTCTCCTGTCACAAGTAGCTGACGCCCACTCCAGTTCGTCACGCTTCTTGGTACCCTTGGTTACGCTGAGGAGGAGTTCTGGTCCTCCGCCCTCAAGCTCACCGTCGTTATCATCTTCATCATCATCGGTATTGTTTGTATCTGTGGTGGAGGCCCCAAGGACGGCGCCTACAGCTCGTACCTCGGTGCCGCTCACTTCTACAACCCCGGAGGTTTCGCCAATGGATTCAAGGGTGTCTGCTCGGTGTTCGTCACTGCCGCGTTCTCGTTCGCTGGTACCGAGCTGGTCGGTCTCGCAGCCACTGAGACCCCTAACCCCCGCAAGTCGCTCCCCTCGGCTATCAAGAACACCTTCTGGCGTATCACCCTGATCTACATCACCTCGCTCCTCATCATCGGTCTTGCCGTTCCTTACAACGAGCCCCGACTTGTTGACCCCAAGGCTGAGGGTGCCCAGCTTTCGCCCTTCGTCATTATGATGGACAAGGCCAGGATCAACGGAATCAACCACCTGCTCAACGCCACCATTTGTGTGTCCGTTCTCTCCATCGGTCTTTCGTGTGTGTACGCCGGCTCGCGTACCGTCACTGCTCTCGCTGAGACCGGCTACGCTCCTCGCTTCTTCACCTTCATCGACAAGGCGGGCCGCCCGACCTGGTCGCTCGCCTTCATCTGCGCCTGGGCGCCTCTCGCTTACATCAACTGCTCGCACGTCGGCACCAAGGTCTTCGACTGGCTCGTTGCTCTGTCTGGCCTGTCGACGCTCTTCACTTGGCTCGCCATTTGTGTTACCCACATTCGTTTCCGCCAGGCTTGGAAGTTCCAGGGACACTCGTATGAGGAGCTCCCCTTCCGTGCTCTCGGTGGCATTTACGGCTCCATCCTCGGCGCCACGCTCATCATCCTTGTTCTCATCGCTCAGTTCTACATCGCCGTCTGGCCCATCGGAGGCAACGAGGGCGGAACCAAGGCCGCCGAGACCTTCTTCCTGTCCTACATTGCGCTCCCCATCATGATTGCTTTCTACATTGTCGGCTACATCTGGAAGCGCACGACTCCCAAGAAGCTGCACGAGATTGACCTCGACACTGGCCGCAAGGTCTGGCTCACTGTCGAGGAGATGCGCGCCTGGCGTGCCGAGCGTGCTCGTGCGCCTCTCTACGTGCGCATCTACCGCATGCTCTTCTCGAACTAAATCATCATTTAAAGTAGTTAATCCTCTCCTCTTTTCGCCTCTCAATCAATCTAGGTATCTTTGCCCCGTAAACATAGCTCCCTCTCCTCTTAGTCTCTCTTAGTTTAGTCAGTAGGGCCCTCTCATCGTTATCTTGGCCACAGTCTGGGAGGTGATAATACCTTGTAACAGGCATGAAATGTTAATCAATGAAGAAGGACATGGAGCGAGGAGCGATGTGCAGGCTATGTGGTCGATCGTTCCTGATCAAACGGTGACTTGGCTTTCTTGCAGCCTGAAGAAGGCTGTCCAATGCCGCCCGATTGCTGTCCTGAGCGTGAGTGGGCGTCGGGCGTGGATCACCTCATCCAGGCTGCAGGCTGAAGTGGGAGGAATGCGAAAGGGACATGGAATGCGAGTGGTTGACGGTATGCGCAACAAGCGCCACAACCTGTGCCGGTCGTCGGCAGATCTGCACTTGCAATTAGCTCCCACGAGACCATTTCGATCACTTGAGATGAGGAAGCAAACGACGGACTGGGGCACAGACCATGTGACCTGCCGTCGCACTTCGGACCGATGCGGACTCCGGTGTGTTGATCGGTCAGTCGGTCGGTCGGTCGGTCAGCCGATCGGCCTTGTACCCGCCGGACACCGTCATCAGTCACACCCAGTTGCCCACCCGGTGGCTTTGTTCACATGCACCGGCAAATGCAAACCCAATTCGAGCGAGCATGCTTCAGCGAATGATACGGTTATTGCGGACCGCGAGTCCTCCACATTTGGCAAGCGAGGGCAGTCTGCTGCGCGTATGCCCACCTCGCATGTTATCCGTGATGTCGGCCTTCGATCTCTCTCATACAGTTTCGTTCAATTGCTCACTGACGACAACGCCGACTACAAACGATGGGAAACCCGTGCACCTTCGATGACCTGAAGAAGCGTCCCGGGCCGCCTCTGAACTCGTGGGGCCTGTGGGGTGAGGAGAACCAGCTCGGCCAGCTGAACCACATCACGCCCGAGGCCGTCAAGCGCGGCAACGCGGCCGTCAAGCACGGTATCCGTGTCGGCCTCAACCTGCCCATCAACGGCTTCCCGGCCATCAACGAGCACCGCGGCGGCCTGACCCACAAGGTCTGCGACAACGGGTACTACCTCGATGACGAGATCCATATGAACACGCAGTGCGCGACGCAGTGGGACGGCTTTGTGCATGTGCCGTACCAGAATTGGCCCGAGAAGGGCAAGTACGCCTACCACGGCGGTCTTACGCATGAGCAGGCCGCCGACCCCAAGGTCACCAAGTTCAAGGTCCAGAGTGAGTGGGAGTGTGCCAGCGGTCCACACCAGTGGGCTGCTGGCGGGCCTACGGCCTCACACAGGCTATTGCTGACGCGCGCCAGACTTTGCCGACCACCCGATCACGTCGCGCGCGCACCTCCTCGACGTGGTAGAGTACCGCAAAGCGCACGGCAAGGAGGTGCCGCACTGCCTCGGCCGAACGGGCATCGAACTCGACGAGCTCCTCGCCATCGCAAAGTGGAAGAACCTCTCATTCGCCCCCGGCGACATCATCCTCGTCCGCACAGGCTTCACGGAGGAGTTCGAGTCCGCCTCGCCCGAAGTCCGCAAGGGCTTTGACCCCATGCAGGGCGCCGTCGGCATCGAGGCCAGCGAAGACTTCATGCGCTGGGTTTGGGACAACCAGTTCCCCGCCGTTGCGACTGACACGTTCGCCTTTGAGGCGTGGCCGCCCACGTTCAAGACGCCTGCTATTCATGAGGTCTTCCTTGCCGGCTGGGGACTGCCCCTTGGCGAGCTGTTTGATCTGCGCGAGCTGGCGAGGAAGTGCAAGGAGCTCGACCAGTACACCTTCCTCTTCACTTCTTGTGGTCTCAACATTGTCGGTGGCATTGCGACGCCGCCGAATGCTCAGGCTATCCTGTAGTCGGGGAGTGGTATCTGTAGCAAAAGTAGGATATGCATGCGGAAGAAGTCTACGATTGGGCAACTGGTGTAGATGCACGGTCAGTGATTAGTGTGCTCGTCCGAGGGATGGTCAGGTGGGCTAGACCGGTTCGAGCTCGGATCGGCAACTTACGGCTCGGGTCGGCTGTAACTCGCCGCGGTGACCGGCCAGATCTGCGTCATATGACCGTTCCTCCAGTCGCAGCAGTGTCGCACTCGCACTTGAACGCAGCCCGCAGTCTGCACGCTCTTGTCGCTGCATCATCCACCATGACCTCGCACTTTGCAGACGACGCTGCACAGCTTCCTCTCGACTACCTTCGTGGTCTGGCGTGCGCCGACTCGACCGTCAGCGTGGATGAAGAGTACCGCAGTGAGTAGTGGTCAGGCTCTGCGCTGCAACATCCACCTTCCCCACAAAGATCTGAAGCCAACCGAAGCGAGCCTTCCTCGTTCTGGACTTCGGCTCCCATAGCAGAGACACCATAATCTCTGCCTTGCTTGAGCAAACCTCTGCAGCTTCGCAAACGTTCTACGTCACAGCTGACACGCAGTCCTCCACCTCGCGTCTCCCGACAAGAGCAAGGTTGCGCTCATCTCGGGCGGCGGCTCCGGCCACGAGCCCTCTCACGCCGGCATGGTGGGCACGAACTCGCTGACAGCGGCCGTGGGCGGGAACATCTTTGCCTCTCCCAATGCGAATCAGGTCCGGCGGGCGCTCTCTCTGGTCGAGAACGAGAAGGGGTGAGTTGAACACTGGCCCAGTTGCTCGAGCCTCTGCCTTTCGAACTGACAATCCACAGCACCCTAGTAATCGTGAAGCGATACACGGGCGACGTGCTGCACTTCGGCATGGCGGGCGAGAGTGCAGCGAGCAACGTCTCGTTCCTCGTCGTGGGAGACGACGTAGCAGTACCTCGCTCGCAGGGCGAGCTCGTCGGCCGCAGAGGGCTAGCGGGCACGACGCTAGTGTACAAAGTGGCCGGCCACGCAGCGGCGCAAGGCCACTCTCTGTCCGACGTCAAGAAGCTGGCCCAGATCGTCGCGGACAACGTTGTTACGATCGGATCGTCATTCGCACACTGCCACGTGCCCGGCACGCAGCCGGCGAAGGGGGACATGGCGATGGGCGAGTTCGAATTGGGAATGGGGATCCACAACGAGCCGGGAGTGAAGCGGTTCCCTCAACAGAGCAAGCGACAGCTCGTCGAGACCATGGTCAAGCTCCTCACGGACACTGAGGACAAGGAGCGCGCCTTCGTTCCCTGGAAGAAGGGCGATGAGGCAGTCGTCATGCTCAACAACCTCGGCGGCATGAGTGAGCTCGAGCTGGTCGGATTGACGCCGTACGTCCTTGACGCTGTCCGTTCTGCTGGCATCAAGCCAATCCGCCTGTTCGTCGGCACATTCATGACATCCCTCGACATGCCCGGGTTCAGCATCACGCTTCTCCGTCTGTCCGAGCAGCGCGACTTGGTCCTGGCCGGCGTGGACGCCGACAGCTCCGCGCCGGGGTGGAAGAGGCCCACAATCCCCTCCGAGCCAAAGAAGACGCCCAAGAGTGCTGGAGCCCCTGAGCGGCCCGCATCGAGCCTGTCCGCCGGCCCCGAGTTTATTCCAGCGATCGAACGAGCCTGCCGCGCCGTCATTGCCGCCGAGCCAGAAATCACCCGCTACGACACAGTAGCAGGCGACGGCGACTGTGGCCTAACACTCAAGGCTGGAGCCGAGGCAATTCTGCGCTCAATCAAGGAAGGCAAAGTCAAGCCCGACGACGTGGTCAACTCGATCCGCACGGTTTCGGACACGATCGAGCGCGACATGGGCGGAACAAGTGGCGCGCTGTACGCTATTTTCTTCAGTGCGCTCGCCAAGGCACTCAATGACTTGGGTGATGGAGACGGGGAACTCAAGGCGGCACAATGGGCTCAGGCGGCTGGAAAAGCTCGAGACACGCTCCTAGGCTACACGAAAGCCCGCCCGCCAAGCCGCACCCTCGTCGACCCCCTTGTGGCATTCACGGACGCGCTGTCTTCGGGCGAGAGCGCCCAAGTTGCAGCAGAGAAGGCGAAAGACGCGGCTGAGAATACAAAGACCCTCGCGGCGACATCGGGTCGCGCAGCTTATGTCGACCAGGAACAGTTGAAGAGGGAAAACGTCCCCGATCCGGGGGCTTATGGGCTCGCGCTGATCTTTGGGGGTCTTGCGGGCTAGAAATGAGCTGTGTTGATCGTCGATCGTCGAGGCGCGTAGGGGTGCGCTAGCTACTCTGTCGACTGGGCGGTTTGTCCCTGGCTCAACTGACCGATCGATGGCTCAAGACCAAGGTAGCGTCGGCTCGTATTGCAGCGTGGCCTCCATGTCGATTCGTAATCAGCAGAGCGGCTTGTTAGTGTAGCAGCGCAAGCGCAATGTATCTCAGAATGAACAAACGTAAGGTAGTGCCAGTGCAAACCGTCCAAAGGAAGGCCTATGAGCCAATGCAAAAACCGTAGCATGAAAAAATCTATATGCGATCATCGCTGCCTCTGCCTCTGCCTCTGCCTCTGCCTCTGCCGCTGCCACGCATCCTCATCCTAATAACTCAAAAACCTAAGTTGCTATGTCTGGTGGATCTTGTCTGGAGTTGTTCTCATGTTGTTGTTGTTGATGTGCCAAGGAGTTGTTGTCTATTGTTGTGTAAAAGGGGGTAAAGGGAAAAAAGGTGTATACAACTGAAATTTACAACGGAGTGAGGTTTCTCTGAAGTAGTGGTAGATGTGAGGAGTGGGTGGGCTATGCTACGATGCTGGGGGTCGTTGCTGGGCAGTCTATGAGGCGGGACAGACGGGTGACAGTGGTAGTGTGGCTAACGGGGGCGGCGAGTGGAGTGTTTCTCAAGCTCTTCGAGCTCTCCAGCCCTGTCAAGCTCCCTCGAGCGTTCTCGAGCCCTATCGGGCTCTGTTCGAGCTCATTCGAGCGCTGTCGCGCTCCGCGCTCTCACTCGCCACTATCCCCAGAGCCCGCGCCGGCGCGACGTGGCATTATCATCGTGCGCGGCCATCGGCTCGAGGCCATACCCCTGCGCCTCAAGGAGGTCCTGCTCATCATCATCTTCCGCAAAGAGCGTATCTCCTCTCGCCGGCGGTCGGGGGCCGCGCATGCCGAAGAATCCCCGCTGAATCTCCCTTGCGCCATTGAGCGCCTGAGTGAGTGCGGCAGTGTAGTACGCCAGCTGGGTTGGTCCGACCTGTCCTCTTGTGGGGATATCTCCGTCGTCGTCGGCTGGATGGGGCTCGAGCTCGTCTTCTCCCCTTGCTGCGCGCTGGGCCGCCTCGCTCTCCCTCTGCGCTGCTTGCAGCTTGTGCTCGAAGCGCTTGACGCGCAGCCAGCCGCCCACACTCGCCAGAATGAGGAACCACCCAATGACCATGAGCATGAATGAGAACCACTCGTTGGCGCGGCCGACCTCGGGCGCGCTCTGCCCCACCACATCCAGCAGCGTGTGGTTGTACTTGTGCACGATCTCTATTGCCTCATCGAGCGAGTGGATGATGTACGTCTCGTTGCCGCCGCCCCACTCTGGTGGCGGCGACCAGGGCTGGGGAAACTCGATCGTGCTGCCGAAGTTCTTGAGCATGTCCTCCGCCTGCTTGTCGCCGGCCATTTTGCCCGTCACGGGGTCGATCACCTCCATCTCGCCTGGGAAGTGGCCGGCCTTCAGCAGCTCTTGCGCAACGGTGCGCAGGTGGAACGCATAGCGGAGGAGCGTCACGCCCAGACCCGCGCGCGAGCCGTGCTTAGCGGCGTGCGTCGTGTGCAGGACGTAGGTGAGCAGGAAGCCGGGCAGCCAGAACGCAGCCGAGACGACTAGGTTCCACACGAAGCCGAACAGGTTGCCCGCAGGCATGCCGTCGATCAGGATCTCGTCGCCGGAAATCGAAGATGACAAAGGGCCGAACGGCGACGTCGAGGACGGGAGCACAACAGTAGTGTCCCAGTACGGAGGTACAGCATCTCGCAGAGCGGTTTGGTACGATGGCGGGGCGTCCTTAAGCTCGTTCTCATTCGCCCACTCCGCGCCCTCCTCGCCCTCGGCGCTGTGCTGCCCATCCGGCCGCGCCGACAGGTTTGAGAACACGCCGCTTTGTCCACCGCCGACGCCGGCGTGCTCCGTGTGCCCCCGCTGCCCGGGTAAGAAGGATAGCGGCAGGATGCCGCCCAGGAAGTGTCGTGGCGGCTTGGGCCGCTGCACGCTACTCGATGAGGGCACGATGCCGTTGCTATTTCCCGGCGCGGGGTTGGTCGCCGAGTAGTCCTCGAACGGCGGCGGCGAGCCTGGTGGCGGGAGGAAGTAGTCGCGGTCAAAGTCGTAGTCGCCAGGCATGCGCGAGTTGGCGCTCGACGTCGGCTGCGGCTGCTGGGCCGGACCACCGAGCAGGCGGGCACCCTCGTGCGTCTCGTGCTCGTCATCGTCGTCGGCGTCGAAGGCGCGGTCCATCTCCTCCGGGTCCGGGACTACGCTCTGGCGCCGGCTGTGGCTGGATGACCCGGGTAGTCGGAAGGATACGGATCGCCGTGGTGAGCCCGACGGGAGCTCGGAATATGGAGTCGAAGGCATAATGCTGAATGAAGGATGCGGGGGTGACAATGGAAGAGGGAGGATGTAAAGGAGGGAATCTGGACTTGTCAGCTACCTGGATGCTATGCACATTAGAATAGAGGTGAAAGCGTGGCTGTTCCATCCATGGCTTGACGAGGGCGCATGGCATGGCTTGTGGGGTGCGAGACTGCTGCCGAGTGGTATTGAGCCTCTTCTGGAAGGCCCGGTGGCGGGCTGGCCCTCCACGGGCAAAGCAGGCCAAGCCAAGCCAAAGTCAAGTCGATCTAGGTCAATCACACGAGAGCGTGACATAACAAGCGATGCGATCAGAGGGTGGTGCATGAAGTCTAGCACATGTTGTCGCCTTGCTCTGCTGGCCCCAACCCGTAGGATGGAGCCGGCACGCTTGGCTGTCGCGACTTCTGAATATCTTCATATCGCATCGCAGGTTTGGGTTTGGCAAAGAACTGCCGGCATGGACGGCGACGGCAGAAACCGGCGGGGGTGGCTCGGTGGCTCGGTGGCTCGAGAGGCTACGCAGCTTGCAAGTTGGGGACTTTGGTAGGCTTGGCGGGCCGTGCATCTGATGCGCCGGGTAGGTGGGCCAAAACAAGGGCGCACTTGATTGCGGATGCAAAGCTCGGCCGCGCACCAACAAGATGGGGGCCAAGGTACTTACATGTGAGGTGTCGGTGTTGAGAATGACGATTGCAGCAGACTTAGTGATCGAACAAAGGCTGAGCGCTGGAGGCGGCTTCGCCGCTCCGAGAAGGCGAACGGGGGCTGAGAGAGAGGATCCTCTTGCGCCAAGGGGAGAAAAGCGGAGAGGGGAAATGGGCAGACCTGACGGTCGCGCAGCGCCTTGAATGTCGAGCTGGAAGGTCGAGAGGGGCCAGAACGAGGTGGGAAGGAGAAAAAGTGAGGAGAGAGAGGGTGCGAGAGCGAGTGATTTCAAGAGTTGCGAGTTGGATGTGCAGCCAGGCCAACGACGCAGCACCGACTGACTGACGGGGATTCGCTGAGGATACGACAAAGGAAGAATGGAAGCTTATTCACCGCGGCCCCCGTGGCCACGCCGTGCCCGAGCCGCTGGCCTCTGCGGTGACGGTGGCAGGCAGACAGCGGGGCTGATGAGCAGGCACAGTCATCGTCGGCTCATAGGCTCCCTATCCCTGATGAGGGCGCCTATTGGGCCACCAAGCGAGCACCGCTTTGACACGTGGTGGCAGGCCTATTTACGATAGGAGTCACCGATACTCAGATCGACTTTGGCACTTCGTCGACACACGCAGCTGTCGCTGCATGCATTCAGCGTTCAGTGCAGGCATGCAGCGGCTCACTCAGAGTCACAAGTGTAAGCGGGGACTGGACTTGACTCCGAAAGGCTTGGGAAGCTTTTAGGCGACGCCGAGCAGTGACGGAGAACGACGCCACGCACCTACCGTGGCAGCCAGTGGCAGCTAGGTGTCCTTCTGGACTCGGCGCTGCCGTAAGCAGACACTGCACAACCGAGGTGGTTGAGTCGACCATCGCTCAACGTCACTCGTACACGGTGACGTCCCCTCTGCCGGCGATGCGCTGCGACGTGGTGGCCGAGGATGCATCATCTGAGATCCTCGTTGTCGTTGCATGTGGCAAGCATGATGCATGCACACTGGGGGACGACGAGGTTAGTGAGCTCAATGCTTCTGCAGGACCTCTGGAGACCGAAGCTGCTCAGCGTATACCGACCTGGGGGAGTCACCTGTCGACCCCTGAAATGGCCAGACAATGATCCGTAAGGAAAACCCAACATCGGTTAAGCATGCAGCGGTGCTCTCAAGCTGCGTGACCCTTCCTTTGTTATGAAGCTCGGCCCTGCTCGCGGATAGGGGACGGAGCTGCCGAGCTAGACTGACTATCGCCCTCACGGTGGGTGGGCGAGGTTGATTGGGTTGTTCCGAGCACACTGACGCTGGTACACTCCGCAGCGCGCGTGAGATCCGTACAAGCAATTGCAAGCAGTGGCGAGTCGCTGATCAGTCTATCCAGGAGCCGTTTCGCTCGGTCACGTCAGTTTCTGTGCACTGAAAGCGATCGCAGTTCGTAGCACTCTCGCCGTGGAGCGGAACCGGATCTCTTCACTTCTGCAGACAAACTGATCAAAGCTGCCCCGTTATGCGTCAGTAGTTGGCGTGCTGTAAGTGATAGAGATGCGATCGGAAGTAGGAAGCAGACAGAGAAGCCGAGATAAACGACCTGAAGAGCCCGTTCAAGCCCAGGCAACAACGCATGCCCTGCACAATCAACCGTGTAGTCGTTGGACGTTCCTAACTGGCTTGCTATCATGCTATCGCTAGCTTGTCGGTCTGGCAATGACGGCGGCTTGATAAGACTGAAGCCGCTTCAGGGCGCAGACATATGATGCGCGCGCGATGATCACGATCGGGCAACGGATACGGACGAGGCCGATCTGATTGAGAAAGGTGACGACATGACGTCGGTCAGTCGAGATAACAAACAACATCGGCAGACCAAGCCGCGATTCCTCATGAGGCCTCGATAGGCATCTTATTACCTGCTTCCTCGCAGCATTGCGCATACGATTGGTACATCCATCATTTCCCGTCGCAGGCTCACTTCACTCGAGAGTCACGACGCGCGACGCGCCCCCCACTGGGTCCTGATCGTCGGCCCGTCACTCTCTGTCACGCCGTGCAGCTCAACGCGCATCGTACAGAGCGCCAGAGCCTCGCACACGACCGGCATCACGCCCCCCGTATCAATTACTAGTCCGCCCTGAGACGAGCATCAATGTTACACTGTAGCGCTGTCGCGCGTTGGAGGCTAGGGTTGTCAGGTGGGACGGCCCGTAGCGGCATGTGATTGTGGGACGTCGTGCCGGATGTGCAAAGAGGAACCCGTTGACCCGACCGGTACCCACAAACGATACCGCGGACACGACGGCCACTCCGGCACACAGCACAGGCTATCGTCAGCGGCCTGGCGGATTTGTTTCATCCGACATACAACTTGCCTTGCACCCCCGTGCCGCCGTTGCCGCCGCGTTGCCGCCATGCCGCCGCTGACAAAGATAAGCCTGTCTGCGCGAGGGCGTTTTGCTAAGGCTTCGGCGCGGCGGTCTGTGCGTTTGCCAATTTCTGCTTCTCGGCGCATGATGCTGTGCATTGTGCTGCAGTTAAGATTGGGCCACTGTGTGTATGCACTCTCTGTGGCGCCGGCTGGCCTGGCTTACTCTACGCTAGCCAGTACCTATGGATTAGCTGAGCCGCGAGCAGTAGAGAACATGGAATGACAGTGGGCAGCATGCGGAGATCGTACGTGCTACACTGTCGCTAATGATCGATGATTCTTTCCGGTGACTGCAAGTTGTTGACATTGTGCAAAAGCAGTAAGTTGATTCTGTTCGATCTATGCACCACATGGGGACAGAACATTTAGACCGGGTAGACGATTCGCCGGATGTCAGAAAAGAGAACACAGAAGTGGCTGGCTGGCTAGCATGTGGACAGGATCTATGATCTAATCCGTCCTGAAACTCACCTCGGACTAGCCAGCCTAGCTGAGCCCGGCATTGGTGCGAGAGAGTACAAATGGCCGCAAGCTAAGGCTGATGCTCGGAGCACTTAGTGACTTCGATCTGATCTGGTCGGAAGAGATTCGGCTCCATTTCATCTATGTGTTCTTTCTCACAGCTACGCAAAGGTGAACGAAGCGGCCTCATACATCTTAGAACGTTGCGCAGGGACCACTGTCGATCAGCGTTATGCTTCGATGCACGGAGCATTGCAATCTATGACAATCGGGTGCAGAGCGCTCTGGGCTATAGGGCTAAAGCTAGACGAGTGGGCACCGACCGGCTCGAGTAGATTTGAGTGCGGGGTTGATTGAGCGCTGTACGCCGCTGACGGCCATGCGGCGCCATGTTCCCTGCTATCGATGCTTTAGCCGGACACGGCTATTCGGACCTGCGCGCTGTCTAATGGACCTGTTATGGATTGGTGTATTGATTACTATGAAGAGTAAGGAGGAGAGGAATTGAGGAATTGAACTTGGAGCTGTGGACCCTGAGCCGCGGGCTCCTTGATCCCCGTCTGGCCTGGGTCTGGTCGACTTTGGCTCGTGCATGGCCCGGCGCCCAGGCATGCCCAGCCTTAGCCTTGAACTCCAGGCTCACCCTCACGCCCTCACCCTCCAGGTTCAAGACTCTGGCTGGGATCTATAGAGAATGGATTACAACAGCTCAGACAATCCTTACTCGAGACTAAGCCTCTCGCTCTCACCCGAATAACAAAATCACTCAGGTCATCCGATCCACCAGAGCAGCCGGGCAGCCAGACATACCATCACCCACCCACGCACCCTGGCCCCGGCACCCTTCATTCCGTCTCATCTCTCTTCTCTTCGCGACCTAATCATTCATTATCCTCACCCTCACGAGCACCTCGATCCCCGATACCCCTTCCTTCGCCACTGCTCTCACTCACTCTTCCAACGTACCGCATCTTTCACACTCACCGTATATCAGCCCTCCGTCCTTCCCTCGGCCCACACCCACGCCCTGTCTACCCCCGCCCGGCGCTCACAAACCCTGCCCAGCCCCGCTTGCCCCTGCCCCTTTGAGCATTACGGCCGCGATTGCGATTGTTATTATCAGCCAGCCAGCTCCTGTTCCAGAAACGTGGGATCACCACGTTCGTCCCTCTGCCCCCTCCTTCGCCGCAACCGTAACCGCAACCGCATCCCCCCCTCCACCTGCTCAACTCAAAATTCATTCGCAGCCAGTCCGACTCCTCTCGTCGTCATAGCTGGACTCGACTCCGCACTCTAACAGATCCAGCCGGCTCTTGGAATGACTTTGACCGCCTGCACCACCGTGGTGTTCGGTAAGTCCTCCCTCTCGATCGGCTCTGCCCGGCAAGTCCACACGGTCCCTTTCGGATAGACTAGGTGGCAATGTCGAGCGCGCAAGCCGCTCATAACCTAACCCCATGCGCTGACCTCTCTTTCCTTGCTTACTCTTATACAGCTCCAACGCCCTAAACTCTCTCTTACACAATGCCCTCCGTCACCGAGCAAGCGGAGGACCACCGCCGACGACCGCCACACGGTAACGGTCATCCTCCGTCTTCCCCACCACCACCTTCCTCCCCTTCCTCCTCACGCAAGCGCCCACCTCACCACAGCTCGACTGCGACCACGGTGCCGACGACGACGAGTGTCAACACCACCACCACCTCCTCCTCCCATCCCTCGCCCTCCAAGCTCTCCCCCTCTCGATCATCTCAAATGGGCGATCTCGCTTCCCCCTTCTCCCCGCCGTCGCCCACGAGCCGTGTCAACCTCTCACCTTCACTATCTCGCAGCCGCAAGGGCAAGATGAAGGCATTCGATCAGGACCGCGGCGAGGTCGGCAGCGTCACAGTCTCGCTGCGCTCCAAGTCACGGGGTCATCGCAAGTCCATGGTGTTGAACGACGATGAAGTCGACGACGCTCTGGAGAATATCCAGGAGGGAGAAACGGTGGCCGGCCCGTCCACCTCGCGCTCGCCAGCGCGGCCTAGACCGTTCCGTGCGCGCGCAAATTCGCTGCGACTTCCCGATCAGCACTCTGGCCCCAGTGCGAGTGTCAGCAGCAAGTTCTACCTCCCGCATTACTCGACAGACTCCAAGTTCTCCCTTGCTAGGAGCAAATCGAAGGAGCCTAGCTTCGACGTCCGGCTAGGCGGACGACAGTTTGACGACAGCCTGGGCGATGCCATTCGACGGGGCGCAAACGGCGAGAAGGAGGTCGCTTTGCCAAAATCGGCGCTGCGAGTCTTGTCTGAAGCCAAGGAGGACATGGACCACTGCGCCCAGGGCAAGCAGACCCGAAAGGGCAGTATTGGGATGGGCTTGTTCAAGGAGACACGTAAGCCACAGGAGCGTCGCTCAACGCATGAGCGAGATCGGGAAGCTCATATCGACGAGCGGGATGAAGCCAAGGCTCCGCTGGATTGGAGTCACCTGAAGGACCCGATGTGGGCGGGGCAAGGAGAGGTTGTTGCGGAGAGTCCGCCTATGACTCCCTCTGAACTCGTGCCTCTCGATCGCCGTTTGGAGGATATACAGTCTGAGCGAAGCATCACCTCTCCTCGCCGGTCACTGTCGATCAAACGCGACGACCACTTGCTGTCGTCGTTTGACGACGACGAGGACGAGGAGTGGACTACCTCGAGTTCCTCGGACCTCGACTCGATTCTGTCCAATTGGGGCAGTGAGACTGACTCGGATGACGACCACATTGCCGTGCCGCTGCAGCCGTACGGACACAAGGTTGGCGGTCACAGCAGCATCTACCAGTTCACCCGCGCAGCCATCTGCAAGCCCCTGGTCGGCCGCGAGAACATCATTTACGAGGACATCGAACGATTGGCCCCAGCGCTACTGCCCTTCATCCCCCGTTACCTCGGCGTTATGCTTGTTAATTATCGACGGTCGTGTCGCACGGTCACAGAGTGCTCGGGCACTCCAGCCGGCGAGCGAGACCAGACACTGTCCCCGTACGCGTCTGTGCCTCCCACGCCTGCGGGGCGACCCGCCACGATCAGATCCGAAATTTCCGACACTGAAGTGGAGGAAGTCCCCGAGGTTATGCTTGACGTCAACCGACATGTGGTGCCCGACTGGCTGTTCAAGTCCACGGGCTCTGAGAGCCGTGGGCGTCGATCCCGCCGGAGTAATGGCGAGGATGAGAATGGACCTGGGCCCGGGCCCCGAGGCTCATCGGCTCGATCGTTTGGGTCGCATCACGGATCATTTTCGCCCTCTAGCTCGCTTGGTCGCTTATCTCTGCATGATCAGGACAGCACGGCTTATCAGGGGACGGCGATCCCCGCCCGGCTCGGTCGAGAGGATCCGTGGACGCCTGCGCATTCCCCTGCGAGTCCGCAGTCGCGATTCAAGGTCCCGCACCTGCATCACACCAGCTCGACGCCTGCTCTGAACCGGCACAACCGAATGAACGCCAGCATGGACGGACTGCTTGGCACCGGCGGCGGTGGTGTCAACTCGCCGCACCCTCCGTTCTGCGGCACTGGCTCGACGACCGTCAACAACAAGCTCAAGGACCACGTCTTTGCGTCAATCCTGAAGAGGCTGAAGAAGAGCCGGGGGACATCGCATTTGCACCGCACGGCCGACGACGACGCGGATGACGAGCACGAGAACGACGGACTCAGCGTCGAGTCGACACCGCGGCGTCGGCCGCAGTATGGTTGGGAATCGGAGGAGAAGCCCGAGGTCCGGCGGTCGCGGAGTGATGTCGTCGTCGGCGGCGAGGGTTACCGCAACTCTCGCAAGACCGGCGGGGAGAGCAAGCGGGACGACAGCTCCGAGCGGGGTGTGTTTGCTATGGACGACGACCACCTCTCGATGGGCAACCCTCGGAAGAGCCAGCGGCGAGTTGCGTCCTCGCGGTCGGAAGACGACCGGCTGGAGATGCTGTCCGTCAAGGGCGAGTCTGTCCGGGGCGAGTCGTTCAAGAGCGACGGGTCGCCCATGCCGAACGGGGGCTCGTTCCCGCCGTCGCCCTCAATCCCGCCGTCAATCGCGGAGGACTCTGTGCGGCAGGAGCTGTTCATCTTTATGGAGGACCTGACTGGACGGCTGAAGAAGCCGTGCGTGCTGGACCTCAAGATGGGCACGCGGCAGTACGGCTACGACGCGACGCCGCTGAAGAAGGCGTCGCAGCGCAAGAAGTGCGACACGACGACATCGCGCACACTCGGCGTGCGCATGTGCGGCATGCAGGTGTGGAACAATGCGACGCAAGAGTTCATGGCCAAGAACAAGTACAAGGGCCGGTCGCTCAAGACGGCCGATTTCCCGCGGGTCATGAAGGCGTTCCTGTCCGACGGGGGCCGGCTGCTGGTCGACCAGGTGCCGGTGCTCATGCAGAAGCTCTACACGCTCGCGGCGATACTGCTCAAGCTGAACGGGTTCCGGTTCTACGGCTGCTCGCTGCTGCTGATCTACGACGGCGACGCGGAAGTGCAAGAGCACTTTACGAAGCACGTGCGCTACCTGTCGGACCGGGGCGAGTTCCCCACCGCCCCGCCTGCGGGCGCGCGGGGCTCGCGCGGCTCTGGTACCTCCTCGGGGGCGCAGCAAGGCCGGCGCTCGCGGTCCGTCGACGTGAGCCAGCCGAAGGAGGGCCGGCGGATCCGTGGCGAGATCGTCGTGCGCATAGTCGACTTTGCGCACACGACGACAGGCAAAGACATCGAGTTCCCCTACCCGCCCCACATCAAGGATCCCAAGAACCTCGGCAAGGGGTATCTGGCCATCACGAATCCGGAGACGGGCCTGCAGCTCGCCCGCTTCCCGCCCAAGTCGCCGACCAAGCCCGATCTCGGGTTCATCTTTGGCGTGTATAATGTGATCCGCTCGCTCCGGGCGATCTACAAGGGCGAGTATGAGGCGCGCCAGGCTGCGGGAGAGGTCGGCATGCGGCCCCTGCCTCAGTTTGTCCATGGGGATGTGTTTGATCATCTGTTTACGGATGACTTTGATGTGGGGTGTTTGTCGACCTAGCCGCCGCCGCCGCAGGCCGAAGGCCGGAGGCGGTGGCCACAAAGGACCGCGAAGGGCCGCGAAGCGGGCCTGGCGGGCCGGAAGGCGGCGGCGTCGCATCCAGCAAACTCGGGGGCTGGCGTCACATCATCCGAGCACGAGCCGGCGTCCATCGGTCTTGACACTTAGAGCCAGCGTCACACCAACCACACCAGCGAGCCATGAACCACAAGCCACACTACACACCACAGACAGTGGACTACGCAATCATACTGTGACAACATGCATACATTGTACAAATGAACTCTAGAGCGATAGCTCGATTTCTCCCATCTTAGCAAATGTGCAAGTCATCTCCATCGAAGCAGGTTCCTGACCCGTTCCATCTCATCGTGGCATTTCCTATCCCACTCCTCCTCCCTTCTCTCCCACTCTTCCTCCTCCCTCTGCAGCCTCTGCCCACCTCCCCTCTCCATCGCATGCTCGAAATCGCCTCGTAGGGAAGCATACTCAAAATCGAAGAGAACGACCCGCTCCTTCCTGATGCGGACATTAAACCACCCCACACTCCCATGCAGCACTCCCTCCCCATGCAGCGTCCTATAGAGAAGAAGGATATCCTGATGCAAAGACAGATCGTGTCGCTCGGCTCGGGTGAGTTCTCTGGCTCCTTCGTAGATTAGACAGACGAGGTGGGCTCCGTCCGGTTGGGGGGAGGCATAGAGGCCGAGGAGGGGGGGCGTGAGACGGAGGGAGGATAGGTGGGGGGTTAGGGTTAGGAGACGGTTTATGGTGCGGATGAGGGTGGCGAGATCGGGGGCGGAGGAGGTGGAGAAGGTAGGGTCGGGGGAAGGGGAGGTGGAGAGGTCGGGGGTTGAGAAGGTGGAGAAGGAGGCGAGGTTTGTCAGTTTGACAAGGACGGGGTGGGATAGGGCCGAGTGGTGCGAGTGGTGGTGGGAGCGGGTGTGAGGCAGAGGAGCAATGGAGGCAGCATAAGTGTCAAAAGCACCTTTTGTCTCGAGGAGGTCGTGCAGGTGGAGAGAGGGGAGGAGGTGGGACCTCAGGACTGTTAGGGGGGACCTGTGTCGTTCCCGGGGGGGATGTGCCTCGTCGAGATGATCGTGGTTGTGCGCGTTGAGGTCGTCTGCGAGTCTGGAGTGGTCGGAGTGGTCGGTGAATCGGAGCTCGGAGCGGTCAGAGCGGGCGGTGTGCCTGGGGATAGACCCGCGGTGCTCGCATTCGTAGTCGATATACGCCGGCGTGACCATGGTTCGTCGAGAAAACCACCGTTGTCCGAGCTTTCGCCTCGTCCCGAGTCTTGATGCCTCCTGTGTATGGTTCCCCCTTGATCCCTCCTGCGGCTGGTTCATTCGTCTTGATCTCTCATGCGTCTGGTCCATCCTTCTCGATCCCTCCTGTCTCTGGTCAAGACGACTTGACCCCTCTTGCGGCTTCTGGCCCTTCTGAACCCGCCTCGAGCTCTCTCCATCCCTCCACCCCTGTTTTGAGCTCTCTCCATACTGGCTCGAGCTCTCTCCATCCCTCCTGCCCCCCCTCGAGCTCCCAGGCAGCTGCCTCGAGCCCTCCTTAGTCGGCAGCCTCGAGCACTCTCCATATTGCTGCCTAGAGCTCTCTCCATCCCTCGGTCCCTCCCCCGAGCTCTCCCCATACAGCTGCCTCAAGCCTTCATGCGGCGGCCTCGTGCTCTCTCCATCCCTCTGTCGCTGCATCGAGTTCTCCCCATACACCTGCCTCGAGCCTTCACACCGCCCCAATCTCTCCTCATCAACCCCAAGCCTCTCCTCATGCCTCTCCTGCCCCCCAAGACCATGCCCCGCCTCTCGAGCCTGGGCCTGAGCCTGACCCCGAGCCTGACCCCGAGCCCGGGCCCCCGAAGGCAAAGCATCAACAGATGGAGAATGTAAAAGAGCATAAAGTGGCGAACCAACAGGCAACCCAGGAAACTCAGCAAGCGACCCCAGGCGCAGAAGAGGATACGTCCGAGCCACTTTTGGCCTACACTCCCGCGTAAAGTCGCGAGGGAGGTAGCGGAGCCACATGGGTTCTGAGGAGGGGATGGCCGAGGTGGGGATTGTGAGGTTGAGTTGCGGGGGTGGGGACATTCTGGACTTTGGGCGCTCCGAGGAGGAGGGGAGGGGAGGTAATGGGCTTGTCTGGTACTCTGATGGCGCTGTCGGTGGGCTGCTGGGTGGTGGCTGCCGGTTGCTGGCCGGTGACTACTGGTTGCTGGTCGCTGAGAGTCGCTGAGAGTCGCTGCTGGTCGTTGCCGGCTGCTGGCTGTTGGCGCGTGGCTGCTGATCACTGGCTGCTGATCACTGATCACTCGTAGCCGATGCTGCGTGCAGGTCTCAGAACAGGCGTAGGCGTGTGAGGCCAGTCGTCCGGCTCTCACTTGATGCTAGTCGTCCAAGTCGCAGGTGAAGTTACCCCATCGCGTACGAGAGTCGAGTAGGAGAGTAAGTGAGACTCGAGTCGCGTCGGGCAGATAGTAGTCGGTCTAGATAAGAGTCAGTCTAGGGAGAGGCAGACAGAGGTTTGGTCGGTATTCACTCGACGGTGTCAGAAGTGTCAAGAACAATGATGAAGCACAAAGACGACAAGGCACCGCCTCCCGGTTCCGACTATGCTGATCCAGATCTACGTCGGCGTACTTGATGATGCACGGAATGATCTCGCTTCTCGTCCGATGACGAAGCGAGGATGTATGAAGTCGCGAGGCGAGGCGGGAACCGACGCCCCAGTGAGGCAGGAGTGAGGCTCTTGTGCCACAAACCAGACCACCACGGACGACAACCTCTCACGAGAGGGTTGCGCCCTTCGCATCGTTTCGTCCGAGACTGTCCGATACTCTGATGCTATATAACACACACTGCTCACTATCTTGATGTTCATCATCTCCCTTCCCCACCTCTAAAGCGTCGTGTACGACGGTGTACCCATTCGACATCCACCGACAGCAGCGGCAGCGACTGCCACACATGTGTGGAGAAAACACGATACAGGCTGTAGCCTCCTTCGACGATCACTTTTGGGCTTCTAAAGCCTGACCTAGGGATCAGAGGTCTCAGAGAGTGCCGGTGAGCTCCAAACAGGCCTGCCATAGCTCACTTGCAGACACCCAACAGCGCCAATCCGCTACGACAGGCCATGATGGGCTCTGAGGCACTGCCAGCAATGTTCTGCCAATTGAGGGGCGGGTGAGCTTCTGAAGACGCAACGATAGCTGACCATAACAGGTCTGAGCCCATTCCGATTCCCCGATTCCCAGAGGGACGGACACATTGAACTGAAAGCGGTGCAGATGGCTCGACAGGCATTGAGACATACGCTGCGCGATGACCCACCGTGTGAGAATCTGACGCCCCGCCGCCAACACATCGAAAAGCAGAAAGCCGTCACAGCTGGCAACCTTCATCGTGCCGTCCATTGTACTGAGCACCTGAGGTAATTCAGTCAGCTCAGCTGTTGTCAGACCTAGAGCTTACAACCAGATCAAACAGCCTCTACGTCTAGCTGTCAGAAACTGGGAAATCCCGACGGGCGAAGCGAAAGTCATGGCACATCGTGAGCTGCCAACAAGACCGCTGTAGCTCACATACAGTCGCAACACGAGAGGCAGTGTGAGCTGAAAGGCCCCGGAAAGTAGCTCACCAACAGACCGCCTTGGATCGGAGGACGAGGGACACCATCGTACGGCGCAGAAGTCCAGCAGTGAGCTCTCAATCCATCTTCGATAGCTCACAGACAGTACAGCTGCGATGGAAGGGTGAGCTTCCCGGTCGTAAGAGAGAGCTAACCTTCAGCTGTTTGGGTGAGCTGTCAGGTCTTCTAAGGGTAGCTGATCGCCAGCCTCTCAACTACTTTGAGCTGTTTGGTTGTTGATAGAAGCTCACGAACAGCCTCGATTCGCGAATGAGAGGTGGGCTGTCACATCTTCGAGGGTGGCTGATTCTCAGTCTTCCAGGTCCGTTGTTCATAGTGAGCTGGAACTGTCACGTTGAAAGTAGCTTACGAAACAGCCCTTATCCCGAACAGGCGAGCTGTCATAACTTCGAGGCAATTTAACCCGCAACCAGTCTCGCGGTGACTTATGTGTGTGAGCTGTTGAATGAGGATCTATGAGCTAACAGACAGGAAGGGCTTCTTAAATCAGTGAGCTGTCAAAGGTCCGCATGAAGCTTACACATAGTGCCGCAACGTGAGACGTACAGGTGAGCTGCCTGTACGAATCCGATAGCTCATGACAGAAGCACAATAAGACCTATGTGTGTGCTGTAGTAACAACGGAGGTAGCTGACGTCCAGCCTAGTGCTAGTGTGCCGTGCTGAGTCGTGATTCTGTTAGTGGAAGCTCGCCAGCAGTCTAGCTTTCGTGCTCGACGGCAGGGTGACCCGTGAGTCTACAGTGCCTCTTGTGCTCAGCCGTTGTTACTCTATGCCGCGTGCTGTGTGGTGAGCTACGGGTTGGTTTCCATGTAGCTTACAGACAGGTTTCGCCACGCGATTAGTAGCTGTCATGCTGAACAGAGAGCATGTTCAATCCTGTGAATGTCCCAGACGTTATGAGGTAGGCGCAGGGGCAACTCTGACTGGCTGCACCGTATGACTCTGATCTTTACGCTTGCGGCGCGACGTGTGAGCTCAAAAGTTTGGATCCAAGTGGCTCATCATCAGATAATGCGAAGGCCAGCCTACGTAACCTGAGTATGTGCGTGTCAAGTACAGATCGTCAGTCCAGCCAGACAGATACACCACAGGCAATGCAACCCATGCACCAGTGCACCACTCCCTGCCATATGTCACAACTGCTTCATCCAGTAACAAGAATCACACGGGCTATCCATTTTTACGAGGTCATGTAGGTCGCGGGGTCGACCGAGTCGGGAAGCGTGGGGATAGCGACGGTGAACCGCTCCTGGATCTTCTGGAGGACCTCCTGGTCGGCCTCGGACGAGACAAACGTGATGGCGAGACCCTTGGTACCGAAACGACCCGCACGGCCGACACGGTGGAGGTACGAGTCGGCGTCGGCAGGCGCGTCGTAGTTGATGACAACGTTGACACGCTCGACGTCGATACCACGTCCGAAGATGTCGGTGGCGACGAGAATGCGCTTCTCGAACGCCTTGAACTGCTGGAATCGCGAGATACTGGACGTCAGTTGTTGAAGGGCCAGAAGCAACTTACCGCTCAGGCTGGGGAAGGGCAGAGTGGATGCAGATGGACGGGAAGTTGCACTCCTGGAGGAGGGCGTCGAGCTGGGTCGCACGGGCGACAGACTTGACGAAAATACAGACCTGGTTGAACTCGAGGTTGTCGAGCAGGTCGTTCAGCTTGCGGTTCTTCTCCTTCTCCTCGAGCTTGAGGTAGTACTGCTGGAGACCGTGCAGCGTGAGCTTGGTCTCGTCGTCGACGTAGATCTCGAGCGGCTTAAATGTCAGCACAGAGCTAGCACGACACACTCACGCTCTGCATGAACTTCTTGCAGGTGGCGCGGATGTCCTTGGACAGGGTGGCGGAGAACATCATGACCTGCTTGTGGTGGGGGGTCGCGCGGAAGACTTCCTGAACATCACGGCGCATGTCTGTAGATTGTTAGAAATGTGGTCGTTCCGGGGGCATCATTCGACGTTGTTTTGAAAAGGGGAAGCGTGAGCACATGTACTTTATGGATCGAACGAGCCGAGACGATGATGGAGACGAAGCTCCCACAACCGAGGAACAACCGTAACGACTTTTTCACTGTCGCCTCGCGATCGGTCATCGGCAAACAGTGTAGTCGTGGACTGGGACGCACGCCTTGACGAATCAACATGTGACGAGCACCTGCTCCACATGCGTCGCGCTTCCTAACGCTTTGCTGCTTTCGCTGACCCAATCGTCCGATGCGCTTGCGCGGACAGGTCCCTTCTGTTCGACGATGAATGTCGAATCGGTCTTGCTGTACAAGTGCAGTACGCAACGTGAAGTGGCCGATACACCCCACGCCCGTACCGCTGCGACAGGACCGGAGGGCAAGATTCTTGAAACAGCTTGTTTCCCTGTTGGCCCAGTCCAAGTCCGTTCGAGTTGATGCTCGGTCCCTCGGTCGGTAGAGCGAACGCTAATGAAAGAGGGTGTCGAATGGAGGAGAAAAAGACTAACCGAGTTGTTCCAGCATCTTGTCACACTCGTCGAGAACAAAGTGCTTGACCTTCGAGGCGTTGAGCTTCTTGTCGCGGACGAGCGCCATCATGCGACCAGGGGTACCGACGACGATGTGCGGGCACTTCTCCTTGGAAGCAAGGATCTCCTGGTCCGCTGAGATCGGAGTTCCGCCGTAGAAGACGGAGGTGCGGACATCGGTCATGTACTTGGAGAAACGCGTGAACTCGTTACGAATCTGGTACGCGAGTTCACGGGTGTGACAGAGGACAATGATGCTGACCTCTCCGTCGACGGGCTCGCTGGACGATCAGCCACAGGGCGCTCGGACAACAAAACAAAACAAAGCTTGCCACTCACATCTGCTGCAGGCAGGCCAGAACGAAGACCGCCGTCTTACCCATACCCGACTTGGCCTGACAGAGCACATCAGTGCCAAGAATGGCCTGGGGAATGCACTCCTGCTGGACTGGATGTCAGCGACGCGTGTTGCTGGACGGCAAAAACAAACCTTCAGACGGGTGCTCGAAACCGAGGTCAGAAATGGCACGAAGAATCTCGGGCTTGAGCAGGAAGTCGCGGAAGCCAGTTGAGTGGATACCGACGTAGCTTCCCTTCTTGTCAGCGTCGCCACCATCGGCGCCAGCGGCAGCCGGCGCGGCGGCGGCGGGAGCGACATAGGGCTCCTCGGCCTCGTCGTCGTAATCGACGAGCTCTTCGGGGTCCTCAGCGGGAGGAGGGGCCATTTTTGACAAAGTACGAGCGGTTAGCGGGGGTCGGGTTGAGGGTGGATGGAGTTCTTCTCGTCGTTGTCGGAGAAGAGGGGCCGATTGATCAGTCAGTCAAGACAAGGGTGGTCAACAATAACTGCTGCATCTCGAGCGCGCGTTGAATGGCGAGGTGAGCAAGCCAGTGTCCAGCCTAGAATGGTGATGCGGAAACAAATCCACGTGGCGGACACTCGATCACCCTGGAGATATGCGGGCCTAGGCAGCGCTGACGGATGTGGCGAGCTGAGGCAGGCAGGATTACGTACTGCGAGTCTGGCAGCCAAACACTCAATGCTGACTGGGACGAGCGGGGCTCGGTGGTGGTGCGACGAACGTGCCGTGACGGCGGAGTGGTACGCGGGCACGCTACGCTGAGAATCGGCAGTTTGCAGATCAGATCGGGGACAACGTCGCTGGGAAACCTGGAAATGCCGCACGCACGGTCCGAGATACGAGATTCCAGACCTGCCCCGGTGTCTAGATGCCCAGCTGAGCCGACGAGCCGAGTGCGCGAGTGCGGGGTGATAAGATGAGAGCCCGATTGCCCAAGGGAAAAAGGCGAGGGGGATCCGGAGATATGGATCTGAATATCTCCTGTCCAGTTCCAATCCCATGAACGGCCCCGGCTGGGGTGGCTCAGTCGAGTGGCGCGCCGGCACGCCAAGCAAACCCGACCCCTTTTTCCATCCAGGTGCCAGGTGCCAGGTAGTAAGGTAATCAGGATCCCGGCAGTTCCGGCAGCCCAAGCGACAAGAGACGGCCCGGGTCAGGACAAGGAGGACAGAAGGACAGGACAGCTCGGGAGAAGAGCAAGTGGACGCGGACGGCTCTCGGTTGTCGAGCTGGGAATGCGGACGAGGCGACCAAATTATTCATGCATCCATCCATGGCCGGTCCAACGGACCAGCGAACCTTCTGCCCCGCCATTTTGGTTCCTAGCGGAGGGTTGGAGCACATTGATCGAGGGAAGAGAGGGAAGAGAGGGTCTCCCAAGCGGCGCACAAAGGGTGACCATCTGAGGGAGAGGGAGGATATCCCGGATAGGCGCAATAATGGGGAGGCAGACGTAACTCGCTCGCTCGCCCTTGGTCGGAAATCGCCCGTCGTGCTCATATACGCGCCGCCTCGTCTCGCGCCTCACGCATCACGCACGCATCGCACGGGGCCGGGAGGGGGGGAGGGAGGTCTATGCGTGCGGAATAAAGCGAGCAGCCTCTGGCATCTGATGCATACATCGGTTCTGATCGGGTAGATAGCCAGAGCATGCGAGCCAGAAGCCGACCACTGAGCCAGAGAAGCATAGCGGGGATTGATTGCCCAGCCGCGGGCCGCCCGTCACCCTTGTCCACCGACCGACGCCGCAATATCGCATCATGCCGAACAAGGTCCACCCGAGTCACCCCACCCAACCACCTGCCTTTTATCTAATCTATGTCGCCTACCGTGCCGAGAATCACAACACGGGGCATGGCTCGTGTCTGCGGCCTGTCCTGCGCGTAATCTGTTGACCGCGCGATATGCATCTGCTCATGTCCATGTCGCTCCAGTCGGCCGCGAGCCCACCTCTACCTCTTATATCAGCCATAGCCCCACCCCACCCACCACCGTACAGCCCCCCTCTACCCCTCTAGCCCGTCCCCCATTAGCAGGCGTCTAATCCACATTTTTCCATACTAATCGGCTCAACCGACATTACAACTTTTTCTAATGCATCTGTCCAAACATCTTCATCCCACCACGCGTGCACTCCCGCCTCAGTCTGGCAGCTGCATTCTACCATTCTACCATCTCTCATCACCATCCGGCCCGCATCCGACTCGATACCAACAACCATCCCTTCCTCCGTCGAGCATCCGGACACCTCGCTCGTCCGGCCGAAACCGCTGCCTCCAACTCTGCCGGCTCGGCGCTTTTCGTACGTGTCTCCTCCCATCACGGTGCTCCTACGCGCGTTCTCCCAGACCCACCCAACCACCCACCCACCCCCGCTTGCACATGTCCATCTCGTGGCCCCATTTACAATCTCCATTTCACGTGAACCGCCTAGTGCTGACCTTCCTCGCTTGCATCCACGCTCTGCGCATCGTTCCTTATCTTCCGCTCGCTTCTGTACAACCTCGACGTCGACAGGCGGGATTGTCCTCCCCGGCTTCCATAGCCACCACCCCGCGTCCATCGTTGGCGCGGCGTCGGTCCCGTTCCGTTCAGCTCGCGGCCGGCCTTGAGGCCGGCCCTCGCGCGCCTTCTTTGCGCTTTACGTTGCGTATGTGCTACAATTTCTTGTTGTCTCGTTGCAGATGTACCTGACGCCCGACAGCCCTAGCCTAGATATGGCAACCCCGCAACAAAGTGTCCCAATAGGTATCAACGGCGCGTTTCCACCCCAGCAACTCAACGGCGCGATGGATCCTCGAATGTTCCAACAGCAGCAGCCGCAGGGGCAGCAGCAGTTTCCGATGGGCGGTGGACAGAATGGCATGCCCGGAATGGTGCGGCCCGGCGACCCGGGACCGTCATCCATGGCCAACACGCAGATCCACCAGCAGCTTCAACAACAATTGCAACAGCAACTACAGATGGCCCAAGGTCAACAGCAACAGGGCATTCGACCCCCCTTCAATCCCGGCAATCTCGCCCCACAGCAACTAGCGATGCTACAGCGGATGGCTCAGCAGGGTGGAGCGAACGGCCTGAACCCTCAGCAGATTCAAATGGCCATGGCGACCTTGGCACAACAGCAGCAACAACAGCAACAGCAGCAGCAGCAGCAACAGCAACAACAACAGCAGCAGCAGCAAGGACTCGGCGGACTCAATCCGCAGATGCTTGCCGCTGCGATGCGTGTTGGAGTTCCTCCTGCTCAGCTGAGCCAGCTAAGCCAGCAGCTGAATCCTCAGCAGCTCGCTCAACTGATGGCTGCCGGACAGATGCCAAATCTTGCGGGCATGCAGGGCCAGCAGGGCGGCCCACAGAACCCGCTCCAGCAGCTGCAAGCTCAGCGATTGCAGCAGCTCATGCAGGCCCAGCAAGCCGCCGCCTCTCCTCAGCAATCGCAATCACCACAGATGCCGCCACAGCAATCTCCTCAGCAACAGCAACCGCCAGGCGGTGGCGTCATGACTCCCGAAATGGCACGGCTACAGATGCAGGGGCGAGCATCGCCTGCTGGAGGATCACCAGTCCGCCCTCAAGGCATGCAGCAGCTCCCCGGATCTATGCCTCCGCCAGCGCTCCCGACAGGCGCCTCGCCGCGGCCTAGCAACATGGCCCCGCCGCCGACTCCCGGTCAGCAGAGGCCGGTGCTCTCCTTGACGCCTCAGCAACAGCAGTTCATCACGGCACAGCGCAATGCGCTGATGGGAAGTCCGCAGTGGAAAGCGTTGCCGCCAGCCCAGCAGCAAGTGCAGCTGCAGGGCATGCAACAGCACTTGATCCGCATGATGCTGAGCCAAGGAGCAGGACAAGGACAGCAGGGGCAGGGACAGCAGCCGCAACCACCGCAGACTCCGCAACAGCAGCAGCCCGGAACTCCTCAAGCACCCGGTACCCCTCAGCAGTCTCAGCAGCCTGGACCGCAGCAAAGCCCGATACCTCAACCGATGTCCGGACTCCCGCAGCACATGCAGCGACCGGGTTCTGCGGCGTCGCAGCGTGCGAGCTCGCCTCATCCGTCATTACCACCTGGGTCGCCTGCTAACCGCCCCATGTCGGCCGCCACCCCTCCTTCCACCGCCCCTGCGCCTTTCTTGGGCACTCCCCAGCAGGCTCCTTCTCCAGCGCACTCGAACCACTCGCATCATTCTATGGCGACCTCACAGGCAGCTCCCGGCATGGCCCCATCACCGATGCACCAGTCCCATTCTCAAGACGGATCTGGTCATCCTCCGCCGCCTCCGCCCCAGTTCGGTGTGAATGGACCTCAAGGAATGCCGATGGGTCAGATGCCGCCAGGACAGTCGCCGCAAGCTGCTGCCATTGCTGCTCTGCAAGCGCAGGCGCAAAACGCGCAGATGATGCCGGGCGGCCCGGCAACTGGACCTCCAGGAGGAGCAGGACCGCAGCCTGGCTTCCCTCCGGGCATGACTTTGCCTCCTGGCATCCCTCCCGGAGCCATGCAGAACATGACGCCTCAGCAGCAAATGCAGATGGCGCAGGCGATGATGTTCCAGCAGCAACAGCAGCAGCAGCAGCAACAACAGCAGCAGCAGCAGCAACAACAGCAACAGCAGCAAGCAGGAAATCAGCCTGGACCACCGCAGATGCGTCCTGGTATGCCGCCGCTACCACCTGGCATTCGGCCACCACCAGGAATCAATCCGGCCGAGTTTCCCTTCGATGCTCGGTTATTACCCCACCTGCAACATGTGAACGATCCCCGATGGCGAGAGGAATGGCAACAGCGGAACCCCCGGCTTGTTCAGGAAGTTCAGTCGATCGCTCAGCGGATACAGGCTGGGCATATCCGACCAGAGATGGTGCAGCGAATGCAGCAATTCGTGCTGTACATGCAGAGGCTTGGGCAGAGCCGAGGACAAGGCCCGCCTGGGCAGCCACCGCAAGGCGCTCAGCCCGGTGTTCCCGGCATGCCAGGACAGCCGATGCCCCCCGGCATGGGCGGTCCTATCCGTCCTCCGCAGCCCGATGGAGCACCTCCGGGAGGTATGCCGCCTGCTCAGCAGCAGAGGGCGTGGGCCGAGCAAGCCGCCGCCGCGTCTCCCGTCGGTGCTCCCTCCGTTCGGCCGCCGATGCCTGGTCCTCCTGGTGCTCCTGACTCGCCCAGTCCTGCTGCTCCTGGCATCCTCGCTCGTCGGCAGTCCGGCAAACCAGAGAAGCGGAACATGCCTCCCCCAGCCTTCATTCCCTCTCACGGCGCCGTCCGGCCACCTCCCGCGGAACAAGCTCCTCCTCAGCAGCCTGCGCCGAACGCTTTGCCAGTGAAGGAATGGGAGGGCAAGCTTCGCACCGACATTCCCGTAACTGGTATCATGCCGCTGCCCATCAACGAGGTCGACGAGTACGATGACCCGACGTTTGGTGGAAAGCTTCCGCCCATGACGGACAGGGAGAAGGAGGACGTGAAGAAGTGGCTCGAGGCCGACATCCATTTCGCCGAGACTTTCCAGGAGAAGCGGAAGAAGACGTCGGGAGTCAAGATCCAGCGGTGGATGGAAAACGAGGAGAAGTCTACGCCGTGGTGGATGTTGCGACGCAATGAGCCCGCCCCGCGTCGCCCTGCTTCTGGAATCAACGTCATCTACCCAGCGGACAAGGCTGCTCAGCGACTCCGCACACGGAAACGCAAGGAGATCCGTTTCACGCCCGCTCAGATGAAGTCTATGGCAGATGTCGAGGACCACCTGGTCCCCGTGCGTCTGGAGTTGGAGCACGACCATCAACGTTTCAGCGATACGTTCATGTGGAACTGCTCCGACACCGTGGTCACCCCCGAAATGTTCGCACAGACACTCTGCGACGACTTCAAGCTTCCGGCGGTACAGTTTGTTCCCAAGATTGTTGCGACGATCAAGGAGCGGGTGCGCGAGTACCAGGATCAGGTTCAGCCGATCCAGCAGAAGACCGAGACTGGCCAAAACGGTCGCGGTGTCATTGACGAGGACGATCCCGAATCGCGGTCGCTTGTGGAGGTCTTGCGCCGTGCTCACGACCAGGAGGAGGAGATCCGGACAGACGAGGGTGCCGACCAGGATGACTCTCACATCCGTATCGTTTCTTTCGACGATGAGGTTGATGACGAGATCATGACCGTTGACGAGGCCATGGCTTGCCTCGAGCCCGGCAAGGATGACGACGAGCTGCGCTTCCTGGTCAAGATCGACATCATCGTCGGCACGCAGAATCTTTCGGACACTTTCGAGTGGGACCTCAACTCGACGGTCACCCCGGAGGAGTTTGCAGCATCGTACTGCACTGATCTCGGCCTTACCGGCGAGTTCATCACCGCTATCGCGCACGACATCCGCGAGCAGATCCTCACGCACCAGCGCTCCCTGTTTATTGTGGGCCACACGCCGGGATCTGGTTTCATCATGAACGACGATGTTCGTGCCGCCTTCCTTCCGCCCGTCACCACTGCTTTGCGCAAGGAGGACGTCGCCATGTCTACCTACACTCCCGTTCTCGCCAACTTTACCGAGGCCGATGTTGCGGCCATCGAGAAGGACCGCGAGCGCGAGAGCAAGCGCAAAAAGCGAGCGACACGTGGACGTCGTGGTATCGTTCTGCCTGACCGCGAGCCGCTCAAGACGTTCCGCACGCTACTTAACCCTCTCACGGACGTCAATGGCAACGCTGTCGTTGTCGAGCCGACACCGGCTCCTGTCAGCAGCACGCGTCGCGCAGCAGCTATTGCGGCGCAGGCTAACATCAACCTTGCTCTCCAGGACTTGCCGATCGAACGACCCGCTTCTCCACCTGCTGCTGCGCAGGCCCAGAAGCAGCACGGCAAGCGCCACGTTCCTCGCTCGTCGCGGGCGGCATCCGCAGCTTCGACGCGAGAGGGCTCGGTGGTCAACGGCGATCACACTCCGAACCTCAGCCTGAAGCGGACGCTGCTCGACGACTCGGAGCCCGAGAGCGCCTCGCCTCACCCGTCCAAGAAGCGCTTCAACGGACGGATCGAGAGTCCCGAAGCAGAGGCGCCGCCCCCGCCGAGGGAAGAGCCAAAGATGTGGCACTGCAAGACGTGCGGTGTTCCTGAGCACCTTTCGGGCGGCAAGCGACCGGATCTCAACGGTGTCATGGACTTGTGTGTCAAGTGTGGCGAGTTCCTGCAGCGTAACGGCCGAAAGCGTTCTGTGCAGTACAACGAGGACGAGGAGTATCACCGTCAGCAGCAAGCGAAGGACGACGACGACGAGCCGCCGCAGCCCGCGTTCGAGCTGCCCGTACCTGCCCCACCGCAGCGGAACTACGACGACGAAGAGTCGTCCAGCAGTTCCGACTCCGACAGCTCGGACGACGACTACGGCGTCAAGCGCAAGCCGGCGCCGACGCCCAAGCCTCGAACGACGAGCATGTCCGCAAGTGCAGCTCCGCCGACGCCCGCGCGTGCGAGCACGACCACTCCCGCAACGCCAGCTACGCCGCTGCCTCCGGCCGGCCCCACGATGCCCGTGCCGCCGGCCTGGTTAGAGCCGGTCAAGCAGGCCATGCAGAACAAGTACCCCGCGAGCCGCTGGGCCGTGGTGCCGAAGCAGGTGGTGGGCGAGGACGGCGAGATCTGGCGTGTCAAGTGTCTCGACTGTCCCGGCAAGATCTACAAGCTTGGTCCCGGCGAGACGCTCGAGAACTTTGAGCTGCACCTGAAGAACAAGGCGCACAATGCGAATGTCCAAGCGCGTCTCAGCAAGCAGGGATGAGCGGGTCCCGCAGGCATTTTCCCGACGACATTCGACAGTCATGCACTGTCCCTCTCTGCACGCTGCGCCAACCCATCCCGATCCCAATAGCATCAGCAAATCATGACTTATTCCTCGACCACGCAAAAACAGCAGCAATACTTGGCACGCAGACTGCAAAAGACACATGCACCGAGGCGTTTATTCGACTGTTTTTCTCCATTTTTCTTAGGTTTCCTCCGTTTTCTCGACTAGGATTTTTGAACTACACCATCCCATCCCACTAGATTGCTATACTCTGTGGAAGACATGCATGTCGTGTCCATTTGTACGTGGGCCGTGTACGCGAGGCCGTAAGGCCGAGCCAGCTGGGCGAATGAGCAGCCACTAGCCAATTACTGAGTACTAATCCACATTGCAATAATAATGACTCGAGGCACAAATTGAAGGAGGAAGCTCCTGCGCCGATTTCTTCATCACTCAAGTGTCCGTCTGACAATTCAAAGCTACAGGAAGCACGCCAAGAGGACCAGCAAAAATCAGACACTGACTCTACACTACATGCATGCGATGCCAAGCCAAAAACACGAAAAAGAACTGACCACTGACAGGATCGAACTGCCGACCTCCGCATGAACTGATACGAAATCCTCATATTAGTACGATGCTCTAACCAGCTGAGCTAAGCGGCCTTGGATGGTATTCGAGGATTACAACTGAATGTTAATGGACTTCGTGCCTGAACCTCCACTTTCTGGTTCCAGAGCGCGGTTGACGCGACTTTGTTGTTGTTGTGAGGTTCATACCCAAGTCCTCGGAGGGAAGACACGAAGGGAACGAAAGAGTGAAAGTATCGGTTGCGCCATGACAACCACCAAGCGGAGACAACCACTACATTGGACCAACACTGTTGGCGCGGCTATCAGCGAGGGATTGAGTGAGTTGCATTTCTGGCTGAGCTGACGACCCAAGTTGACCTCGCGCTGATCAGTATTAACAACTTTATTACGCCGAGCTATCCGCCTGCTATGTGAGTGTTACCTCACGTGTTCTGTTTCTTTCTTTTTTGGTCTTTGGCAGCCTTGTCCGCGGTACGGCCTCTTCTCCCAGTTGCGGGAGAGGCAACCCTCGGCTAGGAGGGGAGATCATATCAAGGCTACGAGAGGAGACAGAACAAATCCATGACAGGAGGCAGTACAAAAAGCCACAAGAGGAGGCGACCACAGAGTACATCTCGGCGACGTAAGTGAAAAGCTGACGACCAGGGAACACGTCCAACTCCTCCTCTACCTCCTAGTAACGCCCGAGGACAAAGTCATCGCCCGCGCTGTGCGGACCACGAGCGAAGAGGTGCCCTCTCCCCTGGCAGTCCTGAACCGGATGCTGGACGAGTACGGCGCGCATGTCATGGGCCGGTATCTGCCTCCTGCTGGGCGGGAGATATTGCGTTCTGACGGCAAATTGGCGAGGTCTATTGAGCGCCGGTTTCGCCGCGCAAGAAGTGTCTGGGACCTCGTGTTTGAGACGCCGGAGAGGAAGCGGCGGCGAACGACTGGGACGGATGAGGGTGGGCGGATGGGGAAGCGGCGAGCGCGGGGGGGAGGTGAGGAGGGACGGGTCAAGAAGGAGGAAGGGGAGGAGGATGACGGTGAAGAGAATGATCAGGAAGGAGGAGAGGAACAGGAAGAGGGGGAAGATGGGGAAGATGGGGAGGAAGAGGAAGAGGAGGAAGAGGAGGAAGAGCCAGAACAACACGTCTCTGAAGGCGGCTGGGTCCTTCTCTCCTGGCTTACACGACTATGGCAGCAAGACTCGGACAGCTTCACCCGCTCTTTGCCACAGTACACCGACCTCCTTGACGATGCGAGCCTGCCCCTCCTGGTAGTGCGGGAGGCGCTTGAGCCAGCCTCGTTCCTCATCCGACAACAAAGAGGGCGGATAGCCTCGTCGCTACTGACCTTACTCGTCGAGCTTGCCTCTGGGCCAGCGCCGAGTTTCCACCCCCATTCTCTCGTTGTTAGTATCGTCGCCTTGCTCCGCCGGCTTGAGAGGGACGAGCTGCGCACCCTCTTTGCACTCTCGGAACTGGACCCAGCGCCAGAATCACATCTCCTCGCCCTCGCGCTTGAGGAACGGGCGGGCACGCGCCGCCGCCATTCCGAGAATAGGCGGAGGGGCAAGCTCGTCGGGTTCGAGAAGGGAGATTGGGGACCGCCGACTGTGCGGTATGCGCTGCAACTTGCGCGAGAGGCGGATGACACGGGTGCGGTGATTGCCACTAGGCTCGTGAGCGATCTGGGCCGGTTACATTACAAGGACGAGGCTTGGGCGGATGTTGCCGAGGTGCTCGACGATGTGGAGGACGAAGCGCTGCGTCTGGCTCTGCAGACTGCACAGAGGAGGTACGAGAATAGCTCACCTTGAGCTGAAGCTGGAGCTAGCGGTAGATGTAGATGTAGTGTAGCATATCGATCTATGTCCTATGTACCATGTACCATGTACTATATTTTGTATGTCTATCCCTTGACGGCCTTGACGAAGGCAGCGACCTTGGCTGCGTCCTTCGTCCCGTCGGCGGCCTCGACGCCCGTGCTGACGTCGACGCAGAGCGGGCCGACCTCCTTCACGGCCTGAGCGACGTTGTCCGGCGTAAGCCCGCCAGCAAGGATGAGGGGGAGGCGCGCCTTGCCTTCTGACCCGACCTCGCCCTCGTCCGCGACCCGCTTCGCCACGCCCCAGTCGAACGTGACGCCGTCGCCGCCGCCGGCTCCTCCCGAGGCGCCGGCCGCGTCGAGGAGGACAAAGTCGTTCAGACCCGGACGCGCGACTTCGCCGCCCTTGATCGTCTCGCCAGAAACGCGGAACACCTTGATGACAGGCACGGGGATCTGGGACGCCCACTGCTGCGGCTCGTCGCCGTGCAGCTGGACAATGTCGAGTCCGATCTCGTCCACGAGGGCAATGATCTCCTCCAGCGGCTGGTTGCGGAACACACCGACCGAGAGCGGGCGCCGGCGCGCACGTAGCCGCTGGGCGTTGGCGCCGAACCACAGCGGGCTCGTCACCTTCTCTGATGAGCCGGATTTGCGGCCCTTGCGCACGACGTCGGCGATTTCCCGCGCCACCTCGGGCGCGACGTGTCGTTTCGTTCCCGGGACGCAGATGATGCCGACCAGGTCTGCTCCGGCGTCGACGGCGACCTGCGCATCCGCCGCTGAGCGCACGCCACAGATCTTGACGAGCGGCTTCTGCGGTGCCGGCTCGGTAGCCTTCGGCAATCCGATCAGCTCACGCAGGAACGCTCCCGCGTCCTTTGCCCGCATCAAGCTCTCGCCAACGAGAACGGCACGCACTCCCTCCGCGACGTACTTTGCGACATCGTCGTGGCCTGCAATGCCCGAGAGGGCGCAGAGAATGACATCGCGGCCCTTGAGGGCGTCGTTGACACGACTCGTCGTCGACATGTCGACGTTGAAGTCGTGCAGGTTTCGGTTGTTCACGCCGATGACCTTCGAGCCGATGGCCAGCGCACGCTCCAGCTCCGCCGGGCTGTTGACCTCGACTAGCGGCTCCATGCCGAGCGAGACGCTGTAGTCGTACAGCTCCTTCAGCTTTGCGTCGTCCAGCATCGCGACGATCAGCAGCACCGTGTCGGCACCGTGCAGGCGCGCCTCGTCGATCTGGTACTTGGCGAGTATAAAGTCCTTGCGCAGGATAGCAGGTCGGTTCGGCATCGAGTCGACCGCCCTTCGGACGCTGAGCATGTCGCCGAGCGTACCCTTGAACCAGTTCGGCTCAGTCAGAACAGAGATAACGCTGGCGCCGGCGATGGCGTATCGCAGCGCCTGGGCTGGCGCGGACGCATTCGGCGCAATGTCGCCCTTGGACGGCGAGGCACGCTTGATCTCGGCCATGACGGCGGTGTGCGGCGTGCTCTTGATGCGGTCGACGAAGGAGATGAGCGGCGGGGCAGTGTGCAGGTTGATAGCGTTGCGGAGGTTGGCAGGCGTCGTGGCCAGCACCTGCTCGGCGAGCTCGACATCGGTCTGGCGCTGGGCGTAGATCCTGTTCAGAATCGAGGGAGCGCTCTTAGGCTTGAGGGCCTCGGGAGGCTGGGGGACGGCAGCGGGCTTTGGCTCCTCGTCCTCGCCGGCGGCAGGGACACCGCACCAGGCGTTCTCTCCGCCCCAGGTTCCGCCCTTCAGCTTGAGGAAGTTGGCGAAAAGCCCGCGGCCGCCCTCGCTCATGCAAGACTCGGGGTGGTACTGGACCGCTTCGGCCGTGTACTTGCGGTGACGGACGCCCATGATGACATCGGACTCCTCGCTGGTAGACGTAACAACAAGCGACGGGGGCAGCGAGAGGAGCTTGGCCGAGAGCGAGTGGTACCGGGTCGAGGCAAGGAGCGGGGGCAGGCCGTGGAAGCAGCCAACAGCGTCGTGCTTGACGAGCGACGTCTTGCCGTGCTTGATCTCTCCAGCGTAGGCAATCTGTCTGTCAGTTTCCGATCACGAAACTTGCAACTTACATCTCCGCCGAGCACATCGACAAGGCACTCGAGGCCCATACACACGCCCATGAGGGGCAGCTTTCCGAGCGCCCACTGAATGACGTCGCGCGAGATGCCAGAGTCGGTCCTGGGGTGTCCGGGGCCGGGGGAGATCACGACGCGGTCGATCTCGCCCTTCTCGTACATGGCCTTGATCTCGTCCATCGTGATCTTGTCATTACGCACGACGAGCGGGTTGCCGCCCAAGACGCTGAGGTCGGCGTAGACGTTCCAGGTGAACGAGTCGTAGTTGTCGATGACTAGCGTGAAGCCCATGGTTGCGGGGTCCTCCTGGAGGTTGGAAGGAAGGGAGGGAAGGTGGTAAAAGCAGGCAGGTGGACGTCCCGAAATCCCAACCTTGTACCTTGTCCGACTCAGCTATCGGCGCCAGGCGGCAGCGACGACTCGACAGCCGCGCGTTCGGGTGTAAATGCGGACCTTCGAATGCGGACAGCTGAAGTGACTCACGTGATAGGCTGGAGATTTCAGAACCCTGGTCTGCACACCGGGGCCAGGCTTCGCTGGCGGGGCGCTGACGTCCGGGTGCGCTTGAAATGTCAATAACCTCCTCCAACCTCCTTCAACGACAATAACAAAGAGCTTCCAAAATGGAGAAGTTCTCCAAGTGGAGGGTAAGCTACTCATTCATGCGACGAGCTGACCACAGGATCCGTCAACTGGCCTGCAGCCGTTCCTGCCCATTCAGGCGCCATCAGGCTCGCCCGCCCTCGCGGCCTTGCTCCCGCTGAACTGGCTGTTCGGCGTCAGCCGTGGGATCCTGCTCGCGCTCCTTGGACTGCTGTACTTCATCTTCGTGCAGCTGCTCCTCAACCCCCTTGGCGCAGCTGGTCGGCCGTTAGCCTCCCTCTTAACGGCGGTGTTGGCTCGTGCCGCACTCAATGTGCTCGGGTACTTCTGGATCCGGACTGAGACCGTCTCGGCGAAGCGTGGCATGCGTGGTGTGAAGCAGGCTATTCCGGCCGTCAAGCGTGGCGACCTCATCATCGCCAACTGGACCTCGCCAGTCGATGTTCTCTACTATGCCTTCCGGTGAGTCTTGATCTCTCCGTGTTTTTCGATGTCCTCTACGTTGATCACGTCCGCAATCTTGAGGGGAACCACAATTAGCTGACAGCAGGTACAACCCGACCTTCCTTCTACCCGTCTTCTCCTCCCCTGCGCTAGTCGACAGCGCCTTCGGCCGGGGCTCGGGCACGGGCTCGGCGTCTATCCTCCCTCCGTCGTCTGACTCGCGATGCGTCGGCTACGTCGCCGTCTCGCCTCTGTCGCTCATCCTGCGCTGTGGCGAGCTGCCCCCCGTCAGCGCCGATGTGAAGGGTCAGAAGGTGTACAAGACGCTAGCGGAGGCAAGGCGTGCAGCCCCAGGCCCCGTCGTGCTCTTCCCCGAGGGAACGAGCAGTAATGGCCGCGCGCTGCTGCGCTTCGGCGAGGGCGTCATTGCCGAGGAGGTGGGGAAGGACGGCATGGTGTGGTGCAAGTATATCCGGTGAGTGGGGTCACAACAGCACAGACTTGGCCGCTAGTTGAGAGACGTGAGAGGCAAGCTGACGACAGACACCCCGCACCCACCGCTCTCACGCCCAGCGCGGCCGTCAGTGTTCCCGGCCCGGCGGCGCTGTTCCGCCTCATCTCGGGACTGCCGCTGCCCCGCGAGATGAGCGTGCGTACCCTCCACCCGTCTGCTGCGCCCAGCTCCCCTTCGTTCCTCCCGAGCGAGGTGCTGAATGGCCTCCAGGGCGTTAAGGAGGATGCGGCGTGGCGCGATGCTTGTGCCGTCGCTCTCGCTGAGACGGGCAAGGTCCGCCGCGTTCCTGGCATGGGATGGGTCGAGAAGGCGAGCTTTCTCGCATACTACAACTCGAAGAAGAGGCGGTGATAGTAGTCTTCCATAGATGGTAGACGCTTTCCTGAGATGCCAGATATGCAGCACGCTCACTTGTGACCACTGACGGTTTAGTTCAAGTCGGCCATCCAGTTGGCGAGATCTGACCGTGCTCTCGAATAGCCCGGCAATAGATGGGTTCATAAGGTATACTAGTTGAGACAGGATAATAGGGCGGCCCTGCAGGCCCATAATCAAACTAAGAGAGCAAGTAGTGGCGATGTACAGTGTGATTGATTTTCTCAGCGATGAGATTTAGTTGCGGTTGAGACCCTCAAGCTCGCGTTCCAGCGCGGACGAAGGGTGCTCCTCCACAATACCCGCCGGCGGCTTCTGCTCGTTCTCCGAGAAGGCGGGACCAACGCCTTGCCCATGCCCGGTATCCTTAGTAGCCTGGGGCGCTGGGGGAAGGTCGTGGTGCCCATTGTTCTGGGGCATAGCGTGTTGGCGCACGAGCGCGCGGAACGACTGTACCTCGTTGACAATGAGGTCGCGCATGCCCTGCTCCGTGTCTTCCTTTTCGAAGCTGAAGTCGAAGCGGACCTCGCACTCGGGCTCGTCGAGCGGGTCGTGCCATACTTGCAGGTACGGGTGCTCGAGAGCCTCCTGGCATCCGATACGCTTGGCAGGGTCGAAGCACAGCAGCTTTTCGAGCAGGTCGAGCGCCTGCGGCTGCGCGTTCGGGTACAGCGTCTTGAACTTGACGCGCGGCTTAATGGGCAGGCTGCGGATGTAGTCCTGCGCACGAGGCGAGCCGACTCGTCGCAGCGTGTCTTCCGTCGGCGTGCCCAGGAGGTTCAGGATGCGGTTCAGCTGGTCGACATAGTCCTCTCCCTTAAAGATAGGCTTTCCGCCGAGGAGCTCCGCAAGGATGCACCCGACCGACCACATGTCGATAGACGACGTGTAGTTGGCGAAGGACAGCATAATCTCCGGCGCACGGTACCATCGCGTCGCAACGTACTCGGTCATGAAGCCGGCGGTGCCCTGCTCCGTCTGCACGGCACCGGGCTGGAAGCCTCGAGCAAGACCAAAGTCGCAGATCTTGAGCTCACAGTCGGCGTTGACGAGGAGGTTGCCGGGCTTCAGGTCACGGTGCAGGACGTTGGCCGAGTGGATGTACTTCAGACCACAAAGCGTCTGGTAGAGGAACGACTGGAAGTGTGCATCTGACAGAGGCTGGCCCGAGCGAATGATCGCATGCAGGTCGGCCTCCATCAGCTCCTCGTAGAGGTACACCTCGTTGAACTTGCCCGCCGCATCGAAGACAATGTCCATGTCATAGAGGCAGGTGATGTTCTTGTGGCCGCGGAAGTGGTGAAGCAGACGGAGCTCACGGAGACAGCGCTTCGTGAGAATCTGTTGTCAGCCGAGGATCGCCCATGACACCACATACCTTCTTGGTGAAGACGTTCGTGACCTTCTTGACGGCGCACGTCTCGCCGGTCTGAGCGTGACGAGCAGAAGCGACGCATCTAAGAGCTGTCAGCCTCGACTATTGTTCTCTGTAGCATCGCTGTGACGAGCGAATTGTACATACCCGTAGGCTCCCTGTCCGAGCTCCTTGACAAGCTGCCAAGGCTGCTGGAGAACGTAGATGTTGGTCGGCGTCTGGAAAACCTGTCTTGGTGTCTGATCCATGGTCATATTCTCCTGGGAGGGAGAACCTCTGAGGTGCTGAGCCTGTGAGTGCGGCTAAGAAGGCGATGATTGACGGTGCGGTGCCGGTGGTTGATGGGCCGCGATGAAGACGTTACCAACGGTTGTTGTAGCGAAGTACGACGACGTGCTGCGAAGACGATCGAAGAGGAAGAGCCGGTGTATGGAAGTATGAGAAGGGAAGAAAGGGAAGGCGAGGGCAGAGATAAGTATGGACCCAGAGTAGCCGTCGTCGCAGTAGTACAATGGCCGGGGGAGGGGAGGGGAGGTGAGGGAAGGAGTGGAGGGCTGCCAGGTGATGCAGGTGATGTGGTGGACGCGAGCGAGCGATCACGGGCTCACTTGAGGCCAAGGGTGCGCGCAAGGGCAAGGCCGGCAAGGGAGGAAGGCGCCCGGCGTGTAAGAGCGAGGACGAGCGAGTACAGTGACTGAGTGGTCTGCGGATGACACACTTGGGGTCAAGTTTAGCGCCTGGTGCCTGAGAGCGATGTCCGGGGCGGTCTCTGTACCTCCCTCCCGTACCTCTCACCGTCTGCAGTCTAAGCTTCTTCCCGATTCAAGAGGGCAAAGCGCCTACTAAGAGATTGAATGTACAGCTGAGCTAGTGCGACCCGGTAGACGTCGACCTATAGCAAGTTGAAAGGGAGGTCGTTGGGAGCATGCATGTCTATCGAGTGCAGGGCGGGTTGGCGAAGCACTCGGACGGCCGCTTGACACGACGCGAGGCGACCACTCTCACTGAGCACGAGCGAGCGCCGAGAGATGCGAGAGATAGACGCACCAGGATCACCGTCAGGTGCAACAATCTTACCCTGACATCCATCCAGGCACATCAGACCCTCACACGCCCGATACCGCAAGGCTGGTCCATCATGCTTGATGCTGGATGCTTGACTTCTCTTGCTCGCCCTCACAAGGTGATGTGCATTGACGCTGCAATGCTTCAGAAGAGACGGTAGAGTGCAAGGCGCTACTGACATTGATCATGCTTACATCTGATCCGGATACCTAGCAGGCTATCTTCCTCTCTCTCCATCTCTGCATCGTCGGCGACCGCCCTGCGTGCCTTGGCTTTGCCTTTGTGTGCACAGTGAGCGGTCATCAACTTCATGACCGCAATCTACGGTGCCTGTTGCCGGCAGGCCTCAACATCACGCTCGCACCCTCGTACTCGCATGACTTCTGTGAATCCGCGGCAACTCTAAAGCAGACTCTCTGAAGCCGGAAGACTAAAAAGGGCACACAGGCCCGATCAGCCGAGACTATTGTGTGACTGGCGTGTGACCCGAGCGAGACGTCGATCAGCGGTCTAGTTCTTACCCCGACTCTGCGTGGGACTCGGCGTCGGACCGACCACCACTCAAGTCACTGCTGACTCGCCTCTTCACACAAGAGCTACATCACAATAGAGATGGGCTTGACCCGTCATGCCTGGTACCAGCGCATGCTTGTGTTCTATGATTGTTAAAGGGCTCGTAGGAGTGAATGGGCAGAAGCAGTGCGAAACCTGTGTACCGACACTGCCTCTTATCCGCCGCACCGCCACCGTTTCATATCACGGAATATACAACGGCATCCGTCCTGATCGTCAAACTAGTCTCCATCGCGCCGGTAGCCGCAATCTCTGGAAACGTCGCTCGTTACTTCGGCGAAGTCGTTTCTGCAGCGTCACGAAGCTTGGGCGGAAGGAACGCTACATTCAGGCCGTCCTGTCCTGCTTCTGCGATTCTTGCACACTTCAAGAAGCGAACAAGACAAACGACGAAACGCCCGTGGAAAAGCTAAGGCTAACTTTTCCACGCCTGCTCATGCCCGCCTGATCGCTGAGTGAGCGAACGGAACCAAAGCGGTCGCCACCTGCCACCATGTGGTGGAGGTCGAGCAAAGATTCAGAATCTTGCATGACGAACAGGGAATTTCGGTACACACTCGCGTCGATCGACTGCATCTCTTTGCAACATCGACGATGGCTCCACCTCCGCCTAGCGGGCCATCGCGCCCTCCGAAACGCGCTGCTGCTGCCAGCGCTCCGACTTCCCGACCGCCGGCGAAAGCTGGACGACCAGCTTCGGCGCCGCGACCGACTTCGGCCTCCGCCGCCGCTGCTGCTGCTGCAGCTCGCAGGGGGAAGGCGCCGGTCCGTCCGTCAGCGGCAAGCATCGCCGCCGCTCAGGCTGCATCCAACCTGCAAGAAGGAGAAGAGGAATGGGCTGCTCTTATGAAGAAGAACCACAACGAGCACAAGGGTGCTGATTGGTATGCGAAGGGTGTCAAGAGTGTTCAGGTGAGCCGACCGATGTTGTTAGTTGTCTGACCGTCAGGACAAGTGGGAGCTTCTGCCTGCCTTCCTCAAGGTGAAGGGCTTGGTCAAGCAGCATCTCGACTCGTTCAACTACTTTGTTCACACGGATATCAAGGCTATCCTCCATGCCAACTCGCTCGTCGTCTCGGATGCCAACCCGCGGTACTACATTCGCTACACCGACATCCGAATCGGCCGACCTCTGCGCAAGGAAGTTGGATCAGCGAACACTCGTCTGACGCCGATGGAGTGTCGACTGACAGACAACACGTACTCTGGAGGAATCTATGTCGACATCGAGTACACGCACGAGGACAAGATCAGGAAGCAGCAGGGCATCCACATCGGTTCATTGCCGATCATGTTGCGGTCTGATCTTTGTCACCTGGCAGGGAAGAACGACCTCGAACTGGCGCGCATGGGAGAGTGCCCTCTCGACCCTGGAGGCTACTTCGTCGTGAAGGGTACGGAGAAGGTCATTCTCGTCCAGGAGCAGCTGAGCAAGAACCGTATCATCGTCATGACGGATCCGAAGAAGGATGTGACCACGGCAGAGGTCACGTCGTCGACTCACGACCGTGTCGTCAAGACATATGTCACCACAAAGACGTCTCGTCTCTACCTGCGTCACTCCTCGTTCAAGGAGCCGATCCCGATCGTTATTGCTCTCAAGGCTATGGGCGTCACCTCCGACAAGGAGATCCTGCAGCTTGTGTGTGGTCCGGATGAGAAGTACCAGGAGGCGTTCGGTATGTCTTTGGAGGAGGCAGCACGCTTGCGTGTCTACACCCGCCGTGAGGCTCTCGACTGGATTGGCGCCCGTGTGTCGCCTACACAGGAGAAAGAGGACCGCTCTCTCGGCCACAAGCTCACGCCGATGGAGATGGCTCTGCAGGCTCTCGCTGCAATGGTGCTGGGTCACGTTCCCGTTCGCGACATGAACTTCCGTCCCAAGGCGATCTACCTTGCGACGATGTCCCGCCGTGTCCTCGCGGCGATGCTTGACGAGAACATGGTGGACGACCGTGATTACGTCGGTAACAAGCGTCTTGAGCTTGCCGGACAGCTTCTCTCCCTCCTGTTCGAGGACTCGTTCAAGACGTTCAACAGCGACCTGAAGAAGCGCATGGACAAGATTCTCGAGAAGAAGACGCGCGCCGGACCCTTTGACGCTTCCACTCTGGTCCGCACCGGTGGCGGCGATATCATCACGTCAGCGTTCGTGCGCTCGATCTCGACGGGCAACTGGTCGCTGAAGCGTTTCCACGTCGAGCGAGCAGGTGTGACGCACGTGTTGTCTCGATTGTCCTTCATCGCCGCGCTTGGTATGATGACTCGTATCACCTCTCAGTTCGAGAAGACTCGAAAGGTGTCAGGACCTCGTGCTCTGCAGCCGTCGCAGTGGGGAATGCTTTGTCCCTCGGATACGCCGGAAGGAGAAGCGTGCGGTCTCGTCAAGAACCTTGCGCTCATGACGCATATCACGACCGACGTTCCCGAGGACCCCCTCATCAAACTGGCGTTCATGCTCGGTGCCGAGGACATCTCCATGGCCACCGGAAACGAGCTGTACCGAGACGGCGTGCACCTCGTGCAGGTCAACGGTAACCTGATCGGTGTCACGGCGCTGCCGCGGAAGTTTGTGCGCACCTTCCGTAAGCTGCGTCGCTCGGGACGTACATCAGAGTTTGTCTCGATCTACATCAACCACCACCAGCGTGTCATCTACATCGCCTCCGACGGAGGACGTATCTGTCGACCGCTGATCATTGTCGAGAACGGCCGGCCGCGAGTGACCTCGGAGCACATGCAGCTGCTCAAGGCAGGCAAGGTGACGTTCGACCACTTCCTGCGCTCTGGACTGGTCGAGTATTTGGACGTAAACGAGGAGAACGACTCGTTCATAGCGTGCTACGAGTCGGAGATCACCGAGGACACGACCCACCTCGAGATCGAGCCGTTTACTATTCTCGGCGCGGTCGCCGGCCTTATTCCGTACCCGCACCACAACCAGTCGCCGCGTAACACCTACCAGTGTGCAATGGGCAAGCAGGCGATTGGCGCGATTGCGTACAACCAGCTGAACCGTATCGACACGCTGCTGTATCTCATGACGTACCCGCAGCAGCCGATGGTGAAGACGAAAACGATCGAGCTGGTGGGCTACGACCGCCTGCCTGCCGGTCAGAACGCCACGGTCGCCGTCATGTCGTACTCTGGCTACGATATCGAGGACGCGCTAATTGTGAACCGCGCGAGCGCGGACCGCGGCTTCGGACGCTGTCACGTTCTCAAGAAGCAGACGATTCCGATCCGCTCGTTCCCGAACGGAACGTCGGAGCGCCTGGCGATGCTGCCGCCAGACCAGCGGCCGGAGACGCACTCGTGGCTAGACCAGGACGGTCTCGTTGCGCCCGGCTCGGTCGTGTCGCAGGGCGACGTGCTCGCTGCGCGCGAGACGCCGATGGACACGCGTGGTCCCGGCCCCACTGTCGGCTTCAAGGCGACGCCAGTGTCGCACAAGCTGCCCGAGCCGACGAACATCGACAAGGTCATGGTGACGGACACGGAGGACGGCAACCAGCTGATCAAGATTTTGACGCGGCAGACGCGCCGTCCAGAGCTGGGAGACAAGTTCTCGTCGCGCCACGGCCAGAAGGGCGTGTGTGGTCTGATCGTCCCGCAACAAGATATGCCGTTTAACGACCAGGGTATCTGTCCGGACGTAATCATGAACCCGCACGGTTTCCCCTCGCGCATGACGGTCGGCAAGATGATCGAGCTGCTGTCTGGCAAGGCGGGCTTGATGGCCGGCAAGCTGCAGTACGGCACTGCTTTCGGCGGCTCAAAGGTCGTCGACATGAGCCAGATCCTCATCGAGGCCGGCTTCAGCTACGCAGGCAAGGACACGCTCACGTCGGGCATCACGGGCGAGTCGCTCGAGACGTACGTCTACTTCGGCCCCATCTACTACCAGAAGCTCAAGCACATGGTCATGGACAAGATGCACGCGCGTCCCACCGGCCCCCGCGCCAACCTGACCCGCCAGCCGACGGAGGGTCGAAGCAAGGACGGAGGCCTGCGTCTTGGAGAGATGGAGCGTGATTGTCTGATCGGATACGGAGCAACGCAGCTCCTGCTCGAGCGTCTCATGATCTCGTCGGACGCATTCGACGCCCAGGTATGCGAAACGTGTGGTATGCTCGCATACTCGGGCTGGTGCAAGGGGTGCCAGTCGTCCAAGGCCGTGGTGAAGATCACGATGCCGTACGCCGCCAAGCTCCTCATCCAGGAGCTCATCGGTATGAACATTCTCCCCAAGCTCGTCATGGAGGACACCGTGTGAGCGGAGGAAGACAGTAGAAGAGGGAGAGAAAAGATAGAGATATCAGTAGAGTTAGCCCACAGTGTACATTTTTCTTCATCAATTGCATGCATTCCAATTTCTCTCTGTCTTGACATGGTATGCGGGCTCGGGAGTTGATACAAATGTACACGGTGCGTAGGATACGGATCTATGGAATGGAGGGGAAGTGCAGATAATTTGCAAGGCCGTGGTCTCGGGTTCTCGGTACCAAGACACGGCTGATGAGTGTCACTGACGAGCTGCACTGTCATGGTGAGGCGCGACAGTATAGCCGCTAATTAGCTCAGCATTGCATGTGTGCGGCGATGATCGGATGGCGAGATTAAAGGTCTGAAAGTTAGCTTCGGTGATAGTGTTCTCGCAGCTCACAGTAGTCAGGCTTCTTGACATTGACGCCGTGCTCGCTAAGCGCGAGGCTGAGGTCGTCCATAGTCAACACAACACGGTTACGATCCACAGCCGTCGCCGGACGTCCACGGCCCGCCGTGGTGCCGTTCACGCGCAGCTTTGCAAAGTGGAATGCATCACGCGAGAGGTCGCTGATGAATTTCTGCGCAGAGAGGGAGAGGAGGCGTTTTCTGGAGGTCAGTTTAATGTCTCGTGGTGATAAGCTAGTCGCGCAGCATTGAGTTGCCTCGCATCTTAAGTCTCGACCATCCGGTGGGGCCAGCTAGGACACAGCGATGAGCGTGAAATGCAGGAAACATGACCGACCCGCGCACTCGTGGCCAGCAGACGTCAATCCACACCAAGCCCACACTCACAACCTAGGATCCTGGCACTCAAACCCAGCACGCTGGAGATAGTACTCTGTAACCTCCTCGGGGATCTGTCCCTGTCAGCTCCATTTATCTCTTACGCTTACCAGAGGCTTGTATCCGTCCAGCATGACGAGGAACTCGGCCAGCGAGCGGTCGCGCCTCGCCATCTCCTCCTCGCGCCTCTGTGCGAAGAGGGCCGACATGTCCACGTCGTCCTCCTTCTTCTCCTCCTTCATCTCGACATCGCCGTCTCCTGCGTTGGCGGCGGCGGCAGGCTGGGCGGTCGCGTTCGCAGTAGGCTGCGCAGTCGCGTTCGCGGTCGCGGCTGCGGGAGCTGTACCGGCTGCGGCTGCGGCTGCGGGAGCTGGGGTCGGTGTCGCAGTCGCGCTAGCGTTGGCAACGGGAGGGGCAGCTGCCGCCGCCGTAGCTGGCGGCGGCGTTGGGGCAGGTGCAGCTGAAGCAGCTGCAGGCTGGGGAGCAGGCGTAGGTGCGGGTGCAGCCGGCTGCGCTGGTGGAGCGGCTGCCTGCGGTGCTGGTGCAGCCGCCGGAGCAGCAGCAGGAGCAGTAGCTGGCGCAGGAGCAGGAGCAGGTGTAGCGACCGGCGCCGGCGCTGGCGTAGGCGTAGCTGTCACCGGTGCGGCGGTCGGTGCAGGCGCAGATACCGGCGCAGGCGATGGCGTAGGGACGGGCTCGACGGGCTCAGTCTTGACTTGCGGCTCCTGCGATCCGTTAGGTGGGGCGGACATGGTGGATGATGCGACAACAACAAAGTCGCCCCTTTGTGATGGTTTCGACAGTCGACTTCTGGAATCCCAAGGGCTTGACATGTCTCTCGGCTGCGTGCCACGTGCCTGCATATCATTTATATACCAAATTGCGAACACACATCCAATAACAAGTATATCCAGGTCTTCGCTAGTATATCGGTTAGTATAACCGCCTCTCAATTACGTAAGAGAGATACCGAAAGGTGATCGCGGTAGAGCAGGGTTCGACTCCCTGGCGGAGAACATATTTTTCGTTTTTCGTGCTTCTTGGGACGGACCTCTCCAGGTAGGGGTGTATCTGGCCAGACTAGTGGTATGCCCGGTATGGCTGCCGCCCGTTCCTGGCACTATATCACTACCGACCGGAGATGATAAGGGCCCCACCGGCAATACGTAAGGGTCAGCGAGGGCTATCTTGGTCTTCGCGTTGCGTCACACGAACAACAACACCGACTTGCTCTCTACGGCATAGCTGCATCTCTTCTTTTGGGTTCTTGGGTGCGATCGCAAGTAGTGAGTAAACGATGTACGCCCAAAGCTGACTGGATAGTGGAGCTCTCTCCCGCCGCACAGCACTTGCTGTACGTGCTGCTGGATTCCAACCTCCCGACCGGAGGCTTCGTCGCATCGTCCGGCCTAGAGAGCTACGCGAAGCACGGCTTCCTCGCCTCCGATGTGAAGACAGACGCCTACGACGAGACAGAGATAGACGACATCCTTGCGCATATCGCCCAGCTCTCCGCCGAGCGGGGGTCGAAGAAGGCATTCGCAGCGCGGAGACGGCATGGCCCGACCTCGGCTGCAGCGAGCAACGTCACGACGCCAACGGTCAGGTTCATCAAGTACGAGCTGGACAACTTCCACAACTCGACGGGCTTCTACCTGCGGCACGCCTATGCCATCGTCTCGGCGTATCTGGCAGAGTTCAGGGAGGACGAGGACGCAGCGTCGCTGCAGAAGCGGGAAGCGGCCGCCGTCGAGGCGCTCGTAGCGCTGGATGCGGAGCAGGAGTCAACACTGCTGAGCCAGGTCCAGCGGCGCGCGAGCAAGACGCAGGGCGTAGCCCTGCTGACGCTGTATGGGCGTGGTCTTGCGCCGCCGCCGTCTTTCTTCTCGACCCCGCCGTCCGCATCGCTCGCTGCTGTGTCGGAGGCGAAGGAAGAGGCAAAGAAGAGCTTGATCTCGGCGTTCAAACTTACCGTCCGCCGAGGTCGGAGTCATGGACATCTGTCGCTGTGCTTTGGAGTGCTGTGCGCGCTGCTTGAGATCCCGCCCCGGACGGCTCATCACGTCTACCTGTTTACCCACCTTCGCAGTATCCTTTCCGCTGGTGTACGCCTCAACCTCATCGGACCCTACCTGTCCACGCAGATTCTGAGCTGGGACGGGCGCCGTATCATTGATGAGACGGCCGATGTTCGCCGGCCCTGGGACTGCGCTGCACCTCCAGACCCGGTCGATGAGGCGTTCGCTCCCTCCGTACAACCTTCGGCCGTGAAGCAAAAGACTGGACTTGCGAACGGCGCATCGAAGAGTGTAGACGAGGGGGAAGATGTCAAGCCGACAAAGGAAGAGCTCGAGGCGGCAGACCGGAAACCAACGCAGGCCGAGGTGGCGGCCGCCGAGGAGAAGGAAGCACAGATCAAGAAGCAACAGAAGGACGGCCCGGAAGACATCTGGGCCTGGGCGAAGGCGTGCGAGGCTGGGCCGTGCACGACGTGGCCGCTAATCGAGATTCTGACGAGCCGACACGACTTGCAACACTCGCGCATCTTCAACAGTTAGAGGGCTACGTTAGGTGTGATGATAGGTGATACATGAACATAGGACTATGTGTGGCGTACTACGTGATATATATGATGCGGACAGGTATTTGGGATGGAAGTTGCAAGCTGCGGCTGGCGCTAGTCGCCCGCGGCTAGCGATGACTGAGGTGGTTTTAGGATGACGGTGATGGAGAGACTTGATCTGCCGGACAGGGGAAGCCAAGTCGTCTGGTCAGAGGATGACCGTGCAAAGTGGTGCGGGGCGAAACGAAATTACATGGGGAAGCGCTTGAGCTCCTCGAGCGTGAAACCCGCCTTCTGAACGCTCTCGGCTCCGAGGTCCTCGACTTCGCTGTCGAGGTGGTTGAAGAGGACGTCGTGGAAGGCGTCCATCAAAGAGCGGAGCTTCTCGCCGTCGTAGTTGTCGGGATTCGACTTGCACGAGTTGATGTAAGCCTGATACCGCTCAAGGCCGTCGTGGATACCCTTATGGGCGCGGATGTGGGCGCCCTTGTCTCGTCCGCCGTCCTTGAACTGTGGCATCTTCTTCGCGAGCAGAGGGAAGATGTACGCCTCCTCGATACGGTGGTGCATGTCCAGGTGGTGTGCGAGCTGCTCCGCCTCACGGAGGAAGCGCTGCAGATTCTGCCCACGCTTCTTCGCGTACCCGCCCAAAGCGTTGTCGTACACGTTCTTGTACTCCCATCGGAAATGGTTGTGGAAGCGGTCCATCGAGTCCGCTAGCCGGTTCCACTCCTTGAAGTTGCCCTTGAACTTGAACGGTTCCGGCTCATCGGCGGCTGCGGGCTTCTCGGAGTCGGCGGCAGGGCCAGACGAGCTCGGGGCCGCGGCTGAGGACGAGGCAGCGACGGACGGCGTGGTCACGACCTTGGCGGGCGATGACGGGGCAACTGCGGAGGGTGTCGTGGCGCCCGGGGGAGGGGCGGAGGGAGAGACGGTTGACGACGCCATTTTCTCAAGATGGCCAGAGATAGTGGTAGCGAATCGGGGCGAGGCTTTCAGTCCGATGACGATGGACACGAGTGCGATCACGAGCGCGGCAACAATGTACGTGGAGAAGGGGGAGAGGCCGGCGTACAGTCTGGCGTAAAGGGACTGTGGTTGGGGTTGTTTGCGTTGACGCCCAGGCTCAGGTCGCTCAGGTCGGGAGGGTGCGGCGCTCGTTGCGGGAGCACTCGGCGGTTGTTGATCTGTGCGTTTCTCAGACACGACGACGGTCTCAGTGACTTCAAAGATCTCTTCTTCCGTTACTTTTGCTTTCAGCGTCGAGTCTCCTAGTGGTGGGATCGGCTGATCTGGAGTAGACGACATGGCGAAAGGAGAATGGGAAGTTGCAGCGCTAGACTTTATCGATGTGGATACAGCACGGTCATATTCAGAAATCAGGCTCGGGCATCGGTCCGCGTAACAGAGCTAGGTGCGGCTGCGGCAATGTGCGGGTTGCTGCCCCTGCGTACAGTGGGACCAATCGCTGAGCCCATGATTCAAGCTTTGTAATCATCGTGAAGTCAGTTTTGAATT